>OZ007597.1:243614668-244863168 GCA_963931845.1 Maratus michaelseni
AGGCACCTAATAAAATTAATTGCAGCCGAATGTGCTTTGGTTTTTAAGCAAATAAATTACTGTTGCTTTACATAAAAAGAAGAAAACTCAGAAATATTGAACATTATGTAATTAATTTTCATAATTAAATATATAAGTGCATTGGAAAACTGAAGAAAGTGATGTACATAGAAGTTACTTTAAAATGTGTGTGTGTGTTTTAATCCAACAATGAAGAAAAATTATTTTGTAGAAAAAATTGTTTAAAGAAAAAATGTTTGGCCAGTTCAAAATTTTTAATCGACAAATTTCAAAGTTTAATCGCCTACTGGCCAGAGTTAGCAAAAACACAGGTTTTTTTTTTTTTTTTTTTTTTTTTTTCGTAAAAAATTAGTTTTAAAATCTATAATGCTTTTAGATGTTTTGTGACTCGGTTGAAGGAAATTTTGAAAAGTTAAAATAATTATTTTTACTGAAATTTTGTTTCTCTATATTTTAAGAAAATGACAAAAGAAAATAATAATAATATTAATAATAATAATTTTTATTATTACATAGTTTTGTTTTATGAGATTTTTCTTATTCAATAGAATTCCATAAAATGTTTTGAATTAGGTTTTGATTAAAAATTGCTGTAATTAAAAATTGAATCGGCGTTGATTTCATAAATGAAATAAAAGGTTTTCCTCAAATTTGAGTTGCCACAAATATGAAATAACGCATTATATGATGCTCAACATGATTATAAAAAAATAAATAGTGCAAAAAAGATAATGTATGATTTCTCAGCACAGTTTTATTTCATATTTATGGTTAAAAGCAAAATTAAAATGTTTAGAAAAAATGTTTACAAAAGGTATCATCGATCGATAGAGGCAGTGGTATTTCACGTGTAGAATAAAAGGTATGCTTTGCTGTATTAGATTAAATTTTATTTTAAATGTATTCAATTTATTTTTCGTTGTTTCATGTTTTTGAAGAAACTTATGACGTCATCTTCTAATGCAGTTAAATACGATTGTTATTTTTTTTTCTTTTCTTTTGCTATTTTCAATCAGTTTTTACTGTAACTTTGATCAATAAATGAGTCGCTATTCTGTCTTGACTAATTTTGTTTGCAGATATTTTTATCCTTTATTTATCTTTAGAAGTTTAAACCTGCATCTGAAAAATATTAGATATTGCTAAAAATTATTAGACTGGAGTGTGAAATCTACGCGCGGGTCCATTGTCAAGAAACTATTTTTCCTATAGGTTCTTTTTCTTAAAATTAAAATACCAAATGTTTGAAATTTTGTAGACAAAAAGACATATAAAAAATGAAAATAGGCTAGAGATAGGTATACTCCGAAAAAGATGTTATTCTAAGTCAATTTTAGTTGTACTTCTTTTATAAATGAATAAATGATTCACGAATAATAGCGAGTTTCTGGAGTGTGAAATCCACGCGCGGGTCCATTGCCAAGAAACTATTTTCTCTCTATAGGTTCTTTTTCTTAAAATTAAAATACCAAATGTTTGAACTTTTGTAGCCAAAAAGACATAAAAAATGAAAATAGGCTAGAGATAGGTATACTCCGAAAAAGATGTTATTCTAAATCAATTTTAGTTGTACTTCTTTTATAAATGAATAAATGATTCACGAATAATAGCGAGTTTCTGGAGTGTGAAATCCACGCGCGGGTCCATTGCCAAGAAACTATTTTCTCTCCATAGGTTCTTTTTCTTAAAATTAAAATACCAAATGTTTGAACTTTTGTAGCCAAAAAGACATATAAAAAACGAAAATAGGCTAGAGATAGGTATACTCCGAAAAAGACGTTATTCTAAGCTAATTTTAGTTGTACTTCTTTTATAAATGAATAAATGATTCACGAATAATAGCGAGTTTATCATTTTGTAAACGGTACAGTACATTCGATTTTTTAATCATCATACCTTTTTATTTAACTTGTGATTTCTATAAAACTCTGTTTAATTTCTTAAAAGAAAAAAAAAAAGGAACAATAAAACATTTCATCAATCTCTATTATACACACATACACGTATTTGTGTGGAAAAGTTATATTCGAATTGAGCCCCACCAATAATTTTCAAAACTCTATATCTATGAGACCAGCTACAAAATATTTTGTACCTACAGCTTGAGCCACAGGCCTCTAATTTTGGTGGGCCCCGATTTTTATTTATTTATTTATTTACTATTTATTTATTTTGCAATTTGCATCGGGCCGGACCTGTGGCATACTATTTCTGCTATGCGTTGAACCCGAAAGAAAACTTCTTTGGTAAAATCAATTACTTCTTGTCCATCTCAGTATACGAAACGAGCATGACCACAAGCAATGGGGAAATTGCACGTTTTTCAATTTAACTTGCATCTGATAGAGTGTAAAAATACGAACATTTTGATACCATTTTTACCTATATTGGAAACTTGTATAGTTCATTAAATTAACTTTTAAAACGCAGTTTTTGTCGTCGCCGGAAAAAGCCGCGTCACGTGATAAAAGCTGTTCTGACGTCACTACACATGTAAACAAAGCTGACATTACAATGGCTTGGAAGCGATATCGAAACTAGGAGGTCACGTGACCCAGATAGACGGAGCGAATTCGGAGCATTGCGTTGAAAGCTAACTTAGCGCAGAATAGATACGAGTTTTATTTCCATACAAATGCTTTTTCTCCACGTGAAACGCACAATTTAATTGCTTTTTTTTTCTTTTCTTTAATCAAGATTGAATTTACTCCATTTTTCGAACTACAGAGCAATTTTATTTATTTTTTTTCATTAGCATTTTAATATAACGTAGCATTTTAAAATATCACAATATTTCCTGATTATATCGTTTTGTTTGAAAGACAAGAAAATTGCACAATAGCTGAGAGCATTAAAAATTTAAGAAATATGACTAACAAAGTAAAAGTTTTAGGTTTATCTCCAAAACATTAATTTATACTTAAACTGCAATTTTTAATAAAATTACGATATACAATTACATTTATTGAATTTACATATGTGTAAAATTAAATGATCGCCGGCGGTACGAAATACAGTAAGGAGTAAGATTTTCGAACATCAGATGTACCTATGATCTGCAGACTTGGCTGTGTTTTTAAATATCTATAATAACAAAAATGCAAGTTTAGTGTCTGTGTGCCAATGAGATCGTTGCACGCCGAGTTACGGGATTTGGCAGGAAGGTACCATTATGTCTGAAGTTATGCACATTCAAACCAGTTATTGGATTTTTTTTTATCAGAATTTTTTTTTTTTTTTTTTTTTAATTTTCTAAGCGATTTTTAACGTTGTTCAGAGTTTAGCGATTTTCCGAAACCCGAGCGGGCGTACGGTGCCGAAGACAGTGGGGCCCTCAAACCTAAGTTCGTTTAATTCGAGGTCCGTTTAGAATAAAACGACCAGCGAAGCTCCACAAGTGGAAAATAAAACCTTAAATAAGCTAAACTAACATTTCTTTTGGTCAGAACCTGCATGCAAGTATGCCTGCATTTAAATAAGAATCTGCATGGCTGCATTTAAAAAAAATATATACATATATTTAGATAATGTGTTATTGAGCAAAATGTACCAACGAAGCAAATATTTTTCCAAAACATACTTAGCTTTGCAAAAACAATGAAAAGTAGAGGGGGAATAACTTTTCTCACCTCTTAAAAAGCTGATAAGATGCATAAAAATCTAATTCTGTCAAAAGAAGAAAAAAAGCAAGAAAAATTGCTTACAATATTCAAAATAAAAGGCGAAAACTAATTAAATAGAGTTTGAGGAACAATAACCAGCGAAGTATATGTAGTGATAAGACTGTGTTTTTCACTCTTTTATTTTGATTTGAGAATTGCTCCTTTTATGAAGCCTTGAAACAACTGGATGCTAGATTTATTTGGGCTGCATGTGCTTTGCATTGTGTTGGTTTTTACATGTCATGAATTTAGTAAAATGTACTTTATAAACATATAAAGCAATGAAATTGTTCTTTTACAGTAGAGACACTGTCAGGATCCTTATCTGAGAGAAGTTTTGATTTGAATCATTATTGCTCATAAAATGAGTAAATTCGTCGGTTGACATGCTCATAATATAGTTCGTTGTAAATACATTGCGTGTGAAAAGTGATATAATGAAAAGCAAAGTAAGCAGCCAGAATTAATTTAGCATTTAACTGTTTTAGTGCTTCATGAAAACTAATATTATTTAAGGGGCCTCTTTTTTATTCTTCAGAGTAAAAAGAACATAATGAGAAGTAACATTAACAGCAACACGCATACTTTACTGCTGTTTTACTCTTTTTTTATTTATTTTGCATAGAAAAAAAGACTACTATTAAGATGCATTATATGGTAATTTTTTTGCCTGTCAATACTTTCTTTACATTTTTTTTTATTCATCTTATCAAGTTTAATCTTTTATCCTACAGCTTTGGTAAATTTTAACTATGTTTTTTACTTGAATTTTTATTAAATTTTCGTTTTTATATGAAAAAACAATTATGATTTCTGAAATAACCAATTTTCAGGCATGATTTTTTTTAAATCTTACCATGTGACTCAACAGTAAACATTTGTTTGTTATAATAATGTAAAGTAATATTTACAGTAATATAAATAAAGATGTAAAATTAAGGGGAAATTGACAGCATTATCAGAATTGCCCAAACTTGGCGAGCACTTCTTTTTCATCTTCCTGGGTATCTTTCACTTATATATACTAATTAAAATTATGTAGTATATTAAAAAGTAGAAAATACAGAAGAATGTTCTTTTAATAAATATGCTTAGTGTATTTAAAAATAGAAAATAACTTTTTTGTGAACAATCCAGAGGTTAAAACAAAACTGTCAAAGCATGGTGAAGCAGACAGCAATACAAAACTAGGCGGATGTGCCAATCCCAAAACTTTCTTCTAACTTTTACAGATTTCACATAATACACCAAAATCGAATCGGCACCAATTTATATCAAGGTCTAACTGAATCTAAAGTTTTATTAAATTCTGTGCATTAGTTCTTGCGATAGAAGAAAATATTATTTACGTCTTATATGCTATTATACATCCTATACACATGCCATATATATATACATGATATATGCGTCATATAGGACTATAACTTGGCTGCATATGTCACGAAATGTTAGGTACATCATATATTATTATAATGCGATATATTCTTTATAATTTGGCGATAAATCTTGGTCACTTTGCGATTCTTCCTTGGGGACCGCTATAACACGAAAGTACCATATTTTTTATTAGTGCCGCACACTCTTTATTCTGACCTCCAATTTCTTTTTTCTTTTAAACAAAGAAAGTTATTTTGTACTTTTAAGTACAATAAGCATTATTTTTAAATTATATTTTTACTTTCTACTTTTTAGTCTAATTTTTTTTTCAGGTAATTATAAGTTCCAAAAATTTTATTTTAAACCTCATAATATATGAAAGTGTTTATTTAAAGAACTACTTTCTGAGTTTTATTATTTATTTTCATATAAAAACAGAATGCACTCTTTCAGAAATATAGGCATGTTTTTCCTTTTATTTTTGGAACTCATTTAAACCTTCTGGGCATACCGAAACTTAATTCAATTTGAATAGACTGTTTATGCAACAGAATTTCTGAGGAGAAAAAGGGAATAACAACAAAGGAAACTTTTTCTGCTATTCATTAATTATTTAAACAGCAGCATAAAATTATAGTAATTTTAAATAAAATAAGCAAATAAAAAACCCGTACTACAAGATAATATTGCAAGAATAAAACATTATTACTGTGTAAATATTTATCTATCAAGAAAGAAAACTTTTAACCTTCGGATTAATTACAATAATAATTAAAACAGCGAGTTACTAGAAATTCAATTACTTATAAGAACACGGTTAAATTTATCTAACGACTTTATTCATTCTTTTTTTTAATTTAAAAATTTTAAAAGCTTCGGTCAAAATTTATTTTTGAAAAAGTATATATATATATTTAAATAAAGTGTAATGTGTTCAATTTATCTTAAAATTATGAAAACTTGAATAAATACAACTATACTTCTCTATTATCCCATCGACCACTTTTCATAACAAAAAACTATCGCCGAACTGTAACGCCAAATAAACGGGAGAACGCTGCCATTGGAATATCAAAATTAACAAATAAATAAAATATAAGAATTTAAGGACACAATTGTTATTTTAATGAATGAAATAACTAATAAATCAGTAAAACATAATTAAAAATACACGCAAATGTCGAATTAAAAACCACTTGATGACATAACAAACATGTATAATGCTTCAGACATCAAGGAAATGGGACTGCAATTTTGGCGTTTAATCTTACAGTTTGGCGATAGTTTTTTGTTATGAAAAGTGGTCGACGGGATAATAGAGAAGTACCAGTACAACTATACTTTGAATATATGCATTACATAACTAATCAATATGCATTTATGTAGTTTTAAAATAGGAGCCTTTGTAATTGTATATTATATTCATTACAATATGCTTCTCAATTAGGATATTTTCGTCATTGGTAAAAATAAAAGAGTTTGCCAAATTCTGGTAAAAAATACCTTATTTAAAAGAATCATAATAAAATACTGTATAGCAAAAATTTAAGTATTCACTTGCTTTAATATACAGTGAAAGCCTCTGAAGACTGAAAACAGGAGAAACTCTTAAAGATTTAGGATAGGAAGACTAACTCTGTGCATAAAATTTGTTTTTTAGTGACACAGTAAGATAAATTACAAAAATAATTTCTTGTAATATTAACAGAATGGACTGCATTTATTAAACAATGAAAATATTAAACTCATATGAATAAATTTAGTTGATACAAATAACTCTTCTTAATTTAAGAATTTTCATATGTCTAAAACTTTTCAGATAAAGCTATAAAATAAAAATAAAGAACTTTTTAATAGAGTTGTTATTCAAAAATGTACAAATAGAATAACTTTCCAAATCCCAAATGAATTATACATCCAAATATTAACTTATTGTGAATAAAACATCCACTGGAAACACAACCTGTACGACAAATACAGAGCAGCATCATGAGGGTGTGAACATGGACGATGCCTCAGCAACAGCATCACGCACGGCTTTTGTACAAACTTCTATACATATTGTTGTGGTGTGGAAGACCATTTAGTATCTAAAGCAACTAGCAAGTTACATTTACAGACAGAAAAATCAAAGGAAACTCCTGCCTGTGAATGTCCCCAGCTGTTTAAATTTCACACAATATCCTTCCATGCTTCCAAATCCAGTAATATCCATATCCTCGTCAGTCAGTTCTCCATATCGAAAGTGGACTCGCATCTTCAGTGATAACATCTTATATGCATATTAAATTAATATTTAGATATTAAATTTATTTGGGAATTCAAAAGATTTTAACTGTAAATTTTCTGTAACAGAATAAAAATTTTGCTTTATTTTCAGTAAAAAATTCCATTTATACCCATCTGAAAAGTTTTATACATTTGAAATTTCAAAAGTAATAAGAATTGACTATAACTACTAAATTAAAATTAAACAGCCCACATAGGAAGCAAAGTTATTTATACTAACATATACAAAGATATACTAATATAAAAAAATACCAGTAATTTAAACAAAAAATATTTAAAAAATACTTGTACTACACAGTAAAATATTGTTGAAACAATAACATATTATTTAAATATCTATTTCGAAAGATTACTACATTTTTGACTATGCTAACAATAGCTAATAATAATAATAAAAGATGGTATTTTAACTGGAATTTTCATCACATATAAAATAAAAACTTAACTTTATGAAACAACTTTATTCAAAGTTTGTTCAGAAAAAATATGAAATAGTATATTTTGTTTTGTTGTACCATGAAATATATATCTGTTGATGTTGTTCACAGTGAGAATAGAGGTAGTTGATGACAGTATTAAATGAAAACATACTAAAAAAAGCCAAAAATGTACGTTTCACAAAAAAAAAAAAAAAAAAAAAAAAAAAAAAGAAAAAAAAAAAAAAAAAGAAGAAAATTACTAGAATACAGTTTAGTAGAAACTTTTTGGATTTATAGCTCTCTAGTAAGCAAAACAAAATCAGTCTAAATTTTCATTTTGGTGGACTAATAAATAATTTCTCGAATTCCTGCGGATATTTTTGAGATCTTATGTTATTCAATAATGCAAATTGAAAATAAGAAATGTTTATCTAGGACTTTGGATACAGGGTATTTTTAGTGGTTAAATTAAGAATTTTAAAACCATCTTAAAGATTGCAAAATACATTTCAATATTAAGCTGTATTTTTAGAAAAATTAAAAAAGAGGGGGAAAAATTAGAAATTTATTAGAAATTATGTACTTAAATTTAATAAGAAAAATCATGAGCAAGAATTAAGAAATTTTCAGTTTTCTGATGTTAAATCATGCAATGGCTATGAGTCCCCCCGCATATATTATATTTCATATATGCAGTATTAACTGCTCAAGGCAGGGGTTTCATCACTGCCACCTGACTCGCTGTTGCTCAATTTTTGCATGAAAATAACATATTATATACTATGCATTTCACCTCAGGAATCAGCCTGATCCACAAATCATAAAATTTAGTCAGCCAACAAGAAAGTGTGAGTCAACTGTGAAAAATCATGAGTCAGTTTTTAACAAACCAATAAAAAGATGGCACATTTATTAGACATATTGCACACATATTAATGGGTGCTGTAAAGTTAATTACTTTTGTTGATTTTTATTTCCACAAAACACTTAAGGTTTTAAAATATGGAAAACTAGTGACAGTTGTGCCATGCATATTTCTTTTCATACTTACTCATCAATACTGATAAATTATTCCAATAAACCATGAAAGGGACCCGTGGCTCGGGCGAAATAAATACACTATTTACATAGAAATATATACAAATATACAAGTTTTTTAGATGAAGGGGGTAAGATGTCAATCTTTGATTTGCTGTTAGAAGATCCGTGAGTCATGATTTAACAATTTTTTTCAATATGCACGTTAAATGCAAACCCAGATATTATAAAAGCAAGTTACATAAAGTACATACTTTACCTATTTATTAATAAATTAGAATATTAGAAACCTAATTAACTATTAAATTTCTTAAGTTTTTTATTGGAGCACTTTGCAGTTTGAATTAAATTATTTTTATACTTTGTGAAATTATTTAACATTATTTTGCAAGTTATTAAGCATATGTTTTCCAATCGTGTCTGAAAAAGCATATTACAATCACATACTTGGGATACATCAAGATTAATCTGATTAAGTTGCATGCACGATAATTTATACAATGTACCCAGCTGTTTACCAGAGTTAAGAAAATCATTTTCAAAATTTTCTATAATCTGTGTAAAAAGAAAATGAACTACTGAAGATGCCAATAAAGGTGCTTCTGTTGGCACAGTTAATTTCCCCCTATCTAATTCTTCAATATAAATTAAAAGATCTTCAGGTACATCCACTTTATTGTCAGTTTGCAACCAATTTTGACAAGTGCTACATTTGACAGTTCTAAGTTCTTTCATAACTGCATAGCCCGATACGTAAATTAATACAGTCAAACCTCGTTAACATGAACACGCTTAACGTGAATTACTTTTAACATGAATTGTTTTCATAGTCCCCTATAAAAACGAGTACAAAGATTTGATACTGATAACATGAATTACTGTTAACATGAACAAAATTTTGATTCCCCTTGAGGTTCATGTTAACGAGGTTCGACTGTATTGGTAATAGATCCCACGAAATACTTTCAAATGAAAAATCCTCAACTAATAAATCTACATAATTATCAATGTTAGCCACAGAAAACATAGAATCTTTATCTTCATCTGGTAAAAGAGATGTTAATGGGACATTCCCGTTTGCAGAAGAAATTAAAATATTACTCTTAAATCTGAGTTTCTTTTCATTTTCCAGCAACTGTAAATAACTTATATAATAATTCGAGCCAGACATTTGGCGATACATCCCAAAACGTGATTCTAGAGCATCAGTTTGGAATTTGCCTAACAAGATGTAACTAATGTTATATTTAGAAAATAAATAAGAACACATTTTGACAAATGCATCAGTAGTTGTAATCAATGACAGAAATGTCTGAGATGATAGGCTTTCAGAAACAGAGACAGACTGTCTCCAATTTTTCAACCATAATGAGAAATTTCTAAGAAATTCTATCTGTTCAGAATTTTTATCGGTAATAGATGCACGGTATTTATCATTAAATCGTATACTTTCAAAATTACTTTTACAATTAACTACTTTCCACCAGTTAGTAAATATTTCTATAAAGTCACAAGTTTCATCTGAATTTTTAAAAAGTTCTGCATAATCTGAATTTTTAGATATAGATTTAAGAGCAGCAATGTTTTTCTCATTTAAAATTGAGAGGGCTAATTTAACATTTTGCTTTTCAATACTAGATGGGTGCAAAGCTTTTTTTGAAAGTAAATGCCCATATTTCATAACAGAAGATTTTTCAGTGTCATACATCAATTCCAAATCTTTGTAATTAGCCTTTTTTAAAACTTTATGATCAGTGACATCAGGGTATACGATAAGCTTCTTATTACACCAGTTATTGCGAATAGATTTCAGCATATGAACAGTGTCAAAAAGAAAGAATAAAAGCCTTGTTTCATCAAAAGGATGAGTAATATAAGGTTGCAAAGTTTTATTTGGGGTCATCAATTCATATGCACACCTATTAACAATGTTATTATCAGCTATCAGTGAAATGACCTGAAAACCTATTTTTTCAATTGCCTCTAAAACCTGTAAAATCATATGTTTTAAATCTTTGGAATTCAACCTATTAACTGGAATAATGCTTACCACATCTTTATAAGATGATACAACTGAAGATATCATAAAAACTTGAGCAGTTTTAGCAGGCACGGATGGATTATTTTCAGAACATCCATAAATAGAACCCCCTTTAAAATTGAACATTGGCTGAATATATATTTCATCTAGCAAAATATTTACAATAAATTCGTGTTCCTTAAGAAATGGCTTTTTCCTTTCTAAATAAGTAATGCTACCCTCTAAATTTAGCTTTGATAAAGAATAATTACTCATGATACTACGCAGAACACGAATGCTTGGCAAGCATAAATATCCACATTTTAATAAAGCGTTATATGCTGATGTTGACTGAACAAATAATGTAGATGCTAAAATTAATGTGTAATTACTATAACGTCTGTTATTTTTTGGGATTTTCGAAAGTGTTAACTGTTCAATAATAAAAGAAAAAAAATCATGATTATCAGAATTACTATCAACAGATTTTAATAGATAAATTGCCGATTCTAAAATATCAGGAAGTGATGGGTTAGTAACAAATTTCTGAACATTTTCAATTAATTCCTCCAATATCTGAACATTATTAATCAAAGAAAACTTAGAAAAAATTATGCTATTTAATTTTTGATTACTGATATATACTTCAAAATTTAAGTCACTCTTTACAACAATACAGCCTAAAATAACTGGGCATACATTAGGAGCTTCATAAAAGCAAATCCTAATGTTAGAGTCACCTTCTAAATAAAACATTTTTTCATTTGATTTAAAAATGGTCTGTTGCACATAATCTTTCACATCCTGCAAACATTTAAAAGAATTTTTTTCTGCATGTTTTTGCTGCTCAAGAAGACTTTCTTGAATAGCCTGCATAATATTTTCTTCTTCTACATATGCAATTCGACGCGTTTTAGGTTTGTTTACATTTAAGTAAGATGGAACGTTTGGAAATATGCATGGCACAGCACCTTCTTTAAGTTTCGGTATTTTCCTATCATATTCCTTATATTCTCCTTTGTAAACAACACAATCCTTTCTTATAATTTGCGATTCATCAAAATGTTTTATACATATTACAGGACATTTTAATTTGCTCAAATCAGTGGGAATTTTACGTATCCATTGGGCTTTTAATTCTTCGGATTTTGGCAGCGAAAACGTGCTGACAGAATCTTGTTTATCATAATTGGATTTACATCCATAAACAGAACAATGACGAGGCATTTTAGAGATTAATACATATAATTGTAATACAAAAAGAACTCTTCAGTTAAAGCTAGCTTAGGTTTACTGACATAGTAGGAACAATAATACTGAACTATTTAAGTTTGAACAATATGAATTTCAAGCTACAATACTGTTTTAATAAAAAATATATACATCAAAACTTCAATTATAAGTGTTTATAAAAACACATTTCAAGCATACATATAAAAAATTCAAAGAGGGAGAAAATGTGATAAACATAAACTCACTCACTCTCCAATGCTGAGGCAAGGCTTAACAAACTGTTAAGCTTTTTCGTCGAGATAACTGAATTAATCCACCAGAAACAAAATTATCCTTACACACTATATTCGGAGAGTAAATGTTGCAATATTATACTTTAAAAAAAAGCTGAGCAACTAGAAAATGAACTAAATACAAGCTCATACATCAAGAGAGAAAAGCTGAATACCCTACTACTATACCGGCACTAGACTAGCATTGCGTGATGTAATCGTCTATCCGGATCACGTGACTTTTTCGCTTCCAAGCCATTGTAATGTCAGCTTTGGTTATGTTATGACATGAAAAAACAAAAACAAACATTTATTTTAAGATGACAAAATCTTATTATATAATTTTCAAATCATTGTTTAGAATATAAATTGATATTTATTTAAGGCAAGTAGCTTTAATTAAACATACTCTTAGCATTTGATTTTAGAGAAAATCGTTGAAATAACGAAGTTACTGACATTACAGCTCTGATTATTATTACTATAATTCTTATTATTTTATATTCATGCGCATATAATTTATATCAAATTACAATTCTAAATTCTTCTGTGAGTGGTTAAACAAAAGCAAATATAAAAGTTGCTTGACAAGTATTCAAGTTTTATTACCACAAATATAAAATTGACAAGTGCTGTTCTTAAAAAAAAAAAAAAAAAAAAAAAAAAAAAAATCAGTGTTTTTCCTTTTCTAAGAAAAGCAAAGAGTGCTTCAAAAGAGTACCAACAGTTGGCGTTTTGAACAATATTTCTAGAGAGAAAATGCCGTCATGAGACAGCAATCGCTTACAACGGAACATGCAACACATGCATCGAAAAATGCTATTAGATCCAAAATCATTCCAATGGTCATGTCTACCAATTGCATGTTTCTAGATATAACAAGTTGGAAATTGTACGTCGAATGTGACAAATGAGGTGCATTCGTACTATAACTAGTTATATAAATAATCAGATCTTAGTAATCTCTAATTCTGCGAAATGAATTATATCCTCTGAGGATTAATTTCCGTAACAAAATAAATATCTCGGTTGCTTGACGATTAAACCTCGGAAACTCCTATAACAGTGTTGAGTTCAGACACTTTCTCCAAGAGGGATTTCTGTGGCTCCGGGGTGAACATTTCAGAGTTCCGGGGGGAGGATTGCACTTTATAACCTTAAAGGCATAAAATCTCAAATCTTCCGGGGGGGGATGTCCCCCCGGAAGATTTGAGAATTCAACACTGTCTTATAACAAGGAAGCACCGATTTTTAAAAAAATTAAAATTATTTAATAAATATCGTTATTAATGTCGTTTTAAGTTTTTATTTGATTTTTTATAAAATTTGAAATGTTTCGACAAAATTCTGCAAATATAATATATCTTAAATTTCAAACCATTCGGTTGGGTAGTTTTTGCGCTGTTATATGCGGACAGACGGACGGACCAGATAACGACAATAAGTGCTAAGGTGTTTATACAATTACGAACGCACCTAAAAATGAATACGTGGGGAAAAAAAAAAAAAAGATAATCTGAAAAAAAATATTCATTTCATTTTGTTGTATTTTATGTTATTTGCCAGAAATGCCCGCTATTGTTTTGGTTAATACTTAAAAGGTGTAGAAAAAGATTTCTTTATAGGATCAAAATGTTTAATTTTTTAACTAATCTTTTTTGATCTGACATTTATATGTTTACATATATAATAATACATAGTACTTTACTTCATTAGGAATGTAATTATAACGATTTCTCCCTATTCTCATAATACAGGGTTTTCTAACAAAAGGAATTCGGATGTCGGATGGATTGTTTCTTTATTTGTTTTTACTTGATAGAAGAAAAGCCAGCAGTAACCCCCGCCCCATTTCCCCACCCTCTTCCAAACGAACAAATTAAGGATCAGTTTCATTTTTAAAAAAAGCTTCTATCAAATCCAGATGCTGAAATATCTGCAAATGATTGTTTCTGTTCTAATTGCCTGGATGACAAAATAAATGGTGTCCGCATCTGAAATAATTAACAACTGTTGATCCAGGTGGTGATCGTTTATTAGCCATCTAGGAACCAACCGTGTTCTGAGAAAAGAAAGGGAAGTCGGACACCGCACCAGTTAAGACCATTAATTCATACCCCCCTACCCCGTACAGATCCTCTATTCACCAAAGAATTGCGTGAAAATAATTTCTCTCCACTGCTTTTACTACCTCTTCAATATTCATTCGTCACACACGTCACATCAATCACTTTCTCAAGTTCATTACCAGAAAAACCCAAAGTCTGACAAAAATCTCCCTTTTCCCTAGATTTTGGGAAAATATTGTCAATATTTTGAAAATTCCCTAGAAATAAGAAGGAATTCCCTAAATCTCTAAATTGACCTGAATTTCCCTAGATCTAGGGATTTTCCCCTAGATCTGAGAACGTTGCACTGGCCTGTCTCCAGGGCTGTGCAGAAAGACCGCGGGCCTCGGTAATAGTTCCAATCCCCCCACCCTAAGCCTGATAAAGTAAAACCTTCTTAGACGAAAACGTACAGGAAATTCAATTTTAAACAGGTTTTTATCGTCGTAAAAAATACAAATGTATGAAATTTTTTTGGCTAGACCATAATTTTTTCTCCGTTTACAGCAGAATTCCGTTATAAACAGCCTTTACTGTATTCGAAAATAAATATGTTGGATAGTACTTTTTTAGAAAATCTATATAGTATTTTCTTACAATTTTATTATTTTTCTTTTACAGTATTTTACAGTAGTATTACAGTTTATGATGCATTGGTAACACCTTTTCATATAAGGATTTTAAATAGAAATTCAAAATATTGAAAATATAATTAAATTTTAATTCAATTCATCAGTTAAGGCGCCGATTGCCTGACGCTATTGCAACTTTTGTTATTGTGTTTTAGAATTTAAAAAATATTTGTTCTATAAAACATAAATAAATAAATGCCTCCATCTTTGCTATGTGCGTTCTGCTGATTTTTAATAAAATCTGGATTTTCTTTCGAAAGTAAAATGCCTCCTGGACACCCCTCTCCTAGCCAGTCCGTAAAGACATTCAAGCAACTTCTGACTTTTGAATTTTGTTATTTGTTAGTTATTTTAATTAAAATTTTATGTAAGAAATGCCAGTCTACTTTTTCTGGTATTTGTTTAAAAACCAGCACTGAAGCTGGGCCCCCTAGAAGACCCGGGCCCTGGTAATTTGTACCGGCTCCCCTCCCCTCAGTACAGGCCTGTCTGTCTCCTTTCATCTAGGTTCAAGTATAGCTCTACCGAGGACATTTCTAAACAATAGATCAGTTTCAACTGACGTCATATCCTAGCAACCACCTTAGCAACTAGCTTTGTTTTTTGTTTGCCCATCAAAAATGGTGGATTGTGATTGGTTGGCTCGTAATACAGGCTACAAATAGACGATTATGATTGGTTGGATAACGTTTGGGGGCAGGTGATCACGTGGTTGAAACTGATCTACGTCAATTATTCCCTGATGATCTCAAAGATGTAGATAACTTGGAATGTGAAATTGATCTCATGTCCTCAGAAATAGCTAGTCCTGAATCGGATACAATTGGCGCCGCTGCGCAAAAACTTGAGGGGAAGGCTCATTTGTATCCTAACCTTTCTTTGGTCTACAAGTTGGCCTTAATTATTCCAGTAACTGTGGCGAGTAATGAAAGAAGTTTCAGCAGGTTAAAGTTAGCAAAAAATTACTTGCATACCTCCATGTCGGAAGAGCGACTGGACGAGCTGATGCTATTAACCTGTGAAGCAGACATAACTGACATGTTGGATTTAGACAGTGTAACTGGAAAATGGGCTATCTGAAGGATAGGCGGGTGGTAATTTAAAAATATAGAGAAGGATAATTTTTAGTTTCTTATACTAATAATATATCTTATTTTTAACAAGCAAGATTTGTTTTTTTACGTATTTTAAAATGTATACAAACTTACATTACACAATAGCATGCGATTTCATTTATAGAAACATAAATTCCGAAATACTTCAACGTTCATAAATTGTTACTTTTGAGAACGGGTTAATGCCATACACATTTCCTTTTAAATCGCAAGCAGAATCCTAATTAATAACAGGATTCTCAACTCTACTTATATAGTACAAAAATAAACATTTCTCTACACATACTGAATAACAGCATTTAATTCTGACTGGGGTTAAGCAGAATGCAGGTGAGCAGTTAGTACTTTTAGTGATTTTTTAAAATTAATAGTATTGTAGAACAGTTGATTCCGACGCTGAGGGGGGGGATCACAAAGCCTTTCTCACCTCCGATCCCGTACTCGGCAAAATTCAGTTCACACCCCCGCACTAAAACAGCCTTCGGCACGCCCCTGCCAATACACGTGACAAAAAACTAGTTTTAATATACTATTTTTTTCTAAATCACTTAATACTAATAGTTCAGAATTCTTAACATTTACAGGTAATGAAAGACGTAAAGTGAAGATATGGACTCTATAATTTAGAATTTTAATGTTATATTAGTGAGAGTATTGTTTTTATAATCTTGGAATTTTAAGTAAAATGATCACAATATTATATATATAGAACAGTCACGAAAAAAAACTGCAATTTACAAAATGTGAGTACGCGATAATGCTTCCTGTGTATCAATCGAACTCTACACTAAATATTAAAACACCTGCCGCAATTACTCGCCAAATGGTACGCCCTCTCCTTACACTAGCAGATAACTTTCAGTAGGGAAAACTACCCTAGTTGCAGCGTGAAAGTGTAGCTCGAGAGGCAATAGCATATACTTCATATCGTATGGTCGTCCGTGTGATAACAGCTTAAAGTTTCTCACTTACCTTTGCATGTTAATATGTTTAAATGAATTATTTTTGCATATGATAGCTGCTGTTGACATCCAACCAGGTTAGTTTTTACTTTTTCAATTTTGGTTGCAGATTTGTTTGTTTTTTCTTTCTTAGAAATTAACTTCCACAACCGGTTCTGTAAGTAAAAATAACCTCATTAAAAAAAAAAAAAAAAAAAAAATATATATATATATATATATATATACATATACTAGCTTACCCGCCCGGCGTTGCCAGTGCCAACAACCTTAAATGTACCTGAAATCAGTGTTGAACATTTTTTTATTTTTAAACAAATCTAATGTTGGGGGCCCCACTACCCCTTAAAAAGCAAACACTGGGCGTGCCATAGACACTCCCATATATTACCGTAAGTCGAGTCGAAAGAGCTATACCCCTTCATAATCCAGCCCATAGAACCAGAGATAGAAAAGCACCCCTGGTGGTGAAAATCGGAAAGCTCTATCTATGTAGAGTCGAATGAGCCATACCCCGTCGTGATCCAGCCTATAGAACCAGATATAGGAAAGCATCCCTTGTGGTGAAAATCCGAACTAAAATCAGTCAGCTCTATCAGGGCTACACTACATACCGGGCTTGCTCATTCATTATGATGACGTCACAAAAGGTGGCTGACTAAGAGGAAAGACATACAGCGATTGGCACAAAACGATGGGCGCGTTGCTTTGGACCAATCGCTGGTCGCGGTCAGCCACCATTTGTGACGTTTTGAGAGTGAATGAGCAAGCCCGGTATCTAGTGTTGCCTTGGCTCTATCGATGTCAAGTGGAAAGAGCCATACCCCATTGTGATCCAGCCCATAGAAACAGAGATAGGAAAGCACCCCTTGGTGGTGAAATTCAGAACTAAAATAGGTAAGCTCTATTGATGTTGTGTCGAATGAGCCAAACCGTGTCGTGATGTGACCCATAGAACCCGAGTTAGCTGCAAAATCCTTTAGTTACACCTTCCACCGCCAGGGGGAACAATATGTTCTATACGAACATAACTGAATTCATTAAGGTTATCGATGTCGAGTCGAATGAGGCATACCCCGTCATGATCCAGCCCATAGAACCAAAGATACGAAAGCGCCCCTGTGGTGAAAATCCGAACTAAAATCAGTAAGCTCTATTGATGTCGGGTGGAAAGAGCCATACTGTAATGACTTAACGAACTCCAGTGATCCAAGATGATGATTAACATCCAGCACTTTTTATTAGGCATCGTTGATATACAAGTTAAAATAAAATGAACAATTAAAAAACATTACACTCTGCCATCAAAACCCCAGCGTACACAACCATCATATACTGTTCACGCGCACACATCATTTTCCGCTCACTATCGTCTGTTCAACTCTCTCTGCATCTCTCTTAGCTTAGCTCGGTTCACTTCTTTTTGACATGCCAACTAACATCTCTTGCAGTCTCTTTGCATATCGAAAACTGTCCTTTCGATTCGATTACACGGCTTACACGGCAGTCAACCTCCGAAGCTAGGCGACAAAACCATGGACAAAAACTGGACAACTCTAGGCCAGCAACTCACGAGTCAGGCTAGGCCATAGATTTCTTCGGTCGTTACACTGCTCTCATTGGCTGGCTGCTTCGTTGCCGAGGCTATTTCATGGGAGGAGCTTGAAATAGCCTCGAACCCAAAATTCCATATACACGTTTTAATTTTTTTAAAAATCTAAATTAAAATTTAAAAATCCGGCCGCGAGGTATACTATCCGGTGACAATATCTACACATGACAAAAATTTCTGAGTCCTAGGTGTTATAATTACGGAGAAATCCGCGGGCAGGCAGACAGACACTTACTGTATTATATATATATATATATAACAAATTCTATGAAAGAAAAAAAAAATGATTTTTTTTTAAAAAATATTTAGTGCAAGTTTCTTTGCGTGACTAGTGTAGACTATTAACAGTATTTCCCCGTCACATAAAATGTTTTTCTTTCCCAAAGTATGTGACTGTGACACTTTTCAACTAATATTACAATGTGAGTAACGTGCTTTACCCATATTAATGTAAAACGTACTGAGGTATATTCAGAGTGCTTATAGCTTTACTACGAACTTCGAATAGCGTTTTTCGTTTTATTTAACAGAAAAAAATATCTGAAGAGAAAATATTAGGCCAAAATTTATATTCTGAAATAGTTGCGCCAAACCCCTTGGAAATTCTATGGAGCAGACGCACGTAATATACTTTATATTTGATACGCTATTCATGAAATTGTTATGCCTGTTTTCTATTATTATACTAGAGCATTTGCGAATTACATATAAATAGTAGTGTTATCACTAATAAAATGCCTTAGGACGACATCAAGGCAACACTAGATACCGGGCTTGCTCATTCACTCTCAAAACGTCACAAATGGTGGCTGACCGCGACCAGCAATTGGTCCAAAGCAACGCACCCATCGTTTTGTGCCAATCGCTGTATGTCTTTCCTCCTAGTCAGCCACCTTTTGTGACGTCATCATAATGAATGACGAGGGCTAACGAAAAAGACAGGCTACCGCGGTGCATTCCACTTATCTTTTTTTACAGACCGCTAGAGTGACGTGATGCTCTTTCCGTACACCTGCATTGGTGCATTCGAACATCACGTGACTCCCGCGGTCTGTAAAAAAAGATACAATTAAAGCACCGCGGTAGCCTGTCTTTTTCGTTAGCCTCGAATGAATGAGCAAGCCCGGTATATAGTGTAGCCCTGACGACATAGTTTTCAAATTTCGCTAGTTATAAAATTTCTTCTGCTGAAAGATTTTCGCGTCTCTGGCATTCCTCCCACCATTTTTTTTTTTTTTTTACTTTTCGTAGCATCGACAAATTTTCAGATTGAGTAAAATAGTTTTAAGCAAGGTCGTTTTAATTTTACTCGAGTATTAACACAGTTACAAGGTCAAAATCATTATATTAAAAAATATTCAGTTTTTCAGTTGTTCATCTGTAACTATTAGTGATTTTTCCAGGCGAAAAAAAAAACTTGCTTATTTTATTCATTAAACAAGCTAAATCTCTTTTCATCATTAATAATTAATACATTTATACAGAAAACATATGCAAAAGGAAACTGTCATATGTGTAAGATATAAGATTGATATGGATTATTTTAAAGCATTGATTTTATTTATGAGATTTAGTAATTGACGGCTCCTCACAAGGCAAGTGGAGATACCTTTATTCTCATCAGGTTTATGTAATGTATTATTCAGCAAATAAGGAAATATAAATTTTGTGATCATAAACAATGAAAAGATGCTAGAAAACCCTTCTTAATAGGGATATATGCAAAGAAGTTATGTTCTAAACTAAAATGTTCAAAGTAAATCTAAAAGCTTTGTAACTCGAAACTCCATTTCACTAGCCTTGTTATTGCAGAGGGTCACTTAATTATTTTCGAGCCTATCTGAAATTTTTATTATTTTACTATTTATATATACTATTTATATATACTATTGTTTTCGTGCCTATCTATGTGGAAAATTTGGCTTAAATTCTTACTTTCTGCATAAAATTGAAGCTTAGCTTATGATGCATCGATCCAATATGATTGAATATGACGATCTCTTTTTTAAAAGAAGTGAGTAAAAGTGTTGATTTCGTGATGACTGTATTTATTAAAAAAAAAAAAAATACATATAATTGCTGTAAACAAAATAAAATATTAAAAGTTATATATTGGATGTCTATGAATCGGCAGGGCTTTGGTTCCTCCAGCGATATGGCGCAGGTAAGATAACCCTCACCCCCTCCCTCTACAATGAATTAAAATGTCCCCTTACTGAAAGTTTCGCGTTTTGAGCTTATTAATGGTAAAAAACTGTAACTATTAGTGATTTTTCCAGGCGAAAAAAAAAACTTGCTTATTTTATTCATTAAACAAGCTAAATCTCTTTTCATCATTAATAATTAATACATTTATACAGAAAACATATGCAAAAGGAAACTGTCATATGTGTAAGATATAAGATTGATATGGATTATTTTAAAGCATTGATTTTATTTATGAGATTTAGTAATTGACGGCTCCTCACAAGGCAAGTGGAGATACCTTTATTCTCATCAGGTTTATGTAATGTATTATTCAGCAAATAAGGAAATATAAATTTTGTGATCATAAACAATGAAAAGATGCTAGAAAACTCTTCTTAATAGGGATATATGCAAAGAAGTTATGTTCTAAACTAAAATGTTCAAAGTAAATCTAAAAGCTTTGTAACTCGAAACTCCATTTCACTAGCCTTGTTATTGCAGAGGGTCACTTAATTATTTTCGAGCCTATCTGAAATTTTTATTATTTTACTATTTATATATACTATTTATATATACTATTGTTTTCGTGCCTATCTATGTGGAAAATTTGGCTTAAATTCTTACTTTCTGCATAAAATTGAAGCTTAGCTTATGATGCATCGATCCAATATGATTGAATATGACGATATAACTTATCTCTTTTTTAAAAGAAGTGAGTAAAAGTGTTGATTTCGTGATGACTGTATTTATTAAAAAAAAAAAATACATATAATTGCTGTAAACAAAATAAAATATTAAAAGTTATATATTGGATGTCTATGAATCGGCAGGGCTTTGGTTCCTCCAGCGATATGGCGCAGGTAAGATAACCCTCACCCCCTCCCTCTACAATGAATTAAAATGTCCCCTTACTGAAAGTTTCGCGTTTTGAGCTTATTAATGGTAAAAAAGTGCAACCTTCCCCCCCCCCCCCACCCCCCCGATATCTGGAACTGCACAAATATCTTCTGCAGAATAATATCTCATTCAAGACTGCATGCTTTTATTCCAGCATCTAGCTCCGCCCATATAAACTACATATTCACGTTATGTTATTCATTAAAAGTTATAATCTAATTAACCTAATTTGTGCAGAGCTAATATTTATAGATGAATTGTCGCTTCTTTTGACGCTTCTTTATTTTCATTGTCGCTTCTTTTATGTTTTAAAAAAGGAGTATTTTTTTCGATTTCAGTTAAATTATTAACATGTCCCAGTGAGTGAAACATGGAATATATTTAATAAAATTACACACTTCTAATTTGTATATTTTTATTATGGTTCGGGGATTTCCTTCAATCAAACATTTGATTTAAAAAAAAATATAGATTTCAAACAATCAAGGATTTTTAGGTGAGTAAAAATACGTTTTTTTTTTTTTTTTTTTTTTTTTTTTTTTTTTTTTTTTTATGAAAATTTTAACATTTAACATGCATGTAATTTCGATAAATTTAAATTTGGCTGGTTTTTGTTTGGTAGCAGGTTTTTTTTAATGGTTTTTTACACAATGATTAATTTATTATAAAACACACAATGTTTAATATAATCATATATTTTATATTATATAATTTAATATATTTCAATTTAATTTAAAACACGCACAATCTGTTCTGCTGGATTGCAATACAAAGCAAAATCTCGCCGAAATCACCGGTTGCCGAAGTATAAAATCGCTATTTTGGCAACAAAAATACACCCCGGTGCATCTGCATTATCTGTACCCAAATGAAAACTATATCTATATATGTTTACTTTTACTAATTATGAAAGATCTATAATTTCTTTTCTGTTCTATCATCTTATTTACAAAAGATAAAAAAATTTTTGTTAAAACTCCAGAGGATCTGAACTTTATTTTTCAGGTAAGTTTTCATTATCGTCGATAAATAAACATATCTATATTTCTTACAGTACAAGTCAGTCAATAAAACTATTTGTACTATTCAATGTATATCTGTTTCCTTTTACTAATTAAGATACATCAACAATTTTCCCTCAACTTATTTACATCAGACTACAAATTTGTTTTTAAAACCTCAGAGGACCATGCATTAATCAGGACCTGAACTTAACGTTTCAGGTCAGTTTTCCTTATTATCGATGAATAGTATATAAAAAATTTTATCAAATATTTCAAATTTTAAACGGAAACCATGATTTCTACCACTCGATGGGCACTTATTCTACATTTCAAAGAAATTGTTTCTAAATCCTGGTGTAATTCGATCATTTAAACATTTTAGAAACAAATATTTTAGGCGTGGGGGCTGATAGGAATTGAAAAGATAACTATATATCATTACAATCGCCGGTAAATACGATTCTGCCAGAGTACATAAAAGATCGAGAGAATGACAACAAAATGATACTGAATCATCGTCTTTAATTAATTCACATAAATTGTTAAATTATTCTGGTGTAAGTTTTAAATTTATTAATCGTGTGTATATATATATATATATATATATATATATATATTTAAATCTACGTTACTGATTGTAGTTTTTATACAGGAATTAAGTAAGAGACAGTAATGAAAATTGAGTTTCATTCAAAAAATATTTCGTAAAATAGCTCGTGTTTTCACTGTTGGTGAGATAGGATCCCTTTAAAGTAACTTTTTTCACATTTTGTAGAATTTATAATGAATTTCTCAATATTCTTTATTAGTTTTTTACTACCATATTGATAAATAACTGGGTATTTCTAGAAAATGATTTCTTTAGTTTTTAATCTGTATATATAACTGGATTCATTTTTAAGGATCGAGCATTCTTATACGACACAAAGAAAAAGGAAGGATGCTGGACTTATAAATAGAATTAAAACAAACAAGAAATTATCTGCAATAAAAGCCAGAGATTTGTTTTTCACAACATTATGCACTTTTAAAGTTTCGTTTTTTTTAAAAATAGTAACACCTACTTTTCACTGTTTGAGTTCCTTGGATAAAAGCAGCATGAAAAGGGTCTTTATATATCTTTTCCTAAATCTTTATCGAATTATAAAAGATTAAAATTTGAGAATTTGCATATGACAAAAGATAATTTATATATCTTTCCAAAATATCATTCGATTGAAATGTATTTTTGTTAATAAGGTACAATAATGAACCCAAATGTATTCCAGGCATTTTATTTTTCAAAGTAGTTTTTATTCTAAAAACCCAGTGTTTTAAAAACATCTATATATATATTTGTCTTACGTGGCGCGGAAATAGGGCTGAATTTCTACCTTATCGTTGGCAACAATCGTAGTTTCCAGAGCTCAGACCAATGAACAGACAAGATTGTGTTAGCCCCGCCTTCAATATGGCGGAAAGTGTCAGAGCACTGAAACTGAAGCTAGCAATTAATAAAAATAAAATAATATGAACGTAATCCAAATCGTCTGAGATGATTCCTCATTTTAATTATGAGAAATAGTGTTAATTTCAAATGAATTCATTTTTTTCAAATGAATTCATTTAGAATTTATTTACGAATCTTTCTAGAATGCCCTGCTGCCATCTGTTGCCGTTTTATTGAAGTAAAAATAATTTATTTTGCAGAAATCTATAACCAATTAGAATAATAAAATGCTGAACGAAATTTAAACAATCATTGATGATAAACTATCTTCCTACCACGTAGTGTTTTTTTTATAATGAATTTAAGCTGTGCTGTGCTGTACAATATTATAGGTGCTAATTATGTTTCCAAGATCCTCTTTTCATAGTATTTAAATTATTTATATGTCCATTAGTAGCATCAACTAAATGCATTTTTAGTTGTGTTTTCAACGGAGTTTTCAATTACTTTTTTACATTAAAAAAATTGTCAATTTCATATGTCTAAATGATTTATTGTAGTACTTATTCCGGCTAGAATTACTAGAAAAGTAAAATGAGGCGAGCGAGCAAAGCGAGCTGTGACCGCGTAGCGGTCTCAATGTGAATTGCCTTGCAATTCACCGGGGGTTGGCGAGCGTTAGCGAGTAGGGGGCTGAGCCCCCTAGTTTATTAAAAGCGAAGGCAATACATCCCGATCGATATTAAACGAGTGTGAACCGCGACGCAAGGAGTACTTTTAATAAATAAAAATGTAAGTAAACCTTCAAATTAGCTTGATGAGATAAGAAATTATGAAATACACTTGATTGCTAACGTGGCATCCTAAACTTGATCACGTGTCCCCTTATTGTATGTGATAATATTATTAAAAAAAATCTGTTAATTCGATTAAATTTTCATTAGCCTCTGATTTTTAATCAACTAGATTCCACTGCTGTTTTTTAGCTCACGGGCTATCAAAGCCTGAGTGCTAATGTGCCCGCAGGTTCTGTATGTACGTAACGCAATAATTCTTTATAGAAATATCCGATTTGCTTCAAATTTTGTTTTTAGGTTCGAAGTTGCAGGATGGGGGGAAGGGGAGGGGCACTTCTAGACCACTAATAATCACAAAATTCCAAATAATCCGGTTGGACATATCGGGGAAGCGCATTGCCACCCCCTGAATTCAACTTTGAATAATGCAACCCCATACAATAACACAAAGTTTCTTGACTGGCGTACCGTGAAAAGATTTCAGATGTACCGCGAAAACTCTAAGTCAAGTTGTAGAACTTTTTTAAGAATTAAGCAGAAATATAAATACTTCAAAGTACAACATTTCATATTAAGTGTTGTACTTTGAAATGACGTTTAGTGTAATAAAATTGCATTATTTAGAAGATTATTTCTCTGTCTGTATACAAGAAATCTTAAAAAACGTCTTACATCTTAAAGAAATTTAAAGTTTATTTTTTATTAAATTGATTTATTTTATATTTAAAGGAAGTTTATTCCTATGTTTACGTATTCTTTATTAGAGTATGCAAGGAAACTGCTGGTCTTACGCCATGAGATAAATTGAATTCTTTCAATGAAAATACATGTCTAATGAAGGAAAAGGTTTACAATATACAATACATTAGAAAGTAATTGAGGGGGTCAGGGCGAGAAAGTGCCAAGCCACATTTTTGATTAAATAAATCTGACACTGTAATCTGTTGCTTAATATTGTAAATTATAATATCTTACATATTATTTTTTCTAATGTCACTAAGTGACAGCATATTTCCCAAGTTTCGTTTTTGCCTTAGATGTGTCTAGAACTTATTTACCAGATTGAAGGTGTCTATCGTTAAAGTAATTTTATTAAATTAATACCATATCGTTATTCAGTATATCTCAAATGTTACTAAGAAATTGGCAAAAAACTTTATGTTTATATATTTTGATTTCAGTATTTGATCTAACTTTCAAATTGATATATCTCAGAAGTTCAAAAATATGGCTTAACATAGCACTCTCTGGTCCGATCCCCTCAATAGTTGGAAAATGATTTAAGAATATGCCTTGCGAAAACTTTATCTTATTATTTTTTTAAAGGCAAACTGGGATATCTCTTTAAATGTTAATGCATATTAAAATAAATATAAAAGATATGTTATTAAGAATTTTCAACTTCTTTTTACTACAAACTATAATACATTTATTTGCTTTTTATTCTTAGGGTGGATTATTGTGTGCGTGTTAGTAAATAAACAAAAAAATATATATAATACTTCATCCTTTTTTCTCATCGTCATTATTTTATAGTGTCGAGAAAGTTCAATTATGGGTTAAAGTGGGCCGTGAGTTAAAAAGAAGGTTGAGAATGCCATAACAATAAGATAATGTTGACTGTTTCTAGAGTGTAATTTTCATTTTATCTTCCACTCTTTCTACGTTTTACGTACTGATATCTACCAAGGCCAAAAAAATATTGAATTTTCATTTATCTGATCATATTTCTTGAGATACATCGTTAATAGTACTGTAGAATTTTATATTTTAAATCTTACAGTTCCTTAAGTATTTACTTGACATATACTATGAATGATTATAGTTCTGCAATTTAACTTTAATCCGTTTTTATTACTTACTCAACTAAACAAACATGATGATGAGATTTCTCAATACTATAATATCTTTGTGTACATATACAGGAATTCACCTAGAATTGGACTTTAAGTCCTTTATTTTATAAATATCGGATTATCAGCTTTCATACTTGGGTACAAAACTAGGAAGTCATCATTTCTCTCGTTTACTTCAATTTTTCATGAGACTCATAAAATATTGTGATATCCAGTGGCTATTAATTAAATCTTGAGTTTGTGTTATTGTCGATATTGATGCGTAGATGGATATTACTTATTTTTTTAAACCCACAGTACAATTATTAAAATTTTATTAAAATCGTTTACCAATTTTATCCTTGTTTTATTAGTTTATTGTGTGTATATTGTTTTCCGGTCTTTTATAGCTTAATCGAGTTTCATTTAAACGTTGCTGCACTGTTTTTGTAGACACTGCGATGCTTGAAATTTTTTCTAAGTATTTTTTATTTGAAAACTGATATCAATTAATTTCGCTTAAAAATTTCGTTATGAGACGACCAGTATCCCGTTTATAATTCAAAACAGTCTTAACATATCATAAAAAACTAATATTTTATCATGTATCTAATGTTTTATAAATTGGTGGTAAGTTTTGAAAATACTAATTTAAAAATAAACATAGTGAAATAAAATTAAAATTGACTTCATATTTACAGATATTTAAAAAGATATTTTCTAAAATTTATTACGAAAAAGTCTCTGTAAAGACGAAACGTAAACCTGGTTGAATATTTCGACATGTTTCCGCGGCTGCAATTCAAGAGCTTTCCGGCTGGTTTAGAGCACATTTTTTCAGAAATGAAGCAATAATTGGGACTTAAAACGGCCTATAGAGGCGCTGATTGCAGCCGTCGGTACAGGAAAATTGGCCCTTTAACTACTGCTAAAGTGCCATTGAAACCATTATTTATTGTAAACGCGTTTAAAAGTGTTAGATATTCAAATGCGGATAATTTTTACTTTGACATATAAACACGGAACACAAATAGCATATGAAATCTGAAATTGTGCATAAAAATAATCATTATGAACAAATTAAAAATGCATGTAACGCAATGGGATTGCAAGGAATTTTCCTGAAGGGAGCAGTTATATCTTTTTTCCACCAGATAACGTATTCGAGCGCTTGAATTCCCAATACAACAATTATTAGTACAAAAAATTTATAAACATTGAAATTAAAGAATTATCTTTGAAAAACATAAAAACATGCGCAGGAACATGATTTCTTCACACCACACCAAGGAAATTTCCTGCTTTGATCTCGCCAGTCTGATTCTTGAGTAGGACAAATCGTCCAGAGCAGCAATAGTTTTACTGTCTCCCTATATACGGCGCTGCAAGCACACTCCATCTAGGGATCCTACATTAGAGAGAGATTGAACATTGACGAAAAGTCCGCCATCTTAGTTACAGAGCAGATGGAACGCAGTAGAACGCAATGCATTTTCATCCGCGTCCAACACTTTTTATTCTATTAACATCACCAGAAATTCATTTCATATGCCTTCACAGAGTCATTCAGAACATAAACATAAGCACAATTCCGTTTTAATGAATAAGAATTCTCAGAAAATGCTTTTTCTTTTATTCGGCTGAATTGCAGGGTTAACATTTCGAGACTTTACATTATGCTTAAAATAATCGAATTTGATTATAAACAAATATTCAAGTTTTTGGGGGGTTTTTTCACTTAAACATTTTAATTTATGCATAACACAAGAAATGCTACATAATGTAATTTTTTGTAGTGTGGGTATTTATTTTTTACTTTCCTCTGTTTAAATGGTCATGACTTATGACATAGATTAGTTAGGTTACTTTTTTAAGTAAATAAATAAAATTTCTTTGAGGGAACTCTTTTGATTTTATAAGGTTAAAAATATATCATTTAACAGCAATAAGAAATTTAAAAAAAATACTGAAATATTCAGAAAAGTATAAATTTTTGAAACATATTCCTAATATACCTTCATTATTAATGTATTTACATTAATACATTTAGATAGTTTTAAAGAAACTAATTGGTTGTATGAAATTAAAAAGCTTCAATTCTCTAGAATAATACACTTTATAATACTAAGTATATCTAAATATGCAAAAAAAAAAAAAAAAAAAAAAAAAAAAGTATTCCGAGAAACTGAATAAAAAAATTTACACACATATGCTTAGTAATGTTTATTTATATAGAGGTTTATATATTGTGAATTTATATATTTTTGCAATTGTCAGAGTCTGCGCTTTTATATATAGATATTTTTTTTATGCAAAAAATTTAAATGCTTGTGTCTTGTGCTCTCAAATTCCGCGGATATTTAAAAAAGAAATTATTAAAAAATGAACATTTTAACAATTTATTCAATTATTCCTTATAATTTATAAACAATTTCATATTTTAAAAAGAGTGCACTATATACAATTTTATTCTGTATTACGTTCTTAAAATAAATGTTTCAAAATGTAAACAGAAATTCATCGCCAACAACGTTTGCCAATTACCGCCAACTGTCAAACTTCGAAACTCCAAATTATTTACACGTTTTGCTCACTCACTACGAAAAGATTTAAATCAAAATCAGTTTTAAAATGTAAAACAAGAGACGCAGAAAAGAAATTGCTTTGTTTGTGTTACTCATTTCGATAGTTATTATTTAATGAAACTGTTTAAAGTTGACCGCATACACAACAATTGAACTCTGACAATTTAAAATATATTACAAAATAAATAAACATTACTAAATATTAAAAAGTAACTATAAACAACAAAAGAAAATTACCTATTAATAGTGTAGTAAGTCTTAATACAATATTTAAAACGTTGAATCTTTAAAATACAAATTTTCTTCAGAAAGCAATACCAGCGTATACATACGACGTAACTAAAATGGCGGATTTGTCAAATCTGCCGGAGACGCAATGTCCAATCTCTCTCTAATGTAGGATCCCTAACTCCATCTCTAGCTCCATCTTATTCGCCTGAGTGTTCTATTGTCTGTGCACAACGTAATATAAATGTATCTCCTGTAATGTGAAAGCCACGCCCAGTCAATGATATTTGACAGTGTTCTCAGATGGATTTTATTTTTTCTCCAAGATTATCAAAGTAAAATTCCTTACATTTCCCTATATTCTCAAGTCACGTGATTTGGGAAGGATATAGTATTTTGAGTGGCTGACACTGTTTTATATCATCTAAACAGAAATAGCAGTGCAGCAACAAAAATGATTTTGTTCACATAAATGTTCACAATATTTTGGTAAAAATACATAAACAGAAAAAAAGGCAAGGTTTATAGGGAGAAAATCAAAATAATGTGTAGCTCCGCCCTAAATTCATTTCTTTCTTTCTTTTTTTAGTATTTTTTACGAGCAGGGAAGACCGAGCCATGCTCGGTCAAAATTGGCTTTGAGTTCAACTCGATATTTTTCTCTCTGTATTATTACTATAATGCCTTTTTTTTTTTTATAAATATAGCTTGACCCATAATGTCCCATAATCAAAATTACCCACTAATCAAATTTTCTCGAACGTGTGACCAAGCCCAATTGTCTTCTCGTGCACGATAACCGTAGGATATAAAATTTAAAAAAAGTCTGAGCCGTTTTTTAGATAAAATTAGCTTGACCCACAGTGACCAAAAATGACACGCTAATTGAATTTTCTCGAGCATGTGACGCATCCCAATCATGTTGTTCTTGCCTAAAACTGTAGGATAGTAAATGTAGTTCAAATCCTCTGAGTCATTTTTAAGATAAAAATAGTTCGACCCATATTGACCCATGACCCACTAATCAAATTTTCTCGAACATGTGACCTACCCTAACAGTCTTCTCGTGCCCGAAAACCGTAGGATGCAAAATTTAGTCTAAATAATCTGAACCTTTTTTAGATAAAATTACCTTACTCACAGTGACCCAAAAATGGTCTAATCAAATTTTCTTGGACATGTGACGTAACCCAATGATTTTCTCGTGCCCGAAACTCCTGAGATACAAAATTTAATCAAAATCGTTTGAGCCGTTTTTTAGATAAAATTAACTTGACCTGCATTGACCCAAAAATGATCCACTAATCGAACATGTGACCCAGCCCAATAGTCTTCTCGTGTCCGAAAATGGTACGATACAAAATTTAGTCAAAATCGTTTGATCCGTTTTTTAGATACAATTAGCTTGACCCTGCCCCATGGTGACCCAAAATGACCCACTAATCGAATTTTCTCGAACATGAGACCTAGCTCAATGGATTTCTGGTGTCCCAAAACGGCAGGATACAAAATTTCGCCAAAATCGTGCGAGCCGTTTTTAAGATAAAATTTGCATATATATATAACCACACACACAAACACAAGATTTGCTCGTATTAGAATATATGATGATATATATTTGTAAATATTTACGTGTGATACTCATCCCACAACTTGAAGCTAAATAAATATATATGACATGATCAACCATAAGGAATATTTAACACACACAAATATGTGTATAAATAAATAAATAAATAAATAAATAGTTGCTTTGGCAATATGAGGTATATGTACGTTTTTAAATTTTTAAGAATATATGTCATCGTTTTTTACACCATTTTTCACTGAAAGAAACTGTAAAAAAACTACCAAATTACAATTGTTTAGAACCCTTAAAACAAAATTTAAAATCATGAAATACGGTGCAATGACTTTTAAGAAAAGAGGCTTTTTGCAATATTCAAAAACTAGACATTTTTCTCAAATAATATTAATACAATTTACAACTGTATTCAAATCCGTACCGCAAAAACGATGCTCTGCCGACTTTGCTAGATTTTGTGCACTGACGCTTTTATTCTGAACGAATACATATCATAATGACGATAGGCGGAATTTAAATATAAAGGACAGAGAGGGCGGAGCACAGATGTAACAAAAACATATATTAAAGGGTTTCTGGCGTATAATCCGCAAATTAATTCTCATAGCATGATATTTTGTAAAATTGTTTGTTCACTAAAGAATAATTTATGATAAAAACAAATTAGCAAATTATGATAAAAGGCATGGATATACTTTACAAACTTTACACATTCTTTTCCGACATACATTGCCCTTTATTATTCTCAGATAGTACTTGAATGCTGTAAACCTCTTTTACTTGCGATAAGAATCTAACTATAATAATAATAATAATAATAATAATAATAATAATAATAATAATCTTGAATAAGGGGAAAAAAAAAACTGGAATAAAATACCCATTTACATAATTTGGGAGAGATTATTCGGGAGAAATGTTATTATGACTATTATTATGACTAATACTTAAAATATATAGAATAAACATTTTTTATAGGATAAGGATATTTAATTTTTTAGCAGATCTTTTCCTCTAACATTCTTCAGTTTTACATATACATTATGCATAGTACTATACTTCTTTAATGGTATAATTATTACGAATACTTCCTATGCGTGTAATACGGAGTTTTGTAATATCAGCTGTTTTACGTATACATTATACCTAATACTATACTTCATTAAAGGTATAATTATAACGAATTCTTACTATGCAATCAGATGGAGGACTTATTTGGTTTTACTTGAAAATACTCCAGGAAGAAAGAAAAACCAGATATAACCTCCGCCTCTCTTCCTCCAAATGATGACCTTATGAGGGGTAGTGATTCCAATCAAGATGCTGAAATCTACAAATGATTTTTCTATTCTAATTCTAAGAGTCTGGATGACTAAATAAGCAATGCCCTTCACTGGAGCAATCAACAACTGTAGGTCCAGATTGTGATAATTTATTAGCCATATAGGATTCCGAGAAAAGAAAGGCATGTGCCAGATAATTATTTCCGAAACTCCCCACCCCCCTCCGTTAACAAAAGAGTTGCTTGAAGACAATTTCTCCCATCCTTTTACTTCCTTCTTCCATGTTCATTCATCACACACCTTACATTTATCACTTTCATTCTCAGAAAAACACAGAAGACTAACGAAAATTACCATTTTGCCTAGATTTTCGAAAAATATTCTCCGTCTTCTAGAAATTCTCTAAGAATAAGAAAAAAAATTCCTAAATAGACTTGAATTTCCCTAGATCTAGGGAATTTTCCACTGGATCTTAGAACAGTGACTGGTATACAACTCATCTAAGAGAGAGATATAAATGGGGAAAAATACAAAAGATACGGTTTTCGGCATAGACTTTTCAAATCATTCCAATGGAGAATGGATGGGGGAAATTTTGCGTTCTGATACATGAACCCTTATGAAGCGGGCCAAAAGCTTGGTGAAACAAAACTTGCGTCGTGTCAACATTGTGTTGTTAAACGATAATTAGTTATAATCGTCAATGAAGACGATTCTACTTGAATGAAATATTCAACCTGGCAAAGGAACCTACATTGAAAACGTCGTTTAATATTAAATAAAATAATACATTTTAATTATCTTGGTGTCAGTTATGTAAAATATATAGCATTATTCATTTTTTCATGGATGTTAGTTTCACAGCGTTTCAAACGGAATATGTAAGATATAATTATGTAGATTAAGTTATATTAATTAAATATTTAGTAAAATATCTTGTGTTTTCTTTGTCGATGGGACAGGATCCTTTTTGAATAACTTTCTCACATTTTCAAAGTAACAATTTTTTTAATAAATTTTTGAATATTCTTTATTAGTTTTTTACTATATTTTTAATATGGGGGCAGCATGTTGTAAATTAACTGGTTATTTCTGAAAAAAATGTTTTTTTTTTTTTAGTTTTTAATGTGTTTATAGAACTTGGTTCATTTTTAAGGCTCGAGTGCTCTTATACAATACAAAGAAAGAATAAGAGGGCTGGACTTATAAATCGACTTAAAGCAAACAAGAAAGTATCTGCAATAAAAGCATGAGAATTGTTTTGCACAACATTATGCACTTTTAAAGTTTCGTTTGGTTTTGAAATAGTAACAAACACTTTTCACTGTTTGAGTTCCTAGAATAAAAGCAGCACGGAAAAGGGCCTAATTTATATAACTTTTTTTCTGCATATTTATTGAATAATAAAAGATCAAAATTTGAGTATGCTAATCTTAATTGCACATGACAAAATGTAATTTATATCTTTCCAAAATATCTTCCGAATGATTTTTTTTTTATTTTTTAATAAGATGAACGCAATGTATTCCAAATACTTTTTTAAATACAAATATTTTTAATTAGAAAAATCCAGTACTTTGTGGACTTTTATTAAAAACGGAGGTAATACATGGACATTAACCCATTGGGGACGAGCGACACGTATAACTTGACGCATGAGATGCTCAGAATCCTTCATTATTTCCACCAGTTAATTTTTATTGTAAGCTTTGTCTTATTTAATCGTAGCATTTCTGCGATTCAATTAGGAGAAAATCTCTGTTTTGAAAAACCGGTGGTAAAAGATTAAAAATTCTGTAAAGAATGCTCGTCACGAAGGGGTTAAACATATTCAATTGACATTAAACGATGCTGATGTGGCATCCTAAACTTGATCACGTGTCACGTTATTGCACGTGATAATGTTGTAAAAAAATCTTTAAATATGTGTCAATTTTCAGATCCATCAGATTTTTAATTAGCTAGAGTCCGTTGCAGTTTTTTATTCTCATTTTCGTACAATTTAACTCTGCTTACGGTATTATTAGACCGAATAATAAATTGACGCTTAAAAAAATTATGCCTGCAAGGGAAGTTTTTCTTTTCTTTATTTCTTAAGAAAGTATAATTATTTTGAACTTATGTATTAAAGTTCATACTTAGAAAAAAAAATTGAAAAGATATTGCTCTGTTACAGACTTGAATAATTAGCTTCTGTCTAATTGTAAATATTTGTATTTATCTATATTTCGCATAACATTTCTAGCATTCAATGGGTTAATATGAAATAATCTGCAATGGACTACTTTTTCATTTGCTGACAACGTGTCAAAACTTTTTGATGACAGCTTTCAAAAACATTCACCCAAATAAAAAAAACAAAGAAAGATTCGTATATTTTGTTAATATCTGTATCATTTAATATCAAAGAAATGCTAAAAAGTACGTTTTCCAAAATTATATTAATGTTATTTAGAAAATCTGAATTTATTTGAAATCTGAATTTCCCTGTTGTAGCTAGTTGTTTTCAACGTTAATCCAAAGTTTTGTCTTTACAGACTAAACAGGCGTATGTTGTTGTCCACAGAAAAATTCTAAACTGAATTATTTAACTTTACTTCCTGAGTCAAGTGTTATTATAACATTAAAAAAAAAGTATATGTAAATATACTTTTCAATTTAGTACAAAATGTGTACACTTCGTGGAATTTCCAAGGAGTCTGGCATCACTTTTTTCGATTAGAAAATTTCTATTTAGCGTTAAAATTGCAGAATTCGTAACACCCTCGTTGGAAATTTTAAACATTATTCCTTTATTAAATGAGGCGAAAAATTCTAGTGAATATTTGTATTGAAATTTAACAAACTCTTTGTGTTAAATTCAAATATTTTTCTTCGGTAGGGAATTTTGCCGCTCCGGGTGCGAGAGTTTAAATATTTTATGATGATTTTAAGAAGATTTTTATACTGTACCCGGTTTTCCTTCTGTTCATAAAACTTTTATTGTAATTAACGTTTTAATTTTATCTGCGTAAATTAATGCTTCGCTTTTAATTCATTTTTTAAAAAAGAATCCAATTTTAAGTGATATAGAGGAACTCCGAAACACATGAATACAATGCTGCCAAGTTATTTTTATTTATAATAAATAGTTGTGAGGGTATGGGGGCATTTCGAAGTTGTGAGGAGGGGATATTGTATTTCTTGATCATTAGTAATCACAAAATACCAAATAATCCGGTGGGACATGTCGGGAAATTGCATTGCCGGACCGCCCCCTGAATACAACAATGAATAATGGAACCCCATATGGTTGGTTGATTTTATGACGGCCGATTTTCTACAATAGGGATATAGGCCCTAGGGAGAGTGCCCTCCGGGGGGTCTTTCTAAGGGGTCCTAACCCGTATTTACGGCAAGGTTAGAAGAAAACAACGGAAAACTCCGAACGGTTAGGTCGACGAGCGCGACAGGGATATGAACCCAGCACCTCCCGTCTTCCAGCTTTGAGAGCACAACCTCTCAGCCACTGGTGGAGCCCCATACGATAACACAAAATTTCTTAACTGGTGTACCGTGAAAAGATCTCAGATGTGTCGCGAAAACGATAAGTCAAGTTGCATGAAATTTTTAAGGATAAAACATACAACATTTCATATTAAGTGTTGTACTTTGAAATGATGTTTAGTGTCATAAAATTATATTATTTAGAAGATTATTTCTGTGTCTATATACAAGAAATCATAAAAATGGTCTCGCATCTTCAAACAAATTTAAAGTTTTTTTTAAAAAATTTATAGGAAGTTTATTTCTCTGTTTGTGTTTTCTTCAAAAGCGTATGCAAGAAAATCATGAAAATGGTCTTACGTCGTGGGATAAATTTAATTCTTTCATAGAACTATCTCGTCTCCTGAAGAAAAAAGATTATAATATAAAATGCATTAGAAGTAATTGTTGGAAAATTATTTAAGAATATGCCTATTCGAAAATTGTATTTTACAAAGAATTTATTTTTAAAGATATTTTGAGGATTTTTTTTTATTAAATATTAATGTATATTAAAATAGTTAAGAAATTTAAACTTCTTTTTGTTACAGATTTTAATTTATTTTGCCTTTTACGGCGCTGATGAAGTGTTTTGTGTTTGTTATTAAATACTTTAAAGTCTAACAAAGTGGTTGTAATACTTTCATACTTTTTTTTTCGACATCATAACATCATACTTTTAATGTACTGGGGAAGTTTAATTATGAGTTTAAGCGTGCCGTGACGTAAAAATACGTTGAGAATCACTGTCCCCCATAAAGGGAACGCTTGACTGTTTTTAGAGTGTAATTCTCGTTTTATCTTTCCCTCTTTCTACGTCTTGCGTAGTCATATCCACCAAGGCAAAAAAAATATTAAATTTTGATCTACCTAATAATATTTCTTGAGATCAATCGTTTACAATTAATAAAATTTCTTTAAAATATCTTAACAATTCTAGTCTTGTTTTATTCATTTTCTGTGTCTGTATTGATTTTCTTACTAGTGTTTAAGGGCTTAATCGCGTTTTACATAAACGTTGCTGCACTGTTTTGCTAGAAAAAGCAATGCTCGATGTTTTTCAGAAGTCTTCTTTATGTTGAAACGTCATATATTTAATTTTGTTTAAAAATTTTGTTTTAAGGCGACCAGTAGCAAATTTATAATTTAGAACAGCCTTAAAATACCACAAGGGAAGTACGATTGTCTCATGTGTCTAAGTTTTCCTTACAAAGTATTGAAAATTTTTGATTTAAAAATAAACATAGTGAAATAAAAATGAAAATGAAATCATATTTCCAGGTATTTAGGAAATAATTATCTAAAATTTATTAGAAAAAGACTATGAAGAAAAATAATAAGACAGATATTTTACTTTAAAGTTCTATTTCTCATTCTGTATGGATTCAAAAAGCACTAATACTCATTGAAAACCAAATTATATCAGAAATGATTTTGTGGAATAATACAATGAAAATGACTTTGCTGCATGTGGAGAAATGTAGTGCTGCCATCTATTGAGTATTTCCTTCACAATTTCGCTAAGAAGTTCATTAGCAAAGATTTTAAAGATTAATTTATAAAGTAGTTACATTTATATATTTATTTTTTTATTTTTAAATGTGACCGTAATAACTTACAGAACGACAGCAATCACTATATAAAAGCTAATTTTTAAGAATTAACAGAAGTATCGCTAATTTATAATATCGCTACTTTAAGTAATTCTCATCTCGTATTGTGTTTTTAACTTTACTTTAAGTAATTATGTAACTAAATTTATATTTATTTTAAATTTATTATTTAAATATAAAATTAGATAGGCTTTTATTACATTATGTTGCTAAATTTAAATAAACTTTAAATTTGGTCAATGTGCTCAATGTCTTCACATTACTGCAGTAAAAATGGGAAAATAAGAAATAATTTTTAAACATACCATCAATAACAGCTACAAGTTTGATTGTTTTTCATTTACCTAGAAATAAATAGAAAAAAGTATGCATTATGCATACTTTACCGAATATTTTTTAATAAAATCAAAACTTAAATTACTTTACACAGATTACGATGACTTAATATGTTGAAGAATAACACATAAAATTTATTTTATGTGTTCCACAGCCCACGGATAGGAAAAATTAAATGTAATTTAAAAATCATGTATTAGTAATGTTACAAATTAAACAATACACACCATTTACTCCAGTAACATATAAAAACACATACGTACACACACATATATATGTATAAATGTAAATTATATAATTTATATTGGCAAGTAATGTCTGCGTTTATTAAAAATATTATTTTCTAAATATTTCTCCAGTCATAGCACTTTAAATATAAATACAAAATAAAATGTTAATTTTTAGTTCATTTGGTCACAATGTAGTATAAGAAAAATAAAAAAAGAGTAATTATAAAAAATGCATTTATACAAATATTATTTTATACAGCTATTACAAATTTTTACTAATTAATTTAGCTTTTATACATACGTTTGGGTTTTAACCTTAAATATTGCTTTATAAATCCATTTAACTCAGTAAAAGAAATTAAAACTTCAATTTTTAACTAATAAATATAAATATAACAAATAATAACACCTTGTACTTATATACATCTTTTAATTGATAAAAGGTGTAAAATAAAAAGATCATAAACAGTAAAATATATTTTATTAGACTGTTGACATATGTTTCAGCTCAATCTGAGCCATTATCAAAACAAACAAAAATTATTCTATAAATGCACGGTCTATAAAAATAACGTGCGTAATATTTTAAAAAGTACTTGAAAAATTAAATGATTGCGTTTCAAATAACTTCATAGACCGTGCATTTATAGAATATTTTTGTTTGTTTTGATAATGGCTCAGATTGAGCTGAAACATATGTCAACAGTCTAATAAAACATATTTTGCTGTTTATAATCTTTTTATTTTACACCAAAGAATTATACAATAAATATATATTTTACTGTCGTGTTTTCAGAGTTTAATTTTCATTTCATCTTTCTCTCTTTCTATGTCTTACGTTCTGATATCCACCAAGGCAATAAAATGTTACATTTTGACTTATCTGTTAATATTTCATTAGATCAATCGTTATTATTCGTACAATTTTTAAAATTTCTTGCCGGTTATTGTTTTATTAATTTTTTGTGTCAATATTGGTTTTCTCACATGTCTTTCAGTGCTTAATCGCATTTCATTTAAACGTTGCTGCACTGTTTTTGTAGAAACGATGATGCTTCAAATTTTTTCTGTCTTTTTTTTTTTTTTTTTATGTTGAAAACTCGTATCAATTGATTTCGTTTAGAAACTTCTTTATCAGGAGAGCAGCATCCAGTTTAAAATTGAGAAAAGCCTTAAAATATCATTAGGAATAAAAAAAAATTCGCACGTATTTAAGTTTTTCTTTCATAGATGTAAGTTTTGAAACTTCTAATTTTAAAATAAACGTAGTGAAATATTAATAAAAATAAAAATGGACTCATATTTCCGGATATTTAAAAAGTAATTTTTTTAAAAATCTATTACAAAAAGCACTAAAAAAAAACTATATATCTCATACTGTAGGGTTTCAAAAAACAATATGCTTTGTAAACGAAATGATAACAGAAATGATTTTGTGGAATAATATAATCAAAATGCTTTCGCTGCATTTAGAGAGATGTATTGCAGCCATCTCTTGAGTATCTTCTGAACAATGACGGTGAGAAGTTCATATATAACTACATTGTTTTTATAGAAACTACAATGCTTAAAATTGTTTCTCTGTTTTTTTTTTTTTTTTTTTTTTTGTAGAAAACTCATATCAATTGATTTCGTTTAAAAACTCCGTTATCAGGCGACCAGTACCAAGCTTAAAATTGAGAAAAGCCTTAAAATATCATAAGAAATCTAAATTTTTCTCACGTATCTAAGTTTTCCTTACATGGATGTAAGTTTTGAAACTTTTAATTTAAAAATAAACGTAGTGAAATAAAAATAAAAGTAAAAATGAAATCATATTTTCAAATATTTAAAAAGTAATTTTTTAAAAATCTATTACAAAAAACTGTATGAAGAAAAATATGTCTATTTCTCATTCTGTAGGATTTCAGAAAATAATACACTTTGAAAACGAAATGATATCAGAAAAGATTTTGTGGAATAATACAGTAAAACCTCCATAACGGACACTCCCGAATAGCGGACACCTCTATTTAACGGACACTTTTCAAATCCCCACTCCCCAAATCTAAGTTTTCGTATGTTTAACCTCTGAATAACGGACATTCCGAATAGTGGACAGTAGTTTTGGCGATCAAGGATGAAAAATGATTTTTTCACGAGAAAGAAAATGGGGAAAAAAATAAAAAGCCTTGAAATTTATCAGGGCAAGTGTCACAAATTTTGTTACCACATATAAATGTAGGGGATGGTCTCAAGAAAATCACCAGTGAACTGGGGAATCCCCCAATATCGTATGTATTTTGTATAGATTACTGTTTGATTCTTCAGATTTAATTGACATACATTATTCAAAGCTTCAAAATATGTTAAAACCATTTTTATCGTTTTCTGAATATATTGAGTTCTATAAGTATTCTGAATTTAGTGTCTTGTTTGTGGTTAATGTTTCGAGAATGACCTCAAAACGAAAGCGATTTACTTTAAAAGAAAAATTTGAAATTGTAAGTGTAAATGAAACTGAAAAACAGAAATTGAGTTTACGGATACTTGCCGAATGTTTTAAAATAGTTAAAGTACAAGTGGGAGAGATTTTACGAAATAAAGAAGAAATAAGGAATTTGTTGATTACTAACTCTAATGAGAATACCAAAAATGTGAAATTGAGGTATACTGATTTCATCGAAATTTATTCTATAATTCTGAATTGGTTTACTTCACTTCGTTCAAAAAAATTCCTATCAGTGGGCCTTTGATTCAGGAAAAGGCTTTAGAAGTCGCCAAAGAACTCGGATCACATGATTTTAAGGCTTTGGGTAGATAGCTGGAAAAGTTCCGGTCTCGGCACAGCATCTCTTTCAAAACAATATGTAGAAAAGCAAAATGTAGCTCTAAAAAAAGTGGAGGCTTGGCATGAATAACTGCAATCAATTTGTGAAGGTTATGAGGAGAGAAACATTTTTAATGCCAAAGAAAGCGGACTCTTATTCAGAATGTTTTCGAATAAGACTTTGCGCTTTAAAAAGGATGGCTGTATCGGCGAAAAAATAACAAAAGAGCGAATCACTATTTTATTATGTAGCAATGTATTAGGGGAATTTTAAATCCCTCTTATAATTCTAAAATCTTTGATACCCATGTGTTTCTCAAAGAACATCCAATTCAATAAATTTGGTGTTATGTGGATAACGAATAAAAAAGGCGTGGATAAACAGTTTTTTAGTTATTAACTTAATTTGATAATAGGATGAAAAAACAAAGAAAAGTTCTCTTCTTTGGACAGTTTAAATTTTCATCCAAAACATTTGAAACTGAACAATGTTAAAACTGTGCCCCCCCCCCCCCCTCCACACACACAACTTTCGTGCGCCAGCCCCCTGATCAAGGCGTTATACACAATTGTAAAGCCTGTTACAGAAAGCTTTTATTAAGCCACACTCTTTGGAAGTTAGATTCAATGAATACAGTTGAGAATAGCCCAAAATTAGTTAACGTTCCAGATGCTCTGGAATTTGGATTTCTTCAGCTGTAAAAAAATATAACCGGAATGCGTACGACAATGTTTAAGAAAAGCAGGCTTTATATTAAAAGAAAATGAAACACTTATTTCCTATAGAAATGAAGAACTATCGCAATACTAGTGCAAAAAGTGAATTAATGAAATGTATCAGGAGTGAAGAAATGCCGAAATGTCAATCAACATTGAAGATGACCTACTAAAGAAGAATCAGTTGACGTAGGCTCCTTCAGATTCTTCTACAAAAGCTGACTCTATAAGTGATATGAGTCAGATACTGTAACCAGGGGATGTTTCCTGCAATATGGAGAATTTCCAAGACATTTTTTTTTCTTTTTGCAAAAAAAGATGATTTAGAAGGATTAAAACTACTGATAGCATTAAAATGTCACATAGAAAAACTAACTACATGTAATCGCAAGCAAAAGCAAACTTTTGTAACAGATTTTTTTCCGTAAGAATGTAATAAACAGTGGAAAAATGTATGTACTATTTCATTTCAGTTTTACTACTTAAAAAATAATTTTAATTTCTGATTAATCATATAATAGAAGTTCTAGGACATATAAAAGCCAATTAATGAAACGTTAAGCATTTCTTAGCGGTTTTGTGAATCTCTGAAGTTTTCCCAATAGCGGACACCTCCGAATAGCGGACAATTTCTGTGCTCCCAAGGTGTCCGTTATTTAGAGGTTTTACTGTATAATCAAAATTCTTTTGCTGCATTTAGAAAAATGTAGTGCTGCCATCTCTTGAGTATCTTCTGAACAATGACGCTAAGAAGTTCATTAAAAAGATTGAAAAGACTATTTTATAAATTAGTCAAATACAGATATCTATACATATAATTTAAAATATTTAATATTTATTCAATTTAAAAAAAAAAAACAGTTTGTATTGTTTAAAAAAAGGAAAACTATAAGCGAGCATTATCTCATATCATATACAAAAAAAAAAAAAAAATTAGAAAATGATGTTACTATGATATTTAACATAATTTGAAAAGTATTATAAATATTTAGCATTTGTCCAAAAACGTTGAGATAGTCCTTTTTTGCAGGGAAAAAAAAGAGATATATTCCGTTTTTGGATTTATTTAATAGGACCGTTTTACACATTTTTTTTTTTTAATTTATTTTATATTGCTTCAGTTAGTAAAGATGGGATTTTGAAATTGATTTTTCCCTTACTTCCTGATGTACTACAATTATGAAAAATATGTACACAGGTATGATTCCGATGACAGTACAACATTTTATTATTTTTAGAACTTAATTATACATTTATAAATTAATTTTAAGACATTTTGAGAAATTTTAATTAATAAATATTTCGAAAAATATCTTGTCTTTTCTTTTCTGACAAGAAAAAAACTTTTATTTATTTATTTATTTATTCAAACTTGCCACAAGCATTTTTTTTAAATTGAATTTCTGAATAATGTTTATTTTTCTTGTTTTATTACTATGTTTAGAGATGCCCAGTATGTTCAAAACTAACTTCATAGTACTAGAAAGATTTCTTCTTATTATTTTTTTAATGATTTTCCGAATAATGTTTATATACAGGGTGAATCTAAACTCTTGGGCAAAATTTTAAGGGGTGATAGTACACATCAAGACAAACAATATTAAATAGGAAACTGAGGCTCCCAAACGTCTTCCGAAGGAGATAGGCGCCATTAAAGTTTAGGATCCAAAATTTCAAATTATTATAAAAAACGGAAAAATTGGTCGATTCGTCTGCGGTTTTCGCTAAAACTATTCTTAATGTCAGTATTTTCTTTAAAATAAATTGTAAAGATAAAGTTCAAAAAATGCCGATAGAGGGCGCTTTAGACTTTGGAGTAACGAAAAACTATTTTTTACCGTTATTTTTTGTATCTCATTAAATGCTTTCAAAAGCTTAGACTTAAACTTAAATTTTGAGCGCAAAATCGGAATTGTTGGGAGTGATTAAGTAGCGCAAACTGAACTGGGTTCAGGAGTTGAAATTTGAAACACCTCTTCCCCCTCCTTCCCACTCCTGAACACAGTTGTTACTCCCGATCTTGGTGTAGTAGACCAGGCAGAAACAATATGAGTTGTAATTTTCCAACTGGACGAAAAATGTCCGGGCCAGGGTTCGAACCTAGGATCTCTTGAAACTGTCATGATCTACCAACTGAGCTATCCCGGTTGAATCTGGAGGGCATAATTCATCCAGTTAATGCCGGGATAGCTCGGTTGGTAGAGCATGGCAGCTTCAGCCAAGAAGTCGCAGGTTCGAATCCTGGCCCGGACATTTTTCGTGCAGTTGAAAAATTACAACTCATATGATTTCTTTACCAATTTGAATAATTGTGTTAAAATTAATCCAGGCAGAAACTACTACCCCCTACACGTAAAATAAACGATAGAGTAATGACAAAATTAAATAGAAAATTTATTCATAACAGACATGAGTAATTTCTCCGCGCAAAATAAAAAGAAACAATTTGATGTATGCATGTAGTGCGCAATATGAATGAAGGTTGACACGTAGAAAATGGTACCGCATGATGTTCGTGAAGAATCACAAAAACTGCTCGAAAGAGTGCCCACCAGCAACGATGCAGGCCTCACGCCGCCAGCGGAGGGAGTTGCGAACATTAGTGAATACCCCTTGCATCTCCCGGAAATCGCATGCTATGACGGCAATCCTCGCAACCAGATCCTCGTAGGAGTCGATGGTAAAAAATAGTTGTTTATTACTCTAAAGTCTAAAGCGCCCTCTATCGGCATTTTTGAACTTTATCTTTAAAAATCATTTTTAAAATAATTGTTTTATTTATTTTTGTCATCCCTCTATCGTTTATTTTAAGCGTAGGGGGTAGTAGTTTCTGCCTGGTCTACGACACCAAGATCGGGATTAACTGAACTGTGTTCAGGGGGGTTCAAATTTCAACTGCTGAATACAGCTCAGTTTGCGCTACTTAACCACTCCCAACGATTCAGATTTTGAGCTAAAATTTTAAGTTTAAGTCTAAGCTTTTGAAAGCATTTAGTCAGATACAAAAAATAACGGTAAAAAATAGTTGTTTGTTACTCCAAAGTCTAAAGCGCCCTCTATCGACATTTTTTAAAACTTTTTCTTTAAAATTTATTTTTAAAAAAATACTGATATAAAGAATAGTTTTAGCGGAAACCGCAAACGAATCGACCAATTTTTCCGTTTTTTATGATTATTTGAAATTTTGGACCCTAAACTTTAATGGCGCCTATCTCCTTCGGAAGACGTTTGGGACCCTTAGTTTCCTATTTAATATTGTTTGTCTTGATGTGTACTATCACCCCTTAAAGTTTTACCCAAGAGTTTAGATTCACTCTGTATATACTTTTTTGTTTTATTACTATGTTAAGAGATGCCCAATATGTTGAAAAGTAAATGAATATTACTAGAAAGGTTTCTTTCTTCCTTTTTTTAAAAATGAATTTCTAAATAATGTTTATTTATATATATTTTTTGTTTTATTACTATGTTAAGAGATGTCCAATATGTTGAAAACTATTACTAGAATAGGTTTCTTTCATTACATGTTTAGTGCTTCATTTGATTATATTACGAGAGTGATTTTTAAGACTCAAACTCTCTTAAACGATGCAGCAAAAAATTAAGAGGATTGGATTTATAAATCGACGATGATCAAAGAAGAAACTATCTGAAATAAAAGAATATCTATATATGTACTTTTTTCACAACATTACGCACTATTAAAATTCAGTTATTCTTTTTGGCTACATCATAGTCTTACTTTGCTCGAAATGACTATGCTAATTTGGAATTCCAACACCAATTACTTACTTCAAATAAATACCGTCAGAATATTCTAAATTGCATATTCATAAAAAGATAATTACTATTATTGTTGTGTAACTTAAATTAATACAATATGTAACGATATCACATTTTTTTTTTTGTCATCTGTTGTTCTTTATTTTATTTAATTTATGTATATATATATATATATATATATATATATATATATATATATATATATATATATATATTATAATTGCAAATAATCATACAAGTCGAATGATGCAAAATAAGTTTTTAGAATATTTTCCCGCTGTACACTTTTGTATATTACAATTGATATAAAGATGTTGATTTAAGCACCTAAAACAAGCACGTAAATTTTTCTCAAAAAAGGAAAATGTTTATTGTAGGAATAATGCAAAGTTTCTATTTTAGTAATGATTCTTTTTAAAATCAATAAACCAAATCTCACAGGTTTAATAATTTTTTTTTTTTTTTACTTAAAGAAAAAAAAAAGATTTTATTCTAATCCCTTAACTATTGTAAAAAAAGTAAATTAATACTCTCGTTAAAGCGTCTCTGTTTAAGAAGTGTAATGACGTTGAAGAGAACAATTTCGTTGTTTTCCCACATCATTTTGCATTTGCAATTGTTTTATTAGTTACTGTATTTACATTATTTCAAAATTACAGTAATTCAGTTATAGATATTAATTATCTTTCGAAAATCTGTTTAGTTTGAAGTTGAACATCCTCTACATAGTATATGCAAATAATCATAAAATAGTTCCGTAATTTAATTATGGTGACGAAAAAATTCGGTTAATTCCAAAACAATGTTCTCACTCCTCAGAAATTTCCATTCATACTGTTATTTGTGTCATGTACTTAACTTCTCAGAACTTTTCTCAGTACACCTATTTTACTGCTCATGTATAGTTTTTGAAAAAAAAAATAATAATCGCATTACCACATGCTATTTAATCATTAAATTGTCACAGGGAGATGTGAGAGGCACCACTCGACTAAGAATTACACCTTATTTCCGAATGTGAATAAAAATTTTAAAACAGGGGTAGATCAGATGTTAAAAATTTCTCATCTTTTCACACTTTATTTGAGTACAAAAAGTATCATCCGATTGAAATGTTTCTTGTTTAATAAGATACAATAATAGATCTAAACATATTCCAGGTGTTTTTTCGATTGAAAAAAAAAATTCAATTATAAAAATTCACCAATTTATACATTTTTATTTAAAACGAACGTGATACACTTCAACCAGTATTAAACCGCTACCTCCGTAATATTAATATATATTACACAGGTAGTGATTAAACGGGATTGAGTACGAACTGAAAAGCAGGAAGCACTTTTAATAAACCAAAATGTATGTAAAACTTTAAATTGGTTTGATGAAGTGACGAAGTTGAAATATGAATGAAACATACTTGATTGCTGGCGTGGCATCTTAAAAAATTTGGTCACATGCAACATTATTATATATGATAATGGTATAACAAAATCGATTGATCCGTATAAATTTTCAGTTTCAAATTTTCAAATAAGGGAATTCCATTGCATTTTTTCTTCATGTTTTCTTTTTTCTCCCAATCATATAGCCCCGCCTACGGAGATTATTAGGCCAAATATTAAACAGTCGCTTTAAAAAATTATGCATGCAAGCGATTTTTTTCTTTTTCTTTTCTTTCTTAAGAAACACTACAATATCTTAAAATATATATTTATATATACTATTTTTTCTAAAGGAAAATATAGTGCTTTGTTATAGACTTGAAGAAGTAGATTCTGCCTACAAAATATTTTTACTTATCTCGATTTCGCTTAAAATTACTAAGACCCAATGGGTTAATATGAAATAACTCGCACTGTCAGGTTTTTTATTGTTGGCGACTTGTCAAAACTAGCTAAAGGCAACGTTACAAAACTTCCATCTGAATAAACAACATTTAACAAGGTTCATACCTTTTGTTAATATTTACACTGACGGAAAAAAAAATCCCAACACCAAGAAAAAATTATTGTAGAGCAATGAAATTAAATTTGGACAATGCATTTGTCTAGTCCACATGTTTGATTGATTAGATTTTCAAGATCACAGGTTAATTTAAGCTCAAGAAAATGCATTTCAAATGTGAAATGCTGTTACATTAATAGCCCGTGTAACCTCCAGAATTTTGAATGCAAACCTGCAAACGTGCATGCATTGTGTCATACAGATGCCGAATGTCACTTTGTGGTCTAGAGTTCCATGCTTGTTGTACTTGTTGTGTCAATACTGGGACGGTCAGTGCTGGCTGTGGATGATGCTGGAGTTGTTGTCCAATGTTATCCCATACGTGCTCAAATGGAGACAGATCTGGTGATCTCGCAGGCCAAGGTAACATGTCGACACTCTGCAGAGCACGTTGCGTTACAACAGCGGTATGAGGGCGAGCGTTATCATGTTAGAAAACTCCCCCTTGAATGCTGTTCATGAATGGCAGCACTGCAGGTTGAATTACCAGACTGGCATACAAATTTGCATTCAGTGTGTTTGGGATAACCACTAGAGTGCTCCTGCTGGCATAGTAAATTGCTCCCCAGAATATGACTCCAGGTGTAGGTCCATTTTGTCTAGGCCGCAGACAGTTTGGTTGTAGGCGTTGCCCTGACTTGCTTCTGACCAACACACGGCCTACAATGGCACCAAGGCAGAACCTACTTTCATCAGGAAACACAACAGATCTCCACTCCGTCCTCCAATGAGCTCTGGCTTGACACCACTGGCGACGCAAACGACAATCACCTCGCGTTAGTGGAATGCACGCTACAGAACGCCTGGCTCGAAGCTTCCCTTGAAGTAACTGGATTCTAACAGTTCGTTGTGTCACTGTGGTACCAACTGCAGCTCGAATTTCTTCCGCAGACGCAGTAAGATGCGCCACAGCCGTACGCCGAATACGGCAGTATTCCCTCTCAGTAGTTCCACGTGGCCGCCCGGAACCCGGTCTTCTTGAGCCTGTACCATCCCTTGACCACTACTCCCAACAATCATGCACAGTGGATACATTCCGGCCAAGTCTTTCTGCAATATCGCGGAAAGAAAATCCAGCTTCTCGTAGCCCTATTATACGACCTCGTTCAACTTCGGTGAGTTGTTGATAATGGCTTCTTCGTCTTCTTAAAGGCATTTTTGGCTAACATCAACTCAATACGTCAAATTTCGAAGATAAATAACGCTCACGAACTTTACAACACGCATTTAAAGCAAACCTGATTTGCAAGTTCTGAGTGGCGCCACTAGCGCCACACTTATGCGCGAGTCGCGAAATTTGAATCGATGTCATCTTTCATATGTATAAACACGCCTACCAAATTTCGTTTATCTAACACAAGTCTTTCTTGGTGTTGGGATTTTTTTTTCCGCCTGTGTATATTTTATTTCTCAGTATTTTGCCATAGAAATTTGTTATTATTTGCGTGTATGTATCGAAGTATAACAGGTAATCTTGATGCAAGCATGTTTATATAAATAAATATATATATATATATATATATATATATATATATAACCATAAATGAAACATGTGAAGACTTAACAGTCTTCACCGACGGCTCATGCACCGAAACCGGCGTAGGCGCAGCTTTTTGTGCTACGGAAGGCGGAGTGCTGACTCACCGGTGGGCCTGCAGATTGGACAACTTCAACTCTATATATCAGGCTGAACTCTTTGCCATCCACAAAGCTCTAGAATGGATTTCGGAACAACAAACAACCATTGCAATCCCCATCTATAGTGATCGCCTATCCAGCCTGCAGGCAATCTACGCCTTCAGAACCATCAATCCACAAATCCACGAAATTAAAACCCAACTTAGTAACCTGCTACCTAAGACTTCGCTAGGTCATGTGACAGCACACAAGGGGATCTTCGGCAATGAATCTGCGGACATGCTAGCAAAGGAAGCAACGACAAAAACATCCATAGACATCTCGCTACCTGCGCCCCACTCCTATATCAAAAGATCCCTTAAAATGCGCATGTTGCAGCAGTGGCAAGACCACTGGGACTACTCAGAGAAAGGTAGATATACCTATGACATAGTCCCGGCGGTATCTTGCAATCTTATTACTTTAACTCCCTCAACCACTGCCTTCCTAACGGGACACGGCCCTTTCGGGTCATATCTAAACAGGTTTAAAAGGGCCCGAACTCCCACCTGTGAGTGCGGCGCAGAGGCGTCAGCCTCACACTTCTATTTTAACTGCCCCCTTACAGCTCGCTGGCACATCCGTCGCCCCTCTTCTCCCCCTAGTGGTTGGCTTGATAATATTCTTTCCCACCCAGCACTTTTAAATAAACTAAAAAACATCTTTAAGTTCTTGATGGATCTTTCTAACTTGACCCGCTCCTGAGAACATCATTCAATCTTAAACCATCTTCACTGCCCAGTGTCGCGTTGGAGGTATGTCTCTGGCAGTGAACTACCTGTAATGTACTATTTCCACCCCGCCCCCTGTCGCGTTTTCTGGCGGGTTCAACTCCAGCTAAAATATGTATTGTTTTTTTTTTTTTTTTTTTTTTTTTTTTTTTAAGACCTTAATAAAGGGACCGGGAGGGACATCTATGCTCTACAGATCTGGTTCCCAGTCTGAGCAGTCCCTCTTAGGCATTCAAATTCATAAATGAAACATTACCATAACACCAACTTAAACTATGAAATAATGATTAAGTATGTAATAATTAGTTGACAATGAAAGTATTCCCCAACACACTGAATATATATATCAAAAACTTGTTTAAAAGAAGAAGAAATTAAATTAAAAATTGAATAAATGAAATTGAATGAATGAAATGAAATTCGTGGAATTTAGACAGAATTATCAAGTCCCAAATACCTAAATACCACAAATAAGAGGAGGGGTTTCATCATCATATTAGCCGTAACATTGCTAAAGAATATTATACACTCTCTAATACTTTTTTCGGTTCACTTTCTGTGTTTAATAAAATATTTTTAATTATTGAAAGTATTGTTACTGTTCACTAAAGTTTAAATAACAGTCTTACTACCACTACAAAGTCTAGAAATATAAATTTTAATACAGATTTTAAGTTGCTTTGTTTCACTTCGTTTATATTTTTGCACTAGTTTACTCGACAGTTTCATTTGGTATACTTCAAATGTATACTGTTAATAAAGGGTGTTCTGAAATTGTTTTCTCTTGGGCATGCCGTTTATAAATTATGAAGTGTATATGATAAACAAATTTTTAATATTATATAGTTCCTTTTTCCCTGAATTCTATAAAAAGTCGCCTTTTTTTTTCTTTTATATGTTAAAGATTCCATCTTTTACAGCAAGTGCATTCATCGACATATATATTTGCTAATATAATTTGGAAAACAATATTGTGAAAAATGATTAAATTATTGAATCTAGCAGTTGTTTAATTGATTGAAAATTCAATTAATAACCAACACTGGCTAGAAAACAAAACTGTATTTATATAGCTCACGTATTTAAATGAGGCTTATGTTGTCAAGAGTATATGCATTAGTAAATAACGGAAATTTATTTTCAACAAATTATTACGTCATTTTTGTAATTTCTTTTAGACTTCACAAGCGTAATCTCGATACTGACAATTTTTCTATTTTTTCCCCGACCGGCAACATTTTTGAAATTACTAAGCAAGCGGTAACGCGCCAAATCTGGAAACACTGGTTATGTTGATGAGACTTTGCAATGGAATTATCTATGGAAAACAGACAAGTATCTACACCGCGCCCCTCACATCGGCTCCTATCACAAATGCACCCGAGAAATTACCTATACTCCGAGAAATTTCTTATTTAAAGTGAAAATATGGTTACTTGTTCAGTTGGTTTCCCCTATTCGTTATTTTTCGTACACATGATCGAATGATTGTTATATTTTCTTATTATTTTAATTTTATGTGATTATATATATATACATATATTTGTAGTTTGCTATTTTTGTGCGTATCTTGTATCAATACTTAAAAAGGTACATTTCTTTTTCTTTTTAATGTAGTCTCGTACTTACTTTCATAAATTTCATTTCATTATGATTTCATTAAGTTTAAGTTATCGGTAATATAGTTTAAAATTAAAAAGGAATCCCGAGTTTAAATAAAAGTTCAAATAAAAAATCCCGACGACAGTAAAAAGAAATCCAAAAGAAAAAATAAACTTATTTTATTCAAAGATTTTAAATGAATAAATGATGATATTAACCAATTTAAATACGGTTTTAAATCAAGCTCATTTAACTTGTACATGAATGATATTTGTAAGCCGTTTTCTTATTTTTTATTTGTAAAAATTACGAAGAAAGGACATGCAACATTCCGTTCTAAGGATAAAAGTAAACAATAATGACATCATATGAGTCTGCGCGCTGTGCTAGAGAATCTCTTGGTACATTTTTATAAGAGTCGTTGTGAGGGGCGTCGGGCGTGGTGTAAACGTCACACAGTGGGAATTTGGCGGATTTAGCCGGCCAAAAGTCAAAATTTCAAAATACAGTTGAGGAGAAAAATTTGTAGCTAACTGTAAAGGTAAATAGTTGGGGAATCTCAGTACAGTTATAAAATTTTTCCACGTGTAAGTAAATTAGTGCCAGGCAAGTACAAACTTGCTTGTGGCAGTAGGTTGGTTATCTGTGCTCTCAACTACAATTTTGTGACTGCTCATTTCAGCGTGATTTTTTTTTGTTCGAAACTTTTACTTATATGAAATAGTTACATATAATGAAAAAAAGGTAGGTATGTTTATATATACTTAATTAATATACGTATATATGGTAAGGCGACATAAAATGTACGGTATAGTTTGAAAATTTTATTGTTAATTTAAATATTCCATGAGTTAGTTAACCTTACGGATGATATCCGATGATATTTTTGTTGGATTGAGTGTTCAAGATATGTATTTAATAACTTAGAAAACAATAGCCGCTTTTAACCGGTAATTTAGAAGAATTTCTTTCAAACGCACATGTGTATGTTTCTGCAAGTGATGATGTTTTCATTTACCCCCTTTTATAAAATGTATTCTACGATAGCTAAATTGCAAATGTCACCCCAAATTGTCATCTGCAAACATAAAAGAGTTCAGATTTGTATATCTGATCAATAATTTTATACCTGAAATGAAAATTATATTAAAATAAATCCTGTTCGACCTAATGAATAACCAGCATTTGGAAAATTTAGATAAGAAATTTTAATTTCTCGAGGATTCCCGTGTCAACAAAGATAATTATAAAGAAAAGCAAAAGCATCAGATAAAGCACGATTTAAGCCTTTTTTCTGGGATAAAAGTTAATCTTGTTCACAGGGATTATTCCAAATGCTGCAAATAGGTTCCATGTTGACCTCAGAAATTTTTCTGTGAATTGTAGTCAAATAAACAAAAGAAGAAAATCCTAAGAAGTAGACAGCAAAGAAAATCTTGAAATCCTTTCTCATGCTACCCAATCACAATAGTATGTTACTGGACATAGGGGTGCTTTTACAGAACTCCAAGAAATGACATGGGCTCCATATCTTGCAGATAAAATAAACAGATGCTATATAATTATCATGAAAAATTTATTGGAATCTCTCGACTGTTCAGGCTTTATCAATGTTTCTTAAAGCATAAATATCCCTAAAATGCATTATAAAACAGTCAGACATTCACATAAGAAAACATATACTTCCTATAATTTGCTACAAATGGAAATAGCTATTACCCAAATAAGGACTCCTACAAAGTTGCTGAGACTTCTGGAAAAGTACAGTTGCAACATTTATTAGACCACGCCATTAGACGCTTCTTGCACTATCCGAAAGAAGTTGCTGAGACAATGAATGATGACGAACTCTGTGTAAAATTGAAAGTAAGGATGTGAGGGCTTTGAACAAAGAGAACATAAAAAAAAACTCAAAAAATGATGTCAGTTTTGGAATTCATTTGTCCTTTTTCAAATTGGTGTTCACTCAAAGAAAGAAAAAATCGTTTAGCAAAATCTAACGTCTCTCACGCTAAGATTCTGCATGCCCATAAGAATTGCGATTGTGAAGGATATCTAGAGAGTCGAAGTATAAGAGAATTCGTGTAAAACACATATTCTAAACTGGTATCTGTTCAATTAAGATCCACTTTTATCTTGTATGAAACGTATACCAAGTGAAAAAAGTCTGAAGGCTTTAGCACTACTTATTCCTGTTGAACATTCGAGTACTACACCCCATCAAAGTCAAAAAGAATCGTATAGCGATCAAAACTATCACGATGAAAACTTTGCCTCATCTGATGAATAACCTTCGATTTCGTTATCAAATATGTAAATATATATATTCATGTATGTATATAATAATATGATATTTGTAATATTTTGCTTAAATTAAATAAATAATGTATGTGACTAATAAATACTTGATTTCAATACATTATTGATTTACTCTGCAAAAGCGTAAATGGAGAATTTCCATTTTAGAAAAGATCCAGGTGTAAAAATACTTAAAAAGAGGGCTTTCTAAAGTTGGTACAGTTTTCTTTTTAAATGAAATATAGTGTAATTTAAAATCGATTTCAAAACTTTTAAAGACACATAAAGAAAAAACGTAAAAATCTAATAATCCATATCTATATATAAAAATATATATATCTCCAATTTTTTTAAACAAATTGGAATGTGACTTAAAATTTAAATTTTGAGTTATTCTATATAAAAGGTTAGGTTTATATTGATGGATAAAATACAATCGCAACCAGATAATTAATCATTAATACTTTATTATAATTAAAGTTAGTGTTACATCTTACAATGATTTTCACATACCCTATTCATACAAAAAAACCTTTTGTCCAAAGAAAATTTACTATAAAAGTGTAAAAATACGATAAACTAATAAAATATAAACATTCCATCAGTTTTTCAGGAAGAAACATTTTTGGCCGGCTATAGCCGCCAAATTCCCCACCGTGCGCCAGTGGAAAGCACACTCTCCCCCATCGCCTTATTTGTTATCGATGTATAGGTTGAGCAGTGTTGCCAATCTCAAATTTGCTTTTTACCCTCCAACTCCGATAAAAATACCCGCAAAATACCCTCATGGTTAGAATTAGTAGCGCCATCTAGTGATGTGAAATCTAACTGATTCACAGGGTAATCACTCTAAAAGCCTTCTAATTGTGTTTTTTTTTTCTTTGTGTAAGCTGCTGTAATCCCCGAGGCTTTTTTTTTTAAAGTAAATTCTTAATAATAATAATAATAATAATAATAATAAACAGAAATAGACATCTAAAAGTAAAATTTAACAAGAAAAACAAATTATGGATTTGCCGAGAGCAATTATGCAATATAATACTAAATACACTAGACACTATTTATGCAATGTAACACAAACATAACTACTATAACAATAAAATAATAAAATAAAAATAAATAATTAATTTAAAACTCACAATCTTTTTTATTTGAGTTCTTGCCAAGTGCGTATCCAGATTTCCATTTAGACGTGTGTGTGGTGTGTTTATGGGGGGAGGGTGTCTATTTTTTTTCTTCTGAGGAAAGGGTCGCTTTTCTTCATGAACAAATTTTCTGTTTGAAGTCTTCTCAAATACAAACTAGAAACACTTTCAGACACTTGCACAATCTAATTTTCATTCGTACATAAATGAAATTTGCATTAACATTCATAAATGTATAAATTTTGCAGGTTCTAGCTAGATAGCAAGAAGTTGAACAGCGTTTCTCATTTCTTTATAAAAACAAAGAATCTTTCTGAAAATGTTGTAAAATTTGCAATTTAAGTATATTTTTGGGACTTAACAGTCATAGAAAGGTCCCATGAGGGAGCAATCAGCTATAATTCAAGATGCACCAGATATAGGGACATGAAACAGGTTGTTCAGTCTTTGATGTGTAAGACAGTTTACCAAAAGATATTTCTCCCCGCTCAGCACCGTGAAAATTTCTGGCACATTAACAGGCTCTTTTTTATTAAATGGAAAGCATACAAATGGCAGAGATGATTGTTAAAGTGATTTGGAATCGAAGAGCTTTTTTTATTATTTGATAATCTAACATCCTGCGTTGTAAGGGATTAATATATCATGACGATCATTTTAGAGCTGTCGAGATCGAAATTTCGATTCAAAACGTCGATTTCGACAGTATTTTCTGAAAGATTCTTTGCCTTTATCGAAAAATGAAAACAAAATTCGATATCATTGTTTTAGAATAATCATATATATATATATATATATATATATATATATATGTTACATACTTTTTTATTCGTAGGAAGTATATTAAATACACAAAATATGAACTTATTTAATTGTATTGTTACAGTAAAACCTGCTAAAACGGAATCGTGAAGCAACGAAAAAAATTCTGTTTTAGCAGAGATAAGTGTAGTGTGTAGTATAGTGTTCATTCTATCAGGACCATAAAATGTTTCCGTGGTTGTTTTCAAATGATCTGTTGAACAGCGCAAAACTTTCTGACTCATTTTTAAATGCAAAGGCATGAAATTGGCAGACCTGACTATTGAAGCGATTTGGAATCGAAATGAGTTTTCCCTTTTTTCATAAATAAATTATTATCGCTTATAAGCGATTCGTGTCACGTGGCAAACGTTTTTTCTCCTTTCTGGCCTGAAACATGGGGAATTCGGTTCAAAATGCCGAATTTAAAGATGTTTTCTGAAACATCTTCTGCTTTTACCAAAAAATGGAAAACGTGTTTCGATTATAAAGTTTCTAAATAACCGGATCTGCTCATTTCATGCTTCTCCTAACAAAAATGAATTAATAATGTGTCTGAAATTAGCCCCTTTGGATTTAAGAACAGCCTTAAGATAGGATTCACTTATATATGGGCTCCGTTTTCACAGGTTTTACTGTATTTTAATCTGAAGTAGACAGACCCAAACCCAAAAGTCCAATCCAATATTTAAAGACAACCCGAAACGGAAGGAAAAATGTATAATTTAATATTATTATGATATATAAAAAAAAGCTACAGTACAGGCATCTCTATACTTGTTTCATCTAACACCTATTTCTGGACTTTCTTTTGCGAAAATTGGGTAATATATTTAATTCTTAAAAATAATTCCTAACTGACATATGACACTCAAAATATTTTAATAAAATTTTGCTTCCATAATGTATGTAAGACAAGCAATTATTTATTTTCTAATAAATTTGTTTGTAAACTCTGGTGTCAGCCAATCATTTCACCATTTTACAAGCAGAATTACTCTGAGCCTGAAAGGGTTAAACAATTCTATATATAACATTTTTCTGTTTTACATATATAGTATTTTATTTCATTATTTGTATAATTTTAACTAATTATTTATGAATAACAATTAAAAGTGGGTTCTCTTGACATGATAAGATCATATAAGCATGAATGAACGATTTCTTATGTTTTACTTGGAAAATAAATTTTGTAGGAAGTAAGAGAAACTTCAAAGAAAACAGAAAAACTAATCCTTTTGCACCGTCCCCCGAACGGAAAACCTAGAAAAATCCTAATACGTTGCAGTCTGAGTTTAATTAGTTTGACAAGATTATTGAATTTTCAGATGCGGGAAATGGTTTTTCTATTATAAGAGCAACTGCAGTACTCGTTGATCATTATAAAGAATCTCTTTTAATCACATACAGCTAAACGCGAGAAGAAAAAGCACCCCACCCGACTATTATAGGGTTGCCCTGAAAAAGACCCCTCCCCTCCTAAAGCCATTTCCTCCCTTGTATCTTCATTTATCATCGATTATCATATTCACGTTTACAGAACTCTGGTTGCCAGTGAGAAAAACACAAACGACCCAAAGTTAAATTACGTCAATTTCAAAAATACCTTCCAACACTGCGTTCGAAAATACCCTCAAAAATACCCGCAAGCAATCAAATTACCCGCAGATTGGCAACACTGAGGTTGAGGTATACTGTTAACTTCATAATTGTAATCACCGTTGACGGCGATATTACTAGAATAAAGATTCACACATAGAATTTAGAAACTGCAATGCTAATCAATTACATATACAAAAAGATCTGTAAATAATATTGGTGTGCGTTTGTGTGTGTTTATTGAGTTATTCATATATTTTTACCCATGTTAGTGTCATAGCGTTGTCAAAGGGATAAGGATTAATTACGAAGATTGAGTTTTATTCACTAAATATTGCATAAAATATCTTGCCTTTTCTTTGTTAGTGGGACAGGATCCTTTAAAGTAACTTGTTGTTTATAAATTTTTTACTACCATGTTAACCCTTTGAGAGGTGGTGGTATATACGAGGGGCAGTCGGAAAATAAGTTTCCCCTGGCGACTGTGGACAGAGGTGTGTATGAAAGACAAAAAATACAATGAGACATTAAAGATAAAACATAACTTTATTTTTCCACATAAGTACCAAGTACATTGATACATTTGTCTCACCGCTTTGTAAGCTTCAAAAAGCCCTCCAGGAAAAAATCAGGGCTTTGCATATGGACGAAGCGTTCAACGGCTATGGGCGAAAAATGACAGCAGGTAAACGCGAACGTGCAAGACACCGATACCATTGGGTAGAGGTCGACCGCAGATGGTGCTGTTGCAGTGCCTGAGCAGATGGCGCTGTTGACTGAAACTGAACCATCTGCGTAGACACTGCAACAGCGCCATCTGCTTGATCGCCGTCGACCTCTACCCAATGGTATCGGTGTCTTGCATGTTCGCATTCACCTGCTGTGTCATCTTTCACCCATAGCCGTTCAGCGCTTCGTCCGTAGGCAAAACCCTGATTTTTTCCTGTAGGGTTTTTTGAAGCCTTTAAAGTGGTATGACAAATGTCTCAATATATTTGGTACTTATGTGGAAAAATAAAGTTATGTTTTATCTTTAATGTCTCATTACATTTTTTGTCTTTCATGCACACCTCTGTCCACAGTCACCAGTGGAAACTTATTTTCCGACTGCCCCTCGTATTATATACCGCCTAATTTTAATCCGATTCAAACCAGAAACTTTTAATAAAATTTTACTTTTTTAACTTTGACGAAAAAAAAAAATGGTAGAAGAATTGCTTTTCTTTATTTTGAACTAAATTGTTTCGTAAATACCGGTGTGAATTTGACGTTACAGGAACACAATTGCTTGCCCCTGAAAGGGTTAAGATGGGACCAGTATGTTGAAAATTGACTAGGTATCTCTAGAAAATGATTTCTTTGGTTTCTAATCTGTTTACATACCTTTATTCATTATTAGGGCTCAAGTACTTTTATACGATACAAAGAAAGAATAAGAGGGCTGGACTTATAAATCGATTTAAAGCAAACAAGAAATTATCTGCAATAAAAGCATGAGATATCCTTTCATAACTTTACTCACTTTTAAAGTTTCGTTTGTTTTCAAATACTAACACCCATTTTCCACTATTTGAGCCCCTTGGATCAAAGCAGCTCGGAATATATGTAGTTTATGTACTTTTTCTTAAATCTTTAATAAGTTATAAGATAAGCAAAAATTAAGTAAAGAACAGTTAAAAGTATGATAACTAGTCATTTTCATGCAATCTGATAGCGAACATTGTTTTTTGCAAGGATTTTTAGCATATTTAATCATGCAGAAATCTTAATTCTTGTGATCATTTTGTATTCTTAATTTATCAAACTCTATTATTATACCCGACGTATAACGTACACCTCTAACTTTCGATCACGTTATGCAACGGAAATAGGCGGTATCTAATTTTCTATTTTATTTTAGGAAAAATTGTATTCTTTGGCATATTTTGGCGAATATGATAACACTAGGATTATTTAATAGGAACATTTTCCTAATATTCACTATTTTTGGAACACGTTTATTTTCTCTCTTAATAGTTTATGCGAAATGAAGTATTACAGAATAGGGTTTTATGAGAAAATGCACGACAACAGCTCGATTTGCACAAAATGTTTCCGTTAATGTTCCGTTCAGTGTTGAATTCAGACACTTTTCTCCGGGAGGGATTTATGTGGCTCCGGGGGGGACATTATAGAGTTCCGGGGGGGAAATTACACTTTTTGGCCATTGAAAGCATAAAATTTCAAATCTTCCGGGGGGGACATTTCAATGCTCCGGGGGGGACATTCCCCCCCGGGCCACCCCCTGGATTCAACACTGGTTCCGTTAAATGTTCCCATTGACTTAATCTGAACTTAAGTTCTGAAACTTTATCATCAATGCAAAGTTTAAAATTTGTAATTAACATTTGGCACCTTTAATCTTGATAATAATATGTACATACCTTTTAAATCCTTCTTACAAACACACAAAATATAACTATTTTACTTTAAGACTTACACCGCAAATTTCGTAATGTATCATATATTCAAAATAAACACACCAGAAAAGTTCGTTAGGCCGGCCAAAACATTCTTGCATTATTGACTATGCGCATTAGTTCTCACCATTCTCCAAATCTCTCTCTCTTTTATATAAATTTGTAATTTTCCAATTAAACTTATTTCTATGCTATACAAAAAAATAAATAAAAATAAAATTTGTATGGCCTAATTTCTTAATTAAAATTATTCCTAAAATTATTCCTAATTATTCCTATACAAAAAAAAAAAAAAAAAAAAAAAAATGTTTGCCCTTTTAAAGTGCTTTTTTTGTTAAAGCTTAGCTTTGCCTGCCTTTTCCACCTGGCATATATGTGCTGTTTTTGAACATGTTCCGAACCCTATTTTACACTTTTTCAACTTTTTTCAGTAGTTAATTTTAACTACAGCTATACCATTTTACATTATCCCATTTATTAGATTCTATTCTTAGTCTCTTTTGCCCTTACTTTTCTATTCCCATTGTTTAATTTTTCTTCTATTTTTAATTGTTCTTTCTTATGTAGTTGATACTACATTTAACTTTTCCCAAAGGCTCAGTATTTACAAGGCACTTTACTCACAAATAGACTGGGCGTTGATCGCAACTCGGAAGCCTCTTAACCGACATCAACTGTTCGGCTCGATAATTTATTTTTTATTTTTTATTATTGCACTATAATTTAAAAATACGCAGCTGAATCTTTATTTGCATAGAAATTATATATATTTCTATATCTTTCAGTATAGCCAGGAATTCTTTCTTATTTTTAGGGAATTTTCAGAAGACGGACAATACTTTTTCAAAATCTGTGGAAAAAGGTAACTTTTTGTTAGTCTTTTGTGTTTTTATTGGAATGAACGTGATAAATGGGGCATATGTGGTGAATAAACATGGAAGAAGGAAAAATAAAAGGATGGGAGACATAATCTTTAAGCAACTCTTTGGTTAATGGAGGGGGAGGGGGAGTTTCCGAAATAGTAATCTCTCACTTTCTTTTCGTTTGTCGGAATCCTAATGGCTAATAAATGATCACCACTCGGACATACAGTTGTTAATTGCTCCAGCTAAGGGCAGTCACTGCTTATTTTGTCATCTAGTATCTTAGAACTACAATAGAAAAATCATTTGCAGATTTCAGCATCTCGATTGGAATCACTAGACACATTTTTAGTTAAACTATCCCTCAGAAGGTTTTCCATTTGGAGAATGTGAGGAAGAGGAGCGGCGGTTAGATCTGGTTTTCTTTCTTCCTGGAGTATTTCAAGTAAAAACAAATAAATCATCCATCTGATTTCCTTTTGTTAGAAAACCCCGTATAACTTGCATAGGGAGAATTCGTTATAATTATACCGGTATTGAAGTATAGTATTATGTATAATGTATGTAAAACAGAAGAATGTTAGATGAAAAGATCTGCTAAAAAAACTAAATATCCTGATCATATTAACAAATTTTATTCTATAGCTTTTAAATATTAGTCATAACACTAGCTAGCATTTCTCACAAATTACGCAAATTGTTATTTTATTCCAGCTCCCCCCCCCCCTTCCCCTCATTGAAGAATTATTATTATTATTATTATTATTATTATTATAGTTAGATTATTATCGCAAATAATTTTAAAAGAGGTTTACAGCAGTCAAGGACTATCTGAAAATAATAAAGGGCGATGTCGGATAAGAATGTGTAAAATTTGTTTAAAGCATATTCATGCCTTTTAACATAATTTGCTGATTTTGTTTCAGAAATTACTCTTTATTGAACAATAAATTTCGAAAAATATCAAGCTATCAATATTAATTTACGGATTATATGCCAGAAACCTATTAATATGTTTTTGTTACATTTGTACTCCGACCTCTTTTTTTTTAATATTTAAACTCCGCCCATCGTTATTATGATATGTATTTGTTCAGAATAACAGCGACAGCGCAGAAAATCTGGCTGTATAAAGTAGGTGGAGTTCAGCTCCGTGGTATGATTTGAATACAGATGTAAATAGTATTAATATTATTTGAGAAAAATATCTAATTTTTGAATATTGCAAAAAGTCTCTCTTCTTAAATATCACTGCACCGAATTTCATGAATTTAAAATATTTTTTAGGGGTACTAAAGAATTATAATTTGGTAGTTTTGTATTAGTTTTGTTTGTGTTGTTGTTTGTTTTACACAATTTCTTTTAGTGAAAAATTGTGTAAAAAATGATGATATATATTCTTAAAAAGTTAAAATCATACTCATACCTCCTACTGTGAAAGCAATTTTTTTTAACACATATTTATGTGTGTTAAATATTCCTTATGGTTGATCATGTCATATATATTTATTTAGCTTGAAGTTGTGTGATGGGTAACACACGTAAATATTTACAAATATATATATGAAATACTAAAAAAGGAAAAATGAAATGGATTAAGGGCGGAGCTACAGATTATTTCGATATTCTCCATATGAACTTTGCCTTTTTTTCTGTTTATGTGTTTTTACCAATAAATTTGTAAACATTTATGTGAACAAAATCCCTTTTGTTTCTGCCATTTGCTATTTCTTTTTAAATGTTTCTTTTCTAAGTTTATTAAGAATAAGATGATAGTCAGAGTCAGAATAGCCTTATTAAATAACTGGAGGGTTGTAATTTATGAAACGAGTAATTTTAAGAACTCCGGCAAACTTCAGTGGAAAATTCGGCTATTTAAGGTATTTATTATTTGAATTAACTGAATAATAAAACAGAATTTCTTTTTTCTCTCAAAATAGCAAAAAAGTAGCAATTAAAATTAATCATATAGTAAAAGTGATGTCAAAATCTGTTTTCATATTTGTTATTTCAAATGGATTCTTATTAATAATATGGATTAAAATAAATTCTTATTAATAATAAACAGACAATAAAAAACCTACGATGTGTTGCTTCTATATATTTCAGATTGATTTGGAAAGATTTGGAAATACGGAGCTGAGGCTTTCACTGCGCACATGGGCGTGCTTCTCCAAAGACTCGAAATCGTTTCCTTTTTTTTTTTCTTTTCTTCCCTGGATATGTAATAGTCTTGAAAGTTGAAACAAACACTCGCATCCGTATTTACGGCAAGGTTCGAAGAAAACCACTGAAAACTCCGAACGGTTAGGTCGACGAGCGTGACAGGGGTTTGAACCCAGCATCTCCCAGCTTTGAGAGCAGAACCTCTCAGCCACTGTTGGGGCTAAATTATGCGGAATTATTTAATTTACTTCATATTATCATGGGTTTAATACAGCTTAAATAACTGAACATAGTTTATAACAGACTTGTCAGCATTTTAAAAGACATAAAAGAAAAAAAATCTTAAATAATTATTTTATGGCTTCAGAAACAAGGTACAGAATACATTCTTCAGTGCGAAATGAATAATTTCATTTTTCACTGAATCCTTAAAATCCCATCGTTGTTCTACACTTTAACTAAAAAAAAATTTAAACTGTATATATATATATTTCTCTCTTTAAAATACTGTTAGAAAATTGTGGGAATGATATTTTCAAAACTGTGTTAACTAAGAACATTTTTGTTTATTGATAATTAAAAACTAAATAACGTGGACAATTCGAATCTTTGCAACCATAGATGAAATATAATCTAAGTAATTCGTTGGTGCTAATTTGACGTATTGCCTAACATGGAAGTGTCCATTCTCAATTATTGTATTCATATATATCCAGCTCCTACAAATGCCCTGAAGCATATGGAGGATTTCTAGATTATGGTATTGCACAAGAAAATAGAAACTGAATGTGCCAGATGGGACCTTAAACATATAAAAATATTTATGTTTAGATGTTAGTGGTGTGAGTGGTATTATTAATAGAGAGTTTATTACACATCTTTATATATTCCCAGATGCATGCAAAAGGAATTGAAGAAATTTAATCTTTTTTTCTTCGTCGCACCATTTTTGTTTTGTCTACACTCTATATGGAAACATATATAGAAGTGGAATATCACTTGATAAATAATTCTATTTAAACAAAGTTTTTAAATGGAGGGAGGGAGGGGGGAAGTTACGATTTTGCACGTTTTTACAAAATTTAAAGGTTTATATACTATGTCATTAAATTTTCAGCAGAGCTGAAATTACGCTAGAAATTAATGAATATAAAGAATGTGAACTATCACTTATTACACAGCGTACAACCAACAGAGTGAAAAAATGTCCAGACCAGGGATCGAGCCGGAACCCTTGGTATTACGCACCAATGCTCTATCATTTTTAGCTATCCCAACGACATCCAGTCTAGCATTCTCTCACTCTTATATGGCAAGACTACAACTTTGCAGCACAAGATGGAAAGTCAATCATGAGCGCAACTTCAGTGGCATGCATAGACAAATTAAACACAGTATCGATGAATATTTATGTATCTAATTAAATTTTTAGCTAAGCAGAAATTACGCTCGAAATTAATAAATACAAAGAATATTAAAGTTTTACGCCACAGTGTACAAAATATTTAAAAATATATTTTTTATTTAAAAATATAATTTTATTTAATTTTGCATAGTTCTTTAAATAATAATTAGAATAAATAAATAAATAAGAAAGATATGAAATCTACACACTTTTCTCTATTAGATTATATACTTGACGTGGATTTAAAAGAAGGAGCACTTCAAATTATACAGAAATAACAGTCAAAAATTCAGTTTTTAAAGAATTACATCTCTTCAAAGAAAACGAATAGTAATATTTTTATATGCGTTATTACTACTTCCAAAGATGTTCAGAAAAAAAAAATAGGCTGCATTCTCTTTTTCCAACTGAATTTAATTTGAATTTTCGAAAATCAGCATTTTTGACAGCTTGTAACTAAAAAAAAGGGGAAAGAGCGGGGGAGTAGGTATTCATACGCGATTTGGCAAGAAAAGGCATCTCTATACACTAACTATACTCTGTATGTCGTGTTCTGCTACTCTTGTGTCTATGAGGTACGATATCTTGCAATTGGAAAAATGTCAGCCAGGACGTTTTAAAAAGTAACATTTTATTGAATAACATTTATGGGTTGCTGGGATATATGTTTTTGGGTTGTAATTTAAAGTTCAAAAGTCATAAGAATTTCTTGCCAAGAGTTTTGATTCCTGCAATAGAATATTAAATGCACGAAATTATCAATGTTATATCCATAGAAGTTTATACCATAAGAGTATGTGTAGTGAAATATTTTCTCGTGTAGCTTCTTTACTAATTTTTGTGTCAATAAAGTATTCAGAAAGGGAGTTTGCATGGACTTTCATTGTATGAACATGAAGATTTAACCGTGGTAAGTTTAATGTATTTAATATTTTAAGACAGGAATTAAAACTCTTGACAAGATGTTCTTAGGATCCTTGAACCTTTAATTATAACACAAAAGTACAGTGAATTCCAGAAATAGTTCTCTAAAAGAACCCAGGTAGATTATTCAATAAAATATTTCATGTTTCCAAAAGACCTGTTTGTTTGTGGCTGGCTGTCACACTTACAATTTCAAGACTGCGTATCTCATAGACCAGTTGGAAGAACAGAAAACTACTTATTTAAAATATAGACAATATACACCTATATTGCCAAATCGCATATGGATGTGACCCCCTTTGAGTTACGAGAAAGAATATAATCAACATGGAATAGAGGATAGTAATCAAAATTTGAATAAACAATCAGAAAGACTACGGCATTTTGTTTACATTTAAATCATTAAGCATTTTTTTAAAAATATACTGTTAAATTTACTTCTACAGAGTGTTCTGTTAATTTTATTGGTACGAAATACTTAAAAATTCCTAAATTTTCATAAAATTAAAAAGTGCTAATAGATTTTATAATGATTTCTGCTGTTGTAATAAATTGTTTGCATCTTCGTCTTTATATGTTATGTTTTTTGGGGGGTTTTTTCACACATTCCAACGCATTCGGAATATTGTGACAAAACTTCTCCGTTTAATAAGGTGAAAGATGATATCAAAGTAAATAATTTGGAAAAACCTATAAAACATTTGAAAACACAATTTCGGTAATTGCCATCTATAATCTGAAAATAATTCAAATTCTTTTGTGAATCTCTGTATATGATTTATCGATTTTTATTGTACTACATATCTTGCTCAGTTAGGAAAAGCTTAACATAGTTGAAAATTCCCTTTCAGCAATTTCCGTCATTAAACGGAAATGTATCTGAATTCTTTTGTAGAGCCCTGTATCAATATATTTATATACCCTAAGTAATATGCGAAATATTTGTTAAAGTTAAAGATGCATACCACAGCTGAAAACGCACTTCCAGCAAATATCGCTCATAGACACTACTGTACTGTGTGTCTCTCCATATGTTCATAAATTCTATGTGCACCATATTCAACAATAAGAATCTTGTTATGCTTCTTAGTGGTATATATCAATTACAATTTGTTGGAAATAGTATAACATAACATTACTAATATACATTTTAAACGATTTTTTCCCATACACCATAATAAAACGGAATGATTTTGAGTGCAACTGTGAATGAACTATGAATGGTACGTATTTCATTTTCAATACCGAATATACGATAGTAAATCTCAATAACATTTAAATGCGCCTTCACAAGTGAAAGTACATTCATCCGTGAAAAGCACAGTTGCCCCAAAATCTGAATTTACGGCATTCTGCTGTAGAAACCAGCTGGCAAATACCACAAGGATTAATGTCTTTGAGTCAGTTCCTGGACTTTTTGAACATGATAAGTATGCAAACGTTCATCCTTCAGTACTTGCCATGTCGTGAAGTGTGACACATGTAATTGCCTAGCCACTGCTCGTGTACTAGTACTTGGCTGATCAGTCACCATATCCAGAATGGCTTCTTCCATAACTAACGTTCCGTCCGTCTTTGCACGATCTGCAACCGCCTGTTGGGAAACAACTCTCCGTACAATCGTTGAAGCTCAGAGCCTTTTCCCTATCAGTGAAGGGCAACATCTTCCAATACGTTACTACCACGATTGACAGTTGCACACACGGATCAGCGACTTTTATGTATTAATCGATGCGAAATTTTGCATACCCTTTCTTCTTCTTCCCCATATCACATTTGTATGCTATTAGTGTCGTTCCTCTCCCGATAACTCGCAACAGGAATGGAGCTTTATCATTTCCATGGACCAAGTTTCCAAATGTGCCAGCACCTTTGAGTTTTATTTCCGACCATGCATTCTTAGATGAAAGTTGTTTGTTTGGATGTGTACTATCACCTCTTAAAATTTTGCCCATCTTTTATGAGACACTCTGCATATATCTCACAGTCATATACCAATAAATTCATAATATGGTCATGTAACCATTTTCTAACAATATGGTAAAATGACCGTACATATATGTTTCACGGTCATATGCCAATAAATTCACCATACGGTTAAGGAACCGTTTTCTAAAATTAGGGTCAAATGACCGTATATATATATATATATATATCTCACGGTCATATGCCAATAAATATATAATACGGCCAAATGACCATACATGTATATTTTATGGTCATATGACAATACACTGATATATGGTTAAGTAACAGTTATCTTCAAATACGGTCTAATTGCCGGCCGGTTTGCTACCGTTCAAATCACCGTTTTCTTACGATGAAATTTTTAACAATGTAGAGATTTCAAAAGAACACTCTCATGAGCCACTATTACGAACGAGAAGTGGCAGAACAGTGACTGTTCCAAACCGTTATCAGTCATAAGACTATTTTGATTATTAAATAGTATAGACATTTCTTTTTTTTTAGTATATCTTTTATACTGTCAATTTGAATTTGTAATAATATGTTTAATTTTGTTTGAATTTTTGCAGGAAATTGTATAATTTGTCTTTGAAATTAGTGTTATAAATATTTATACTTTGGCAGTTTTGTAACGACCGAAGAACCGAGTAGCTTATCCTGACTCCCAAGTGCAAAGCAAACTTTTGTCCAGAGCTTGTCCCCGGATTTGCCGCCTAGTTTCGGAGATTGATAGGCCGTGCTGTTGAATCGGAAGGAGGGTATTTTCGATATGCGAAGAGACTGCTAAAGGTGAGGTGGCGGGAAGCGAAGCGAGCTGAGCTGTGAGAGAGTTGCGAAGAAAGGTGGCGGATGGAATACGAACTGGTTGGTCTAAAATAAAGAGTAATGTGGTCGAAGGACTTTTTACATGAAAGATTGATGTGTTTTTAAATTTGTGTTTTGTTTTAAAGTTGTACAAATGAAGGTGAAATAAATATTTTTAGATGTGAAGCACCGCCTCCGACTCGACTGGAATTCCAGTATTTTAAAGGGAAATCATTACAGTGTAATTTATTAGTCATATTTTGTTTGATTTTCCATTTTTGTTGTACCCATTGGGGAGTTTTCCTGTTGAAAACTCAATTCGGGAGATTGTCGCGAATTGATTAACTTATATTAATGTTTATCGAAAGAAATAAGAGAAGGCAGCGCTATACTGTGTTATTTTTATTATATGTGTTTTTATCTCTTCCTTTACTATCAGGAAATATTTTGTAGATATAATTATGGGCTGATGAAATGGCACGGATGGCGTGTCGAATGTCTTACCGGCACGAAAGTAAAATGAATAAAGCTTTGTTTTGGTAAAATTTAAAAAGACTTTTTCACTTCTTGAAATATTATTTTCTCGCGTTTTAAAAATGACGATAATTTTCTAATCAGGTCGATCCTCAATGTCGAAATCGCTCCGTGTGTCTGCGATATCGCTCTTGCGCGCACAAGTTAATATGAACAAAACTTTCACATTAAAAAAAAATTAGACTTCCTTTATAAGGGAATTGTTAGTCCACTACAAAGCTTTATTATAAAATAAATTACTTTTCGCAAAGAATCCCGCTGGCCTCTACTTGGAAACTCTTGGTATAGAGTCAGCACATATCATACTGGTAAAACTAAGCTGCGCCGCCTGGCGCCCGGCGCTTTCCGACCGTCGCGCCCAAGTCCTAAAAGACTTATAATGCTCCAGCAGCTTTGTCTCGCTGCGGCGCTGCGACCGGCCCAGGGCCGCCCCCCACTGTGGACCCCCAAGGCAATTTACCAAGAGTCGACGACATAGGTCGTTACGACTGCAACCCCACTCTGGGGAAACTTCCGCATGGGACAGACTCTTGATGAACCGCCGAGAACACCCAGCGACTTCGTCGCCGAAACTCCAGAAGAAGAATATTATACTGGTAAAGAAATGTCAACTTTTCCACTGAAATAATCAGTGCTACTGACCTCGGTAGTAATTTATATGCGAACAGTTAAGAATAGTATTAAAATAAAGGAAAATAATGTTGAATAACTTTTTACAAAATCACGTATTTTTCCTTAAATTTTAACTTTAATGTATTATCATAATATAGAAAATAATTAGAGCCAATGGTGTAAAGCTCTCTGCCATTTTCGCATTTTTAGATGACGAAGGACCATTTGAAACTGGGGGTCCCCCGCATTTCGTCTGCTTAAGCACCAGTACTGATATTTATTATTAGATGATAAAAACTAGAAAGCACCGCCGGCGCCCTCATAGCGCCGAGCGAGCCCTTCTCCTCGTCCTTCCCAAGTCCTGAGGGACTTTCAACGCGCCAGCGGCTTTGTGTCACCGTGGCGATTCAAAGGGGTCGCATTCCAGCGAGGCCTCTCAATCTTTTCCCTGGTGTCGACGACAGAGGTCGTTACGATTCGGCGGAAGTTCCCACTCTCTCAAAGGAGACTTCCCCACGTGACACCTGTTGAACCGTAGGAAATTATTAGATGATAATATTTATTTTAATTGATTTTCTAAGCACTGTGTAATAGCATTCACATGCACAACTTATACGTTATGCAACTTAAGAGTTAACTTGTAATAAATATTCAAAAGTCGAAAATACAAAATTGTTCTACTTCGTATCAGAAGATTTGCATGCTAAAAACTCACTGTCTTTTCATTTTTTGATAAAAGATTTTCATTCACCATTTCACATTAAAAGGAGTGTATCGTGTTCTCATAAAGAAAATTGCTGATTAAGAAATAAACTAACAAAATTTATTGTTACCAAGCAAAAGCCTTGTTGAGACAAAAGCCGGATATACAGTCGAACACTCGGTTCAAATATTATATCACATCTCAATCTGAATTAAAACTGAAAAACAGTAAAAGAAAAAAGGGTTACAATAATTATTAATGGCGATGCCTAATTTCGCCAATCCAACAACAGAAAGGGGGTTTTAATAACTTGTTTAATATTTTCGCTTGTGCGTTAGTCTAAAGTAATTGAAAAAGAAAGGTTTACATCTACGCTTCGCTATTTTATGTCAGGGGTGTGCCATTTCCCTCTAGTTTTGGTTTCATGGTTTCGGTCATTTTGACATCACCGAGAGTTCTAAGGGAAATTTTTCCAACAGAAAAGAGCATGTTTCTCCAAAATAGAACATTTTTTACTAGGGGAAGTATTTTTTTTCTAACAATAAAGTGATTTATATGGGATTTTTTCCCCTTCAAATGAAATAGCTGTGCATTTTCTTATTTTGATAGGAAAAGGAGTTGTTATTGCTTGTTATGTTTAGTCGATTTTCCAAAGGGATGAGGGAGTGAAACATTGTCATTTTCTTTGACACCGGGGCAGTTAGCTCACTCACTAATTAGCTTAATTGCTTCTCCAAAAAAGAGATTTTCGGTCACTTTTCATAAATACGTGGCAGATACTTCTCAGCTTTCGTTAGTGGTGGATCTGTTGGAGAAGTTTTAAAATAATGTATTTTTTTCATTGATTTATCTAAAAATGACCAGTAACTGTGGTACTGCAAAATGTACTAATCTGTCGGATAAAACGCAAAATGATTTGTATCATACAGTTTCGAAGAAATTTGGTAATTAATATATATATATACATATATCCTTTTACATCTTGTTTTATTTTGAACTTAATGATTATTTCACAGTTTATATCTGTATTTTATGGGTATGGTTTATATTCTTTATAATATTGTTTTCTTTTGAACAACCCTTTCACCGTTTGAAGATTTTCCAATATTTCTATAAATATGCTTGTAAATCCCAGAATATATATATATTTTTAATCGCTGTTTGATGCTATAATATCTTTTATATCTCCTCATTCTATACACGGTTCAAAAAAGTATTATGGTAAAAGTATTTTTGTCTGCAGCCATTTTAACATGATTGCATTAAACGGAAAAACACGGGCCTAACGCTTAAAGGGTTTGATAATTTCGCAGTTTCACCATTTTATGGGTGTGGTTGTTCCAAAATCATATTCTCTAGCAATGTTATGGCTAATGTGATGATGAAACCACACATTTTATTTGTGGTAATTTAGGCATTTGGGACCTGAAGATTCTGTCTAAATTCCACAAATTTCAGTTTTTCAGTTTTGTCATTTAATTTCTCCTTTTTTTTCTCACTATGTATATGGAATCTATATTCAGTGTGTTGGCGGAACACTATTGTTGTCAATTAATTATTATATTCTAATTCATAATTTCATAGTTTTTGTTGGTGTATTGATAATGTTTCATTAATGGATTTATATAAATACAGAGTTACCCCAGACAGTTTCAGAAGGGTGCTGCACCCTGCCTGCCCTTTGGTTTACAAAATAGCACCCTCCTTGCCCCCCCCCAATAAAATAATTAGCACCCTTCTTGCCCCTCAGAAAAAAATATGTCCTTTCTTTCCTTTTTGCATTAAAAAATATACTTTCATAGTAAAAATTGACTCAATGTTGTCTTGAAAAGAGTGTCCCGACTTTTAAATATTAAAAGTGGCTTTAAAAATCAAAAGAATACCTTTAACAATAAAATAAAGTGTCCTTAAGAATCCGAAAAACGCCCTTAAGATTAAAAAAGTGCCCTTTTCTCACTAGCAGCATCCTGCCCTTTTTTAAACCTGGGGAAAACTCTGATATATATATATATATATCCTTGAACTTTTGAATTAAGCTCTTGCTGAAAAGTAAGGCATGAAAATGCTGTATAAATTTTAACACGTTCGCTGCCAACTACGAGAATACTCGTAGTTGGTAAACTGGGTTTCCTTGCCAGCTACGAGATAACTCGTTATTGATATCCTTATCTAAATCGCCGATTATGAGTATTGCCATAGAAAACACATGCATTGATTAGGTGTTTGGTACACAGAAAGAGACTAAATAATACACTTGGCGTACTGAAATGGATCATTTATTTCTCGAAACCTAGATACAATAACTAAATGTTTAGAAAAACTTATCTTTTCACGATATTGTTTGGAGAATACTATGAATAAAAGTTATTTGTTTTACATTACGTTGAAATTTTAATAAGTATATTGAAACAAAATTATGTAAGGTAAAGCCAGGAGAGATGGCGCGATCGGAGAGATTGCGCACATACAGGTTCGGGGGGAAGGAGTCGAGTGAGAGCGCAGCGACTCCAGGTAGTTGTACAACAACAGTAGAGGAGTGTCGACTTGAAAGTGCACGTTGATTGCTTTGATCGTTTAAGAAAAAGTATTGCTATTTTGTTTTGTTTTCTCAAAGTAAGTGCTTGAATTTTCATAGCTATTCATCAGAATTTCTATACAATGTCAATAGTGAAAAATATTTTAAACTTAAACGATTTCTCATAAGCTACTAATCTAGACTAACAATGTGAACATCAATGGTTCCTTTTAGTAGCGGCCATGTTTAAATAAAAGTCCGCGCAATCTCTCCTACCGAAATTGGAGAGTTTGCGCATCTGCTACTTAGGAGAGATAGCGCATTGTTCCCATTAGTTTAAATGCTAGGAGAGATTACGCAGCTTATTGGTAAATTTGCATAAAAAAATGAAAAATGAAAATGGACTAATTTTAAGTTAAACGTGTTATTAAGTTACATAATTTTATTTTGTAATCTTATCTGGACTTGCTTTTTCTGATTCTTTAGATTTTTTTTTCTTTAATTAAAAATTTTTAATCTTTTTTAAATTATTTCCTTTTTCTGATTCTTTAAGCATTAGGTTGAAATATTCACTCCCGATACAATAAAAGTTTTTCACAAAACCTTACAGCCATGTCATTTAAGTGTAATTATTATTGTTAACAATTTAATTGTAGTTATTAATGGTAACAATCTCTCCTACCCATGTGCGCAATCACACCAACTCTGTAATGACAGATTGCGCAAAATAACTTTCTTGGTTTTATTACAACTGTTCTATTAAATTGCAACATAACAACAAAATAGCAATGGAAATGCATAAAAAACAAATGAAGTAAAAATGATTCATGGATAGTTTAGCAAAAAATTAATATTTAGATTTTTTATTGCGATTCTTTTGAATTGTGCGCAGACTATCCTAGCTTTACCTTATGATTATGTACAATTGTTTTTTGTTAAAAGTAATCTGTTATATCTATATTTAAATAATAAAACCACAGACAACAATTTAAAAGCATAATATCGGAGATACGACTTGGCATCTGTGAACAGATGCACTATATCAGCTTTGGCAGCGAACGTGTTAAAATAACCAGAAATATGTGCTGTGAATGACAAAAAAATATTCTACCTGAAATTAATCCTTCTCGTATCAGTTCATCTCCAAACTTACAAGAAACACCAAGATATATAAAATTTTACAAGAGACATGTTAGAAATTGTGCTTGAGACATTTCCAAGATATTTCTCCTAGGAAAAAAAAATCTAATCTCTCTACTAACAAAGTAGGTTCCAAAAATATCGTTAAACAGCTAAAATACATTGAATATATTTTTAATGATATTCACTGCAGCTCACTTTCGAAAGAATTTAATTTTGTTGGAAATGTGTGCAGAAAAGCCCACCTGATTTTACCAAATATGAACAGATAAAATTAAAATATTTGTGTAAACCAGAACTTTCATTCGTTTGAGGCTAAGCATATTAACGAAATATATTCAACTGAATTAATAATAATAATAATAAAAAGATATACACTGCCAAAAAAACAAAAATGGAAGGTAAATCAACGTTGACTGCATGATAAAACAGTAAGAAAAATAGCAAATAATGGTGCACACATCTAACATACATCTTCAAAATGCACCCTGTGATGAAAAAAAAATGACCGAAATAAAAACGTATTATGACGGTAAAAACCTAAAATATATTAATTATCAAACTATTTTTATGCAATTTGATAATCATACAGCATTAAAATATAATTTTACATAAACATTTTGGAATATATTTATAAAAGTACATTATTCTGAATTTCAAATTTAATTTTTCTTTATCGCATAATTCTTTCAGTTTTAAAAATTTGGCAATTTAAAATGAAATTTTCTATTTTTATTTGTATTTTAAATCTCCTCTATAAATACTACTGACTTCCTTTTAATTCAATAAAAAACGCTGAAAAAAGATGTAATTTTAAATTTTAAATATTATTTGGAAAGAAAATTTTTTACTTAAACGTAAAACTTTCTTTCACGCAATAATATACCCCTTTTTTCCCCCCTTATGTATGTGCATTTATGTTTATTAATGTAGCATTAAAATAATATTTTAAATAAACTTTTCGGAATGCGTTTATAAAAGTGCATTACTTTGATTTTCAAATTTTATTTCCATTAAATCATGTAATTATATCGTATGAATATTTCCGTTTTAAAATATTAAACATTCAGCTATGTACTTATTAAAGTTTCTGTTTTATTTGTCTTTTAAATTTAATTACGCTAAACTCAATCTTGTGTATCGGTGGTGTGACGTTGAAATCTAAGTGATTATTATTATTATTTTGTACTTTTTTGTAGGTTTTTATGACAGACATGACAAAATTACAAAATTAGAATTATTATAGATTTCAAATTGAATACAGATAAAATATTATAAAGATACTATATTAAATATTATTAACAGAATATTAACTGCAGTGATCTAAACATTAAATTTGCTGCTCTTGTAGGTCTTTAAAATTTTATTTATAAAAATTACTATTTTGCTTAAATATATATATATATATATATATATATATATATATATATATATATATATATATAAAATAAATAAAAAATAAAATAAAATGACCTTTTCATATTGAGGCGCAAACGACATCTACTATCTACTGTATATATAAAACACAAACGGAAATTTCGTTCCGTTCCTTTATAACTTGAATTCTGCCGAATGGATTTTGATGGAACTTGCACTGTTCGATAGATAATTTGTCAGGGAAGGTTTTAGTATATAACACAACGTTCTACGTAGATTAGTTATAGAATTATGATGGAAAGTTCTGTTATTTTGGACGAAAAGGTTACCACTATTTATTTTTTGGCGACCATTATTGTTGCAGAAAGAATTGAAAAAGCTATACATCTCAAAAAATAAAAGAAAAAACTGTGCTAATTTTGTTAAAAAAATAAAAGAAAGAAAAAAAGAAAGAGAAAAAAAAAAGAAAAAAAAGAAGAAAAACAGTTTTGATGAGAGATAATACTATAAAACGAAAAATGACATTATTAATTTAAACATGATTGGGAATATTCGTAATACTTAAAAAGTTATTCAAAGGGCAAGATTGCTATTGAAATATTTGGCGACTTATCTTTTGTTTTTGGTGATTTTGATTTTACTTTTGACCCCAAATAATTTGATTTTAAGCCAAAAAGTGTTTTTTTTTTTGTTTGTTTGTTTTTCTGCAGAAAAAATTAAAATGGCTATACATCTCGAAAAATAAAAGAAAAGACTGTTAATAATTTTATTTAAAAAAAAAGAAAGAAAGAAAAGGAAAAAAGAAAAACAGTTTGGATGAGAGATTTTAAGCCAAAAGATGTTTTTTCGAGTGTACGACATCATTTTTGCAGTATTTTATTTTAGTACTTTTCGGTTAGCCGGGCACCAGTGATATATATACATGTTGTATATATATCGTTGCCACTACATATCGTTGTATTATATATACATGTTGTATATATACACACACACATATATCTACACATATACATATATATATACACTTATATGTATGAAGATATATCTACACATGTATATACATATGTATTTATATATGTACATATATCACTGGCGCCCGGCTAATCGAAAAGCACCTTTTATTTTATTCAAATGTAAACTATATTAACAGCAATAAACTTCTATTTACTTCTACCTTATATATGAAATTTCGTTCCGGCTACTTATAACTCGAGTTCTGCTTCATGGATTTTCGTAGAACTTAAACTGTAAGATAGATAATTTTTCAGGGTAGGGTTTATTGCATAACCTATCGTTCTACGTAGCTTAGTTATAGAATTAGTATGGGAAGTTCTATAATCAGATCAATCCGACCGTAAAAGATTAGCCTTTTTAAAAGATTCTGCCGAATGGACTTCGATGAAATCTACACCGTTAGTTAGATAATTTTGTAGGGAAAGCTTTATTATATAACATATCATTCTACGTTGCTTAGTTCTAGAATTATAAAGGGAAATTCGAAAATCGGGTGACCTTTTTTTTATCATATAATAGCCTTTTTAATATCTGATTACGATTATGAAAGATTAGCCTTCTGAAAAAGTTCTACTGGACGGATTTTAATGATAATTGTATTGTTAGTTAGATGCTATTTCAGGAATGGCTTTAGTGTACTACATATTGTTCTACGTTGCTTAGTCAAACAGTTATGTGTGAAGGTTATATAGTCAGGTGAACCCGATTCCGAAAGATTAGCCTTTTAGAAAGTTTTTACTGGGCGTATTTTTTGCGACTTGCATTTTTAAGTAGATAATTTTTAAGCATGATTTTAGTATATTCCATATCGTTCTATGTTAGTTTTAGAATTATGTGGAAAAATTCTATAATCAGATGAACCCGATTATCAAATATTAGCCTTTATAAAAACTTCTACCGGATAGCTTTTATTATTTAATTTTTTGGCATTGTTAGTTCGATAATTTTTGGTGATTGTTTTAATATATCGCATATAGTTTTATCGTTATTTAGAAAACTCTAACTGTAAATTACCAAATAAAATAGTTTGTTCTTAACAGCTAAAATTTTGACTGCACATTAGAAAATATAATAGCGCAATGGCGCCATTTTTCAGTAATGTGGAAGGATATTCCAGGTAAATATACAGATTGCTTTCAAATACAAGGTCAAATTAAACGATATATTTCGTTTGATTTAAGGTTCATTTGTAGAAGTCGACCAGCGCAGCGGGCATAGCTTGCTAGTATATATATAAAACACAAACGGAAATTTCGTTCCGTTCATTTATAACTCGAGTTTCACTGAAGGGATTTTGTTGGAACTTATACTGTTCGATAGAAAATTTTTCAGGGAAGGTTTTAGTATATAACATATTGTTCTACGTACATTAGTTACAGAATTATGATGGAAAGTTCTGTTATTTTGGCCGAAAAGGTTACCATTGCTAATTTTTGGCGATAAAAAGTTGCAGAAAGAATTGAAAAGGCTAATACATCTCGAAAAATAAAAGAAAAAACTGTTGCTAATTTTATTTTAAAAAAGGGAAAAAAAGAAAGAAAAAAAAAAGAGAATAAAGTTTTCATGAGAGATAATATTATAAAACGAAAATATTTAATTTAAACATGATTGGGACAGTTCGTATTTGCTTAAAAAAATATTCAAGGGGCAAGATTGCGATTGAAACAATATTTGGCGTTTTATCTTTTGTTTTTGGCGATTTTGATTTTACTTTTCACCCCAAACAATTTGAATTTAAGCCAAAAGGTGTTTTTTTTTCTTGCAGAAAGAACTGAAATGGCTATACATCTGGAAAAACAAAAGAAAAAACTGTTACTAATTTATTTAAAAAAAAAAGAAAGAAAAGAAAAAAAAAGATAAACAGTTTTGATGAGAGATTTTAAGCCAAAAGGTATTTTTTCAAGTGTACGACAGCATTTTTGCAGTATTTTTTTTTTGTACTTTTCGGTTAGCCGGGCGCCAGTGATAGATATATGCAAGTGAATATACACACACATATATATACACATATATCTACACAAATACATATACATACATACATATATATACACTGATATGTATGAATATATACATATATATTTATATATGTACATACATCACTGGCGCCCAGCTAACCGAAAATTAACTTTTTTTTATTCAAATGCAATATACTTCTATTTAATGGCAATATACTTCTATTTACTTCTACATATATGAAATTTCGTTCCGGCTGCTGATAACTCGAGTTCTGCTGAATGGATTTTCGCAGAACTTAAACTGTAAGATAATTTTTCAGAGAAGGTTTTATTGTATAACATATCATTTTACGTAGCTTAGTTATAGAATTATTATGGGAAGTTCTACAATCAGATCAATCCGATTATGAAAGATTGGCCTTTTTAAAAAATTTTACCGAATGTATTTCGATGGAACCTACACTGTTAGATAATTTTCTAGGGAAAGTTTTATTATATAACATATTATTCTACGTTGCTTAGTTCTAGAATTATAGAGGGAAATTCGAAAATCGGGTGACCATTTTTTTTATCAAATATTAGCCTTTTCAATATTTGATTCAGATTATGAAAGATTAGCCTTTTCAATATTTGATTCCGATTATGAAAGATTAGCCTTTTCAATATTTGATTCCGATTATGAAAGATTAGCCTTCTGAAAACGTTCTACTGGACGGATTTTGATGAGAATTATATTGTTAGTTAGTTAAATGCCATTTCAGGAATGGTTATAGTGTACTACCTATTGTTCTACGTTGCTTAGTCAAACAGTTATGTGTGAAGGATATATATTCAGGTGAACCCGATCCCGAAAGATCAGCCTTTTTTAAAGTTTTTACTGGGCGTATTTTTTGCGAATTGCATTGTTAAGTAGATAATTTGTAAGGATGGTTTTAGTATATTTCATATCGTTCTGTTAGTTTTAGAATTATATGGTTCTATAATGAGATGAACCCGATTATCAAGGATTAGCGTTTATAAAAACTTCTACTGAATGGATTTTGTTGGTTAATTTATTTGCATTGTTAGTTCGATAATTTTTAGTGATGGTTTTAGCATACTGTATATAGTTTTATCATTCTATAGCAAACCCTAACTGTAACTGACCAAATAGAAGAGTTGGTCCTTAACAGCTAAAATTTTGACTGCACATTAGAAAATATAATAGCGCAATCACGTCATTTTTCAGTAATGTAGAAGGATATTCTAGGTAAATATACAGATTGCTTTCAAATACAAGGTCAAATTAAACGATATAGTATTTCGTTTGATTCAAGTCTCATTTGTAGAAACCGACCAGCGCAGCTTGCTAGTTTAATGATAAAGATCGCAAATTTAAAAATCAAATTTCGATGAAATGAAAAGAGAAAACATTTTCAATTTTAAATGTGATGTTTGTACTATGTATAAAGAATATTTTTAAATTTCTTTTAATAAGAAAATTTCTACGGATATTTTTCAATTAAAAATAGTGCATTTCTAATCCAACTCAATTGGAAAACTGAAGCACGCTAAGTGACGTTAAACAGCGAATCCCTCCCTATGGACTTTACCCACGAATGGCAACACCCATGCCGCAGCGGGTATCTACCCTCCGAAAAAGACTGTTTATTGGATGAAGGGGAAGCAGTGTTAAAATGTTCTGCACGCCTATTGGTGTTTTTCTTCTGAATACCCGCGGCTGACGTCACATGGGTAAAGTCCATTGGCAGTGGGGTGAAATGACTTGCGTCTATCGCTTCATAACTTTTCCAAAATACTCCTAAAATCGATCTGCGCATTTTTTCGCGCATGCTTCCGCTCTTCGTATCTTTGTAGTTAACATAATATCGTTTTGTGCTGCTGCCCTCTATGGACAGGATAATAAAACACAATTATGTCCTAATGCTTCTGACTAAAAATTTATAAATAAATTTTGGGATAAAATAAATTTATTATACAAATAACTAAGTACATTTAATGTAAACATTAAATATATTTAATTTCCATTAAATACATTTTATGTAAACCAAAATGTATTTAATGGGATTTTTTTTTTCGTGTAATTAATTGATATTTGATTACTATGAAATACTAATTAATTATTTACGAGAATTGTTTTAACAAGTTGTATAATATTAATTTGTAAAAGTTAATGCCTATTTCTTCACATTTCTTATATTATAATTTATAATCCATAATAATAATTTATTATTAATATAATTTTTGTAAAATAATTTAAATTAAATATTTTTAAAAATAATATTTCCCATGAGGATATTTTTATTCTTGAAAAATGGTCATGAAATCATGACATGTAATGTGAAATCATGACATTTCACATGTGAAATCATGACATTCTGCAATAATAATAATAAAATTAATTAAAATAGAAGAAAAACGAAAGAGAGATGTTATTGTATTTGATTAGTTTATAAAGTGATACCTAAAAATAAATTATATTTTGTTTATTACATTTTTACTTATTAAGTATCAATTAAAAATTTTATTAAGAAAATTTTATTATAGAGGCCACCTAAATAAAACTTTTATTGTTTCTTACCAATATGAAAGTATAGTAATATACAAAGATTAATCAATTAAAGTTTTTTATAATCAGTATAATATCGGGTATTTTTGCTGTAGTTTTAACATTTTCTTACTCTCACACTACACTGTAAGCCAATAAATCTGACATATATTTTTTTTCATTCATACATGCATATGTGTATTATTTTATATGCAATAATACACATATACATGTATGAATATATGTATGTAATAAATATGTATATAAATATATTTATATGTATATTTATATATGTATATTTACATACATTTATATATATGTATATAAATATATGTAATATATAATTATATGTATATATGAATATATACATGTCTCATAATGTTTATATATGTATGTCTGTGTTTCTAACATAGTTGAAGATTGTATATGATTTAGATATTATTTGCTAGTCAGAAGTTTAGTATAATCCTATACATGCATATATGTAAGGTTTGGGATTGTACAAAGTGTATAATCCAAAACAAAAAATCATTGTTCGAGCTATGTTTGAAAAACCCAGGTCTTTCTTTAACATATATTTATACAATAATTTATATCTGGTTAATTATTCACTGAAAATGGAAGGGAATGTATTACAAACCACTAAGCAAAAATATTAATAATATATTTAAATAATAATAATTAATATTAACTATATATGTATACACACACACACATATATATATTTAAATATTAATATTAATTACTATTCATTATATATATTTAAATAGTAATATTAACTAACATATATATTTAAATATATTAATTAACATCAATTATATAATTAAATATATATATATATATATATATATATATATATATTTTTTTTAAGAAAATCTTTAATTTTGGTAATTTTTAACTATTTTATAACTACAGATGAACCAGTAATTGGTAAAAAGACTACTAGTAATTTATTAGAGATTTTTTATATAGAAGCTTAATTTTAAAAGATAAAAACTTTAATACATTAATTCTGCTAATTTGATATTTATCTGTTACTAATGTTCTAACATAAAAATATTTTTAATGTAAGTTTAGCATTTTAATAAATGTTCATTTAATTATTAAAAAATATGAATTAAAAAATTTAATTTAATTATTGAAATTTATTAAAAATTAAATTTTATTTTATGTAATAAAAATTTATATAAAATTCTATTTAACTTAAGTATAATTTCAATTTAATTATCTTACTGAAAGTAAAAAATTACAAGGCAACTGATAATAAAAATCTTCTGATCTTTATGTCAAGTAAATCATCTTTATTAATTAATTCCATAAAGATAAAATCAAAACTCTAAAAAAGATTAAAAAAAAAAAAAAACATCAATCGGAGAGGACAAAACTTAAATCTTCAGATCACAAGTCCTGTACTTTAACCACCGCTCTAAATCGCTCACAGAGACATTTTGCTTTAAGCAAAGTTGTACGAAAATGTAAACAAAACTCCTAAAGTAGCAGTAATGCGCGAGAAAGTGCGCAGATCGATTTTGGGAGGAACGGGAAGTTTTGCAGCGCTAGATGCTAGTGGGTGAAATGGCTAAACCTTATGATATAGTAATCTTGCTTGCCACAACCTCACACCAACTGTGTTTCTTGATATATTGATAATGTAATCGTCGGTAAAGACGATGTTACTTGAAAAAATTAAGTAAAAGAAGTTCTTGGAGAATAGTATGAAAACATGAAATTAAAAGATATAAAACAACATCTATAAAATTTTCTGGTGTGAGTTGTATGATTTATTAAAATGTTTATTTTGTTTTTATTTACATTTGTTTACATTTATAAACATAAAATTAATAGGATCAGTAACATGGAACAAGGAACCTACTGAAATAGCATAACAAATTAGTTTCGTTCTCATTTCGTCCGGAAATTCTGGGATTGGTATTCTAGGAGTGCTTGGAGAAATTTTGGTGTTTTTTTTCCCCCTTGTTCGATGTTTTTTTTCAACCACGATTAGTTTTGTAAGCAGCCTCTTGTTGATCTATTTAAATGGAGTATTTAAAGAAAAAAAGAGTTAAAGTTGTGCAAGTACGGGGGCGTGTAAACTCCTACATTATCTTTCACTGTGCTACTGTTTATCATAAAAACATAGCTTTAATTTTTTTTTTTTTTTTACTGAATACATGCTTATGTGAGTATTAAAATAAATAAATAAATGTATCATAATGGGCATTAAATATTTTCTAATTTAGCCGAAAAGCTAAGTAAACAAATTTTATTTTTTAATTGCACTTACCAGAATGTTATATGAACAAAATTTTTAGATATACCGGGTTTTAATTAATTTCCAAAAATTGAATCAGATTAATTTGTTTTTATAACACTGCCTTACATATTTTCTAATCAAAAAATTAAATTCACCGCAAATATGTATAAATTGCATATATATTTTTACATATTCTGTGATACAACAAAAGGGACAGCCCTAAACGGGTGCGGCAGATCTCCTATGAGATTTAAAATATTTTTTATACACTGCTATTAAAAAGATTTGCACTGGAGCCTTGCACCTAAGGAGATTTATATGCCTTTTTTTTTTTTTAACTTTGAAAAAATGTTTAGCAGGCAACTCTAAATAATTCTTTACAGTTATTAAAGAAATATTTACAGTCTAATTTTGTAATAAAGTTAGATTCACTTGAATTTGAACTTGAATGAGATAATGTGAAGAGGTCCGGGGAATCAAATTCCATACCTCTGATGTAGACATGTGGAATAGAACACGTTCAACCGTAGCCTGGCAACTGAGCCCGGGAAACCCGTAAAGGGGGAAAAGTCCATAAAAAAAGGCCCTTTTAAGGCACCATGCAATTTATATAAAAATACAAAAGTTTAGAAAAAATTAGCACAATTAGAGCAAAAATAGTAGAGAAATAAAAGGAAATTAGAAAGAGAAAATTTACAAATATATACATTTACAGTAATAGCAGTGAACGACCAGAAAGATACCCCTGTCAAAGCAATAGAATTAATTTCTCGGAACCTATTTTCCCGGATTAATTTCTCCCAATAGATGGGATAAATTAATCCGGGTCGATATTTTCAGGATACATGAAGAGTTGCGCGTGGTCTTCTCCAGAGAGCCCAGAGAGTCCTCTCATCATAGTTAGAAATAATATGCAGAGCAGGACTTCGAATATTTGGAATGTTTTCAAAGAATTTGGTAGCTTAATTTTTAATGACAGTTCTCATTGGATCAATATGAAGATCGTGATGAATGGCCGTATGCCTACAGTACCATGGAGAGTGTGTAATGCTTCTAAGAATTTGGTTTTAGAGAGTTTGAATTTTTTGTAGATTAGTTTTGGCCGCTAAGCCCCAGATCTGCGCATAACAGAGGGGTGTGGGTCGGAACACTGTCTTAAATAGCAGTATTTTATTTTCCATATCCATCTCATTGCTGTATAAGAGATGGGCAAGATCACGTTTAGCATTATAAAACTTATGGATGCTATTTTCGATTTGCTTTCGCCAAGTGAGTGTGCTGTCCAGGAAGACGCCCATACATTTAACTTCCTTTCCAAAGCTGTCAAATAAGCCGTCAAGATAGAGAGGGGTTTGTCTAGAGCGATTAAGGGTGAAAATGACTGTCTGGGACTTGGTAGCATTAATTTTGGTACGCCATTTGGTGAAGAAAGATTCTAACTTACGAATGTGTTGAAGATGCTCGTGCATAGTAAGCCAGTTCTTGTGACGAGCCATCACTGTGGTGAGTTAGATACAACAGATAAAACAAAAATTTCTATATAACAAAATCCTGCCTAAATTTTTATTGTTCCGATGAAAAAAATGCAGTGTAATACCTTCTATGATAAAAATCTGTTTTAAACGGATTTTTCCTCAATCCCATGCAATTCTATCTTAGCAAGTTTTACTTTATCTCAGTCTCTTCCCCCCCCCCACCCCCAACCCTTCGATATGATAGTTCTAGATATGCCACTGATAGATTAATATAGTATTAAAAAGCTGGAATATAAGTTCAGCTATTAATATTATTTTTAAAATTAAAGAAATTTCTTAAAGGTGTCCTTATTAGAGAGCCGTGTTGAATTCAGGTGTGGTGGCCCGGGGGGTACATCCCCCCCCGGATCATTGAAATGTCCTGCCCCAGAAGATTTCTGCTTTTATGCTTTTAATGGTTAAAAGGTGCAATCCTCCCCTCCCCGTTGCCACAGAAATGCCTCCCGGAGAAAAGTGTCTGAATTCAACACTGTTACTAAGTGACTCTCTATATATTTTAGATTTGAATTAGAATTTCTGAAACTCTTGTACTCAAATTATCAAACAGTGTTCGTACATTTTCACAGAATTTTTTTAATATAACTTTTTTATTTAATATTTAAATATCAGAAATTGCAGACGCCTCATTTAATTACTGCATTTGTAATACTTTTCTGCATTTAAATAACGCGAAAAAGGTCTATTAAAATATTGTGGTAAAAGTGTACGAACCCTGTCAAAGTATTTCCAAATGCGTCTATATTTTTTAAAAGCAAGCATTTTTTTAAAATATTTTTTGAACAATTTAGAGAAATGTAAAGTTTTAGAGAATTTCATACTTTTTTTTTTTTTATAATTAAAGCAACTATTTTCTGACACAATAAAAAAAAAATATTTTTTTAATAATGGCATTTCGTAGATGTATTTTTGATCAATAATTGAGCTAATAAATTTAAAATAATTTGAAATGAAACTTGAACGAAACATTACACGTTTAAACAAATTACAAAAAGATAAAAATATCACTAGAATTAAAAAAAAAAATTGCAACATTTTAATAGAATTATAAATGCATATCTCGATTAACTTAAATAACTATTATAAAAAAGGTCTTTAATCTTTTAATATTAGTTTAAAAAAATTAGAATTCTCAGTATCAAACTGCCAAAAAAGTTTAGATTGATTGACTAATAAACATTAAAATATCTGAATCTACAATTCGCCGAGTGAAAATGAGAAACGAGTTACCGATAGTACTGATTCCACATTTAAGGAAATTAAATTAAGTGGAAATAAAAGTCCTCTTGACGACAATTACTACTTGGTGGAAACGAGATTTTCGCACTAGGAAAAATAAATAGAATGGCGGCCGCCCGTCGGCCATATACGCTAGCTGCTCCCCACATTTAGTTATGTTCTAAAGTATCACGTAATCATTGCGCTAGCAAAAAATCAAAAACACCTCATCCAGTGTGAGGGTTTCAGCGCAATTGTGTGGCGCCTCCTTGTCGCGTGGAAATCTCACACTGGCACCTCTACATCTCAAGTGCCGTCATTTACGAACTGTACAACTGGCACAGTCGTACCTATGAACTGCACCCTTCTACTTTTTAGCGGACTGTACAACTGGTGCAGGCGCACCTGTGGACCTAGTCCACCCTGTCTGTCGCTCCTTGTCGCATGGGGACGCTGGTCCCAGCGACAGTCACTTCATCGTATTGTAACTCATCCAAGTTTGCTCTACTTTCTGCCAACTGTCGCGTGAGGCTACGCCCGGCAGGATCATCCTTTTGGTTCAATTTGTACCATTGCCATTTATTTTAATAAATGGTGGTGGCGCTGCGTTTTGTCTGGTTCATTCCGGTAACTTGTGTTTCCGCCTCGGAGTAGGCGTTCTGATTTTGGGGGAGCGCTTCTTGGAGATACAGGTGTATGTTGCGTTGGAGGCCCCAGCGCGTGCTCTCTCTGCCCGACGACCATTGGAGTCACCCACCTTATCCCTGCGTGCCGGGGAGTCATCCGGGGGAAGCTGTAACGCTCCACGGCATGGTTCGCCAAGCCGAGTGTCCTCCCTCAGGCATTAAATCTGTATGCTCTGGCTTGTGTTGCCATATTTCAATATTAATCGTCAGTCAGAAAATTAAATGGTCTTTCCAGTGACCCAAAGAATATATATATTTGTTTTTATCTTCCTATTTTGCCTTGCGCTCATGCATTAATACAATATTGAGCTTTCACATGGTCAGGCCTCCCACTCGGTCCGTTTTTTGAACACCACTTTTTTTCAAAGAAAAATCTCCTCTATAAATTTAGTAGAAACTTACCTCGAATGCCGTTTTTCTTGCAATTGTTGCAAAAGCTTATCACGAAATTTTTTCTTATAAAATACTGGTTTCCAAAAAACGGACCAGTGGGAGCCCTGCATGGTTGATAGCAGTTTATGCAATATTGAGCTTTCACATGGTTGATAGCAGTTCATTGAATGCAGTCATCTAAAAGACATAGATAGGTAAGCAAGGGCTAAATACCACTCAATGAATTTAGCTCTTTTTTTTTTCTCAGAATGGTTGTTTAGCTAAAAATAAATCTTCTCTTGACAAAAGATAAGCTATTTTTTTCAAAAACACTGCATAAAATTGCATTTGTTCATAATTGTCGTTAAATTATAATTAAAAAGGTAAAAACATATCTTATATTGAAAGAGCAATCACTTTTTTTTTCTGTTTTTGTCAAATATACTATTGGGTTGTTCGGAAAGTTCCTTTCGTTTGGAAAACCCACAGAGTAAGGAGATTTAAACAGAGCCCGAACTTTGCCTGAAAAGAGCGGCTGCAGCGGATGACTAAAAAACTAAATCATCGCGTTGACGATTTTTTATCTTCGTGATTTCCTTTTAACTGTTACCCTATTCTGCTTGGCGGCTTTGGCTGTTGTCATTTGCACATGTGTAAATTTTCGGCATTTGCTATTTGATTTTTGAATCTTGATTGATACTTATTAAAATTTTAGGTCATTGGAATTCTTCAAAATGTTACGAAGAGATACGTAACATTGTACAATGTAACTAAACAACAATGTAACATACGTAACATTGAGAGGTAAGTTGTGATTTATTTTCATGTGTTGTTTTTGTTCTTATTTTTCAAGTTCCATAATGTATGAAATATTTTATAAATTTGTTTTAGCACAACACTTATTAAAAAAAAAAAAAAAAAAAAGTATTCTGATTGTTTCAGAACATGTTAAAAATAAATCTGTTTTCATAAATTTCAAAACAACAAGCATTCACAGTTTTCTCTCCTCATTTGTCGCCAAGAAAGCGATATATCGCCGTATTAGCAACATCGCTTTTGTTATGGCCGTAGTTTCCTTGTCATCCGCAGCAATCGCTACTGTCTATGCGTAATCCCATGTTAAAGAAGTTGCCATTGCAATGCATGAAATATGATTCTCTGTTAGATCTCCTTTCTCTGTGGGAAAACCAACGGAAAATTCTGCTGTCAATTATTAGACATTAGATATCGGAATTATTGTCTAATAATTAAATGATAGAATTTTTCAGTACAAACCAACTTTCCCAAACGGAAAGAACTTTCCGCACAACCCAATACATCTACGTCTATACAGTGTATATCTGAAAATTGTGTTATTGGTATCAACATTAATATGTAAAGAGGGAGGAAAAAGACGAAATTTGAGGCGGGGCTACACAGATAAACTATTTTAAAACCAGAAGAAACTCCTCTGTAAACAGTGCATGGTATACCATATGCATAGACTGTTTGCATATGGTCTACCATGAAACAATTTTTTAAATGCGAATGTTTTTTTTCCCTTTTTTTTACGACATTAAATAATTTTAATATTTACAGTATTTAGTATATTATTGCAATGTGCATACCTTATGAAGACATAATAGAAATATTCAGATTTTTATCGGATTGGAGCGTTTTTCTTTAAATGAGTTTTCGATTACATTGTAAATTTTTCAGCTGAGTCATATATTTGTATGTAATGTTGAGATACGCATTAGCGAGTAAGCCTATACAGGGCGTCCTAGAAAAAAAAATGCGAATACAATATATTACAGGGTTCGTACGGATCAGGGAATTTTCCAGGAGTGTTACCAGTATTTTTTCTATAGAAAAAGAAATCTACCTTACACGCGAGAAACTTCAACTTCTTTTAAGGAGAGATTTTCCGTAAGAAAATACTGGTACCGAAGAATTTCTTGGTCGCAAAATTCCAGGAGGCGTACGAACCCTGATATTACCATATATCGGCCTTTATTACTTGAGTACTTTTGAGTGATTAAACAATACATTTTAAACTGTTATAATTAACAAGAACTGGAGACAAAGCTCCGACAGCTTTTTTTCTAAATTTTCTTCATTGTAAATGAATATGCATGACACTCCCGATGAGCAGTGTTTACTAATAAATAAGTATGAGGAATGCAGTAGACATGTGGCAAAAATGTATTCATACGTATGTGACTTACAATGTGTTAAAATAATACACGTAAAATTCAAAATTGTTAAAAGTTACCACCAACAACGTTGTAACAATGTCAACAACGTCCATAAGTGGACATCTAAAAAATATACATCTAAATTTAGATTATATGCAGTGATAAATATTGAAACTTTAAGAACGTTGACGTTTATATATCAATGCACATCAATTAAGTGACAATTATTTATGATGTTTCAGAGAACTTGTTGAGTTTTTCAGAGATTTTCTTTAAAAAAAATTTATTAAAGAAATAGCTGCATATTTAATACTATTCCACTTATCTGTTAACCCTTCCGGCACAGACAAATTCTGTTCGTAAAATGCGAAATTACTGACTGACACCGGAATTTACAAACGACCTTTTTAGAAAATAAGAACTCCTTAATTTAAGCTTTCATTGTAAAAGCAAAATTTTATTAAAATATTCTTGGTGCCGAATGCAAGTTTGGAATTAAATTTAGGTGGTCCCGGAAAGGGTTAATAAACACATCTTTCTGCGTTTTAAATCTGCTACAGTGGCAGTGAAAATCAATGAACATGCAGCAAAATACGTAATTTGAGAATCATGTGAAATTTTGGGAAATTATCTCCCGTAATTTAAGAAAGAAAATTAAACGCTGATTGACACTTTTCATGTCAATTGGTCGTTCATATGCTCCTGTGGCCAGGTTTTGTTATAAATTTAGAACTGGAGTTCCTAAATCAATTCAGGGCTCGATTAACCTTTGAAACTAGGGAAGCATAGCATCATTTCGGGGCCAACCTTTCATCCATGGAAAGTTTTCTAAATTCTACATACGTGTAAATTCATCAATGCTACGAATATTAACTCCACGTGTTTCTTCGCTGAATTAAGTTTATATTTTATTAAACAGCTTTTTATGTCCCCTGTATAAACTATAATAAACAGCGAATACTTTTTGTATATATAGTTGTTGTATGTTCAGTACCCCGGGTAGTTTTTAACTAGTATATCAGGATGTCAAATGATTGACAAACAGTCTATTCATCATATAAAGACTTTCTTGTTATATAAGTTTCCGAAACTAGTGTCTATTTTCTCTTACATTAGACAAGTGTTTCCCTTAAAAAATTTAAGCATGCAATGTTAAATCAAATATAATCAAACTGAAAATCAGATTTTTGAAAGGATAGGCCTTGAGAATGAAAACACCTAAGGAATAAAAAATTAAATTTTAAATGATGACATGTTACACACTGGTGTTAGATAAAAACAAATCAAACGCATCTGATTTCAAGTAATTAATCAGAATAAATAAATATTATAACAGTTAATTGTCCTTTTATTTTCAGTTTGATATTATCCATTAATTACACCACACTTTAACAGAAAAAGACAAACTGTAACCAAGTATTGATTACCGGCGGGGCACAATTCTACCAGTAACTAGTCGGATGTGCCAATTCCAAAACTTTCTTCTATCTCAGTCATGTTAATACTTCAAAATTCGCTATCACATCGCCAATAAAATAATTTTTTTTCGTCATTCTGTTGTACGTCAGCTGCTTGCGAATCGTCGGGTTACAGGGATGCGAACAACCGATGTATACTAAACTACGAAAAGTCCTTCTTGCCTGAACCGACAGGAACAGATAGCCTCCCTATTTCTTGGTTTTATGATTTTAGCTAATTTTACTGGTAAACGCGAAGCTAAAATGCGCGGAACCTAAATAAAGAAGATTCAATCCCAGTTCTCGTTAACATTGAATTTGAATGAGAATATCGCCAAATTAGTCCTCTACAGCCAAGTTGGCTTCATTTATGGCAACTTATTTTGATCGCCAAATTTGGCGATATTCCGCCAACTGTCGCCAAGTTTAGCGAGAATTTGATGTTGGCGAATATAAATATATAGTGATAAGCATATAATAGGATTAATGGTTACAACAATGAAAGAAAATTTGCCGAAACCATATTAACTAAAACTCATAAATTAAACCCGTTTATGGATGAATTCTGCTGTCTTGTTTGAAAATGTCAGTCACCCTAAAATTTCAAACCGCTATATCTCAGCCATTTTTTAAGATGAGGCAAAACAAAAATTGTTCCGGATTCTCCGGATCAAGGCCGAACATTTAACGATAAAAAGTTTTAGGATTTCTAATTTTTTTGAATTTGTACATCTTTTTGAATTTGAAATCTTCAAATGGCTATCACAGCGCCCCCTTTCGTCAAAATATCCCCAAATTCTAATAGAACCTGCTTGCCATAGCCAAAAACATAGAAAAAAAATGCGGTTCAATTTGAAGCATAACTTCATACACTTTTAGATGGTACAGTAGTGAAAATGGAACAAAAATATCGATCACAGCGCCCCCTTTCGTCGAAATATCCCCAAATTCTAATAGAACCTGCTTGCCATAGCCAAAAACATAGAAAAAAAATGTGGTTCAATTTGAAGCATAACTTCATACATTTTTCGATGATACAATGAAGACACACAGACGGAGAGACGGACAGACAGACATTTTGTAAAAACATGTTTTTCGGAATCTCTGACCCCTAAAACGTGTAAATCCGTCGAAAACCGGAACTCGAAAAAAATTTCGATTGTAATACTTTCTTCTATTATAGATAGAAGAAAGTAAAAATGGGAATTAGAGGTCCTAATTTACAATCATTGGGTCCTCTTAAATTTTAGAAGGGAAGGTTATGCTTCATGTGCTTTTTGGATAAACAGGCCCTGCATCAAGTTTCAGTTTGGATTTGGATTCTTGTGAATCAGAATGCGCTAGCATTGCCAACCGTCCGATAATTATGGTGCATATACGACAATTTTTGCCGCTTTACGAAAAAATATGATACGACAATCATTGTTGCTTCCAAATAATTTTAACCTTAATTTTATGTTTTACAAGACTTTAATAAATTTAAACTGAAGATAAATATTTGTGCTATTTCCCCCCTTTTTGCCTAAATGTTTTTGGAGTAAATGATTGCTTTACTATTTTTTTTTTTTTACTATTACTTAAAAGAATTATTTTCTTCATTAGTAAATCCTTATAAATTTCTTAATATTTCTTAAACTGTGTGAATTTCAGATGTTATTATTTATGAAGAGATGAAAAGTAGGAATATGTCAATTATTTCCATACCGTTTGAATGCCCTAATCTGAAAAATAAAATTCTGTAGGCGGAGCTAAACCTATGAAAATGTCTTTGGAAGGTAAGTAATAGCTTAGACAGAACACGTTAATGTGAAGTCAAGATAAAGTGAAGCCAAAGTGTTGTCAATTTAGCGGATGTCTTTATTCTAAAATATACTACTATTTCTGGATTCTAATGGTCGACTTATTAAATGACAAATTAATTAAAACGACATTAAGGAAGTGAATATAAAACATCACATATTTTTACTGAATGGTGTATACAAATTTAAAATTTTATACATACATTAATATTAAAAATATCGACGTTTCGACCACCATCTATGGTCATCTTCAGGAAAATTTTCTTATATTGCTTTTAAAATTTTCAAATGCGAAAAACAATCCGCCCGTTGCCACAATATTATTGCCGTCCACAAATTAAAAATTAACAAGGGTAACAGTCAACCATCGTACCAACCAACCACAAGTAGAAACGATGCAGAAGTATCTCCTAACGGACAAAAATCTAACTGCTGTAAAAGTATTATTAATGAAGAATATTAAAATAAAGAAAAGCGGAATAAACTATTTCAAGATGTTCATCCAAATTTTAGGAATATTAAATGCAATGCTACCATTACAAACCTGATTTTTCTTAATCATAATTTCAATGGATTCCTTTCGCAGACCCTCAAAGACGTTATTACATGGAATTTTAATTTTAGCGTTATCAAAATCTATGTGGCTGTCAGCATTATTAAAATAGAACTTAGCCAGGGCTGTCGTCTGTTGATATTGTGAAATATTCCTTTTATGTTCTTTTAGACGTTCAATAAATTTTCGTTTTGTAACCCCAATGTAAAACTTTTTAGTGCCATCTTTCAAAACAATAGGTATTTCATAAACACCCACACATTCGTGCAACGGTGTAGGATCCAGGTTACTACATAATAAATTAGTGAGGTAAGGAGGGGGAATAGCAATAAGCTGAATATTAAACCCACGAACTATACTCCTTAACTTTTCAAAAATAACGGGAACATATCCAAACCGACAATATGTTTGCCTCTGTTGGTTATTAGGCAAGCTATGAGGGGGTGGACAATGATGCTTGTGAATGATGTTATAAATGTACTTAAGGGGAAACCCATGATTATGTATGTATAAAATTTTAAATTTGTATACACCATTCAGTAAAAATATGTGATGTTTTATATTCACTTCTTTAATGTTGTAATATTTCATGGTGTAATCGTCCAGCATTTATAATAATTAAAACTTCTGTATTAGTGGCTATTCGAAAATTGTGGTTGCCCCCAAAATGACATAAAACGGCTTAAAGCTTTATTGTTTATTGAAATCATAATTACTTAATGTAGCTGGAGAAAAAAAGTGTGGAAAATATTACAATTTTATTTTTTTAAGCTTAAAAATTACCTTAGAATTTCTAAATAAAATGTCGCAAAATACATGTAAATGCAATAATTAGATCAAAATTGTGTTAGAATTTCATGTTGCACTACATGGGGTTATCTAAGGAGTATTTAAAACTTTAAGTCTATTTAACTCAGAATGTGTTTTTTAAAGATTTGTCATATTTAAATTGGTATATTAAAATTTATACAAAAAATAAATTTGAGACTTCGAAAAATTAATTTCAACTAGGGCGGAGTGGGGTGATTATTGGTCACTTTTCATTAAGATCCATATAACTCAGTAACTAAATTGAATTTAAACAAAAATTTTATACTTGCAGAAAGAGAATCTAATCCCTAACAATCTTAATTAGTTTTATTTTTTTAATTATATATAATATTAAAAAAATTAAAAAATGTCTGACCAATAATCACCCCGGCAATGGGGTGATTATTGGTCAGGGATGGGATGATTATTGGTCATTGTTTTATGATCAAAAACCAACATTTTGAACGCTCAAAAATTTAATAAATGATTGAATGAAACATTCTTGGAATAAATTTGATACTTTATATTGTTTGTAAATATAAACAGAGTTATGTAAAATGTTATAAAATAAAGAACATTACTAAAATGGTTGGAACTTCAAATATATTTCACAAAATAATACATTTATTTACAAAAGACTTTTTTGTATTTAAGGTATTCAGCTTGCATTTTATCTTCCTCAATCTGAAATGGCCCTGTACCATAGAGTCTAACTGGTCCATAAAACACAAAGGAGCGCTTCTCTGGCGCAAGATCCGTTTTCTTTGGCCAGCTATAATTTTCTGCAGACTTTTCCAAAAATTTACAAGACTAAATATCATCCTGAATACTAATAACACGCCCGATGTATGGCATCTGTTCAAAGTAGACAGCATAGCACTTCTCTACACATATGGCTTTATGTATTTTCCTTAATTTATTTGTAGATGAAATATCAGAAACTTTTTATTTTGCAGTTGCGGAATTTCTTCAGCTTCACCCTTTTCTACTTCCATATCTATATCAGTATCTTGTGTGCATTGTTGTGTTTTCTTTCTAGTCTCAGAGGATGATGCTACTGCATCTTCAGCTGTATTCTTCTTTAATGTAGTTTTCCTTTTCTTTTTTTGATTCGTTTTCATCATTTTCTTTTTCACACAACTTAATGAAATCCTCGTTGGGAATAACTACTGCATTTGTTTCTATTTTTCTCCTTACACTGGATTTACATTTTCAAGCTCACCCCAATATCTCTTCAAGAAATGGATAAACAAAGGTTCGGTTATTTCAAATGTAATCTGTGTTATCAGTTGCTGAAAAAATCAAAAGGATGTGGCTCACTCTTAAAGTGCTGCCACATGAACTTGAAAAAAACTTTTGAATGCAGACGCTGCCATCTAAAACTGACAAATATTGAACATTTCTGCACTATTTGTGAGTTTATAAGTAACTTTTAAGCTAAAATTACATGACCAAGAATCACCCCATGCTGACCAATATTCACCCCAGGTATATAGGGTGATGTTTAGCCCTCTATTTCCCTAATGTATATACTCATACAGTGTTCATATGCATACATACATATTCTATGCATATTTCTCTTTCTATATAACCCTTCTAGATCATCATGTAGCTAAATTTCATATTACAGCCACCTTATGAAAAAAAAGCATGATTTTGTAATCCCTTATTTTTTGCTCAAGTTTTATACATATGTCTAGTTAAAATATTTTTTCTCATTAAATTATGTTTTGAACCAAAAAATTGTTTGTGTTACTCAATAACAATGAAATTGTCTAACATCCAGTATTTTTTTTCTTTTGATTCTATCATTAGTATTAATAAAAATTTAATTGACCTATAATCACCCCATATTGCAAGTGACCAAGAATCACCCCGGTCTGCCCTATATATTATTTAAAATATTTTCAGGTTGTTTTGCTTTCTAAGAGAAATTTGAATTTATGATTCTCATATTAAAAAATTTCTCGTGTAACATACTTTTTCTTCTTTCTAAAATAATCCTCGCGTCTTGTGTATACTGCTCGAATGAATTCTACCACTATACAAATATTTAGTTCATACCAGTAATATTCACGGAAATAATTATTTTAATCAAATATGCCTTTCCTGAGTTTAGGTTACTTCAAGAGTGCACATTCATTGAAATATCTTGTATATACTGCTCAAATGAATTCTACCACTATACAAATATTTAGTTCATACCAGTAATATTCACGGAAATAATTATTTTAATGAAATATGCCTTTCCTGAGTTTAGGTTACTTTAAGAGTGCACATTCATTGAAATATCGAGTGAGCGCCTGCACGGCAATAAGCCCTCCTTGTTGAATGTTAAGAAAGAGTCTATTCCAATCAGAGTAGACGAGAAAGGGTACATAATAGGGATGGTCACTGGTACGGAAGGAAGAACTGGCACGCTATTCTTGACATTGAAAAGTCGGTAATTCACATTCACTGAAATTCACCCAACCATCCATGCAGATGCGCTTGTTTGTTACACAGTCAGTCTTGAAACGAAAAACTCAACGCTCGCTATCGTTTCCATGTGCAACCAATAATCTGTTTTTCTTTGCTAAATCTAAATTATTTGAACTACATTATATTTGTATAGATTTCATTTCATAAAGGTTCATTCTCTTTTAAGCACTGAATTTCCATTGGTAGTTTTTGAGTGAAATTAAAAAATATTATATATATTTCTGCAGTTTTCATTTATGCTTTTTTTTATTTAAACTTCTATGATACGCAGCATATATTTATATTTTTAATTTTTATTAATTAGTGCGAACTTTTTGCCATATTTTTAATTTAATAAATAGAGAATGACATTAGTTATCATTTATTTACATTCTTATCCATCCGATGCTCCACAATTTTAAAATATTCATATTCATATCATGTTCATGTACTTAAAAAATCGTTAAAAATGTTGATTGTTTATTGATAATTTGTTTGATATAGTATTTGAATTTGAATTTATTCGATGTTAGTAATTCATTTACTTTTTAATTATTTCAAGCGATTTTTTAACTTTTACGTATCCTAATACTTTAAGGCTGTATACAATTTTATTTAATAATACTATTCAAGAGCAAATGAATTCCTATGTACAATCTTAATTTATTAAATTTTTGTTGTACAAGTTGCTTGAAATTTAACGTATTATTATACAGTGGAACCCCGATTTTACGTTTTTCACGGGGCCAGCAGAAAAAAACGTACGAAACGGGAAAACGTAAAATCGGGGTCAAATAGAGAAAAACACTTCAAGAAAACAAATTATACAAAAATAAACTTACCAATACCATATTAGTATTTAAAAAAGGTCTGTTATTTATTGAGTTTTCTTTTTAAGTGTAATTTCACATATACTCTATTTGCAATACATGCAAGTTTTTTGCTATTTTTTTCTTAAATTTTTATGTCCAGTTAAAATTTCTTTAAAATTTTTAAACTCGCAATGGCTTCTGCCGATGAGGGCACGATGTCTTCTGGATCTTCAACAATATCATCCTCACTTCAATATTGCGAAATCAAATCGGAAATAGTCTGAATGTCTGTGGTAGCGATAACATCCTTATCGAAATCAATGTACTCATCAACATTGATAGCTACAAGTATAAATTCATACTCTTTTGTCTTCCATAAAGAGCTCTCCCGGCGGCGCTTCACTGTTAATTTCGGATTTTGAAAATTCTCCCTTCAGAAAAGCAGTTGAGATGCATTTTTCATCTACACCATTCCACGCCGATGAGATGAAATGAAATGCATCCAGCACATTTAGCTTTGTTTTCTAAGCATCTTGAAGCTCAACTGAATCAAGTGAAAAAAAGACCTTTTCTTACCAGTTGCTTTCTATAATGCATTTTGGAGGATCTGTTTATTCCCAAGTCACGTGGCTGAAGTGAACTGGCACAGTTGGGTGAGGAAAATTCTATACGCATATTCTTCAAATTCAGATTAACATGAGTGCACTCGTCTACGAATAAAATTATTTTTCGCTTTTGTAAGCTCATTTTTATATTCAATTTTCTTACAAAATCTTCAAAAAGATTTAGGGTCAATCAAGCATTGTGGTTGTTAATGTTTTTGAATTAACCAATCACAAAGGGTGTTAGATTCTCAGTTCAGTAATAACAAAACTGTTAATCGCACTTTTGATAGCTTCCGACTGTGCCACGTTTCTCCTTTCACGGTGTCTGTTCTATCAAGGAAGAGATTTAAAAAAATCCGATCTCATCTGCGTTAAAGATGGCTGTTTTGAGTAATTACACACAAGAGAAGGCAAAGTTTTGTCTATCCATTCCTCAAGCGACCGCAGTATTTACTCCATCTGCCTCACGACAAATAAACTTGCAAGACAAATTATACCTCTTCTTGAATCTGTCGATCCAACCGTTGGATGCCATGAAATTCTGCATTTCAAGTCGAGAAGAAATTTCAAGAGCCTTTTCTTACAAAAATGAGTCATTGATTGGAATCTTGGCAGCACCACGGGCTTGTTTAAACCACTCACATAAAATCTTATCCAGTTCCTTAAAAGGAGAGGTTTTCAATGTTTTTCTTTTCTTTGACAAATATCCCAGTTTTTCAGATTTTAATTTCACAGATACCTCTTGTTTTAGGATGGTTTATAAAGTGGAATAAGCGATACCGAACGATTTTACGCGGTCCACTTTAATTCCTTTGGAAACTTTGAATTTTTCAACAATTTCTGCCTTTTCGGGTACAGAGAAACATTTTCTTTTAGACATCCTACTTTTCACTGGCAATCACTAAGAGATAGCAAAAGAAAGCCCTCCTCCCCCCCCCCCTTCCGATATCACATGACGCAGGTTCGGTCAAGTGCTGATAGACGAATAATACTTCTTCGTTACTTTGAACTGTTTTTGGTAACAAACAACCAGTTGACCAAGTGGAAAGAATTTTTGTTCTTTTGAAAAATTTTCCATGCGTGAAAAAAGGTAAAATTTCCTGAGGTACCCCGCCTAAAATGACGTACCAAGCGGGAAACGCTAGGAGTAAATAACGTAGAATCGAGGTACTTTTAACATTATCGGAATAGGAATTATCTGGGACCGACAAAAAATAACGTAGGAAGAAGGATAACGTACGAAACGGGTTACGTAAAATCGGGGTTCCACTGTAATTAAATTTGTTTAATGCTTTTGATTTCTATGAAATTTAAAATAAATTAATTTTGGCGATTTAACATTTTCAATGTACATAACAAAATGTAAATAATGTTATTTGATTTAAGTAAAAATTAAACTATGGAGCACCAAGTTAGCTATAACGCAAGATACAATGAAAATCAATATTCCTTCTGTGTAAATGAAAATATGTTTAATGAATTTAGTAAAAACTAAAAATAAGCAAATATACAACATGTGGATCATATGGCAATATTTTAAAATAAAATTAAGAAAATGTATTTTTCTGATTTCGCTCAAGAATTATATAAACTCTAAATTTTGTTTTTATATAGTTCTTAACCTATCATCTGTAATTTCATTCATCATTTTTCATTAACATTCCGCATTTATTAGATTATCTTGTATTTTTTATATCAACCTTTACGAAATGGAATTATGCAGTAATATTTAACTTATAGTTCAAATTTTGATCTGTTAAATAAAACTTAAATAACTGAGCATTGTTTATAACAGATTTCTCAGCATTTTAAGAGACATGAAAAAAAAACCCTCACAAACAATTAAACAATTAGTGGCTTCATAAACAAGGTACATAATGCATTATTCAGTGCAAAATTAATAATTTCCTTTCTCAGTGGTGGCTCCTTTTCTGAAGCCTTGAAATTCAATCCTTGTTCTACATTTAACTAAATAATTTAAAGTGTATTTTTATTTTCTCTCTAAAATACTGTTATAAACTTGTAGTATGTCACATAAGGGTACACATAAGCTAGTTAGGGTCAACCAGAAAAATATGAATACAATATACAGGGTTATCGAAAAAGGTTGAACCATTTAAAAAATATATAACTCCACAAGTAATTGAGGAAACGCAGTAATATTCTTTGAAATGTACTGGGCAATTATTCAAGATTTTTTAGATCTAACTGCTTCCCAGCCTTGACCTTGCGAAGAAGCAATTGCGCAGTGAACGAGGCTTTCAAGCTGTCCAAACTTTTTCGATGATTCCGGTGTGGAAAGTGATCCTACATCTAAAATTGTTAGAAGTATTGGAAAAATGTCAATTAGAAAGTTTTTCAACATCGTCGATTTAGTAGGAAAGGTTCCACTATGTACCCGAATAACCTAAGCCTAAAGTGAAAATTGCGAACGTGTGGTTCAGATCATCGATTCTGCGCATCGTCTAAATGTCACGGCTTTAAAGCAGTTACATCTAATAAATCTTGAATAATTGCCGAGTACCTTGGAAAGAAAATTATTCCATTTACTCAATTACGTTTAGAGTTATGATTTTTTCAAATCTGTCCAACCTTTTTCGATGACCCTGTATTACCATATACTATATTTATTACTTAAGTACTTTTCAGAGATTGCACAGCACAATTCAATCACTATTTAACCCTTTCAGGGGCAAAGTACTTTCAGAACTAAAATGTTGAAATAAATGACTGACACCGGTATTTACGAAAAACTTTATTTGGAAATAATAACAAGGTTATGTTTCACATACATATTAAATGAAAAAGTTTTTAACAAAATTCTGGTGCCATTGTGCCGTTTGGGAATTAAAATTAAGTGGTTTCGTAAACATACCACTGCCCCTGAAAGGGTTAACATGAATTGGCGATATTGCTCTCCCCACTTTATATCGCCAAATTTTCTGTATTACAAATTAATGTATATCACACTCACGATGGGCAGTGTTTAGAAATAAAGAAGTGAGGTATGGAGTAGAGATGTAGGACAAATGTATTAATGCATTTTTGGCTTATAATATGTCAAAATAATTTATATTAAAAACCAAAGTTATAAAAAAGTTACAACCAACAGTTTACGTTCATAAGTTGACATCTAAATTTAGATTACATACGTAATTTAAATACTGAAAACTGGAGTACATTGTCATTTATTTATCAATGCAAATCAATTAAGTTATTATTATTTAGGATATTTCAGATGGCTTGTTTACTTATTTTAGATATTTTTCTTACAAAATTTTATGTAAGTCTGCAAGTGACATATATACAGAAACCACTTATTTTTGCGATCTTTTAACACAGGAATAGCATAGCATTTCTTTTTTAAATTAACTTGTTTAATACTTGTTAGTCTGTTTCTCTCTAAGAATAAAATTGGGTGCTGAAAATCATTATTTACATAATTTTCAGAGAAGACGATCACTAACTTAACTTCTCAAATTATGGGATAATTAAATCACTGTTGTCAATTTGGGGATTTTCTCTTAGATTTAGGAGAAAATTCGTCTCTGGGAAGAGGAGGGCGGAAGGTTAGGGAGTAAATTTTTTAAGTTATTTTTTAGGGAAGAAAAATTAATTTCATTCTTGCAGAAATTTTGGTTTTCACAATGATTAATTGTTTATTAAATTTTCTATACTAAAAAATTCTTATTTTTATATTTCAAATCTTATATCATCAATCGGTCTGTTAAAGATAGGAAATTACTCATCTTACATAGGAAAATATACCCAATATTACTGATTTTTTTATTTACTATATAGCGATAATGTTAAGTAGCGCCCCCTATATTATGTCATTGGTATAAGTGGTACTGCAGGTTTTTGGTATTTTTCAACTGAAACAAAGGGGACTTGACTTAGTGTCTAGGGGAAAACTGTAGTAGCGATTGGTAATACTGCATTAAGCATATGCTTTTAAGATTCTTATTTACTTTTTAAATATTGGCTTTTTAAAATTCAGAAAAGTTTTTTGTTACATATTTTTAAAGAAATGTCTGCAAATTTAATAATAGTCCATCAATTTATTTAAAAAATACACCTTCCTGCATTTTCCATCGGCTACAGAGGCAGTATCAATCAATCAAAATGCAGCAAGTTACGTGATTTGAGAATCTCGGGAAATCTTACGCACGGAAATTGATTTCCGTGATCTAAGAAAAATAAAATAAAATGAGACATTGTTAAAGTGTTTTCTAGGGATTTCAACCATCAGTGTTTTATACGATATTTATCGTTTCTGAAAGCGTTTCGTTTTTGTTAAAAAGTTTTCTAATTACTGAGATCATTTAAAATAATGCCTTTCCAAAATAAAAAGATAAATTGTAATTTTAAATAGAATATTGTTTTTTGTAATTTAACAAAAAACTGATAATCTATCAAGAGTATTTCACAGCAATATGTCAGTATGTTAAATGTTTTGAAGACATAATATTAATTTAATGAAATTATGTAATTTTTTTTAAAGATACATGAATTCATAAAATTTCGAAATAAATAAAATTTTGTAGCGGTTTTTCTTAGCAAGTTAATTTAATGATATTTTAATTAGTAATTGAAATAGTTCTCGGTAATAATTTTTAATTTATTTCAAGAATTTTGGTAAGCAGGATAACAAAAATAAATGAAAATGAAAATTTTCCTATTTTTGAGTTTTTAAAAATATTTTATCTATTTATTTTTTACCACACTCATAAAATCTTAAACTTTTTATTGAGCATATATATGTATACAGGGTGTCCCAGGATTATTGGGACAAACTTTAAGGGGAGGTAGAGGACATCACAAGGATTCATATTTGATAGCAACCCATGGTCGAAAACGTCAATATTTAATTTATTTCAAGATGTCAGTACAAGTTAAGCTCCCTCTTCCCTTTGACACTTAATAAACTTATTAATAATAATAAAAGTAAACCTACACAGAACAGCACGAAGTACTTATTTTTTAACTCTTATTAATCCTAGTATTTGTTTTTTCCCGAACAAGTAAAATATTTCCGATTAATTTTTATTTTAATAACAACATACACACACAAAAAAAAAAAAAAAAAAAAAAAAAAAAAAAAACATTACATTTGAAAGTTTTTATACTATTGATTGTTCTGCTAATCATTAATTAGCAGATTTTTGACCAACTATCTATTTTTACAGAATAAACTATGACCTATTAATTGTTACTTTAGTAAGCCTGCACTTTAACCCTCCCGCCACCGATTTTTTTTTTCCAATTTTGGGAAAAATCACTTTTACGCTAACAAAATTAAAAGTAGCTATCGAAATCACAGAAGTTACAGTTTACTGAAATTTAACGAATGTGTTCTTTACAGAAATGTAACGAATGTAGTATGTTGCGTGTTTTTCCTATGAAAATAGTCTAAGGAAAATTTTTTTAAGGCGTTTGGAAAATGTCATATTACAACCAGATTAAACAAGCATAAAAAATTTAGTAGTATTTTTTATCTTTTATTACAAATTACTAATTCGGAAAAGGAGTCCCTAATTTAAGTTTAAAGAGTGAAACATATGTTTAAATTAAAAGAAACGCCAACGGTTTACTAATAATTAATAAAACTTTTATTAATATTATTATTATTAAATGCTGAAACATAAGTAACGTCATAATAGTAAATGTATCGACATATGCTATCACTATTAGGTGCTGGAATTAACAAAAATAATTTTTTTCTTTCAAATATTGCAATTCGAAGTAGGAGCCTCATATGAGGCCCAGGGTGACGAGAGGGTTAAGTGGGAATTTTACATGACAAATATCCTTTTTGTGCTTTCTAATTAATGAATATATATATATATATATATATATATATATATATATATATGTATTTATATTGCAAACAAATGTTAATGGTCAATTTGTGAAATTATCAGGATGGAACTAAATACAATAATGTACATATATATGATTTTGAATCGCAATTATTTTCTCCCATTAATTAGCATTAGTCTTATCATTGCGTATAGTATGCAGAGCACACAGCAAGACCCAAACAGTTTACATAACCCTAGTTACTGCTGTTCCAGTTATTAGGGTCTGTATCAGTTTCTGTTATTAGTATTAGTCTGTTATTAATTGCTGTGTTTCCAGTAAAGTTATGGTTTAGATATAATAACATTTAGGGGTAACATAATCAGTAAGAAAAGTAAATCCCGTAGAATTTCCATGTGTGGGGAAAAAAACAGAAGAAAAACATTATTTTTTAGAACTGAATATCAATATTTTAGCACGAAAATTATTCACATGCTTCGGTAATATGATATTTATAACTCGTAATAATTGCAAAGTGTCTGGACAAATAAGAACTTAAAAAAAAATAACTTGATGTTGACAAAAATAAATAAATAACAATTTTTAGCTAAATATTAAATGACTCGATGTGTGTGTGGGGGGGGGGGGGGTAACAATTTTTAGCTGCCGAAGGCACTGGAGCACTCCTTGTTGGGTTTGTTTGGAAACAGTTTAATTTAATAATGTAAAATCATCCAACAGTGATTTTCGGTACATTTAAGGCCCAGGTACACCGGTTTTGAGTTTAAAATTTTTTAAATCAAAACAGACCGGAGCGTGCGTAGTAGGTCAGGTGTACGCTGCCGAAGACAATGGGGTACCAACTCTAAGTTTCTTTGGATAGATTTTCATTTGAAAATAAAAATCATACAATATTTAGGATGTACACTACGGAAAGAAGTGGTGTCTCCAGGATTAGAATCGTTTAGAAAGATTTCCATGGAAAATGGAATTCATAAAAATAAATAATTGTATTTTATTTAAAGTAAGAACATTTTAATCAATTAAAAGCGCTTTTAATGTTTTTTAATTTATCTTAAAATAGCTATTGCGTTTCTACATTTGTATAATATTTTTCTTCCTTTTAAAACTAGATAAATTACCGTGTTTTTCGAAAGCGGAGATTGGTCAGCGAGCTCGTAAGGGAAAAGTAACCCCAATTCTTTATAAAATTGTTATTATTACTTCTATCGATATTAAAAATTGCATTTTGAATTTTTATTATTATTTACTAGATTTGAGAGAGAAGAGACGATACATTTAATGTAATGGCTTTTACTATTGGGATAAGAGAAGTAGTTTCCACAATATTTCAGAATAACTAAAATAAAGTCAATAACTTTGGTTATGAAATATATTTTTTTTTAAATAAAAGAGAATTTAATCAAAAATTAACTTGCATATGCCCAGAAAAAACTGTATGCTGTACACTTTTTCATTAAAATGAGGATAATAAATATTACTACCGTTACTAAAAATCACCGAAAATACTATAGAAAAAATAGTAAGTTGATGTAATTTCGTTATGTCGGAAAAAAAAAATGTATTTATCTATCTTTATCGATAAAGTTTTTTTTTTTTTTTTTTTTTTTTTTTTTTTTTTTTTTTTAGCTATGGGCTAATCTGGAGATAGGAGACCATTTTTATGTGCTTACAGAAAATTTTCCCTCATTGACACATGTGTTCGAACACGTACAAAGGATTTAACACTTTACCGACCGGTAGCGGTTCGAACATACTATGCCCTTTCACCACCCGGTCAGCCGCAGATCGTCCGAGACACCGGCTTGGTTTCGGCCTAGACTGACGCGCAGGAATATATGCGCTTTTCTTAAACTCTGGTAAAATTGTACGCTTCGTGTTATTCTAGGGTAACGAAATTTAATAAAATCTTTTACTTTAACCCCTTGGGGACGAGCGACACGTATACGTGACGCATAAGATGTTCAGAATCCACGATTATTCCCACCAGTTATTTTTTAATGTAAGATTTGCCTCATTAAATCTTAGCATTTCTGGGATTCAATTAGGTGAAATTTTCTGTTTTGAAAAACCGGTGGTAAAAGGTTAAAAATTCTGTAAAGGGCGCTCGTCATGAAGGGGTTAATCATATTAGTTTTAAACAATATTTATTTTATCTATTACAATCGTTTTCAGTTTATTATTTACATAAAATATACCACAATCCATATAACAATATTTGTCGAAAAAAGAAGTTGTTTAATATTTTTTTAAACTATGATAGCGCTCGAAACAGTCACCTTTGTGTAATGGGACGTTGCAGTATTTACAAGCGAAACCTGTTCTAAAGGGCTAAAGCTTATAAAAAAGCACCGATTATCTGAATAAAGAATGCTTGCTGCTTGCTACTTGTCAATCTAACCAAACCAAATCTAACAGAAAGATCAAAAGTCGATTAATCGACGACCGGTCGGTAAGCGCTGGTGAGCAAACGTCGAATAATCGACGGCCGGTCGGTAAGCGCTGGGGAGCAAACGTCGATTAATCGACGGCCGGTCGGTAAAGTGTTAACAGTCGGAATTTCATTAGTTATTTCGTCGAAATTACTTTCGAAACAGATTTTCATCATTAAGTGGAAGGATATTGTCAGTTTAGCCCTTTTAGGGAAAAAAAGATAGATAGAACGGTATTTCCAATTTATTAAAACAAATCACATGAGATTCAATCTAAAAAAATTGCTTTCGGAATGTACTGGCTCCAATAAATACGAGAATAACAAAACACTATAAGACAATTCATTTCACACCGGTAAAATAAATCATGTATTTATAAATAAAAATAAAATATGCAAGCTAAGCGAAGCTGCTGGATCGAAGATTTTGTCGTCATTTTTGGGGAATTTTGAACCTCCAGGGAGATTTTTTGGGAACAAGTATTTCTTGGGGAATATGAATGTTTTTGGGGATTTTATTTTCATTATTTCACGTAAAGTATACTTTTAGTTATTTGGCTATACTGGATTCGTCTCGACTTCGACTTTGATTCGGAAAATGAAAATAAAATACAGAAATCGTAAATATCGATCATTATTCTCCTGATCGTGCTCGTTTTTTATAACACTACAGTTTAAACGTTTCTTTGCATCATTTTCAACCATTAGTGTACATCTCTAACGTTCTAAGAACGGAAATCTAATTATATATGCACATAGGTGCGTGAGATCTGCGTCAATTCGTCGCGCACAATTTATCGCGCGCGGAACAATTCATCGCGCACAATTCATCACAGCGTCAATTCGTCGCGGCGACAACTCATCGCAGCTTCAATTCGTCGCGGCGTCAATTCGTCGTGGTGTCAATTCGTCGCAACGTCAATTCGTCGCAACGAAAATATATTTGAAGGCTATGATGATAAAAGTAAAGATAATTTAGTAAAATTATTTAATGATGTAAATTGTTAGTTAGAATTTTCTATGACTAAAAAACAAATTATCATTAAATAATTTTACTAAATTATCTTTATTTTTATCATCATAGCCTTCAAAAACATTTTCGTTGCGACGAATTGACATCGCGACGAATTGACACCACGATGAATTGACGCTGCGACGAGTTGACGTTGGAATGAGTTGTCGCCGCAACGAATTTTCGCTGCGATGAATTGTGTACGATGCATTGTTCCGCGATGAATTGTGCGCCACGAATTGACGCGACACCAGTTGGGTGTATATATATTATATATATATATATATATATATAATATATATAAAATGTATTCCATGACGGTCTCTTTTAAACCCGGATCGTTGTGTTGATCAGTTAGAACCAAAATCTCACATGCATTATCAGCAGAGAGATTATCTGTTAACAATTAAGCACAATGCCGCTTCAGGGAATCAATGGTATACTTAACGTTAGCTTTATACAGTTGCACAGCGGTGTTCTGGTAGGATTCCTGTATACAGACACCTTAGAAACATTTGAAAAATCGTATATTATACATAGCAAAGATGTTGACAGAATAAATTAAGAACTTCATTAGACAAGATGGGATTCTCCTGGCAGAATTCAATCCACTTTTTTGCAATAATCGGTAATTGCTCTTTAAAGATGTATTCGATGAAGTTCTCCTTTAAGTCCGGATCTTTGTGTTGATTGGTTAGAACCAAAATCTCACATGCATTATCAGCAGAGAGATTATATGTTAACAATTAAGCACAATGCCGCTTCAGGGAATCAATGGTATACTTATCGTTAAGTTTATACAGTTGCACTGCGGTATCAAGAGTAAGTTCTGGTAGGTTTCCTGTATACAGACACCTTAGAAACATTTGAAAACTCGTATATTACACATATTTATACACATAAATAAATATTTAGTTTCTGAATGATTTTATTTTTGGCAAAGATGTTGGCAGAATAAATTAAAAACTTCATTAGACAAATGGGATTCTGGTGGCAGAATTCAATCCACTCTTTTGCAATAATCGGTAATCGCTCTTTAAAGATGTATTCCATGACGTTCTCCTTTAAGTCCGGATCTTTGTGTTGATTGGTTAGAACCAAAATCTCACATGCATTATCAGCAGAGAGATTATATGTTAACAATTAAGCACAATGCCGCTTCAGGGAATCAATGGTATACTTATCGTTAAGTTTATACAGTTGCACTGCGGTATCAAGAGTAAGTTCTTGTAGGTTTCCTGTATACAGACACCTTAGAAACATTTGAAAAATCGTTTATTGTACATATTTATACACATAAATAAATATTTAGTTTCTGAATGATTTTATTTTTGGCAAAGATGTTGGCAGAATAAATTAAGAACTTCATCATTAGCCAAGATGGGATTCTCCTGGCAAAATTCAATCCACTCTTTTGCAATAATCGGTATTCGCTCTTAAAAGATGTATTCCATGACGTTCTCCTTTGAACCCGGATCGTTGAATTCATCGGTTAGAACCAAAATCTTACAGCATTATCAAAAGAGAGATTATCTGTTAAAAATTCAGCACAATGCTGCTTCAGGGAATCCACGGCATACTTATCGCTAGCTTTACACAATTGCACTGCGGTATCAACAGTTAGTTCTGGTAGGGTTTCCATATAGAGACACCTTAGAAACAGTTGAAAAATCTTTTTTTTTTCATATTTATACACATAAAAAAAATATTGAGTTTCTGAATGATTTTATTTTTGGCAAAGATGTTGGCAGAATGAATTACGTACTTCATTCGAAAAAATGGGATTCTCTTGGCAGAATTCAATCCATTCTTTTGCAATAATCGGTATTCGCTCTTTAAAGATGAAATCTATAACGTTCTCCTTCAAAACGGGATCGTTGTGTTGATCGGTTAGAACCAAAATCTTACACGCATTATCAAAAGAGAGATTATCTGTTAAAAATTTAGCACAATGCTGCTTCAGGGAATCCACGGCATACTTATCGCTAGCTTTATACAATTGCACTGCGGTATCAACACTTAGTTCTGGTAGGGTTTCTATATAGAGACACCTTAGAAACAGTTGAAAAATCTTTTTTTTTTTTCATATTTATACACATAAAAAAATATTGAGTTTCTGAATGATTTTATTTTTGGCAAAGATGTTGGCAGAATAAATTAAGTACTTCATTCGACAAGATGGGATTCTCTCTGCAGAATTCAATCCACTCTTTTGCAATAATCGGTATTCGCTCTTTAAAAATGAAATCCATAACGTTCTCCTTCAAAACGGGATCGTTGTGTTGATCGGTTAGAACTAAAATCTCACATGCATTATCAGCAGACAGGTTAGCTATTAAAAATTCAGCACAATGCTGCTTCAGGGAATCCACGGCATACTTATCGCTAGCTTTATACAATTGCACAGCGGTATCAACAGTTAGTTCTGGTGAGTTTCCTGTATACAGACACCTTAGAAACAGTTGAAAAATCGTGGCATCCATGTCCTGGATATTTACTTGACCTGTCTTCCCTTCCACCATGTCGCTTTGAAGCATGGATGCAAAAACGTTCGATCGGCAGATTAGAATATTCTTGTGTGCCTTGATTGTCTGGTTCCCGCACGTAAATTCTACATCGTAATCCGGGCCATCATCTAACAGCTTTCCAAAGTCTTTCGAAGAATGTTCCAGCAAGAAGCGAGTATCAATATATGATGAAGTCTGTACAGATTTGTCATCTGAAAGAGATATAAACGTACAATTAGCTGAAAAATATAAAAGATAATATTTTATTAAATTAAACAACAATTTCTAGAATACTAAATAACCAAAAACTAATTCTTTGGTAGATATATGTATCACTACTAGCTTACCACATTTCATTTTTACTTCTAAAATTTACTTTTAATTAACATATATATTTTTTACTTCTAAAATTTACATTTAAATACCATATTGGCTTTTTACTTCTAAAATTTATATTTAATTATCAATTTTGTTTTTTACTTCTAAATTTTACATTTAGTTATCATATCGGGTTTTTACTTCTAAAATTTACATTTAATTACCATATTGGTTTTTTACTTCTAAATTTTACATTTATACCATATTCGTTGTTAACTTCTAAGATCTACATACGTAAAAAGCAAAGTATTTTCTTTCGAAAGTTCGTAAGAAAATACTACTTCATCAAATCACATGATTCTTATTTTAAATGAAAGCTATTTTGCCACAGATTTGTTACCGTGCATTCGTCTGTTTAGTACTTTTATTAATTAGCAGACATTTTAATTTTAAACGTTTTTTTTTATTTCTTCAAAATGGTGGCAATCGATTGCTTCCATTTTTGCGAGGAGAAAAGAGAAATACTATTGAAAAATATTCAGACACGTGGCTTTTTGGCTAACTTTTTAAATTTGAAAGTTAAATTTCAGTAAAAATATTTATGCACTTTATTTTTATAAGCGAATAAAAATTCATATTTATTGTGACGCCATGGTGTCCATTGAGTTTATTTTATCTTTATGCATTATAACTTTATCTATGGCATTTTGCATTACAATTAAATACAAAACAGAGTATTTCTATTTGAATACATGGTGGATAAGCACAAAAGTAACGTATATAAAGTATGTGTGAAAAGTTTGCTCTGGTGAAAATGACGTTATCCTTAGCTTGAAACGAATTTTTATATTGACAAAACTAAAGATAAAAATTTATATGATTGTGTCAACATGATCATGATGTAATTTTAACTGATTTTGTAATTCTTTATAGATTAGAATTGGAGCTTTTATTGATTGCTTCATCTTGATTGCATACCTAGATTACATATTACCAATTACTTTTTTTTAAATTATAGGTTAGAGGATTTAATTTTTAATAAAAAATTCACAAAAGTAAAGGATTTCAGGAAAATTAAAGCTATTACAAATAGTGTTACGGTAGAAAAAAAAACAGTAATGTTTTTTGAGTTAGAATTTTCAATGTAAAGTTAATAATTTATATGAATTATTTTTGTAGGTTTATTGTAAGTTCGTTTAACAGTTCCTTATTAGCGGCAAAGTCCTATTTGTTTCACTGTGGATTTCTCTGTCGACGTCAAAAAATGGTTGTCTACTTTTGGACGCTAGCACAAAATTCAGTGGCAATTTTTAGAAATGTATAACGATTGTGACCACAAACGCGCTATCGCTTTTGCTTTATTGCGCTTACATCACTTCTAAATGCCCTACAAATTTAATTTTTACATCATCAATTAGAAAAATGTTAACTTTCGTATGAAATTTGTTTCTAAACTGTCTCTAAATTTAACGACTTTTTAAGTAATTTTCAAGCATGAATTATTTTTGAAATCTATTTCAACAATGGCCATCAGTTAGATTCAATAATGTAAAATAACCCCTGGGAAAGTTGCCACAACTGGGAATTGATTTCCCTAACCAACATAAAAAGGGAAAATAATAATAGTAATAATTATTAAAAAACCTTGATAAATCATAAGAGATCACATTATACATAATACGAACATTTTGGCGCTAAATTGAAATCTGTCAACAAAAAAAAAAAAACAATTTTTAGTTTATATTGAACATAAAATTGATATCATATTGATTTTTTGATGTATGTGTTGCATCAGAATATGCTAGGAGTTCTATTTTATTATTTTTTTAAATATCCATTGGGTATTTCACTGTATAAGGGGGAAAAGAGCCCCGATTGTGGAAAAGTGATAATCATCCTGATTATGGAAAGGTATCGAAGAAACCATACAAATAAATTACACTTGAAAACATTTCAAATCTGCCTCACCATTGCAAAAAAAAAGTGGTTTTCAACAAAAAATTTTTTTTGTTGATTCAAACAAAATTTTTATTGACCCACATTTAAACAAAAATTTTGTTTAAATGTAGGTCAATGGAAATTTTGTTTGAATCAACAAAAAAATTTTTTTTGTTGAAAACCACTTTTTTTTGCAATTCCAAAAAAACAAAATTTGTATCGTCAGCAAAAATGTTTTGTTAATTGAAGTAAAATGGTTCAATTTTACTCCAATTTTGCTAAAACAACAAAATGTACTCAAAAAATATGTTTTGTAAGTTTTAATCAGTTTCTTTTTCTGAGTGAACGCTCGTAGAATATTGATATAAATGAAGCAAGAGACAAGTTTGTTTTAATCTTTCTCTCTCACACCCAATACACAAGCCTGAGGATTCATATTGACATTATAAATGTTAACAACTCGGTTTTTATTCTAAACAATAAAATATTGACATTAGGTCAAATTAAATATGTTTTAAACCAGGACATTTATTGAATAAAATGTCTGCATTGGGTTTTCAAATGTGTTATTTGTTTTCCAAATTGTTTATCTAAGTAAACTATTTGGAAAACTAATAACACGTTTGAAAACCAAATGCAGAAATTACCGTCAATAGTCGGAAAAATATCAGAATTATTTTGCGCAGCCCTGTATAGGATCTGTATATGTGCTACATAGTATTCTAAAATTTACTTCAGTTAGGAAACGCATAGCACAGTTGAAAATTGCCCTACATCGAATTCCGCCAATAAACAGTAATGTATTCGAGATATTTTGTGTATCCCTGTATAGGATCTATAAAATGTATATACACTATGTAATATGCAACAAGAACGAGAAATCATGCGTGAAGCATAGATTAAGAAACGCTTTCCAACACAGCCAGAAAACTGTAACGAAACTTCACCGTTAAATAAGGTGAAAAAAGGTATGTAAGTAAACAGTTTAGAAAAAATATATAACACATTGAAAAATACAGTTTTCGAAATTACCTTCCAGTGTTAAAAAAGTTGTCGAATTATTTTGTGAAGCCTGTTTATGATCAATAGCTGTGGATATATAGCATGATAAAATTTAGTTCAGTTAGAATATTCACAATATAATAAAATATAACACCTTGTAATAGTATATTACTTTTAAATGCTAAAGGTGTAAAATTAACAACTATAATATAAATTAAAATAACTTTTATTAGTTGTTTTACATGTTTCGACTCTTCTGAGTCATTTTCAAAAACAAAATGAGAATATTCTAAAGTTGCACGGGCTTTGAAGTTATTATTTACATGTACTTAAAAAAAAATTCCATTCCTTGATGTTATGTTAACAAGAACAAATAAATCTATCGACAGAGCTGTTTTCCGGAAAAACATGGCTAACCAATCTACCATACCAAATAACGCATGTTCTCCCTTTACATACAAAATTTCAGCCTACAGATTTCTCATAAAACGAGCCTTTATAATATGTACTGAAAATAAATTGAATAATGAATTAGATAATATTCGTAAAATTGCCTATAATAATGGTTTTACAGTACACCATATTAATAAATTAATCATAGATATCACCAATAATAAGTATTCAGAAAAGAAATTTGATTCACAAAAATACAAACTTTATACTCTGCAATATTATCCAAGCTTTTTCGAAAAATTAAAACACAGCCTTAAACGTTTCAATATCTGCTTAATAGCCAAACCACCTAAGAAATTAAAGAATATTATTTGCAGTAAAATTGACCCAATTAATTTTGAGAATTATTCAGGAGTATATGAAATACCTTTTATTAAAGAAGACGGATCCAAGAATTACTACATAGGCATGACCAGCAGGAAATTTAATTGCAGAAAAAAAGAGCATATAGCTGATATTAAATACAATAGAAAAACTACAGCCCTAGCAAGATTATATCAAGAAGAAACCATCCAAATAAATTTCAATGAAAGTAAAATAATATTTCCCTCCAGTCTACACTATCCATCCATAATAAGAGAAACCATAGAGATACTCACGCGCAAAAATACAATATGTAACGATGCGGCATCTTTTAATTTACCGAAACTGTGGCTAGAATTACTCCATGCTCAAAGATATGAAAATAAACAATCAAGTAAAAAATAATAGATAACGTGCGTAATTTTTTTTTTTAAGTACATGAAAATAATAACTTCAAAGCCCGTGCAACTTTAGAATATTCTCATTTTGTTTTTGAAAATGACTCAGAAGAGTCGAAACATGTAAAACAACTAATAAAAGTTATTTTAATTTATATTATAGTTGTTAATTTTACACCTTTAGCATTTAAAAGTAATATAGAATATTCACATTTAGCAGTTTTAGCCAATCGATGGAAATGCACCCGAAATCTTTTGTACAGCCCTGTATATTATCTGAAGAGTTTAGTACACACTTCATAATAAGCTAAAAGGCAACTTAAAACTCACTCGCTGCAATTACCAATCGTAAACGACAATGTATCTTTTTCTTTCCGTAGCCCTGTATATGAATTTATTTATATTCCATAAACTTCCATAAGTCTACTAAATATAGATCAGCAGGAAAATTCGTAACACAATTAAAAACTACCCTTAAGCAATTCCCTCCCATAGTCTGCAATACTTACGGAATATACCTTGTGTAGCCCTGTATATGATCAACTGAGTTTATAAACACACACGTACTATGAAAAAATTTAGTTAAATTTAAAACGAAAACCAAAATTGAAACCGCACTTATCACACAAAGACTATAAATATCGCACATGCACTGTAACCGATATATTTTGTGTGTCCCTGTAAATAAACGCGCACCACACTTTCAAGAGAACAATTTATAGTGCATCTCAGTAATTCATATTATTTTACTTACGTTTGAAATATCACTAAATTACACTGCAAACGATTTTTCCCCATAGAACAATGTGTAACAGAATTATTTTGTTTGACCCTGTAAATCAATAATAAATGCTTTGCACTCCATATTCTACAAAAAGCATGTTTTAATGCGCTTCATAATTACATATAAATTTCATCATATGACGTAGCCTCATCAAAATGCACTTGAAACTATTATTTCTCATTGACTGTAATGTAACGGAATACTTTTGATTGTCCCTGTAAAAAAACTATAAGTGCTACTCACTTTAGTTGAAATATGGAACATGCTATAGTAAACGATAATAACATACAAAAATGTCAGGGCAATTCGAGTATATTTACGCCAGTTAGAGCACGGACAGACGGCAGACAAACCGAAGTCATAAACACTTTTCAACTAGATTGGAAAGTGTTAAAAAATGAGTTAAATTAAAAAACAAGTACCATAACAGAAAACGTACTTCCAGCAACTGTTATTCATTTATTACAATTCTTCAGAATTGATTATTGAATTGTTTTGTGTGTCCCTGTAAATTAATGATGAATGGTATCGCACCTTATTCTATAGTAAGCATCTTGTAGTGCACGTCAGTGATCTATATATCAATTGCAATATGTTTGAAATACTATAACATTATTCTATAGTAAGCATCTTGTAGTGCACGTCAGTGATCTATATATCAATTGCAATATGTTGGAAATACTATAATATTATTTTATAGTAAGCATCTTGTTGTGCACCTCAGTGATATATATATCAATTGCAATATGTTTGAAATACTATAACACTATTAAAGTACACCGCAAACGATTTTTCCCTATAGATCGTAATGTAACGGAATTCTTTTGAATGTCCCTGTAAATGAACTATAAATAATACACACCTCAGTTTCAGTACCGAACAAGCCATGGTAAATCACAATAACATATATCAATTGCATGGCAATCCGAGTATATTTACTCGAGTTAGAGTACGGACAGACAAATAGACGAACCGAATTCATAAATACTTTTCGATACTTTTCGATTAGCCGGGCGCCAGTGAAATATATATATATACATACATTGCTTAATTTGCGCCAAAGCCCACCAGAGCTCAACTCCGGTACTTCTCTGTTTTAAGTAAATATTTAAATATTGGCCAGAATTCACCGGAGTTCATAAACACTGCGCTCCGGAGCCCAGTGCCATAACGTTTTCCTAAAAAAGGAATCCTAAATTACCCTTTCCTTTCCCTCCCATCTCCAATCTTTGGCCTCCTTTTCTATAAAAACACTTATAAGTGACGTAATGTGTCGCTCATCTAAGAGATGGAGATGAAACGGTCTCGATTTTTATATCAGTTTTCGGGTTTGGCTCGAGCTCAATCTGTCTTAAATTCAAAAGTTTATTTATTTCCATATCAAATCATTTTAATGCTATTTTGATCAGAATAAAGAGTAAAGAGAAACAGTCTTTTTCTATTCTGCATAGCTGCAAACTATTCATTTTCTGTGTTAACGCTATTTCCGAATCATAATCCTGAGCTTATTGAATCACAGAATTCTGCGATTCATTAACATTAAGATTAGGCAAAGGTTTCTATTTGGAAGTAGTAATAACTAAAATGTGGAATAATGCGCAGATAGATGTATTTAAAATTTTTATTTTGCTAAATAAAAAAACAATGCTTTAAATTTTGAAAATAATGTATGAAATATGAAGATGTAGATTGGAGTGAGGGCGGAGGGGGTGGGAAGGGTACGCTACGGGTGTTAGTACTGCAGAATATTAGTGCTCCAGTACTTTGTTCTTAGAAATTAAGCCCTGTATATGTGTGTGTGTGTGTATGTGTATTTATTTCACTGGCGCCGAAAAGTACCCACTTTTCAACTATGTTGGAAAATACGCGATTGAATACGATATTTGTTAACTAGCTAACCCGCCCGTCGTTGCCCGGGCCCCTCCCTCCCCATACCCGCAAATATAATGAATAATTTGTTCAAGAGAACCACCGTCACCTACATTAACGCGATCATTAAAAAAAGAATTACATTTTCCTGATAATTAGAACATAACGAAGACGCTACGCTAAAATAGCCGGCAGATGACACCCCTACCCGACCTCAATTTCAAATCTATATCTTAATTAGTTACCTAAATTTTTGTTTATTAGTAAAAATTGACAATTATTTCCTTTCATTTTCGCAAACTGAATGGAGGGATCGTCCAGAGAAACAGATCTCTTGTAATTCAGTTTTTAATGAAAGCAGACCCCTGTCTGAAACTTTCTCGGATCGTTTTCACTGGCGCCGGCAGATTTTTGGCAGTTTTTTGCATAAATTAAAAAAAATTACCAACCGAATTTTTCAAAAATCACATAGTCAGATGCAAAATATTTTTTTACATATGCTCAGAATTTTTCAAATTGATATCTCAATTAGTTTTCTTAAAATTCTGGAATTAGTAAAATAATTTCGAATTCGTTCATTTCCGCTTGCAAATCCAATGCGCCCATTTGTTTCTTTCGCCATTTTGATTTAAAAGATGCCATTTTAAAAGGGATGGTTAATGAGAATCTAATTAATATCTTGGGTAATTATCAAAATATTAAAATTCTGAGGCTCAGGTGCACATGGTCAGACCTTGGACTATCCACACCTAAATTTCCAGACTTCTAGGTGGGCTAGATTTTGCTAGCCATCGCCAACAGACACACACACAGAGCTAAACTTTCTTTTATTAATATAGATAACTTACCTTTTGAAGGATCGTCGTTAACAGCGACTTCAAAAGTCAACGTAGTAAGTCCTTCTAGAACACAACTTGCATGCAGCCAAATAATCTGAGTTGAATTGGTGAAAACACTTTTACATTTGTTACCAATATCGACAAGATTCGAGGCAGCACGAACTATAACTGTAACTGGTGGGTCCATTTCTCCGTTGCTTTTTAAACAGAGACAAGCATTATTATAAATATCGAATCCAGAGTAGAATTCCAATCTGCATTTGTGATTCTGCAATAAGAAGAATTTACTAAAAATTCTACCCTGAAACGATGATGGTACTTCAACAGTCCATTCAATGAGACTTTTTCGGCTAAAAATATTTGTCATTCTCAAACGAGACTCAATTTTTTTCAGTTACGTAAATAATGTCCCGAATAATCGAGTTACTGTCTTGAATAACCAAATTACTGTCATTAATAATTAAATTACAGTCTTGACTAACCAAACAAACCACTGTATATATATTGTTTTCTATTTGAGCTACGTAAATAATGTCTTTGAATTACCAAACTAATAAGTAAAATACCAATTTTATTTCTCGCTTTGAGTCATTTAAATAATTTTTTAAATAACCAAATCAGTCACTAAATACATCCATATAGTTCTGTTTTTAAGCCATGTAAATAAAAGGTAGACTTAAAGATAAGCGATACGAAAGTCACAGATACAAGCAGAATGTTAAATCGCAAACTGTGTTTTTCATACACAGGGTACTAGTTACGTAAATAATGTCTTGAATAACCAAACCGATTATTAAAATACCAATTTTCTTTCTCGTTTCGAGCTATTTAAATAACCAAACCAGTCACTAAATAAATCCATATTTGTTTTCTGTTTGTAAGCCATGTAAATAATTGGTAGACACAAAGATAAGCGATACGAAAGTCACAGATACAAGCAGAATGTTAAATCGCAAACTGTGTTTTTCATACACAGGGTACTAGTTACGTAAATAATGTCTTGAATAACCAAACTGAGGATTAAAATACCAATTTTCTTTCTCGTTTTTAGTCATTTAAATAACTAAATCAGTCACTAAATAAATCCATATAGTTCTGTTTTTAAGCCATGTAAATAAAGGGTAGATTCAAAGACAAGCGATACCAAAGTCACAGATTCAAGCAGAATGTTATAAAAATCACAAACTGCGTTTTTCATTCACAGGGTATTAGTTACGTAAATAATGCCCTAAACAACCAAACTGAGTATTAAAATACCAATTTTTTTTCTCGTTTTGAGCCATTTAAATAACTAAATCAGTCACTAAATACATCCATATAGTTCTGTTTTTAAGCTACGTAAATAAAAGGCAGACTCAAAGATAAGCGATACAAGCAGAATGTTAAATCACAAACTGTGTTTTTCATACACAGGGTGCTAGTTACGTAAATAATGTCTTGAATAACCAAACTGAGGATTAAATTACCAATTATCTTTCTCGTTTCAAGCCATTTAAATAACCAAATCACTAAATAAATCCCTATTTTTTTCTGTTTGTAAGCCTTGTAAATACGAGACTCACAGACTCACAAGCAGCAAAATCACAAACTGAGTTTTTCATATGCAGGGTACTAGTTACGTAAATATTGTTTTGAACAACCAAACTGAGTATTAAAATACCAATTTTCTTTCTCGTTTCGAGCCAGTTAAATAACCAAATCAGTCATTAAATAAATCCATATATTTTTTTGCTTTCAGGCCATGTAAATAAAAGGTAGACTCAAAGAAAAGCGATACGAGACTCACAGACTCACAAGCAGAAAAATCACGAACTGTATTTAACTCATACACAGGGTTGCCAGTCTGATTCATTGCCAGTCATTGGCGAAAATGTCTAGCCCGCAAAATAGCCAAATTTATAAATATTTCGCCAAGCTAGAAGGGAAACTAATATAATTTTGCTTCCTGTACGTGAATATAAACAACAGATTAATATTTACAGTCTGTTGAGAGAAGCGTTCGTAAAAACGTGGTAATCTATGAATTACACCAAAATGGAAATTATATTTTCATTATCAAAAAAGTTTACTTCATTGAAATGATCAACTCAATTTGATTCGGGGAAAACTACTCATATCATTCATTGCTTTGCAATTTCAAATGAATGAATGAATCATTCCATTCCAGTAAACAGAGGTTCAAGGTCAAAAGAGGAAAATTATATACACAGATCTGCAATTATTTTTTCTTTTCCTTCAAATGGAGTGTGGTTATTTTTTTAGCTCATTTCGAAGAAAATACTGAACATCTTCTATAATCTACAGTTTTGACACAAATCGTTATTTTCTCAGGTATAGTTTTTATAGTTTTTCTTAAATCTTCTAAGAGTTATAAACGGGAAATGAGTTATGTGCTTATCTGTAAATTCGGGGAAAAAACATTAGATCTTACAAGAAACAGTACCGAAAACACTCAATTAATCACAAGTAAAATAATGCAGAAATTTTAAATAAAGGTTTTTTTCTTTTAGGTAGCTTTCAATACAAAAAAGTATAAAGCTACCTATTGCAGCCGCTCGGAGGAAAGCAGTTCCGGAAAATTTCGATATATTTTCACCGATCATGACCCCCAGACCCCAAAACCACCCTCCGTTCAAATGTTGATTTATATATATAGATATATCCATATATATATATATATCTGACTTATGTCATACGATAACGCTCGTATTTATAAATCAATTTTGATTAAACTAATTATGTGTATTAAGCTCACCAATGTCTCGACCGAGTTCGTTGGCGATGGCGGCCATTTAAAAATTTAAAACTAAAATAAATATACAAAAAAGTTGAAAATTCAAATTTAATTACGTGTTAGGTCTTGATACAAGGATTCCAGAGCATTTTTTTGGTTTACCTCTATCTTAAAAAATGGCTGAGATAGAGCAGTTTGAAATTCTAGGGTGGCTGACATTTTGAAACAAAACAGCACATTAACGCGATTACTCGCAAATTATTTTCTTTCATTGTTGCAATAATTTTCCCAATCATACGCATAAAACTATATATTCATATCCGTTAGCGCCAAATTCTCGCCAAAATTGGCGACATTTGGTGAAATATCGCCAAATTTGGCGACCAAAATAAGTCTTCATAAATGAAGCCAATTTGGCTATTGCTCAATAATTTGGCGAATTTCTTATTCAAATTCAGTATTAACGGATCTTTTGTAACCAGTTTCTTTGCATTTTAGCTTACTGTTTTCGTGTAACATTAGCTAAAATTCTAAAACGAAGATATAGGAAAGCTACCTTTTCCTCCCGGTACAGGCCGGAAAGACTTTTTTTTTAAGTAAGTACCGTTTTGATACTAAAAAACAGAAGGCCAATTAAATTTTATTTTTAAATGAAAGCCTGGAGATTAATCTACTTTTCAACTTAATTTTCGGCTATATTAAGCACTTCCATCAATGCATGTAATTGAATCGGTCAATTCAAAAACTACAAAAGTCACATAATCAGAACTTTTCAGAAAAAAACCCCTGTATTATTCACAAGTAAACGAATTTTTATGGGGTTGTTTGGGCTGATTATAGAGTTTATACTTTTAAGTTTGTAAATATCGAATAATTTTTATAATTTATGAATAATAAAAAGAAGAATAGCAGATAAACTGTTCCTGTTTTATGTTGTTTTAGCAAAAAACAAGTTTAAGTTGTATTTAATTGGAACAAAACGATCATATTAAACATATTTTTAATCAAAACTAATGAAGAAAGCACTTATACAGGAACATTTTTAACACTTTCTAATCTATTTGAAAAGTGTTTAAGACTTCGGTTTGTCTGCCGTCTGTCCGTCCTCTAACTGCCGTAAATATACTCGGATTGTCCTGAAAGTTTTGTATGTTATTGTCGTTTACTATAGCATGTTCCCTATCTCAACTGAAGTCTGTAGCACTTATAGTTTTTTTTTAAAGGGACAGTCAAAAGTATCCCGTTACATTACAGTCAATGGGAAATAATCGTTTTAAGTGCATTTTGATGATGTAACGCCATCATTTGAAATATGATGGAATTGATGTATAATTATGAAGCGCATTAAAACATGCTTTTTGTAGAATATGGGGTGCAAAGCACTTGTTATTCATTTACAGGGTCAAACAAAAGAATTCTGTTACGCATCGTTCACCTAATTAACCATTGGAGTTTCGTTACAATTTTATGGCTGTGTTGGAAAGTGTTTCATAATCTATGCTTGACGCATGATTTTTCATTCTTGTTATGTTTTAATATGTTGTTGCATGCAAATGATAATATGGTAATGTAATATGGTATCCGCATGTAATCTGGTATTGCATACAAAAACCACTTAAGTCGCTGACTTTATGTCTTTTAAGTACTGAACGAAAATTAGAAGGTATTGTTTGAAGAGGAAGGAATACACTGACTTATGTGGTTAATATCCAAGTCATGGCTCTACATTTAAGGAAGCATTTGCGACAAAAAAAAGTATATTTGGGAAAAACTTGACTTATGTGGTTTTGAGCAAACTTTTTGGCTACATATAATCATAATCTAAACGTTCCGTCTCATCACGTAATCTTTGTAATACTCCTAATCAACATTTTGGGCAAATACAATATTTATTAACCCCTTCGGCCCTGATTTTTTTTTTCAATTTTGGGAAAAAATTACTGTTATGCTAACAAAATTAAAAATAGCCATCGGAATCACAGAAGTTAGGGTTTGATGAAAGTTAACGAATGCGTTCTTTCACCAAAACCTCACAAATGTAAGTTATTTTGCGTGTTTTTCATATAACAACAGTCCAAGGAAGAATTTTTGAAGACGTTTGGAAAATGTCGTATTACAACTAAATTAAACAAGCATAAAAAATTTAGTAATATTTTTTATCTTTTATCACAAATTACCAATTCGGAAAAGGATTCCCAAATTTTAATTTAAAGAGTGAAACGTATGTTTTAATTAAAAGAAATGCCAACGGCTTGCTAATAATTATGAAAATTATTATTATTATTGTTATTACTAAATGCTAAACATAAGTGAAGTCATAATAGGAAATGTAGAGATTCATACTATCACTATTAGGTGCTGGAATTAATAAAAATAATGTTTAAGACAAAATAATACTCAATAAAAGATATGTCCTATTAGTAGGACGTCAGGGCCGAAGGGGTTAATAACTTATTCAACAGCAACTTATTCATATCATTCTTTACAGTCAGTTTTTCTGAAATCGGCGAGTATAATATGAATTAGAATCTATTACATAACGGCCACATCACAATAACATGGCAAAAACTAATCAGACTGATGTTTTACTAAGATATTCCTTAAAGGATATGCAGCCTGGTTCAACCTATTAATTTTCTAGCTGCCGACAAATTGGGATATGTCGTGACTCACTTTCTGCCGAAAAACATAAATAGGTTTGCGTTGCAGAAATAAATATTTTTGTGAATCTAGTGTTGGATTTTCATTTTACGTGCCCTTGGACCCAATCATCCCTACCGTTATTGCTCCTTCCTTACTTTTCGCAGTGCCCTTGTAGTAATTCAATTTCAGGGGCGGGCCAGTAGTGTACGGCACCTGTCTATGTAGAGACGATTAGGAGCGTTGGATAATAATATTAAAAAACAAGTGGGTAGTGTGATGGAAGATCGCACAAAGGGTTTCGTTTAATATTCCTTTCAAAACACTTTATCCTTTCTTTAATATATCCAAATAAATTTCATTTAGCAACAACAACAAAAAAATGTCATGTTTTTAATAAAGTAAAAATTTACCAGTCTATTTTTTCGTTTTTTTTTTCGAATATCTAAACTTTGCTATTATACTCTGTCATAATAATATCTGTCATGTGGACTAAATGCGATATTTAAAAAAAAATAATTTCAAAATTAAACATGTTGTACACCTTCAAAACGTTACAATGTGCGAATATTTTCATAATCGGGTTTTCATCATGATTCAATAAGTTCCTCAAACTCATATATTTACTATTCTCTATTACTCATATTGATACTGGCTTTGTATTATTCTCAAACCTTTGAAAAATCCGTTAAACTTCCAATAGGACGTGAGATTAATTTTCTGTTTAATTCTCTAATGACGTGATATTAATCTGCCTTCTGTACATACACATACTCATACTCTGTGTATTATTGAGAAATGTTTGAAAATTTCCGTTTTATTACCAATATGACGTCATATTAATCTTTTTTCTTTTTCAATTGGTGAAACTTTTTATTTCATTTTCATTTTTCACGTGGAAATCTTTTAATAGAAAATTAATTATTGTAGAAAGAATTTTATGGTGGATTTTTAATTGTTGGCAACTGCTATAACGAAAAATGTTTAAATTTAATAGGAAAAGGCTGTTAGAATTTCGGTTTTTTATCTCTCTATATTAAAATAATACGATTTTTTCAAATATTAATAATTTGAGCTTCATATAGTAGATATTCAGCCAAAAGTACACAAATTTTCATGCTTGTAAGTTATATAGTTTCTGAGAACGGCTCTGTGACGGACAGACAACGGAGCGGGAGTAATAGGGTTTCGTGAGATGAGCGAAACCCTAAAAATCGTGACCAGAGTGAGTCAGACCGCCTCTGACTTAATTCAATACGAGCAAAAATCATACTTTAATTATCCTAAACTGCTTACTGGAACACTACGATAACAACTTACCAGAACTAGGATCAGAAGAAAAAACTGCTTACTGGAACGCTACGATAACAACTTACCAGAACTAGGATCAGAAGAAAAAACTGCTTACTGGAACGCTACGATAACAACTTACCAGAACTAGGATCAGAAGAAAAAACTGCTTACTGGAACGCTACGATAACAACTTACCAGAACTAGGATCAGAAGGAAAAACTGCTTACTGGAACGCTACGATAACAACTTACCAGAACTAGGATCAGAAGAAAAAACTGCTTACTGGAACGCTACGATAACAACTTACCAGAACTAGGATCAGAAGAAAAAACTGCTTACTGGAACGCTACGATAACAACTTACCAGAACTAGGATCAGAAGAAAAAACTGCTTACTGGAACGCTACGATAACAACTTACCAGAACTAGGATCAGAAGAAAAAACTGCTTACTGGAACGCTGCGATAACAACTTACCAGAATTAGAATAAGAAGAAACAAGTTGGAAATTGTACGTTAAACGTGACATAGGATTCGTTTTATAACTAGTTTCACAATGTAAAAAAATCATCCTGATTATTTCTGTTAAATGAATTATATCGTCTGCTATGAGCGAAATGGGCATGCCTTTTTTTTTTCTTATTACGTATGCCACGTTTACAAATGCGAATTGTTTTTTCTACTCCAGACAGCACTGTAAAATTCACCATGGAGATCTTGCTTTGCGAATGATTACGTCCATGGTTTAATATTTTTATGACTCATAATGAACGAATCTGCTGTGTTTACTGACTCTAATGCATTGAGATATTCGGCTGTTAACGTAATTTCCACTGAAGTTATCTAATCTATTCATTTTTTAATGTAACTCATCTCTCAAAGAAACAATTTTTTTTAACAATCTTTTATAAAAATGTAACTTTTATGCCATTTTACTCGAAAAAATAATTTTGAATAAAAATGGCCGCCAGGCATATGAAAAAAGAAATGGTTTGTCCGTATTGGTTTTGCTCAGTCACATGACTTGTGCTTTTATCATACAGATTACATGCGGTAGGATTTAATAGAATAAAGAAAACTTTTATTAATATTTTTTAAAGTTTTGATTCGATTTTCATAAAATTTGAAATGACTCGACAAAATTCTACAACGATAGTATATATTAAATTTCAAACCATTCGGTTGGGTAGTTTTTGCGCTGTTATATGGGGACAGACGGATCAGACGACGACTATAGGTGCTACGTATTTATATAATTACGAACGCACCTACAAAAATGTATGATTAACCTTTTTATTACGGCCATGCACATAGTTGAAACGACACAAGATTATTACGGTATTTTAATTTGAGTACCACTATTTTTTAATAATAATATTTGAGTTATTTAATATAAAAAATTCTGCGTATAAAAAAAAGAGGATTACTGTTCCGGAATAGTGCTGTTAAAATGTATAAATTAAACGAATCCTGCTACATGGGTTTCGAAGGCGACGTAGTCAAAGGGTTGATAAGTATAATTTTGTTTGATATAAATTAAAAAAATAATAACAATCAAATTTTCTAGAAATTGTAATTAATTTTAATATAATAAAGTTATTTTTTTCAAGTATTTTTTCCTAGCCTTAAATCTTTGGCACCTTTACTACCCGGGCGCCTGTGTGCGCCGCATGCATGGCACACTGCATTGGCGTGCCCTGTAGACGTAGACTAAAGTTGCAATCTCTTCAGAAAATCCATGCGTATGTCTCAGTAAATGTGAGTTTGAACATACAATGGCGCCAATACAATTGCATGATTTTTCACCATCTAGAATTAGGGGAAGGTGGCTTAAAATGATCCTAGCGGGCAAAATCATCCACCTATGTTTTCTTCCAGACAGGTCGCGCTATCTACAGGGTAATACATAAACTAGTTGTGATAAAGGAGGAAGAAGTAATGACGGTATTCAAGCGATCGCAGTATTGCGTCTGAATAGAATTCTTTGAAAAATCGGGTTTTATAACATCTGTTATAAGGTAAGCACTAACTTTCATATTTATTTAGATATACAGTCTTTCATGTACAGAAATATGACTTAGTTTACTTAATGAAGTATGTTTTTAGATGTGAATTACACTCATGTATTGTCATAATTACTTTTATATCCTTTATTTTGCCGATAAAAAACAATTTACAATTATTTTTAAATGAAGAATCATTTTGCCCTTGGGTGAGAGTAAAATGATCCTTTGGACACTTTAAAAAAAAATCTATTTTTTTCATTACTCAATTTGGGTTTAAAATATTATTAAAATATGTTTATAATGTAAAATATAGTGTAAAACATACTAGCAAAAGGCCAAAGTTTTATTTAAAAACTTGTTATTTTACACAAGTTTTTCCCTTAAGGGGAACATTTTAGGCCACCTTCCCCTATTTGTCTTGAACAGGAAATAATAGCATGATTCAATCTCTTTTGACCTTATTATTTTTTTTTTTTGTAAAATTTTAAGTAAAATAACTAGTTTGAACATACAATGACGCCATTACAATTGCAGGATTTCATTATCTAGAATGATTTTTCTGAAACCGGAAATAATAGCAGGATTCAATCTCCTTTGACAAGAAAATATCTTATTATTTTTATTATGCAAAATTTGAAGTAAATTAACTAGGTTCTTTGAAACAATGGAAGTGGCGACAACTTTTAAACAATTTTGGGTGGGCTCAAACATTTTTCGATAAAATGGCCGTTTTTTTTTCTTTGTAAGATAGATGGATAGGGGAAACTTATAATTATCATATTTTAAAATAAAGTATAAAGTTTTAATTGTATTAAATTATATTTTCTTGATTTCTTCGTTATGAAAACATTAATAGTTACTACACTACTGGCCATTAAAATTGCTACACCAAGAAGGTGACATGCTACAGACGCGAAATTTAAACGGCAGGAAGAAGGTGCTGTGATATGCAAATGATTAGCTTTTCAGAACATTCAGACAAAGCAGGCGCCGGTAGCGACACCTACAATGCGTTTAAATGAGGAAATTGTCCAGCCGGTTTCTCATACACAAATTGCATTTGAACGTTATTGCCTGGTGAAAAGTTGTGATGTCTCATGTAAGAAGGAGAAATGCGTACCAGCACGTTTCTGACATTGATAAAGGTCGAATTGTAGCCTACCGGGATTGCGGTTTATCGTATGACAGTATTGCTGCTCGCCTCGGTCGAGATCCAATGATTGCTCTCAGAATATGAAATCTATGGGTTCAGGACGATAATACGGAACGCCGTGCGGCATTTCAACGGCCCCCTATCACTAGCAGACAAGAAAACAGGCATGTTAGCCGCATGGCCGTAATTGATCGTGCAGCCACGTCACGAGCCCTGAGTCAAGAAATGGGGTCGTTTGTAAGACAACTAGTGTCTACACGAACAGTTCGACGACGTTTGCAGCAGCATGGACGCTCAGCTCGGAGACCATGGCTGCGGCTTCCCTTGACGCTGCGTCATAGACAGGAGCGCCTTCAATGGTGTGATTGTGATCAACGACGAACCCGGGCGCACGAATGACCAGACGTCATTTTTTCAGTTGAGTCCAGGTTCTGTTTACAGCATCATGATTGTCGCATCCATGTTTGGCGGCATCGTGGTGAACGCACATTGGTAGCGTGCATTCGTCATCGTCATACTAACCCATCATCTGGCGTGATGGTATGGGCTGCCATTGGATACACGTCTCGGTTGCTTCTTGTTCGCATTGACGACACTTTGAACAGTGCACGTTACATTTCTGGTGTGTTACGACCCGTTGCTCTACCCTTTATTCGAGCCCTGCGAAACCCCACGTTTCAGCAGAATAATGCTCGACCGCATGTTGCCGGTATTGTACGGACCTTCCTTGATGCGGAAAATGTTCGGCTGTTGCCCTGGCCAGCACGTTCTCCAGATCTCTCACCAACAGAAAACGTCTGGTTAATGGTTGCCGAGCGTCTGGCTCGTCATCATACGCCAGTCACTACGGTTGATGAACTGTGGCATCGTGTTGAAGCTGCATGGGCATCTGTACCTGTACACGACATCCAATCTCTGTTTGACTCAGTGCCAAGGCGTATAAGTGCTGTTATTACTGCCAGATGTGGTTGTTCTGGGTACTGATTTCTCAGGATCTATGCACCCTTCTTGAAAATTTAATCACTTGCTATTTCTAGTATAATATATTTGTCCAATAAATATCATTTTGTTATGTGCATTTCTTCCTGGTGTTGCAGTTTTAATGGCCAGTAGTGTATAATACAGGGCTCGGAAAAACTACTTTTTTATTGCAGCGAACTACAACTACTTTATCGAAAATGTAGTTATCCACAACTACAACTACTCGTTTTAAAAAGTAGCGACTACAAACTACTTTTCAAAAGTAGTCACTACTAAGCTACTTTCAGATTTTGTCAAAAGGTTCCATTACACAAAAAATTGAAGATATGGATTAAATAATAAAGCGACAGTTATATCGCGTCAGTTATATCGCTGCAGTTATGTCGCAGGTAGTTATATCGCGTCTTCCGGGATACAATTAAATAAATGCGACAGAACTGAAGTCATTAAAAATATTAAGAAAGATAACATACAAGAAAAGTTTCTGTGTTTCTCTAAAAAATGTTAGTTTATACACGCATTACAAATTTCCTTACAAAATTAGGAGAGATATTATTATAATCTAAAAAATTACAGAAAAACAACTCTAAATGCAAACAGTAAATAAATCTGTAAATAAAGCAATTCCGAATAATAAGAAACACGGTGTTAAAACATGAAAATCCGATAATGAGTAAATAGACAAGAGTTGCTAGAAGGAAAATTAACTACTTTGTTGGGTTAGTACTTCAATTTAGAATAGCAAGTGTCATTGTGAAAAATCTATGACTTCATGCGATGCGTTGCTATGCACCGCAGTTGAGATTTACAGAGATATTTTTCTATGCACATACAAAGCGCACAAAGATGAATGAGGTATCATACCCAAGGTTCTTAAACAAGCTTTAGACATAGTACACTCACCTTTTGTTTAAACGCGTTGTTTAATTAAAAATTGCGATTAATTAAAATTTAATGATAAATAACGTAACAGCAAATTATCTAAAAGATTATTTGCAGATTGTATACGAAAGACTCGCATAGGTTCACTGGTAAATAAATAAAGCGTTTAGAAAGTAAGATTTTCATAGAATATATAGGTTATGACAGATTAAATTAAAAAAAAAGTTAAATCTTCATATCTAATATGTTAAAGCGAGAAGAAAAGTCTTAATTTTGCAGTGCAAATTCGACCTTACTGCGCATGCCTCAACTTTTTTTGAAGGGTGAATAACGCTGGAAATAGAATTAAGAAGAATCAAGAGGGTTGGGGAAAGAATAGCTTGCCTATTGGCATTCACTGCTGACAAACCTACCCCTAGGAAATACTTCTTCTGAATTCTTCTTCATTCTATTATTATTTCCCCCTTCCTTGAGGGAGCATACATTCTTCCAACTGCTTTGTTTGAGAGAGGGGTGAACAAAAGGAAAAGGGAGGGATACGCTTTCACTTTTTTGAAGATTGGAAAGGTAAATGGGAGGAAAGAGTTCTCCCCTTCTATAGAATTTGAAAAAGGGTTATTTTCTAGGGAAGAAAACATATTTATTTTACAACCAGAAAACAATATTTCTGACGTAATTTTTACACGGGCTGTAAAACCTTTATATTTATAACCATTAAAATTTTCAAACGGTTTCGACAACAAAAGTTTTCTTTTAATGTTTTCTTATGAACACTTTTATCACTAATTATCAGTATTTTTTTATTTGGGGTTCATTTAAGGTTTTGTCATGGGCCCAGGCAACGCAGGACGTGTCAACTTGTCACTTTATAAAATAGAATCTGTCCGAAAATCCAAGAATTAAGTTTGATCAAACTCAAATATTTTATCCGAGCGGGAGAAAAAAAAGCTTAAAACAATATAAAAACAATCTTCAAGAAATGAACAAAAAATGTATCGGTCTTCGATGTAAAAAAAAAAAATAATAATAAAATTAAATAAATAAATAAAAAAAAAACTCTAAATCCAGGCTATCTAACCTTTCAGTTAACCAGGGGCAAACTTCTTCTTGTGGGAAATAGTGGAGGGTTCCTATACGGTTGAGGACATGTTGGTGTTGAACAAATATATCTCACAGTAGTAGCACAAAGCCCTCTACGATGTAAGTACCCTTTGTGATGCAGAAAAAAGATAAATTATAGTAAATTTAGCATTCCATCTTTCTGAGAAGGCCTGATATTAAAAATTTTTGTTTGGGAAGGATAAAAAATCTTCATGCTGCTTGTAATAAAAAACGTGTAAACATTATCGATTTTAAAGCAAAGTATCTCTTAAATGGATTTTTATAAAGATTCTAAAGCTCTATGTAAGATAGATTTCCGTCTTACACAGAGAACATGTTAGACAATGTTTACTGCATTTAAATACCCCTAGAAACAGGGATATAATCGAAGAGGGCGCAAAAAGAACCTTCACTTCAAAGGGCTTCACGTTGAACAGCCCTGCTCTAATGTATATGAAAAATTTATGAACGCCGTTCTGATTATTACATTTATAGACAATATTGAAACACTCTTGTATTCATATTAAAATGTAATTTTAACTTGAAAGAAAGTTTAGTTTACCTACTCTTTTTTGAAAATATTCTTTGTAAATATTTTTGTGCATAAAGCACAAAAACCTATATAATAAAATTTTATATTGTGGATATTACAATCACAACATTTGAAATTATATACGTGTTACATACACGAAGCCGACACGTTTCAGACAAATATTCTTAATAAATGATTTTACAAAAAACTAAATATAAAATAATATAAACGACGCGACGCTATTCTCTTAGGTGCCAGACAGGCTGAGAATTCTTGGAGAGTGCCGCCTTTGGTTAGAATATGCATTAAGTTTTAAAAGATTTGAATGGTCCTCTGGAACAAAGGAGCTTTCAAGGGGAAAAAATGCAATTATTTTGCTTTGCAAAGAGAAAAAAAATCACTAAAAGCCTAAAAAAAGTAATTTTTTTTAATATTAAATATTAATTATTACAGAGAAGGCAGAGACTCACAGGATTTTAATTACAGAATCTGTCAAAGAAGAAAGACTGTAAAACTATTAAATTCTATTTAGTGGAGTGAGGAGATCTCCAGGAAAAGAAAGTATAATATTTACAATTCTATTGTAAAAAGCATTTTGTTATATGGAGCTGAGGGATCGAGAATTATGGAGACAGAAAAAAAGAAATTAACGGCAGTGGAAAAGGATGCCCGAATCTCATGCAGGATACCAAGAATAGAAAGAATACGAAATGAAAGAGTCAAAGAAATGATGAAACTAAAGGGAACCAACCATATTAGACGATCTTCAAAAGAAGCAATTAATCAGCTATGCTCATGTTAAAAGAATGAGTGACGAGAAACTACACAAAATAGCATTTAATTATACAACAAATCAGAAAAGGAAACGAGGAAGACCACGAAAGAACTGGATGGATGATATAAAACAAGTGGGTATGTATGATCGAAGATCGCACAAAGGGTTTCGTTTAATATTCCTTTTAAAACATTTTATCCTTTCTTTAATATATACAAATAAATTTAATTTAGCAAAAAAAAAAAAAAAAAAAGTCATGTTTTTTTTAAAGCAAAATTTACCGGTGTATTTTTCTCGTTCTTTTTGAAAATCTGAACCGGTCCTCTGTCATAATAATATCTCTCATGTGGACTAAACGCGATATTTAAAAAAAATCAATTTCAAAATTAAACATGTTAAAATATGCCAATATTTCCGTAATCGGGTTTTTCTCATGATGAATAGGTTCCTCAAACTCATATGACGTTATAATCATTTGATGACGTCCTAACTACTTGCTTTCTCTATTACTCATATTGACACTCTCTTTGTATTATTCTCAAACATTTGAAAAAGTCCGTTAACCTTCCAATATGACGTCAGATTAATTTTCTTTTTAATCGTCTAATGACATTATATTAACATTGTTTCTGTACTTACACATACTCATACTCCTTGTATTATTGAGAAATGTTTGAAAATTTCCGTTTTATTACTAATATAACGTCCTATTAATCTTTTTTCAATGGGTGAAACTTTTTATTTCATTTTCATTTTTCACGTGGGAATCTTTCAATAGAAAATGGATTATTGTAGAAATTTTTTTAATTGTGTATTTTTAATTGTTGGCAATTGCTATAACGAAAAATGTTTAAATTTAATAGGAAACAGCTGTTAGATTTTTGATTTTTAATCTCTCTACATTAAAATAATATGATTTTTTTAAATTTTATGATTTTCAACTTCATAGTAGATATTAGTAGTATAAGTAAACAAAATTTCAAGTCTGTAAGTTACATAGTTTCTGAGATCAGGCTCAGTGACGGACAGACAACGTAACGAGACGAATAGGGTTTCGTGAGATGAAGGAAACCCTAAAAAAGCGATGAGGGATAGAGGTATGGAGGAGGAATGGACCCTTGACCGGAAGAAATGGAGTGGTTCCTTGTAGATTTTTCGGATGGCGGTACCTGACGCCATAAACCGAGTTTATATACATAATATTAAATAATTTAAGAGTGTTCAAATTTAATGCTTGTAGCAAATTTCGTAACTATTAGTTTCAGCTGAGAGAGTGCGCAGTTTTACCTGGTTCAGAGTGGACCAACCCGCGGACCAGTTCGAACCTGCCAGAATGTGACTTAAATTAGTAAAATCTTTTTCTCTTATTATTATTTTTAATTTATAGACTTTATTTCAGCATGGGTGAAAGGAAAATTTATTGAATATTACATCATTAGAAAAATAGTTAAGCTTTAATAAAAGTGCACGTTTTCTTTAAAATATGAGGTCTATATCACCAGTGGAAATATATTTCGCCTTTAGGATTAAAATTAGGATCTAATTTTTTATTTAATGTTATATTATTATTTATTTGAATGCACAGTATTTCTGTAAAATGTTTTAAATTGATCGGTGTAACACCAGATTTTTTTTTTTCATTTTATAATTCGAAAGTTGACACTTAACTACTACTAATATCAGGTGGTGGTGCATGAACGAAAGGGGGGGGGGGGGGGGGAGAGGACCTGCTTACGGCCTAGGCGAACTTGCACTACTTTTTTCAAAAAGTATTTTTTGCCTTATTTAATACCAAAATTCAACGATTAAATAAGGATTAATGCGAAAAAATACTTTTCGAAAAAAGTGGTGTAAGTTTGCATAGGCGATAATCAGTTTCTATGGAATACAGCTGATACTTAACTTTTTCTCTCTTTTTGAAAGAAAATGCTTATCAATTCTGCACTTGAGATTTGCCATATTTTAAATATCTCATAAACAATACGCAAAATTTTATTTGCCATTCACCCCCGCCACCATTAAATTTTGTCACCGTGAAATCATGTGGAAGTGGAATATGCCTAAATCCGGATCTTATCGTTTTTTTGTTTTTTTGTTTATCGTTTTATCGTTTGTAAATAGTCAATAATTTCTTCAATTTGTCAAGCTATTTTTTTTTTCAATCCGTAAAATAGCTAAATAGCTATGGCGTTCCTGTTACATCTTAAATATAGGTATCTCAGCGGTGACTTTTTTGGCTACTATTATTTCCGTGCAGTAATCATCATGATAAATTTCTACAACATTTTCAATAGAAATGTGCCAGAAAGATTATTGTTTGGAAATAGTGGCACCTAATAAAGTGACCGCTGAGAACTCTGTAATTTTGATTACTTTAAGATTTGAAAAATCTTTAAATGTCGTCTACGACAAAGGAAAAGGTCCTTCCGTCCTGTACCGGGAGGAAAAAAGGTAGCTTTCCTATATCTTCGTTTTAAAATTTTAGCTAATGTTTAGCTAAAAATTAATTTCAAAATTACACATGTTGTATGTCTTCTAAATGTTAAAATATGCCAATATTTCAATAATCGGGTTTTTATCATGATTCAATATGTTCCTCAAACTCATATGACGTTATAATCACTTGCTGACGTCCTAACTACTTGGTTTCTCTATTACTCATATTGACACTCTCTTTGTATTATTCTCAAACATTTGAAAGAATCCGTTAACCTTCCAATATGACGTCCGATTAAATTTCTTTTTAATCCTCTAATGACATCCTATTGACCTGCTTTCTGCACTTACACATACTCATACTCCTTGTATTATTGAGAAATGTTTGAAAATTTCCGTTTTATTACCAATATAACGTCCTATTCTTTTTTCAATGGGTGAAACGTTTTATATCATTTTCATTTTTCACGTGGAAATCTTTCAATAGAAAATGGATTATTGTAGAAATTTTTTTAATTGTGGATTTTTAATTGTTGGCAATTGCTATAACGAAAAATGTTTAAATTTAATAGGAAACAGCTGTTAGATTTTTGCTTTTTTAATCTCTCTACATTAAAGTAATATGATTTTTTTAAATTTTATGATTTTCAACTTCATAGTAGATATTAGTAGTATAAGTAAACAAAATTTCAAGTCTGTAAGTTACATAGTTTCTGAGATCAGGCTCAGTGACGGACAGACAACGTAGCGAGACGAATAGGGTTTCGTGAGATGAACGAAACCCTAAAAAAGAGATGAGGGATAGAGGTATGGAGGAGGAATGGACCCTTGACCGGAAGAAATGGAGTGGTTCCTTGTAGATTTTTCGGATGGCGGTACCTGACGCCATAAACCGGGTTTATATACATAATATTAAATAATTTAAGAGTGTTCAAATTTAATGCTTGTAGCAAATTTTGTAACTATTAGTTTCAGCTGAGAGAGTGCGCAGTTTTACCTGGTTCAGAGTGGACCAACCCGGATTGAATCGGAAAACAGCAAACTAAATGCAAAGAACAGAAGATTCGTTAATACTGAATTTGAATAAAAAATTTGCCAAATTATTCAGCTATAGTCAAGCTCGCTTTATTTATGGAAGCTTATTTTAGTCGCCAAATTTGGCGATACTTTGCCAAGTGTCTCCAAGCTTGGCGAGAATTTGACGCTAACGGAAACGAATATATAGTTTTATGCGTATGATTTGGAAAATGATTACAACAATGAAAGATAATAATTTGCAAGAAATCACGTTCACTAAAACACATAAATTAATCTCTGATTTTTTTTTTGTAATTTGCTGTCTTGTTTCAAAATGTCAGTCACCCTGAAATTTCAAACTGCTATATCTCAGTCATTTTTTTAAGATAGAGGCAAATAAAAAAATAAAAAATGCTCCGATGTCCTTGTATCAATATCAAGGCCTAACACTTAAACAAAAAATAAGTTTGAATTTCTAATATTTTTGTATATATTTTTTAGTTATAAATCTTTTAGTGGCTGACATTTTGAAACAAGATGGCGGACCAAGCTGGCCAACGAACTCAGTCGAGATATTGGTGAGCTTAATACACACAGTTTCGTCAAAATCGGTTAATACATACGAGTGCTATCGTATGACATAGATCATATATATATGTGTATCAACATTTGAACGGAGGGTGGTTTTGGCGTCTGGGGAATTGCTTTCCTCCGAACGGCTGCAATAGGTAGCTTTATACTTTTTCTATTGAAAGCTACCTAAAAAGATGCCAGGTATGCTGAAACGGTGTTGAATAAGTTCCTTGAAGATGCGATATGGTATAAATTGAAATTAAAACTTTGCAAATAGAAGTAATATCTTTTAGTAACGGAGTATAAAAACATGTTTAAAATCGAAGTAGTTGAGGTTAAAAATAAGATAAATATCATAAAAATATGGTGATTGTGTAACAGTTTTGATTAATCTATCTATAACATCTGATTAATTAAAAATAGAAGCAAATATTTTTACAAATCTTTATTTTGTTATTTCTAATTTTGCGCCCTTAGTATTCGTGTGCCTGGAGCTGTTTGCTCCAACTGCTCCACGGTAGCTACGTCCCTGGTCCTTTCCACAAATTTGACATTGAAGCCCCTATGTGTATGGTTTTTTTCCTCGTAAAATTAATATTTGTTTTTATATTTTACTTAGACATGAAATTTTAAATCTATTGTGTTTTTAAATATGATCTTTGATTACGATAACAGAAATGCTTTCGAGTTTGCGCAAGCCTTTGGGTATTTTTTTTTTGTATATGAAGGGGAGGAGGGGGGGGGGGGGAGAAAGTGCAAAGAAGATCCTGAGCTTAAAGTTTGCTTTTGATTGTGGCCCCTAAAGAATGTTGTATCTATGGCCCTTAAGCAGGGCTTGTCAAATTTGGTCGCCACTGGAGACCAAGTTTTATTTCATCTGTCAACCAAGTTATTTAATCTGGCGTAATTGTTTGTTTGTTTGTTTTCCTTTTGTACAAGAAATGAGCATAAACGATATTTTTCTTTCTCCGTACTCGTTCGCGCAAAGCAGTGATCTTTCTCGTACTTTTAATGAAATAACTAAATTTAAAAAGCATTTTTCAACTCATACGCAGAAAACGCTATTCTTTTCCGCTCTAGCAACCTAGTATATAAGGTGATTAGAAAGTGTGGGAGGTTTTAATTAAAAAGAAAAGTACAAAATAGTGTCATTCCAGCCTTTGTGGCATCTAAAATGAAATACAATGCTAAAAAATGCTCAAGTTTTTTTTTTAAGTTTCAAATCAGATTTTCGTGATCGGAATTAAAACAGATTAATGTATCCCATTCATTTTAAAGAATAATAACATAAGTGATTATAAGTAATTGATAAGATGTAAATCTATCAAACTGATTTAAAATTTCCAGAATAAAACATAATACTGATCTAGTACTAATGTAGTTTAGTATTCTATACTGTGTAACTAATAATTCTAAACTGTGCCTCTTCTTATTTTTTTTTCTCAATTAATTCATAAAATATGTTAGTGTTTTGTTTTAAATCAATGACGGGGAAAGGAGACGGGGGTAAATATTTTTTACTGGCAACTAGAAATTTTTGCTGGCAAACAGGCTTTATCAAACTTGTAATGCCCTACCCTTAAGTATTCAAATCTTGCCTTGCGTCAATAGTGTAACATGGAGTGGCTGAGGGTGGCACGGGCCCTATTGTTTTCTTTATTTGTGTAATCATGAATAAAACGAAGAAGTTTTGATTGTAAGTATGCCACACTCTCCTCTTAATATAGTTACGCAACTGCGAATAGAGTTGCTGCGGCGCTGCCTTTTAGTTCAGTGACATATCCACTCCTTTTTCCTAGATATATAAATGTCTTAGGTGTAGTAGAAGGACGTCACATTTCTTAGTGAAGTATTGCCACTTCCCAACATGCAATATTTTCACACGAATTCAGCTATTTTGAAATGCCATGTCATGTCAAATTAATGTATGTCATGATATTTTACAATTAATCAATACAATTTATTTTTGGAATTCATGCCTTTTATTGAGTAAACTGTACTTTTCTTTTCTGAAAGTTTTTGTTACATAAAAAATATCTTTTTTTCTGATCTTCACCCAATTTTAAAACTGAATCGTAATATTTTAAATTAAAAAAATAATAATAAGCTAAAAACGGAACACATTTTGTTAATACATTTTGGAAAAAGCCTTACACCCCCAACCCATTGACAAAAAAAAATTCCTCTATCGCCGTAATCTAATTTTAGAAAATCTCTAAAAATGTTTTGCGTAAAACATTACTCTATTTCTTACTCATACGTGCTTTCTATGGAGATAAAATTTGTTATCGAAATGATTTCAGAATGCAGCTCATCGAGTTCATAAATCTGACATACCAGAAAACAAATATCCGTCGCAGGAGAGATACTAAACAGAAACTTTTTCCTTAACCTCTGCTCGATTGGGGTTACTATAATTTTTCTTTTTGAAATTCTAATCTATCCTTTCAAAAATAAAGCTTGAATCAGTAAATTCCAATTCTTAGACGGAAAACACAGCCAAATATTTAATTAAAATGACGCAGATTACCGAAGAAGTTTGTGTTTCTGCTGTTAAGATTACATACTAAACTAAATAACTAGTTACATATTTTCCAAAAGAACAAATTTTACAAACAGTAATGCAAATTTTCTACATATATTGGGGAAGTTGGAATAATAAGAGAAGGAAAAAAATACCTTTAATATATATATATATATATAAATATATTGCTACAATATACTTTTACTTACCCATCATACGTAGTATAGGGTAAGTCTTGCAATCGCTTTGTAAATCGAAAAAAAAAAATGTTTGACGGATTTACACGTTTCAGACACTGGAGATTCCGAAAAACATATTTTCAGAAAAAAATTTTTTTTTGCTCTCCGTCTGTCTGTCTGTGTGTCTATAAACGCTCTATCTCCCGAACAAATCGAGATAGAGACTTGAAATTTAGTGTGTACTTAGTATGTAATGATGGGAAGAAGCTTATTGAATTTCAGTAACCTCGATTATCCGGAACTATTTTTTCGGACTCTCGAAATATCCGTTCTGATAAAATTTTTCGAAATTGTTTATTTTAAGGAAGATATATAAAAAACAATAAAAATACATAAATTTTGCATAAAGAAGGAAGTCGATCGGATAATGAGTTGCCGAGATATTTGGAATCCTATCCCACACTCTTCGATTTTTTCCTGACCCTGTATTTTATTCAAATTTCAATTCAAAGATATATTTTAATTGGAAATGAGAAGCTTAATCCGACGCAGTAATCCGTTAGTTAATAGGATTTTCAATTTTGGAGTAATAGAGCATTTAAAGTTTATGATGTCATCAAGCTACGATTTTATTCGAATTGCAATGCATTTTATAAATAGTTTACACATGTTTTATTTTCATATTTTATATTATGCATATCCATGATGGGTAAGTATTACGGTGGTCCCCAACGACTAGTTTACCTTTAGCTTAGCAACCTTTACAATAAAATGTTACCATAATTTTTACTTACCCATCATATGTAGTATAGGGTAAGTCTTGCAATCGCTTCAAAAATCGAAAAAAAAAATTTGACGAATTTACACGTTTCAGATACTGAAGATTCCGAAAAACATATTTTGAGAAAAAAAAAAATTACCGTCCGTCTGTCTGTGTGTCTGCAGACACTCTATCGCCCGAGCAAATTGAGATAGAGACTTGAAATTTGGTATGTACTTAGTATGTAATAATAGGAAGAAGCTTATTGAATTTCAGTAACCTCGATGATCCGGAACTATTTTTTTCGGATTTTCGAAATATTCCTTCTGATAAAAGGTATATAAAATTTTTTGAAATTGTTTATTTTAAGGAGTGAATATAAAAAAAAAAAAAACAAAAAAAAAAACATAAATTTTGAATAAAGAATGAAGTCGATCGGACAATGAGTTGCCGAGATATTTGTAATCCTATTTTCCACACTCTCCGATTTTTCATGACCCTGTATCTCATTCAAATTGCAATTCAAAGATTTATTTTAATTGGAAATGAGACGCTGCATCCGACGCAATAAAACGTTAGTTAATATGATTATTATTTTTGGAGTTATAACGATGTTTCTTTTACGCAATTCAGTAATAGAGCATTTAAAGTTTAAGACGTCATCAAGACACAATTTTATTCGAATTGCAATGCATTTTATATGCACAATGCACATATTTTATTTTCATATTTTATATTATGCACATTCATGATGGGTAAGCATTATGGTGACCCCCAACGACTAGTTTATATAAATATAATTTTGTTTTAGAAAAATACCTTCATTTTTTGAAATATTGTAATAATTCAAGGTTGTTTTTCACAATAAATTTTTATAGCGTAAAATTTTAGATTTAATTAATATGTCAGTTTTTGATCAACAAGATGCTAATTTATTTTTTATTTCTATTTTATAAAATATTAAAAGTTTTTTTTAGGAACAGTCTTCAAAAAGAAAAAAAAATAGAGAGTGAGAGAGACCACATACATTTTAAATTGACACCGAAAAAAATTGAAATAGCCATTCGACTAAAAATTGTCTTTTTTATAAATCTTGTTTAAAAAAAAAAAAAAGCTTATGGCGTCATCTTCATATTAAAATTGTATCAAACTCTGAAATTTCGAAACGAACGCCTAATTTTAAAATCTCATTTGGCTTTTTTTTTTTTTCAAATAAAATTTATCTTAGGATACCAAACGGAAGTCATTTGATCAAATACTTAGGAATTATGAAAGTTTAGATTTGGGAACTGCTAATGTTAAATTCTTTTGTTATCGTTGCAAAACAGATGCGGATTTTTTTTTCTTCTTTTTTTTTAGCATAACTCGAACCTATTTTTTAGAATGAGCTGTAATTTTGGATTCGCATATTTGAAGCTTCTAGAAATCTATTTCTGTTAAAAAAATTCATAGGTTTTACCATATTATTTGCGAAAATTGATTTCAACTATCCTATATATTATTTCTCCTGTCAACATCCCTTTGTCTAAGCAAATACAAAACGCAGAACGATAAATGAGATACCATATGAAAGGATTTTGAACCGGCTCCTGACATAGTACACTTATATTTCGTTAAAACAGGTTTTTTGGTTAAAAATTAAATCAGCAGTGTTTTCATTAATGAAATAAAAGGTTTTCTCAAATCAATGCTGCCGCAAAAATAAAATACCGCATTATATCGTGCACAATAATGATTAAAAAGTTTTAAAATAAAGATAAAGTGGGACATAGTTGCTGCGCGGGTTTATTTTATATTTATGATTAAAAAGAAAAATTTAAATTTAAATGCAAATGTCAAATTTATTTTTCTTTGTCCCATTTTTTTTTCCAAAACAGATGATGTCATCCTCCAATGCGTTAGAATACGATTGATAATTCTCCTTTGCCTTCGCTATCTGCGATCAGTTTTTACTGTATATTTGATGAAATAAATGGGATAATATTCTGGCTTGATTAATGTTGTTTGCAGATATTTTTAGCCCTTATTTTTTATAAGTTTAAACCTGCATCTAAAAAATATTAAATATTGCTAAAAAATATTAGACTGCAGTGCGAAATCCTAGCACGAGTCCACTGGTTATATATTATTTCTGTTGTCAACATCCCTTTTTCTAAACAAATACAAAACCGAGAACGATAAATGAGATACCATCTGAAAGGATTTGGAACAGGCTTCTGACATAGTACACTCACACTTCGTTAAAATGTGTTTTCTAATTAAAAATTGCGATTAATTAAAAATGAAATCGGCATTGTTTTCATAAATGAAATGAATGGTATTTCTCTAATTAGTGTTGCCACAAAAATGAAATACCGGAACAATCATTATATAAAAAAAAAGTTCAATAAAGATAAAGTGGGACACAGTTGCTGCACGGGTTTTTTTTATATTTATGATTAAAACGCAAAATTTAAATTCAAATGCTCAGTTTATTTTTCTTTGTCACATGTTTTTTTTTTTTTCGAAACAGATGATATTACCCTCTAATACAATTAAAATACGATTGATATTTTTTTTATTTTTTTTTCTCGTTTACTATCTTTGGTAAGTTTTTACTGTAACTTTGATGGGATAAGCGAGACGATATTCTGGTTTGTCTTTGTTTGCAGATATCTTTAGTCATTAATTTTTCTTTAGAAGCTTAAACCTGCGTCTAAAAATATTAGGTATTTCTAAAAACTATCTACTGCAGTGTGAAATCCTCGCACGGGAAAACTAGAAAATATATTTTTTCGAATAGTAAATGTATCTGATTCTAAGAAGGTTGTAACAGCAAGGGTTTCTCAAATATTATTAACAATTATTAATTTTTGTGCTTAAAGTGTTTATTTAATGCTGCTATTTCTAATGTAATAAAATCTAATAAATTGTTTTAGCTTTTGTGAAATTTCTGAAGCATTTTCTGAATCGGAACTGTAAGGACTGATACAATCTGAAATATCAAATTTATTTAAAGAGGGGGGAGCAATTTCCTCTCATCTAGCTTCCCCCAAATGACGTCCCTAACTACATATTTTATTACTCCACAGTTCGTATTAAGAGGTAGGAGATTTCAGTAAAACTGAAAAATTAAATTGAATAATAAAAATTGGCTAAAACATTTTCATAAAAAATTGTTTAAACTTATCAAAATTGTGAAATGTAATGTATTTTTTCTCAGTGTTTTATTACCGTGTTTATTTCTTATTACCCCACCTTCCCTGTGCTCATAGAAACTTATAGAATAAAAATCTTATAGGGGATGTCGTTGAGTTAAGATAAAAACGTGTAAAAACTAAAAAGCTAATAAAGCGCCAAATGGAATCCTTCGCGTTTTTAACAACGAGATTAATTGGCGATATTTTTCTTCAATTGCAACGATAAAAGAAAGACCTTTGAACCTTATTGGCTAGTGATAACGGACATTGTTGCCATTTATTTCACTTCCTTCACTTTGTTGGTTTTATCTTTCTGTGTCTGATATCACCTCAATTGCAGTCTATATTATTCGAGAAAGAAGTTGCTTAGCTGAAAACTAATTAGAGCTTTTTTCAAGTTTTACGAGAATGATAAATATTATATTTAAGCATAAGAATCTAAAAGATATCGAGTAATTTTGAATATTCTATGTTCTACAGTTGTTGGTCAAACATTTTCTTACATATCTCAACTTTAAAAGTAATGGAGAATTGCAATTGCTAGTAACAGTTACATTCCACGGTATTTCGATATCTGTAATTTTAGATCATCTAGCAAAGGGAGAAAAATCATAGTGAAAAAATTATCATAAGTGAAAAAAATATTGGAGTTATAAAGAACATTCCTTGTGTTTATCTTGTTTAACTTTTGAGAACATCTATCACGGCATTTCTTTAAAAGGTAAGTTTCTGCAAAACTATCTAGTTATTGTTGTTATTCTTAGTGATGCATCAAATATTCGGTATTCGGCCATATTACCGAATATTCGGTTAAGCCGAATATTAAAGTATTTGGTTTGCCTGCATATCCAACTATTAGGTCTGCCGAATATTCGGTTTGGCCGATCTTGATAAAAGTATTTTTAAAAACCTTACAAAACTTTTATTATTAACTGTCAATAAATAAAGATATTCAGGAAAATTAAGAAATAGAATCATGTTTAAATAACAGAGATTGATTTTACATTACTTATTTGTTGTTTGAAAATTTGAAAGCAACAATTAAGAAAATTAACTGTTAATGACGACATTCATAGGAACTAATGATACATAAATGCAAGTTCCTGAATATTGTTTGCGTTTTCACAAGTGGTTGTTTCTAAACGTAATGAAAGATAATACGTAGCTTTCAAAGGTTATAATAAGTAATAAGACAAACAGTTTATGTATGTGAAACCAAGACCACAATCCACTTATTCAAAAATATAGTGTATCTCACTCCAAGTCGAACTTTCATTTTTGTTTAACTTTAACAATAATGAAGATATTGTAACGATATATTCAAACATCAGACTTACTGCTTTCTGGGAAATATGACAAGAAGTGCTATAAATTACCACCACTGTTGTGCAAACAACACTAAACTAGACATTCCATTATTCAGAATATAGGTGACAGTATTTATAATGTGTCACTGACTAATATTCAGTCACCTCCAACGATTTGACAACGTTTCATACAAAGCAAAGGAAATTCTCGTTAAAATATCTTCATTACTGTTAAAGTTGTGAACGAAAATTCGGGTTCGGCTTGTAGTGAAACACACTGTATCTTTGATTGAATAAATAAATGCATTGCGATGCTGGTTTCCAGTACGGAAAGTGTTTATCTTGACTGTATTATCTCCTTCGAAAGTTTCTTCTAAAAGTTTAGAAACAACCTGTACATTTCCAATCTCTGAAAATAATCGCTCTCTTTAGACATAAAATCTCTTTATAGTTTTAGATCCTCCTCTACATTCAAAAATGTTCTTATTAAGTTGTCACTATTTGAATATATTATATATTACACGCTTCCTGTCAAATAAACACTATATGGCTGTAAAATATTCTTTCAAAATTTCTTTTTGATTTTAAAATATTTATTTTAGAATATACGAAAATTTTATTCATTTATTTTTGTTCACAGAAGAAGCCGGGGAGTTAAGTTTTTTATTAATTAAAAAAGTTTTAAGACAATCCTTCTTAAATAATAATTCAAAGCATAGTTGTTGTTTTTTTATTGTAAAGTTTAATTTTGAAAAGGTTTTGTTCATTAAAATTGTCTATGTGTTAAACATGATTTTTTTTTAATTAAAATTTTTAAAACTTTTAAATCCTGAAATATAGGAGTATTCGGCCAAATAGGTATTATTCGGCTGGCTGAATATTCGGTTTACCTGTGTACCGAATATTCGGTATTCGGCCAAAGTCACTATTCAGTGCATCCCTAGTTATTATTATTGTATTTTATTCAGTGTTCAGTGTTTGTAATTTGTAAATATTTTCCCCCGAAAGAATTTTTGCAGCTCAATAGGAAAGGGGCTTTATGGATTTCCGGGTGAAGGAGATTTTTGCTGTAAAGTCATTTTATAAGCATAGCAGTCTGAGCTTTAGGTAAATATTTTATGAAGCATTATAGAGTGTATAGCATTCTATATGTTTTTCTTAAAAGTAAGATCTGGTAATGAAGGGTCGATATATGCAGCTTGACATAGAAATAATAACAAAGCAATTTATTGAAAATAAGCAAAAATTATGTTGGGATTATTTTAGAGGTCGTCAGAGATCTAAGGTACAGAACAAATTTTGATACAATTGGCCGTTGATGAGAAGTTCCATCGGATAAAAAGTGAATGTTTATCCAGTCATTTAGGAAAATGTTCATAATGTAAACAATATGACCGAATACGGATTATAGATTTAAATAATCTTAGTTTATTTTTCCTAATTTATGCGAAGAATTTCATTGAAGAATAATTGACTTAGTGTGAATGTAAATAGTAAATGTAAAATTTTATAGATGCTAATGGAAAATGTACAGGAAAAGTGTATCTGTTTAAAAATGATTTTAGTCACTGTTTGAATACATAACTAGTTTGATAATAAATTATATTTATACATTTTAAATATTTATTTTCATATATTTCATTACTTTCGAAGAATATAGTGCTAATTATATACACATAATTTTAAAATATTAGTTTTTCTTTTCGATCCCTTACTGTCTAATTATGATTTTGATGATTTTTTATAAACAGATTGACCTTTCTTATCGTTTAGCAACAGCTGATTCCTAAACCATTAGCTTTAGGGGTATATTTCCAATTGCAAAAATGTTTAAAATGTTTTTTCCATCATATGAAAATTCTTTCATGTCAAAATAATTATTTTATAAAAAAAAAAAAAATAAAAAATAAATAATAATAAGAAAAAATACGAAATTAAAATTTTTATGCGATTTTTTGGTTTTATAACTTATATTTAGAGAAACTTTCTCCATGTCCTGACAAGTAAAACAATAAAAAATCCATTTTTGTACTACCAAAACGGGTTATGATACATTGAATTTTATGATTTTTCGGCGTTTTCTGGCTTTATAAACGAAAAAAGCGTTTTTTTTTTTGTGCCAGTAAACGTTCAAATTTCATAAAATTCAAAGTATAAGAACTTTGTAAATTTTGGTCGTAGAAAAATGGAATTATTACTATTTTACACGTGAGAGTACGGAGAAATGTTTTCTAACGTATAGAAACAGGGACTGTCTAAAATTTTAAATTTCGTAACATTTTCAAAAGTAACTATTTTGACAAAAATGAATTTTGATACGATGAAGTAAAAAAACATTTGAAAAATTTTTGCTGCTGTAACTATACCTCTAAAGCTTGGTTTAGGAATTAGGTATTGGTCAACGATGAGAAAGGAGACCTTGTATAATACGGGTCACCAACCACGCGCTCTCAATCTTGTCATGTGGGATTTCATTACCCATGTCTTTCTAAGACTGAAACCAAGGAAACTAATAACAGTTGATAGGATTTACCTTTAATGGTAATTTTTAAAAAGTGCATTTAAGGTTTCCAAGCGGTGTGAATAATGGAAAATTCGTGTTTGTGCAATCTAATCATGTAAGATTGTAGAGTACACTTTTCCATATTTTTTGCATTCGGTATCGAATAAAACTATTATCCGTTGATAGAAATAATATTTATCAAGAATTTTATTTTAATTTATATTATGTAAATGAAGTCATTTTTTGTCAAACATCGAAAAAAAGAAGAAGAATAAAAAATAATAATGCAACAACACAATTGAATTTTTGCTAGAAGAGAAAGTAACATGAAACGTATACAATATTGATTAATGAGATTAATACTTCGCATGCGTAGAAATAATTTACGTCTTGATGCATGTATATATATATATATATGTCGTAGGCTAATTGGGAAATCCGGCTCTTTGCAAATTGCCTAGGCTGTTTTCAAAGAGCCGGTCTAATTGGAGAATCATCTCCCTTTTCCCAATCAGCCTGCTATTTTTCAGGCCTATTGCAAAGAGCCTAGACCGTGTTAGGCTAATTGGAATATGGTCATTTATTTCTCAATCAGCCGGATAGTTTTTAGGCTTATTGCAAAGAGCCTAGATAGTGTTAGGTTAATTGAAAAATGGCCATGCCTATTTTCAAAATGATGAGCTCTTTGTCAATATATAATGTTGTACCCAACTCTAACATGAAAACTCCATTCAAAGTCGACCCGAACCCCACAGAAAAATTCCATCGAACCATAGCACGATCCTAAAAAGACTAAATAAATTCCGTCGAGTCGAAACCCGACCCGAACCAGAAAACTGCAGTTAAGGCTGCTCGTCAGTAAACTTCCAGATTCCCCTCGCTAATATTATTCCTATGGGCGTAGGATGCATTCTTATTTTTAAAATATCTCCTCGGAAAATTAATATTTTTAACTTCTGTTTTCTTTGTATTGTTCTTAAAGAATGTCTCTTTCTTTCTTAGTTGTCAATTTTTTTCTAAAATATATACTTAATTTTATATGAAATGTTAAAATCTTATTCAGTTTCGCTAAGATTTTAACACATAAAACTATAAATTAAGCACATAGTTTAGAAATATTTTGATAACTAAGAAAAAAAGAGACATTCTTTAAGAACAGTACACAGGAAACAGAAGTTAAAAATATTAATTTCCCGAGGAGATATTTTAAAAATACGAATGCATCCTACGCCTATTGGATTAGCATTAGCGAGGGGAATCCGAAAGTTTACTGACGAGCAGCCTTAACCCGAAACCCAAGCAGAACCCGACAAAAAATCCATCGAACCATAACCCAATCCGAACCTAAAAATTCGAAGTTAACCAGCAACCCAACCCGAACAAGACATAACAATTCCATCGTAACCCGATCCAAACCCGACAAAATAAATTCTTTTGTTTCGCAACCTCACCCGAACTTGAAAATCGAAGTTAACCCGAAACCCGACCCAAACCAGAAAAAAAATTCCATCGAACCGCAACCCGATCCGAACATGACAAAATAATTTCCGTCGTCATGCAACCTGACCAGAACCCGACAAAAAAATCTATTGAACCGTAACCCGATCCGAACCCGACAAAATAAAATCCGTTGCAACGCAACCCGATCCGAAGCTGAAATTTCAAGTTAACCCGAATCCCGACCCGAACCTGAAAATTTAAGTTAACCCGAAACCCGACCTAAACCCGACAGAAAATTACCATCGCCCTGTAACTCGACCCGAACCAGTTAAAAAAATACATTGAACAGTAACCCGATCCGAACCCTTTGGTTTTCCTAGTTTGGGTCGGGTTTTGGGTTAACTTCGATTTTCAAGTTCGGGTAGGGTTGCGACACAAAGGAATTTATTTTGTCGGGTTCGGATCGGGTTACGATGGAATTTTTATGTCTTGTTCGGGTTGGATTACTGGTTGTTCGTGACGACAAAAATTATTTTGTCGAGTTCGGATCGGGTTACGTATCGATGGATTTTTATTTGTCTGGTTCGGGTAGGCTTTCGGGTTAATTTCAATTTTCAGGTTCGGGTCGGGTTGCGAGTCGAAGAAATTTATTTTGTCGGGTTCGGATCGGGTTACTGTTCAATGGATTTTTTGTCTGGTTCGGGTCGGTTTCAGGGCGATGGTAATTTTTTGTCGGGTTTGCGTCGGGTTTTTGGTTAACTTGAATTTTTAGGTTTGGTTCAGGATTCGGGTTAATTTAAATTTTCAGGTTCAGGTCGGGTTTCGGGTTAACTTGAAATTTCAGGTTAGGATCGGGTTACGGTTCGATGGATTTTTTTATTGGATTCTGGTTGGGTTTAGAGTTAACTTCAATTTTCAGTTTCGGGTCGGAATGCATGACGACGGAAATTTTTTGTCGTGTTCAGATCGGGTTACGGTTCGATAGAATTTTTTTCTGGTTCGGGTCAGGTTTCGGGTTAACTAGGATTTTCTGGTTCGGATTGGGTTGCATGACGATGAAAATTATTTTGTCGGGTTCAGATTGGGTTACGTATCGATGGATTTTTACTTGTCTGATTCGGGTCGGCTTTCGGGTTAACTTCAATTTTCCGGTTCCGGTCGGGTTCCGAGATGAAGAAATTTATTTTATCGGATTCGGATCGGGTTACTGGCCAATGGATTTTTTTATCTGGTTCGGGTCGGGTTACGGGTTGATGGCAATTCTCTGTCGGGTTTGAGTCGGGTTTCGGGTTAACTTAAACTTTCAAGTTCGGGTCGGGTTTCGGTTTAACTTGAAATTTCAGCTTCGGATCGGGTTGCGTTACGACGTTTTTTATTTTTTCGGGTTACGGTTCGATGGATTTTTTTTGTCGGGTTCTGGTCGGATTTTGAATTAATTTCAATTTTCAGGTTCGGGTCGGGTTGCATGACGACGGAAATTATTTTGTCGTGATCAGATCGGGTTACGGTTCGATAGAATTTTTTTCTGTTTCGGCTCGGGATTCGGGTTAACTAGAATTTTCTGGTTCGGATCGGGTTGCATGACGATGAAAATTATTTTGTCGGGTTCGGATCGGGTTACGTATCGATGGATTTTTACTTGTCTGATTCGGGTCGGCTTTCGGGTTAACTTCAATTTTCCGGTTCCGGTCGGGTTCCGAGATGAAGAAATTTTTTTTGTCGGATTCAGATCGGGTTACTGTCCAATGGATTTTTTTATCTGGTTCGGGTCGGGTTACGGGGTGATGGTAATTCTCTGTCGGGTGTGAGTCGGGTTTCGGGTTAACTTAAACTTTCAAGTTCGGGTCGGGTTTCGGTTTAACTTGAAATTTCAGCTTCGGAGACGACGGAAATTATTTTGTCGTGTTCAGATCGGGTTACGGTTCGATAGAATTTTTTTCTGGTTCGGCTCGGGTTTCGGGTTAACTAGGATTTTCTGGTTCGGATCGGGTTGCATGACGATGAAAATTATTTTGTCGGGTTCGGTTCGGGTTACGTATCGATGGATTTTTACTTGTGTGATTCGGGTCGGCTTTCAGGTTAACTTCAATTTTCCGGTTCCGGTCGGGTTCCGAGATGAAGAAATTTATTTTGTCGGATTCAGATCGGGTTACTGTCCATTGGATTTTTTTATCTGGTTCGGGGTCGGGTTACGGGGTGATGGTAATTCTCTGTCGGGTTTCGGGTTAACTTAAATTTTCAAGTTTGGGTGGGGTTTCGGTTTAACTTTAAATTTCAGGTTCGGATCGGGTTGCGTTACGACGGATTTTAATTTTTCAGGTTCGGATCGGGTTACGGTTCGATGGATTTTTTTTTGTCGGGTTCTGATCGGATTTTGAATTAACTTCAATTTTCAGGTCCGGGTCGGGTTGCATGACGACGGAAATTATTTTGTCGTGTTCGGATCGTGTTACGGTTCGATGGAATTTTTATGTCGTGTTCGGGTTGGGTTACTGGTTAACTTCGAATTTTTAGGTTCGTGTCGGGTTGCGACATGAAGAAATTTATTTTGTCGGGTTCGGCTCGGGTTTCGGGTTAACTTCAGTTTTCTGGTTCGGGTTGCGTTTCGACTCAAATGAATTTATTTTGTCCTTTTAGGATCGGGTTACGATTAGGTGGAATTTTTCTGTCGGATTCGGGTCGACTTCGAATGGAATTTCCAGGTTCGAGTTGGGTGCAACACCATATATTGACAAAGAGCTGGTCATTTTGTAAATAAGCATGGCCATTTTTCAATTAACCTAACGCTATCTAGGTTCTTTGCAATAATCCCAAAAATTATCAGGCTGATTGAGAAATAAATGACCATATTCCAATAAGCCTAACGCTGTCTAGGTTCTTTACAATAGGTCTGAAAAATAGCAGGCTGATTGGGAAAATGGAGATTATTCCACAATTAGACCGGCACTTTGCAAAGAGCCTAGGCTCTTTGCAAAGAGCCGGATTTCCCAGTTAGCCTACGACATATATATAACAATCAGCTGTCTACTTTGATTAAAAGTACGTTGTACCTCGAATAAAAAATATTACGTTCCCTTATAAATGTGAAAAGTAATATTCAGCATTAAAAAAAGTTCAATTTTATTAAATTTACATATTAATTAAAAGGAGAAAAAATAAAATTTATTTTTATTTATTTCAAGCACAATGATGAAATAGATTTTGAAACTTTAGAAATCTCCTATTTGGCCTGTGAGAAATTAAATTCGATTTGAGTTTTTAGGTAGATTTCGTAAGAAATACTACTTATTACATTCTCCCCTAAGTTGGAATTTTTGAAAAATTTTTGCAGATTTTCGCCGATTATGACTCCCAGAACCCAAAACACCACCCCCCAGTTCAAAACTTTATCTTTCTATGTCACTTTTTTATGGACACGATAACCCGAATAATTCTGGACAAACCTCTTCCAAACTGATACATAAAATCAAGGGGCATAAAATCTCGGTCAAGTTCGTGAATGGGCAAAATCGAACCAAGGGGCAGGAAATGGGGGGGGGGGGCTTTTTGTCAAAACAGGAAAAACCCCATAATTTCTTAATTATGATACGTATCGAATCTGTTTAAAGTTATTATTATTTCTAGGAAAAGCGCCGAAAATTTATGTAGGATAGATTTTTTATATTAAAAATGGCCCCAAGGGGAGGGGGGAGAGGGGTTTCTGAATAAAAAAATGCATAACTTCGTCCATTCACAAGATATCAAATCCACTTAAATTTATTATAAATCCTCTTAATATTATCTAAAACTTTTATATTGACAAGTTTTTTAAAAGACCAACCCTTATAGCAAAAAAAAAGAAAAAAGAAATTACCGACTCTGCCTGTAAACAAGTAAGGTTTCGAAGTGGGCGGTTCCAACTGCCGCATCATGGCAAAAAAGTAATTTTTTCCGCAATTCCCAACAAACAGGCGCCCCACGGTCTGCGTCTTCGAAATCTACATGTGCCTGTAGGCCGAGCCGGGATTTTTTTATATTGGTATCAAAGTAAGATTTTCTTTTAACAATTATCCTTAAAAATTACAGTCTGCTATTTTCTATAAAGTGATTAGATTAATTAGTTTATGGGACACAATTTCTTCTTTACCACTGTGTCTGTTTGATTTTTAAATGAAAAGGACTGCTTAGCTTTCTATAAAGTGATTAGATTAATTAGTTTATGGGATACAATTTCTTCTTTACCACTGTGTTTGTTTGATTTTGAAATGAAAGGGACTGCGTAGCTTTCTATAAAGTGGTTAGATTAATTAGTTTATGGGATACAATTTCTTCTTTATCACTGTGTCTGTTTGATTTTGAAATGAAAGGGACTGTTTAGTTTTCTATAAAGTGATTAGATTAATTAGTTTATGGGATACAATTTCGTCTTTACCACTGTGTCTGATTTTGAAATGAAAGGGACTGCTTAGCTTTCTATAAAGTGATTAGATTAATTAGTTTATGGGACACAATTTCTTCTTTACCACTGTGTCTGTTTGATTTTTAAATGAAAAGGACTGCTTAGCTTTCTATAAAGTGATTAGATTAATTAGTTTATGGGATACAATTTCGTCTTTACCACTGTGTCTGTTTGATTTTGAAATGAAAGGGACTGCTTAGCTTTCTATAAAGTGATTAGATTAATTAGTTTATGGGATACAATTTCTGCTTTACCACTGTGTCTGTTTGATTTTGAAATGAAAGGGATTGCTTAGCTTTCTATAAAGTGATTAGATTAATTAGTTTATGGGATACAATTTCTTCTTTACCACTGTGTTTGTTTGATTTTGAAATGAAAGGGACTGCGTAGCTTTCTATAAAGTGGTTAGATTAATTAGTTTATGGGATACAATTTCTTCTTTATCACTGTGTCTGTTTGATTTTGAAATGAAAGGGACTGTTTAGTTTTCTATAAAGTGATTAGATTAATTAGTTTATGGGATACAATTTCGTCTTTACCACTGTGTTTGATTTTGAAATGAAAGGGACTGCTTAGCTTTCTATAAAGTGATTAGATTAATTAGTTTATGGGACACAATTTCTTCTTTACCACTGTGTCTGTTTGATTTTTAAATGAAAAGGACTGCTTAGCTTTCTATAAAGTGATTAGATTAATTAGTTTATGGGATACAATTTCGTCTTTACCACTGTGTCTGTTTGATTTTGAAATGAAAGGGACTGCTTAGCTTTCTATAAAGTGATTAGATTAATTAGTTTATGGGATACAATTTCTTCTTTACCACTGTGTCTATCTGATTTTGAAATGAAAATGACTGCTTAGCAAAGAGGCAATCTGAAGCAGCGGGTGGTACACACATAACATTACTGGTATTGCATACCTGCCAACTTTTATTCAGTTTTCCTTACCGCTAAATTTTAATAGTAATTTTTGCCTTATTTAATCTCGGAAATACTGTAATTAAATAAAGCAACATTTTCTTTAAAAGAGTTAGTCGTAGCAAAAAAGCGTAAAAGTTGGCACCTATGGTAGTGTATTTTCTATACCATCTTTTCACTGAAAAGGAGTTAGTTATCCGTTACTTTAACGATAGATATCTCCTTTACCTTCTCCTGCTCCTATGTCATAAGTTGTCATACTCTTGTGGTACCACTCACCCGCCGCCCCCTGAATAATTGGCCTGCGCGTTGACAAAAATGGTGGCTGCCACAGGCTGATTTTTTTTGCAGCGTTTGAACGGTCCCTCGAACTTTAACACCAATAATTTCTAAAAGTTGTCTTCTCCTAGTTTTTCTGAGATCAAATAAGTCAAAGAAAACTTTTAGATATTATTGGTGTGAAATTTCGAGGGACCGTACAAACGCTGAAAAAAAAAAATCCGTCTGCGACCGCCGCCATTTTTGTCAGCGCGCAGGCCTAGTATTCAGGGGGCGGTGACTCACCCTGTTATGACGTCACATATTTAAAACTGTTACTTAGAGCTAATTTAGATTAAAACAACGTTTCAATATTTACTTTATATATGTATTATCTATTATTTACTGAAAATTATAAAAAAAAAAGAACACCATCAGGATATTTTATGTTTTTACTTCAAGCAGTAGCAAGTCAAAGGAAAAATATATCTAACACTTCTTTAGTATAAAATACATTGTTTTAAGAACTGTATTTATGTTACTTGCAAACACTGCCTATTCTATAGTTTTCATATTTAGATGTGGCATCACAACGTGTTAACCACTTGAAGAGCGGTGGTTCATATTTGAATAGGGCTGGACGATATCAGAAATTTAATATCGCAATATATCAACAAGGTAATATTGATATTGCTGATATATCACGATACTAATTTAAAGGAGAGGGGGGGGGAGAGAAGTCAGAGCATTTGCTGTTTTTTAAAGATAAATGATATAGTATCAACATTTTAAACACAAAACTTACTTCAATGCACTGAATTAAATTTTTTATATCTATTTGCTCATAGCACAGAATTTTTATTTTTTTATATTTTTTAAAACGAAATATTTAAAAGAAAATAAATTAATTGTTTAATAACTATTTGCATTACCATTACTTTCTTAAAGCTTTTCTTTAAAGACAGTATTTCCTCTATTCTTCTCATTTTATTCTATTAATATATTTTTTATGTAAGTCTCCTTTTCACCACTATGATATGATTAAATATATGATCAAAAAGCACATTTAATAAAATGAAATTCAAAATTGTCCGCATAAAAATGTATAAAATTTTTGTTTCATAGAATTTAAATATTGGTTAAAAATATCAAACTTTGTTTTACTTAGCTCAAATAGAGTTTGGAGGGACTGAGCCTGATTTCGTTTATTCTGTACACAAAATGGGCCCGGGCAAAACCCACCGGTACATCACAATCCTTTTGTCATATATTCTTCGTTTAGTTTTAGCATATAAAAATATGAATTAAAATAAAGTACACACAAAAAACATGTGATTCCATTGCCTAAAAGATGACTAAAAGTTTAATTTGATTTTAAAACATTAAAATATATTGAGCACTTTCGGCTGCGAACCCAGCTTTCATCAAGACTTATAATTAAAACTGGTGTTGAAACAAACATTCAGTGAACTGGACGCTCATCTTATTGGACATGACATATCAAAAGCCGAGAGATATCGCAATATGTCTGGACCAATCACATCAGCCAAACAAGGAACGCGCGATTAGTGATATTCAGTAGCGAAAGTGTTATTCAGTATTTATCTCTAACAGCAGTAGAATTTGTGGTTTGCAAAGATTGAATGTATTGGGATATATTGGAATATTCCTTACTTTGAGATATTATAGAGAGATAATGAGCAGAGTTAGATTTTATGAAGTAGAACAGTAAATAAATAGACTAATCGGGTGAAAAATGATTGAAGGACATATTGGTACGGGTTATTTGTCGCTGTTTTTCGGGGCTCGAAATCGCGGTGATCGTAAAACAATATTATTGTTATTGGGATATATTGGCTGAGTCAAGGTTTAGATATCGTTACTGCGATATTTAAAAAATATCAATATTTGACCAATATATTGATAAATAATCCAGCCCTATATTTGATTTGAACCACTTAATTTTATTCCCTAAATGCCACATTGACACCAGAATTTTGAAATGAAAATTTTCCTTTTATTAAGAAAAGCTTTAACTTATATTCAAATAAATTTGTTTTTAAATTCTGATGTCACTCATTTATTTCAGCATTTTATGAATAGAAGTACTTTGCCCCTGAAAGGGTTAACCGCGGCAGACGAAAAGAACAGACCGCCGCACTAAGCCACGCGTTCCGTTCTTTTTGGACTACTTGAATCACGTGGTGCTCTTTTCATGAACCTACATGCATGCATTTACCGCACTTACGTCACGAAATATAGCATATGACTCAAGGTATCCGAAAAGAGAGGAACGCGTGACGCCGTGCTTCAGCCTGTCTTTACGTCTGCCTCTGTGTTATCCTACCACTGCCCCTGTCCCTGTCACACTATGTTACAGTTTGTCCGTTTCTGTTAAAGTGTGGTATAGTATAACTAATGGATAATGTCAAACTGAAAATAAAAGGACAATTAACTGTTATAATATTTATTTATTCTGATTAATTACATGAAATCAGCTGCGTTTGATTTGTTTTTAACTAACACCAGTGTGTAACATGTCATCATTTAAAATTTAATTTTTTATTCCTTAGGTGTTTTCATTCTTAAGGCCTATCGTTTCCAAAATCTGATTTTCAATTTGATTATATTTCTATGGAAAAGATTGGAGATCTCTGTGAAACTCGAGGAGAAAGAATAATCGAATGGAAGGTCAAAAATTTTTTCTCACTCCGTAATGCAATAGATACACGTTACGATAGCCCTGATTTTCACTTTTTTGGTATCTCCTGGTATCTGTGGCTTTACACGAATGGCGAGACAAAACATGGATCAGATGGATGGATAGGCATATATCTTATTAAAATATCACCTGGACCTCCTATTACTTTGGATTATTCGTTAGCTTTAAAATCTACTGACAGAAATAATGACCATGTTAAAAAAGCCACAGTATCAGTCTTCGATAAAAGTAATTCTGGAAAAGGATTTTATAAATTAATATCTAGATCGGTATTGTTGATGGAGAGGAAGTCTGACTTAGCCCCCTCAGGCGAAATCACAATAATCTGTACTCTGGAGAATACTGCACCAGTTATTTTGTTTCCTACCGCTGTCACAGGTGAGTCATATATTAAAATACGATTATGTAATGAATCAAAATCATTATATTCAATATAACTTGATAAAACAAGAACGAAAAATCATGCGTCAAGCATAGATTATGTAACACTTTCCAACGCTTCCAAAATAATTTTACGAATCATACTCTTTTATAAGCTAAAAGATAACATCTAAGTAATCCGAATACTTTATTCAGCCCTGTATAGGATCTATAGATTTGTATATATACTACATAGGATGCTAAATTTTAGTTCAGTTAGGAAACACGTAGCACAGTTTAAAATTCTCCGTCTGGAGTTAAATAATACGGAAATGTGTTCCCGAACTTTTGTACTTCCCTGTATAGGATCTACAGAATTTATACACACCACGTAATATACAAAAAGCGATTTAAAATTAAAATCGCATTCAGTAACTTAAAACGCACTTCCAGGAATTATTGTTAACATACAGTAGAGAATTCTTTTGTGTGTCCCTGTAAATGAACGATGACTGCTATACACACACTATTCTGTAGTAAGTCCCTTGTAATGAACCTTATATAAATTTCAATGCGTTTAAAATAGTGAAACATTATTTAAATAAACCGCAGACGATTTTTCTCCATAGACGTAATGTAACGGAATTCTTTTGACTGTCCCTGTAAAGTAAGTATAAGTGCTATGCACACCCTATTCCATATTAAGCTTCTTCTAATGCACCTTAGTGATATATATAAATTTCAATGCGTTTAAAGTATTGAAACATTATTTAAATAAACCGCAAATGATTTTTCCCCATAGACCGCAATGTAACGGAATTCTTTTGAGTGTCCCTGTAAAAAAACTATAAGTGCTACACACTTCCGTTGAAATAGGGAACATGCTATAGATAACGATTATAACATATAAAATTTGCAGGGCAATCCGAGCATATTTACGGGAGTTAGAGCACGGACAGACGGCAGACGGCAGACGGCAGACGGCCAGACGGCAGACGGCCAGACGGCCAGACAAACCGAAGTCATAAACACTTTTCAACTAGGTTGGAAAGTGTTAAAAAGTAACTGTTAATAAATTGACAAATATAAAGCATTTACTATCATCAGACGAGAGAGAGATTTTTTTTTTCTGAACTTATCACACGATAAAAATGTATTAAATTATTTTCGTTTTTCCTTAAAATATATTTGAAAAAGACTCATTTCTGATTATAGTGTCAAGATCCAAAATAATTGATTGGTAACAAATGCGGAATATATTACAAATAACTGATCAATAATAAATCTCAAAAATTTCTTAGAAAATTAACCGTATGAGGCTTAAAGATATTAAAAATATATTAATCAAAATCAAATTATTTACTAATACATTGCTACGTGGGGCAGTTGGAAAATAAGTTTCCCCTGGCCACTGTCGACAGAGGTGTGTATCTAAAACAAAAAATGTAATGAGACATTGAAGATAAAACATAACTTTATTTTTCCACATAAGTACCAAGTACATTGAGACATTTGTCATACCGCTTTATAAGCTTCAAAAGCCCTCCAGGACAAAATCAGGGCTTTGCATACGGACGGAGCGTTGAACGGCTATTGGCGAAAGACGACACAGCAGGCGAACACGAAAGTGGAAGACACCGATACACCATTGGTTAGAGGTCGACCGCGATCAAGCAGATGGCAATGTTGCAGTGCCTGCGCAGATGGCGCTGTTGACAGCTATTGGCGCTGCAGCTGTTGGCGCTGTCGACCTCTACCCAATGGTGTATCGGTGTCTTGCACGTTCGCGTTCACCTGCTGTGTCGTCTTTCGCCCATACCCGTTCAACGCTTTGTCCGTATGCAAAGCCCTGATTTTTTCCTGGAGGGCTTTTTGAAGCTTATTAAGCGGTATGAAAAATGTCTCAATGTACTTGATACTTATGTGGAAAAATAAAGTTATGTGTTATCTTTAATGTATCATTACATTTTTTGTCTTTCATACACACCTCTGTCCACAGTCGCCAGAGGAAACTTATTTTCCGACTGCCCCTCGTACAATGAAATCGATAGAAGGATCTCAGTGTCCAGAGAAAACTTTCAATCATTCTATTAAAATTTTACCTAGAATTTTTAATAGAATTAATTTATTTTTAGCGCAGCATTAGATTAAAATACAAAGGGCGTTCCATAAAATCTGAGAGTAATATCATAAAAAATCCAGAAATGTATTTACAGCAAACAATACATCATTCTTTTTTCAAAACACCTTCCTTCAGATGATATGAAATGGTCTTATCGTTCAACCCACTTAAAACAAGTAGAGAAGCCTTTTTCTGGAAGCTGCTTCAAAGAACCCTGCACTGCTGAAATAACTTCATAATCCGACTCGGTACGGGTATCAAAATGATGCATCCAAGTTTCATCACCTGTTATTGCAGTCGTTATGAAATTCGGATCATTTTGAAGCATCTGTTTCCACTCTCAACTTTGGTGAACTCTTGTTTGCATTTGTTCTTTAGTAAGGTGATGAGAGACCTACCTGGAACAAACATGGCGAAGCTGTAAATTGTTGCGTAGAATGCGAAATATCGACGCTTTCGAGATGTTAGTTTATGCCGCTACCTCCTCACATGTTATTCGCCAATTTTCTTGCAAGATTGCCCACACAGTGTTAATATTTCGATCATTCATAACATTTTCTGGCCGGTCAGGCATAGGAGCCAGTTCTGCAGACAAACGTCCGTTTTTGAAATCACCACGCCATCTAAAAATCGTAGCCTCACCAAAACATTTGTAATTGTAAGCTTCTTTCATTAATTTCATTGTTTCTGGAGCTGTTTTGCCCAAATGATAGCAAAATTTTATGGTGCATCGCATTTCATTTTTTAACTCTGAATCACTCACATCCATTTTTGTAGGGCAAATAAAGACAGTTCTTTAAACAAGCAAGAAACTAGGAAAATAAAGTCGTCTGTTTCGTTTAGAATATTTATAAACGTGCAGTTAACAGTTTGAAAAAATCGCCTGCAGTTTTATTTTTTAGTTTCGCGGTGTTGCCACTAAGCAAAAAAAAAAAAAAACTCACAGTTTTTATGGAATGCCCTTTGTATATTTTCATATATTCGGTTTCGGAGCAAGAAACTATGTATTTATACAGCACTCAAGGTGGTCATAATGAATTAAAAAGAACAATAAGCAGCAATTTGTAACCGATAATTATTTTTAAAAAACATTTATTTCCATCTTCTAATATTGCACAAAACTTTTAATCACCATAACAGGATTGAGTACCCGAATACCGCATCTCTCTAAAGCTTTAAAAATAGTAAGATATAATTTGAAATACTGATGAATCTCTATATCAACTAGGTAACATTGTGATTGTCGCCATATATATATACATGCTAATGAAACTCCTACATACACTTCATGCTTAAATCATTACTTATACATGGTTTTTGATTGAAATAAGTTGTGTTTAGATGCTTTATCACTGATTTATACTAATGATTACCTTACGTTTAAGAACGCACCATATATTTAAGTTTTTATAAAAGAAAATAAAGGAAAATTGAGAAAATACCAACCTTATTTTATTGTTTTCAAGATTATAAATTAACACAAGGAGGAGGGAGAAGGGGGTGAATGTAGAATATAATACCGATTGGTGACTATTTTATAATTTCAATTTACGTTTTTATATCTCTCTAAATTTTAATACTAAAATTAAAATTGGAAAATAGTATATAAAATATTAATTTTCCAGTGTCAAAAGGAAAAAAATATCAAATTGTATCAAATTTTCCGGTGTCCAAAGAAAAAAAAAAATCAAATTGTATCAAACTGCGAAGCATTGCGATTTCTAGGTATATTCGATTTAAAAAATATCGCCTACTCGATATCGTTGACTCCAATCTGTGAATCTTAAAATATTAAATTTATTTAAATTATTTTCTTGTAATCAATAAAATAAAAGAATTTTATACTTTTTGCGCGAAAAAAAAAATTGAAACCCATCGGTATATTGAAATTACTTTTTTTTTAGTGCAGTCGAGTCATTGGAAAAGACATTTTTCGAAGATAATTTAATCACTAGGTTATCGTTATCAGAACAATTTATTTGGGATTACAACTTTTTTAATTAAAAATGTAAAATCCTTGTTTATTTTTGTATTACAAAATGTTCCACAAAAGATAAAATTTGTTAAAGCATGAAGCATAATATTTTAAAATTCAAATTGAATAAGTCTAAATTCATGAAATTTTTGTTTTAATAGATGTATAATTAATAACAAATAAAATACAGATAAAAGATACGGCAGATTTTGGTAATGATCTTGCTGAAACAATAGGACAATTTTTCTAATAGGCCAGTTTTTGTCTACAGGAGTCGTATAAAATTTAAAAAGTAACTTTTTGAAAAATAATGTTGAGACTGTATGATTAAAATAATCTTTTCTCCTACCTTCTTTTGAACATTTTTGCAAATTACATTGCCTACTTATCTCCAACAGATAAAAAAATGTGAGCGTGTTTCAACATTTTTGGGACATTCTTTATATACAAACAGGCGTGTGCGTGTGATGTATAATGAAACATCTTCCTTTCCAAACATTTTTACTAATTAATTTTTATTAACAAATTTTAACAGGCTCGCAACCGATATACTGCATCATATAAATAAGACAAGAAAACTTTCTATAATAAATGTGCTAAATGCTGCTTTTCTTCATTTATTTAAAAGCTCTACATTTCAAAATAAGATGAAGCAAACAGTACCACTTCGTCTTTATTCCGAATGAAAATTTAAAATTTAATGTTAATACTGTTACATTTATTTTTCATTTTTACTCTTAGCATTAATTGGCCTAGTATTTTTTGTGTCTAACTTATTTTTCTCTTTGGAATATTGAAAACAGTTGCCATTTCATGCTAAAAATCCCACTAATTGATGACATATTGAAACTGTTTCCTCAATGTTCTCAAATTCTTAAAATTATTTCTTATTTATAATGATCATTTCTCGAAAAACTTTTAAATTACGCAATACTAAAAAATAAATATGTATTTAAAAATTATTTATACCTGAACATTACGAATAATTTAAGAAATATTTGTATTAGTCAGAAATATAAATCCAAGGTGATTATAAAAAAACTATCCGATATATGAGCCCCTAGCTATCACAGAAACTGAATGAAATTTTGGTTTAAAATATTTTGAGGCATGCGCTTTTAAATGCACTAGGCCTTTCGAAAGATCTGAGTCTTTCTTCGTCAGGCGCGAAAAAGGCGTGCTTCTACAATGAAAGCAGCAGCAAGACTGAAATGAGAGATAAGGGAAAGGAAACAAGCTGAAGAAATAGCCAATAGAAAAACAAAAGACAAACAGCCAATCACAGAAGAGTAAAATCAAAACAATAGAGCACAAAGTAGAAGGGGAATAAGGAAGAAAATTGGAATAAAAAAAAGTTTCATGAAAATAATATTAAATAAAATAAAAATTAAATTATAATAAAATGAAAACACACCTATATATATATATTAAAATAAGGAAACAGATGAAAATTAAGTAATAAATAAGTAAATAAAAAATATATTAAAAACAGACTAATATTAATTAATACAAAAATATATTATATGGTAGTACTGAAAAGATTTTTCCAAGCAGCAGAGAGCATTGTGGAATCAGATTTATCATTAACAATAAATTCACGATTAAGAAAAATGGCTAAATTTTCAAGAAAGTCCATTTCAGAGATACTATTGGTATTAAACATACTTTTAGCACTTTTAAAATTAAAACAATGGCTGGAATCCCAAGAGTGCTTGGCAATAGAAGATTTAGAAAATTCTTGATTAGTTACATAACGAGAGTGTTCTTTTAAGCGGATTTCAAGATTTCTTTTAGTTTGACCAATATAAGATAAATCACAGCCATTACAAGGAATATTATAAATTCCCCATAATAAATTCTATAAAATGGAGAATTTATAATGTTCCTCGCTTATGAAAGGTTAGCATATACGGACTATATTCTCCTTTTGGGTTCGAGGTTACGATTTCAGAAATGTTTCCCCAAAGCATGTGACTCTGACGTCAAAAAAATATCTTCCGCTATTGACCTATGGCATGCAGAAACGAATCATTGCATAATTAAGGGCTGCGATATCGGAAATATTCCCCCGAAGCATTTCACTTTGACGTCACAACAATATGGTGTCCATTGAGTTACATTTATATCCGGTAAAACACATCAACATTACGATTTGTAAAATAAAAAGAAAACTTTCTACGTATTTGTGGAAAATAGGGGAATATGAGGAAAATATCCCTATACATCAAATGGAGGAATGGAGCTGGGAAAAGTTCAAGCGAGAAAGAAGTCCGTACGTGAAGTGATTTTATCTTTTCTTCAGAAAAAAGTTGCCCTAGCTCTCTCCATTTTATTTCTACTCGATGAACTAGCACTATTCTGCCTTTAAATGGTTCATTTATTCAACGTCACAATGAGATATTGTTGAACAAATCCTGTTTTGGTTACTTTTGAGATTATGGTAATCACAACCTAAACTATGTCAGTTTGTCTTCTTTGTCATTAGATAGATTATATAAAATTTCAATGAAGGTACCATTTCGTACATCTGTAACTAATTATTTTCTCTTTTTCAGAAGACAAGTGTGTGGAAACAGAACCTCATTTGAATATAAGTGTATCAGTGGAAAGCCTGTTCAAAGACTTCTCTGAGCTGTTGGATTTAGGTCCCAAACACGATGCTGAAATTCAGTGCGGCGAGTTCTCCATCAAAGCTCATAAGATTGTAGCGGCCATCTTAAAATGTCCGCTGTGTGGTAGAGCACGAGGAAAGAAGTACAACTGTTTTAAAACCAAAAACTGGTTTATTAACACAATCAGTAGGGAGTTTGAGCGAGCTCCACGAAATTTTCCTAAAAAATTAAATTAACTAAAGAGTTCTTGCTAACACTTGTAGCTTAAACAAAAACGAAACAATATAATTAAACCTTAACCTTTTTAAATATATAATCACGATTCAATACTCTTATCCTTCAAATTACATAAGCACTGATGCAGGTTCAAGTCAGCTTTATCAATGTATAAAATTCCAGTATAAGAATACTAAGGCTGATTTTTAATCAGGAGACTCGATGCGAGGTCTCAAGGCTAAACCTAAATCTCAGTCGCAATATTCAACTTCCCAGGCCACTTCTCTGCTGAGCGCTCACCAGCTCCTCTGAGCTCTGCACTCAAGTCAAAATTCGCTGCTTATATACTTCAGTGTCGATCGACCAGCTCCAGAAAATTTGCATAATCGAAATTACACGGCGACTCACAATTTCAGGGATTCAGCTGTCCTTCGAAAGTTAAAGAAAGATAGAGAGCCTTTATAACTTGTACGCACATAGTCGGTTAATGGACAAAAACGATCTCATTCACACATTGCCTACTCACGTGATGCGAGTAGTCAATACCTTACAACCCCTCCCGGAAATTGTGAAAGAAAAAGCGGTGGTTGAATGCAGACCATCGTCTTTTTCTTTTAAAAATTTAGAGTCCAAAAAAAATGAACACAACATGTGACGGGTAAATTTAAATTTTGAATCCAAATGTAAATTTTGTACTTTTAACCCATCACGCAAAAACTGGTCAGATCGACGACACTTTCAACATAACCTCCTGTAAATGTGCAGTATCATGCAAAAGAATCTCACAAAATTTTCCTCACAAAATTCACAGCTTGCCAAAATAAATACGCAACTTTACCTGCAAAATTCCATGAAGTGCCGAAACAAATTGCAAAGTAGAACGTCACTACAAAACTATCTGTCAAAGAATAAAGTAGCTTTCCTAAAAATTCCCAAAAATTGCCAAAAACTCACCTCCCCGAAATTCAATGTAGATGACTCGCTCAATTACAATGGTCACAAACTAACAGCTAACAGAGCTGTGAAAGTGAAACAATTTTCTTTTATAAAATATAAAGGTATAAATATACATTACAAATTTCTTCAAGACAATTCTTAATCTTGAGAACTAAAATATAAAAAAAACTTATAAATAGACTATCTGCTTCAAGATGATTTACTTCCTGGAACAAACTTCATTATCTACATACAATGTTACGTCAGAACTATGAAATACACTAACAATATTCATAATTAACAACAGCAGAACTAATAAGTAAGTTCCTAACTAGGGTATAACGAACAACACTTAAAACTTCATAACTAGTGCATAACCAACAACACATTTAAAACGACATAACTTGCGAAAACCCAACATACAACACTAAACCGATAACGACCACGAACACGACCGAAGGGAGAAAGTTAGATTTGGTAACAATGTTAGTAAAGTGAAATAGAACGCGCGTGTCAAGGGCAACTCTTGACCGCAAAACACGTGCACGCCTATCCGCGGCGCGTGTAAAAAACCCATAATACTAAATTCATATTTCAAAATTCAACATATAGAACAATCATACACATAATATATACATAATTTATACATAGAATATTCACAGAACACTTATAGAACAATTATACAAGCAATTTAACAATCTCTCGAACATGAAAGCAGTGAATCTCGAAAGATGTTCTCTGACATCATAACTTAAATTTTGGCAAAAAAAAAATTTTGAACAGAAATTAAATGCACAACTTGTGAAGCCGAGATACAAAATCAAACAATGGTCGAAAGGTAACTATAACAGTTCAGCTGCTTTGTCCAGTCCATAGAACTTGTTGACATTTATATAGGCACTTTAAATGAAATTGATAAAAATGGAACGTCGTCACCTGATTTTATAGTGAAGATGAACTGGAAGCTTGTAGGCTCATAGAAGAACTCTGGCGGCGTCCCCAAAATCCTTGGACGAAACTCCGTTCTGATGCAGACTGGTAAGGAGAGGCCACTGTCGCTTGCCGTGCCTGCAGCCGGGTGTTGTAACCATGGCGACGTCCTTTGGGAGGAGCTCGTGTAGTGTCCACTCGACGACTGCTCGTAGATTCCACTCGACGACTTCTAGGCGGGCTTACTGATTTGTCCATTTGATGATTGCTAGGCGGGCTTATTGAAGTGTCGACTCGACGATTTCTAGGCGGGTCTCGGCGATGGTGCCGCTGGGCAAGATTGTCTCTAGGGTTGAAGAATGTAGTATCGAAAGGCGTTCGTTTCCGTGAGGCTCCCGACATCGATGTGGAGGGCAAGGTCCGCTTTCTGCCGATTCTCCTGCGCCGTTTGGTTGTAGAGGGGAGATAGTCCATGCCACGTTTTCGTGCGTCACTTTGGCACTGTCGATGTGATGACTTCTGAGATGGTTGACTATCGGAAGATTCGTTGAGATCTGTTGGTGGATTGCCGTTCCGGCCTCTCTTGGCAGGAATGTCTGTCGATGACTTTGATAACAGTCTCTTGTGTTGTGGTCGATGTGACGTAGAAGGGTTCTGCATGAACTTCTTGTCTGGAGGCTTAGAACTACTTGTCGAGATCGAATGCGGGTGCTGTCTTTTGCCATATTTTCGAACCACTTTAGGTAATGTCTGTTCAGCTGGCTGGTTAACCCTGTCTCGGTTAACTTGAGGAAATTTACGTTTCATCTCCGTTCGTATGTTATCACTATCATTATTAGAAGAATTATTTGCATAAGAAGATTGACTGACGTAAGGAGAATGAGAGGTCTTTGACTGAGGCATAGAGGATTCACCGTCTGACGTTTGAGAACCATTTGAGCTAGTGTCCCTAAACTTATAAACTCTGACCTGATCCAAGTTTACCGTGGTATGACAACCGTCAACATCAATAATTAAATTGTTACCTTTAACTTCCAACACTTTATACGGTCCCTCAAACTTAGGTCCAAACTTAGCGACTCGTTTCTGCCGACTAGAACTCAACCAATGTTTTTCTAACAACACAAAATCACCAACTTTAATTTCCAACTCTCTCCGACGCATATTATAATACAACGCTTGTTTTTTCTGAGCCTTTCCCATTTTTATTTGTGCTTCCTTAACCAACTTATCGATGTCCTGAATCATATATTCATTTTCATTTCCCGAAATTTTAATCAATTGTTGAAAAGGAGTAATGATTTTCCGACCCAAAAACAACTCTGCAGGGGTTTTCCCAGTGGATTCGTGAACTGCCGTACGCAAAGCATAGGCAAAATGCTGCAAGAATTGGTCCCAGTTTGAATGATGAGTGCCAATAAAGGAAGAAATCATTTGAATGAGGGTTCTATTGACCCTCTCAGCCATATTGGACTGTGGCCGGTATGGAACTGTAAAAGAATGAGATATCTCCAGCTGTGTGCACAATTCTTTAAAAATTTCGGATATAAAACAGGGACCGTGATCACTAATTACCTGGGATGGTGCACCATATTTCGAAATAAAACAGTTAAATAAAGTGTTAGCTACAATTTTTCCTGAAGCTTTTCTGAGGGGGACAAACTCAACCCATTTACTAAAATAATCTACAATTACTAATACAAATCTATATCTATTTCCAGTTAAAGGATAAGGACCAATTAAATCAACTCCGATACATTCTAGGGGAAAGGACTTTTTAATTGAAATTAGTTTGCCAGCTGGTCTTATGTTTTTATAGTTATATTTTTGGCATGTGTCGCAGCTGGAGACATAAGCGCGCACTGCTTCCCGCATTTTAGGGAAGTAGCAGGAGTCACATAATCTAGCGTATGTTTTCCTGACACCTAGGTGACCTGCTAAAGGGTTGTCATGGAATTCGTGCAAGATGGCCTTACGAAGAGAAGCTGGAATATACACTTTTAATTCACCACGCGAATTTACAGTTTTTGAATAAAACAGAAGACCATCGATAATTTTGAAATTCCGGGACCAATTTTGGAACATATGCGCGTCCGCGCTTTGTACCATGTCAGCATCCTGTAAATAATTATATAACTGACCAAATTCCTCATCCTTTTTCTGTTCCTCTATAAGTTGCTCTCTTGACTTCAAAACCAACGACGACAAAACACAAACCTTAACCTCTTCAGCTATTTCAACACCCTCCTGGGGATTCCTCGATAAAGCATCTGCTACTGCGTTTTCCTTTCCGGCCCTATGCTCAATTACAATATTAAACTCCGCCAATTTCAAACACCATCGAACCATTCGAGACGATAAACCTTTTCCGTGCGTTAACTTTGTTAAAGCAGAGTGATCCGTAACCACTTTGACCGGGATATCACAGAAGAAACATCTAAATTTGTTCAAAGCCCAAATTACAGCAAGACATTCGCGTTCCGTAATTGAATAGTTCCGTTCCGCTGCATTTAAAATTCTAGACGCAAAAGCTATGGGGCGATCTTTCTGAGCTAACATCGCACCAATTCCGACTGCGCTAGCGTCACAGTATAAGAATACTAAGGCTGATTTTTAATCACGAGACTCGATGCGAGGTCTCAAGGCTAAACCTAAATCTCAGTCGCAATATTCAACTTCCCAGGCCACTTCTCTGCTGAGCGCTCACCAGCTCCTCTGAGCTCTGCACTCAAGTCAAAATTCGCTGCTTATATACTTCAGTGTCGATCGACCAGCTCCAGAAAATTTGCATAATCGAAATTACACGGCGACTCACAATTTCAGGGATTCAGCTGTCCTTCGAAAGTTAAAGAAAGATAGAGAGCCTTTATAACTTGTACGCACATAGTCGGTTAATGGACAAAAACGATCTCATTCACACATTGCCTACTCACGTGATGCGAGTAGTCAATACCTTACAAGATAATCTTGGGCGCACGATCGGAGGTGTTTAAGGCGATGCTACAGAGCGACATGCTGGAGGGTCGAACGGGAGTTGTTGAAATCCAAGACATGGAGGACCATTACATTCAGGATTTCGTAAAGTACCTTTATACTGCATCAATGCCTGAAATGACTTTCGATAAGGCAAAGGCACTCTACGAAGCCGGTGATAAGTATGCAGTCAGATGTCTCATTCTTCGATGTTCCAAGTACTTGCAGGAAAACTTGTCTCCAGAAATTGCTTGTGAGTGCCTCGAACTGGCCGAAGCACATTCTGATCAAGAATTGAAGAGTAAAGTTACAACCTATATTTTAGATGAAAAGCTTTACCTTAAGGATGAACTTTGGTTACCTTTCTGTGAAAAGTATTCCAAATTAGCTAATGAAGTGTACAGATTGTCATATAAGGCCACACAAAATAAAAATGCATAACTTTTTCTCTTTTTTCAGTAACTTTTTGGGAGTGTTTTGGAAATAGTTATAAGCAGGGCTTTACAAATTTGAAAAAATCTGGTAGACAGGTTTAAATTCTAGTCGCCAGTAAAAAGTTACCCGCCCCCCCCCCCCCTGGTTTTCATTGCACAAAAGTTCTATATGAATTAAGTGAGAAAAAATAATAACAAACATAGTTTAGAATTATTAGTTACATAGTTTGGAATAGTACATAATTAAAAAAGAATTTAAGATTTTCTAATGAGAGATAAGAGATTTTCTAATGAAACTTATCAAAATTATATATCTCTTGGGGAAATATTGTAAATTCTTAATTAACCGGCATGTTCGGAAAATGCTGATTAAAAAAAAAAAAAAGTCAGATTAAATAACTTAGTCGCCAGATAAAAAAAGTTGGTCGCCAGTGGCGACCTGGCGACCGCATTTGTCAAGCCCTGGTTATAAGAATACCATTAAATAAGTATTTTTGAAAACAATTATAACTCTTTATTTTTTATTTATGATTTCTATTTTTTGGTGTTTTAAATATTTCGTTGTTGCAGTTTCTTGGCATATTTTGGCGAGAGTGGTTAAGCTTATAATTAACTCCATTCTTTTTTCTAACTCATGAACATTTATAACCATCAAGAGTATTTTATGATTTATCATCTGCGTCATCCGGCTAACAAAAAAAGATCTTACTCTTAATATTATTTTTATATTTATAATTAAGTTTTAAAAATATTAAAATGATGTATTGTCATCGAAAACACACCTCTGTACATATTGGATTATTTGGAAAGTTCCGTCCGTTTGGAAAAAAACAATTCACACAAGAAAATTCTGTCCGTCAATTATTAGACATTAGATGTCGGACGGAATTAATATTTAATAATTAAATGATAGAATTTTCCAGTACGAACCAAATTTTCCCAAACGGAAAAAAACTTTCCGAACAACCCAATAGTTGTTTTAATTCTAGCATATCAGTAAGTGGATGAAAAACCGGTCACAAATTTGCATCTTTACAAACAAGAAACAAGTTTAATAAAAGAGTCTAAAAGGAAATAAAAACAACTATACAAAAAAATCGCTGATTAACCATGACGATGATAACCCATATTTTATGCTACATTTTTTTTCAGAGAACATAAGGAAATTATAATACGTTTTAAATTACTGTATTTGCCAGCATATAACTTGCTGTTTAAATACCATATTTTGAACCAGAAAATATTTTTAATAAATAACAAGGAATATTTACGATGCAATAAGTTCAAACTAGTCACCCTGTTAACTACTGTGGCTGTCCTAAAAACCCCTATCGTGTTAGAGGTAAAAACAACTTTAATTCTAGAAAAGAAAACAACAGTACTATTAAAGAAATCCAAATGCTGGCTGATAATTCTTAAAGAATTTAATTATACTAAAAAGAAAACCAATGCTGCACCTGCAGCTGATTTTCCAGATCCTAGCCCTGAAGGAGGAGCTTCTCCTGTGGAGAACTCTCCTTCCTCATCTACTAATAATAACACTAAAATTATTCCAAATTCTAATTCTAACTCTCATCAAGTACCATCAAGTTATACTAATGAAATCCAGGTAAATTTCCAAATTTTTAAGGATTTAAAAGAAATTCTCCAAATCTCTAAATTTCTCAAATGTATAAAAAATATTGCTACAGAGACTAAAATGTTTAAGAATCCCATGGAAAAAATTACAGGGTTATTCTAAATGATGGACCCATTTTCAAAAAATTGTATTTATTACAGTACAAATCCAAAATGAACTATCTTTATACCAATGAAAAGAGGAAGTTTCAAAGTTTTTTTTAAGTCATTATAAATGTTCAATGTGTCCACCGTTTGCTCACTTCTTGCGAACTCAAGAACGCAGAAAACCTTGTGCTCCACACAGTAACCATCTCACTCACAACTGACAGTGAAACGAAATCACTGCCTATTGCCGAGCGACCTCTACCGGCCGCCTCTGGAACCATCACCGCTTTGAAAGTCGTGCATTCAGTAACAGCAGATCCGCTTTCTCGTATGTGGGACGAGTTTGGCTATCGCGTAGATGTTTGCCGTGCAGCAAACGGAGGACACATTGAACATTTATAATGTCTTAAAAAAAAAAAACTTTGAAACTTAGTCTTTTCATTGGTATAAAGATTGTTCATTTTGGATTTGTACTTTAATAAATACAATTTTTTGAAAATGGGTCCATCATTTAGAATAACCCTGTATTGTTATTATCAATGAATTTGACTCTCTTTAAAACGAAATTGACCTCCCCAATGTTGACTAATGTCATCATTGTAGAGTTACCAGACTGTGCGGTCTACAACCTCACATTTTTTCTTCACACTTTTATATTGCTTTTTAACTTTTCGTGTGCTGAGTTTTCCAATCTCCTATCTTAAACTCTTTGTTTTTTGTTGTTCTGTCTTTTTGTCAATTAATTTTAATTAAAAAAACTGTTTATATATTTTTCTAGACTTCTTTTATAGCAATGTAATTATTAAACTAATGTATGGTCTCTGAAAGGAACCTTTTTTATGAGATGGGTATGGGTTCGTCCCTCGGTAAGTTGTCGTCTGTTATGTGGATCAATGGATTTTTTTTAATTAATTGTTAAACTTTCTTTTGTTTTTTTCTACATTTTAATTTTATTTCAAACTTTATTGTATTTTTTAAGTAGTTTTTACTACATTTATACATTTTCTTACTGCTTCCCATTTGCCTTGAAAATCTATAACCTTTATATTGTATATTAAATTGCTTCGCAACTAGGTGATCCATGAAGTTAACAACCTTGTTCCTTGTTACTTTATAAAAAAATATTTCTGGGTATGTTTGTTTGAGCAGCATATTGTACGCCAGAATATGGGATTTGCTGTCTGAAAAAAATATATATATCACTATAAGCTTGTTGTCACACACTGTAATCAATTCTTTCATCGTGAATTTTTCTTTTTCAGATTGAAACATATGACCACAAAACATACTGAAATAACATTAATTAATAAAGTGGTTACAGTCTTATCAGTGAATGAAGTAACAATACAAAACAATACGTTTCATTTTACGGGTAATAAAATATTTTACACATTTTGAATGTATAATTTTTACTTAGATTGTTTTTATTGCATACAATTTATATAATAATTCATTAGTGTACAATGCAATTACGATAATTTCTGTCGTATAATCCGTGAATCAAACAAACATTTCAACATACAGTGGTTTTATTTAATAATTGCAGTCAAATAAGTTCCGCGTTCCTGTAAATTGTATTTTATTAAATAACATTTCTGGGTCTATATAGATGTTTGTATGATCCGTAGATTATATGCTGGAAATTGCGGTAACTAAATTCAACGAAGATTAAGTACTTATTTATTATTTTTTAAAGTGATTTCATTAATTTAGTTTTCAAAACTTTAAATACAAATTTGTTTCATAACATTTTGTTCGTATTTAATTATATATAAATAGTTTATAAAAGAGTAATTACTCAATAATTCGAAAACTATAAATATAACCGCATTATAAATATAACCGCATAATGCGGTATAAATATACCGCATGAAGCGGTTTTTGCAGAAATCAAAAAATGACATTGGAATTTTTGTTAATAACTAAAATTTTACTGTCAGAATAATCACATTTACCACAAACAAGTCTACACAGTCTAAACAGTTTGTACAAAGGTGCAGCATGGCTTACTACGTATATAGGATAAGCGTACAGTCGTGGATTGTAGGATCCTTAGTCGTGGGGGAAGAATGATACACCCCTACTAACTTTGCCTCTGATCATCGTATAAAACGTGATCGGTACTAATCGAGTTGTAAAAACGTTTAATGTTAAGCTTAAATTATGTTTCAAGGGTCATCTACATATTGAAATTGTATCAAACTTTTTTTTTAAAATCCACACTAACAGTTAATTTTGACTTTTTTGGATCTTTCAGTAAATTTAACATTAGGATTTCAAATGGAAAGTCATTTGGTCATGCTGTTTAGGAATTATTCAAATTGTGATCGCGTATATATAATTAAACACATCAGTTCGTATTAAACAAAAAGGTTTTATTTAAAAAAATCTATAAATTGTAAAATCATGATACTCATATCTTAGATAACATTACAAGAGATTCCTGTACAATCCAGGATACCTTGCTTTCTCTCTCCAAAACCCAGGTCCGTCTACTCAGAACACAAAAACAGGTCTGCCTCTCAATGGCCAAAAACTGCATCTCTTTCCCCTGTGCATAATACCTCTGATCCTCCGTGACTGACGCTTCCTCCTTCCTTCCTCCTCCCTATTCTTATCTCAGGGTTCTTCGAAATCCATTTCTTTTGCCCTGCTATTCATGCGAATACCTTCCTGGCACATTTTAAACCCCTTCAGATAATCTTCTTATAGACAAAGTCCACACACACTTAGAAAAGCTATACAAAACATGAAAAGTCTTTCATTTTTACTTGAAATGAGCAAAAGAGATCGTCTCACTAGGATAATCCTTCTTAGATTATGTGTCACTCGAAACCCATTACTTCTCTTATTCTAGGATCACTTTAATCTTATCAGAATGAGTTATGCTGATGGTTCTAATCCATCACAACTCTTTTCCCCTAAGGATAAATTTCTGCAAGAAATTTGTCATGTACCAGATATACACAATAAGCACATTTAATCAACTTTCCAGAGATGCACCATGTATAAATCTTAACATACACTTTCATAGAAATTTATATTGCACATGCAATACCTACAGAACACAAATTTTTCCCATACTCAATATTGACAGAATACACTATCAACATGACTTTTTATAATTTTTCCTAACAATATTTAAGTATGATTCCAGAAATAATTTATAATTTTAATATCACAAGAAATAGTTTTGAAATATATTACATTAATATAATACTACACACAGTTTACAAATTACATCATTATAACATAAAACAATAAAAAGAAATCTATACACAACACGATGCCTTATACAAATTTCCTATCTGTATTTCCTTAACTTTTTTAAATCTGAACATCTCGCCTAACAGCATAAATGCAAATGAAAATATGCAATAACTAATTTTATCAATTATATAATTATTAAATCATTAATTTTTTATAATTATGAAATTATTCAGGATAAAAGGATAAACAAACGCAAGATAGATATTACAATAATGAACACTCCGAAATTTAGTGTTACGGTTGGTTTTAACCAAAATTTCTATTTACATTAAATTCCTTCAATCACTTTCTCAATATATATTTAACAGCACTCCTTTTCTGTTTTTAATAAATAAATAAATAAAAATAAAAATGTAATAATAATAAAAGTAAAAACAGTTTTTTTTATTTATTCCTTTTTCTTTTAGGCAAAAGTAATTTCGACTTTTATTTTAGTTTAACTTAGCTTCTTTTTTTTAAAAAAAAAAAAAAAAAAAATGTGTTCTTTCAAAAAAAAAAAAAAAAAAAAAAATTTTTTTTCGCTAGCCTAGGGGAGCAATCTTGTTACGGTTGCTTTTAACCAAAATTTCTATTTACATTAAATTCTAGTGCTCGCGAATATTCGTTTATATACGTTTAAACGTATACGTAGTTAGGCCTTTTTTCCATATGATTCCTATTCAAAATCGTTACCGGTTACAATACGTTTTATACGTATAATCGCGAGCACTATTAAATTCCTTTAGCAAATTAAATCACTTTAGCAATCTTGTTACGGTTGGTTTTAACCAAATTTTCTATTTACATTAAATTCCTTCAATCACTTTCTCAATATTAGTATAAAACTTAATTTAGAGAATTATCCTGAAAACCAATATTTGAATTACTTATAAAATAAGTTCGGAATACTTAAATTCATCTTTGTCGAATTAAAATAAAAAGTGCACACAAAAATATGTGATTCACATTACCTAAAAGATGATTAAAACTTTAATTAGATTTTATATTTTAAAACATTAAAACCGAGCACTTTCGGCTGTGAACCCAGCCTTCATCAAGATTTATAAAAACAGGTGTTAAAGCACAAACGTCTAGATCACATTTATATATGTCTCTGTACTGCGAGCCTGCGGAAGGGTTTTCAAATCATTCACATTCGCCAACGGTCGGTCGATACCATTGCATAACAAAACAGGTGAGGAAAGAAGGAGGAAGAGGGGAACAAAATCACATTTTACTGTTCCTTGATTAAATTAAGTACTATTTACTTATTACTTGTATCAAAAAATTATTTTTATATTAAATTTCACCTTATAATTTTTTCACTATAATTTTTCCGCTCAAAACCCTGTATGTGTTTAATAGCTTCATCTCTGAGATTCGTTCCGATAGTGGAACAATCCATCACCTTTTTTTCTAATAATCGGAGTATTTGATAATTCATTATACCCAATCTTTCCGTGATTACTAGCGCGATGCTTTATCTTAGTACTACGCTCTCCTATATCCACTTAGAAATACTACCTATTACATTCTCCTCTAAGTTGGAATTTTAAAAAAATGTTTGCATATCTTCGCCGATACTGACTCCCAGAACCCAAAACCACCCTCAGTTCAAAACTTTACTTATCTATGTCACTTTTTTATGGACACGATAACTCGATTATTCGAGTTCTTCACAAATCTCTTCCAAACTGATACATAAAATCAAGGGGCATAAAATCTTGGTCAAGTTCGTTAATGGGCAAAATCGAACCAAGGGGGGTGGGGGAATGGGGGGCTTTTTGTGAAAACAGAATAAAACACGTAAGGTCTTAATTATGATACGTATCGAGTCCGTTTAAAGTTATTATTACTTCTAGGAAAAGGGCCGAAAATTTATGTATAACAGATTTTTGATATTGCTGGACTACTCGGATGCATTCCTTTAATTTACTTAAATTTCTCTTTTATACTATGATTGTAATCAAAACTAATCTCAATTTTGGATAAATTATATTTAACGATAATAAATTCTGTTCATCAATCCTTTTGATTTATTATCCTTTTCCCGTATCGTTAGTGAATATAACCCAGGCAATTCCATGTAGTCCACACTTTAAAAGTAAACACCAAGATTTACTCAAATTAAAACACTTAAATAGGTTGGAATATATTTAATAAAGTATTAGATAAAATTACAGATATCATTTTTACTTAAATACAATTTATTATATTTTAGAATTACGCAACTCAGTTTGAATTTAAATGTTTATTAATTTTAAACTATTCGTTACACAGATGCCTTTAATCAATTTAGCTCAAAGAAATGATGAAGATTTGCTTACCCCATATAACCATGACAGGGCGCTCCATGTTTAAAGGTTCCGAAATTCCTTTGGCACTCACTCTCACAATTCTAAATCTCGACTTTTCGCACTCCCACTCGCTATATTTTCTCTTGACTCTCAAAAGTCTTGTTACACCATCCTGGCTAGAAAATTCTCATTGTCTCTGTTCATTGAACTTTCTCATACCGTATTTTTTTTCCCTTACTATATAGTATGCGTAACCCCCATTTTCATTCAAAAATCCTTTTTATCCAACGCGAGGAGACCGAATTCATATCATAAACTTTTCTGACTGGATATCGGGTTTTCTTTTCCTACCAATTTCGTTGGACGATCCCACCCTTCTATACAAATTACATTTTATTTCTCTTCTCAAGGGGATTCTTACTTTTCCCCTCTTCTCTCCCTTCTCAAGGGGGTCTTACTCTTCACCTCTAACATACTATGATCCAACCCTTCTATAGAAATTACCTCGATTTCACCTTCAAAGGTAATATATCAAAAGTTTAATATCCGGAATTAATTTCTATGACAGTTTATTTACATCGTTTAAAACTCATCCCGATAAAAAGTAATTATCTGGAATTTCAAACAGGAAATGAAATTGCCTGATGCAATATGAAGAGGTTTTTACAACACGTGATCTGAACAAGGAAGTGAAAGACTAAAATACGTATTAGTGACGTAAATTGACTTTACGTCATTACCATCCAATGAAAGAACTTAAAAATGATGTCACTTGATAAGGACTAAGACTGTTGCATCTCTGCTTTATAGAACTTTAATAGATGCTTTTTTTCTCGCGATGGAGTTGGAACTGTATACTCCGATCTCCCTTAAACTTATCAAATTTAATTAATGTTTAAGATTAAAATTATGTAACTATTAAATATTAAAATTGTAAATTAAATTCTTTAATCAGTATAATGAATGTTTTATTAATCAATAACTTATACACATTACTTAGTCACATGGATATTTTTCAACCAAGGATCTGCATATTGTGTGAACAAAAAGTAATGGATACATCTATTTTCTTAATGGATTAATTCGTGATTCTGGCGGACCATACTACAAGGAAAAATGAGGAGTGACTATGAATGCTGAAAAATGGAGGTAAGCAATATCTTACCTATCTTTTGTTCCGAAAGTAGAATTGATTACTTATATTGCTTTAGAACGCGCAAAATTACTGACTACCGAGAAAATAACACTAACAAAGATTATGAGACGCGAAAATATTCTAAAGTATATAAAAGGTAAAAATAAAAATAAAAAATAGTGGCCTAGAATCCTCGAATACTTAAAAGAAATTAATTAATTTTAAATATATTCTAAAATAGAAAAATGGCAACCTTCAAAGAAGGTAGTATAATTGAAAAATTAAATTCCAGTAATTACGCAAACTGGAAATTCAAGGTGGAGATGCTCTTGATAAGAGAAGAGCTCTTTGAAGTTGTCACAGACGACCCACCTAATCCAATAACCCCGGAATGGTCGAAGAAAGATAGAAAGGCAAGAGCCTTGATAAATTTAAGTATTGAGGATAATCAAATTATCCATATTAAGCATTTACAAAATGCACGGGACACATGGAATACGCTAAAAAGAATCCATGAGAGATCAAATCTCTCAAGTAAACTCTTTCTCCTTAGGAGACTTTATGGAACGAAATTATCTGAAGGAGGAAATATGATTACTCATATAACCAAAATATTAGAAATTATCGATAAGTTATCAGCCATAGGCGAAGAAATTAAAGCAAATCATATTTCAGCATTATTGCTCTGCTCTTTACCTCCTTCATACGACACCCTCATAACCGCATTAGAAGCCAAACAGGAAGACGAATTAACTCCAGAGTTTATAAAGAGTAAATTAACAGACGAATTTAATAAAAGAAATGAGCATTCAAATACAAGTGATAATACCAACAAAGCCTTTAGAGCTGAAAGAAAATTTAAACCCACAGGTTTTAAAAAAGAAGAAAAATACTGCACGATTTGTCGATTAAAAAACCACAACACAGTTAATTGCTGGCATAACAAACATAAAACAACTAACTTTAAACAAAATGTAAGAAAAACTTCTCTTCTTCATTAGTTTTTCAAAAGGACGAGAACAGGTTAAAAGGCGCAGACTCAAATAAACCGAACAATGAAAGCACAGCTTATTTCGGAACCGAAGAAAAGAAAAATTGCGCATTTATAGCGAACAAATCGCAAAATAAAGCATGGATCATTGATTCTGGCTCATCCTTCCATATTTCAAATAATGAAAATTTATTTTCTGAATTTACAAATAAAGAACATACCAACGTCGTAATTGCCAACGGCAATAAATTAAAATCCTATGGTTCAGGTAATGTAAATATTACCACAATAACCTCCGACGGTAGAACACATGAAATAACATTAAAAAATGTTCTACTAGTACCCGAAATTGAAACTAATTTATTTTCGGTAGCTAAAGCTACGAAAAACGGATGCAAAATAATGTTCGAGAATAATAAATGTTTTCTAGAATATGAAGGATTAATTCGCTTGGAAGGTACAAGAAAAAACAATTTATACGAAATTCAGCAAACTAACGAAATCACAGATGAAAATTTCGTAAATATGATAACAAATTGCAAAAATAAAAATTGCGTTGAACTGTGGCATAGAAGATTAGGACATAAAAACGTCGCGTCAATGAGGGAAATAATGACTAAGGAATTAGCATGCGGAATAAACATAAATAATTGTTCCCATAGTACCGAATGTGAGCCTTGCATCAAAGCAAAAATAACTGAAGCACCATACCCCAAAAAGACGGAATTTAGAGCAAATAAAATTTTGCAGCTAGTGCACTCAGACGTATGTGGTCCTATTCAAACTCCAACCATAGGTGGGAAAAATTACTTTTTAACCTTCATAGACGATTACTCTAGATTTACTATAATTTATCTACTACAAAATAAAAGTGAGGTATTTGAAAAATTAAAGGAATATGTTGCTCTGGTCAACAATAAGTTTGGCAAAAAGCCTACAGAACTCAGAACTGATAATGGCAAAGAATTTAAAAATTCTAATATAGATAATTTTCTAAAAGAAAATGGAATTAAGCGACAGCTAACAGTACCATATTCTCCCAGCCAGAATGGTGTTGCTGAACGAAAGAATAGATCATTAATTGAAATGACAAGAACATTGTTAAGTGACTCTAATTTACCATTACATTTCTGGGGAGAGGCGATCTGCACCGCAAATCACCTACAAAATCGACTGCCAACTAAAGCCAACGAGAAAACTCCATATGAGTTATGGACAAACAGAAGACCAAATCTAAAATATTTAAGAGTCTTTGGCTGCAAAGCTTATGCATATATTAACAAGCAAAAAAGACAGAAATTAGATAATAAAGCAGTAGAGGGGATCTTCGTGGGATACGATAATTATTCCAAAGGATATCGTATCTATACGAGCGGCAAAGATATCACTATAGCCAGAACGGTGAAGTTCTTGGAAAACTATCCGAAAAATTCAAATAAAGAAAAATTGCTAGAACTAAATTTAGATGAAAACACTAATGCCGAAAACGAAAAGTCGGAAAACCCAAATCTGATAAAAATCGAAATTTCAAATGAAAATGATAATCAGAATGAATCTGAACTAAATCAAACCGAACCGAGAAGATCAGATAGAGTAAATAAAGGGGTTCCCCCAGATAGACTAATTTATTTGGTTAAAGATTAAAATATAAACGAACCGAAAAATTGGCAGGAAATAATAAACATGGAAAACCCAGTAGAAAAAGAAAACTGGATCAAAGCGACACAGGAGGAGATAGAATCTCACAACCAAAATAAAACTTGGACATTAGTTGACCCCCCGCCAAATACAAAAATAATAGGTTCGAAATGGCTCTTCAAAACAAAATTAGATGATAAAGGAAAAATACAAAAATATAAAGCGCGTTTAGTGGCAAAAGGCTATTCTCAAAATTTTGGTATTGATTACTATGAAACTTTTGCTCCAGTGGTTTCACATCACATACTACAATTAGAACATTTTTAGCAGCCGCCGCCTATCATAAACTAAACATAAACCACGTTGACATTAAAACAGCATTTTTGTATGGAAATTTAGATGAGGATATATACATCACTCAGCCGGAAGGCTATGTCAAACCTAAAAGTTAAATTTCAAAGACACGTGTTTATTCATACGTAATACTAAAAACAGTAAAGCATATATTATCGTCTATGTAGACGATTTATTAATATCAGCAAAAGAAAATGAAATTAAAGAAATTATACAAAAACTTAAGATTGAATATGAACTAAAGGATTTAGGTCAATTAAACTACTACCTAATGATTAAAATTGAAAAAACAAACGAAGGATATAAACTGAATCAAAAAAGTAAAATTGAAGAATTAGTTAGAAAATTTAAATTAGAAGATGCGAAACCTTACAAAACGCCCATGGAAACAGGCTATTTAAATTTTGATAACGAAGAAATACCATTGCCAAACAACATCGATTATAGAAAGGCAATTGGCGCTCTTTTGTATATCTCAACTGTCACAAGACCAGATATTTCAGCTGCCGTTAACATCCTAAGTAGAAAAAACGAAACCCTTCACAGAAGGATTGGAAGGCAACTAAAAGAGTGATTTCCTATTTAAATCACACTAAAAACTTTAAATTAGAAATAAATACAACACAGCAACCAATACTTGAAGTATACTGTGACTCAGACTGGGCTGGAGACATACAAACTAGAAAGTCCACCAGCGGAAACCTATTTTTATTAGGGGAAAAACCCAATTTTGTGGATTACCAAAAAGCAATCATGCATAGCCATGTCAAGTGCTGAAGCTGAGTACATTTCAGCAGCAAATGCGACACAAGAAATTTTATGGTTAATTAGACTCTTACAAGAATTTGACTTAGAACAGACATTATCCATAACTATGCATGAGGACAACCAGTCCTGCATAAAAATGATCGAATCAGAAAAATACACCCGTCGCACGAAACACATTGATATTAGGTATCATTCCATTAAACACCTAAAGGACAATGGTACAATCAATCTAAAGTATTGTCAATCTAAAAACATGGTAGCGGACATCCTAACGAAGCCCACTCCCAAACCTATCTTCGAAGTTCACAGAAGTAACTTAAACTTAAGAAATCAAATTCCAGAGATTAAGGAGGAGATTGTTGGTAATATATCAAAAGATTAATATCCGGAATTAATTTCTATGACAGTTTATTTACATCGTTTAAAACTCATCCCGATAAAAAGTAATTATCTGGAATTTCAAACAGGAAATGAAATTGCCTGATGCAATATGAAGAGGTTTTTACAACACGTGATCTGAACAAGGAAGTGAAAGACTAAAATACGTATTAGTGACGTAAATTGACTTTACGTCATTACCATCCAATGAAAGAACTTAAAAATGATGCCACTTGATAAGGACTAAGACTGTTGCATCTCTGCTTTATAGAACTTTAATAGATGCTTTTTCTCTCGCGATGGAGTTAGAACTGTATACTCCGAACTCCCTTAAACTTATCAAATTTAATTAATGTTTAAGATTAAAATTATGTAACTATTAAATATTAAATTGTAAATTAAATTCTTTAATCAGTATAATGAATGTTTTATTAATCAATAACTTATACACATTACTTAGTCACATGGATATTCTTCAACCAAGGATCTGCATATTGTGTGAACAAAAAGTAATGGATACATCTATTTTCTTAATGGATTAATTCGTGATTCTGGCGGACCATATTACAAGGAAAAATGAGGAGTGACTATGAATGCTGAAAAATGGAGGTAAGCAATATCTTACCTATATTTTGTTCCAAAAGTAGAATTGATTACTTATATTGCTTTAGAACGCGCAAAATTACTGACTACCGAGAAAATAACACTAACACCTTCTATAGAAATTACCTCGATTTCCCCTTCAAAGGATCTTACCGCTTGGTCACACCTGTACCTTGTTGCTGTACTCATTCTTACGCCACTTTCGTAAACCTTACATTCATATTTGTGAATAAAGCCGCTTTTATGAAACCCTGGACTCTCTATGCCTTTTAAACCCATTTCTTACCCTTGTCCAGTAACTATATATTTTATTCCCATCAGGTGTGAACCATCTCTGAATGTATTCATATCTTAAAGTTTATGACTTTGTTTTCGCATTTTTTTCTTTTGCAAATCTCACCCCAACATTCCTATATTTTGAATAACAAAATTCTTGTCTCTCCCGTATCCTAACTTTGAATACAAAACTCTTTTTATTTTTCCTACAAACTATTACCTACCCGTTGCGTTAGTAAAAGAAAAATCATTCTTTGATCTTTTCCCTTTCCGCCTGAGTTTAGAAGAAAATTCCTTTGATATTTTCCCCTTTTCTTCCACTTAAGTTAAATTGCATCCCCAGTTACCTGACAATATCATTAAAAATGGCTCCAAGGGGAGGGGGAAAGGGGCGTTTTAGAAGAAAAAGATTCATAACTTCGTCAATTAACAAGATATCAAATCCGCTTAAATTTATTATAAATTTTCTTAATATTATCTAAAACATTTACATTGACAAGTTTTTTTTATAAGACCAACCCTTACAGCAAAAAAAATAAAAACAAACAAATCCCTGCCGGCTCCGCCTGCGAACAAGTTAGATTTCGAAGTGGGTGGTCCCTTATGGAACTCAATTGCGGCATCATGGCAAAAGGATCATTTCTTCCGCAATTCCCAAGAAACAGGCGGCCCACGGTCTGCGTCTTCGAAATCTACCTGTGCCTGTAGGCTGAGCCGTCAGGGATTTTTTTAACTCCATTTTTGTTCACTTATTTGACAATTAACTTCCCAATTTACACTATCATCTTTCTTTATATGAGTGCTAAGTTTTCTTATATCCGGTCCGTTCAAACTCAATCTTTCTTTCATCTCATTCTTAACTCGGTAACCCCGACACTCCCAACAAAATACCTAAGTAGGTTTTCATAATTCTTAGGATTCCTTTTCCAAGAGTGGTTTTCTCTATATGGCTTCCTATCAACGTATGTCCGAGTCGCAATATCTTTTCTCCCCATCAATTTCAAAACCTTTCCCAAACTCTCATTTGTCACTTTTTCCGGAGAATTAAACTCTTTTTCTATATTTATTTTAACAGATTCTTTGTCTGAATTACACATTTCTTTTTTACTCTTTTTGTCAACCTGCTCTGCCAACTGAACCACACATAATTCCACAGTTTCGTGTTTATGTAATTTAGCCTGATTTCCCATCTGTTTACATTCTGATTTCTGAACGTCTAAATCCGTTCTTCTTAAGAAATCGTAAACAGCAGGCGTTATGAGAGGTGGATAATTTAATCTTTTAACAATAGCAACGATAATATTATTTTAAAAATACTTTTTATTCCCTTCTATCAATGCTATTGGCACGGAAACTAAGTCTGGCTTTTGTTTACTTCCCAGGGCTGGAACAAGAAATATATTCCCAACTTTTTTTGCTCTCCACGGAATGTCACATTCATCAAAAACAGCAATTTGTGCCCCTGTATCTTTAATCGCTTTGATCATCTTACCGTTTACATCTAAATCGATCATAGGTAAATTAGTTTCCACTCCTTCCCACTCATTCATATCCTTTCTATCACTAGTAGCAATCCAACCTATGTTTTTATCCTCATCATTGGATTTACTTTTAAACTTTTAAATGAAAAATTTGCGAAAAAATATTGATATTAAGTGATAAAAACGCCCATTTTCTTGTTACGTAGGGTCGTTTCATAGTTTTAAAATAAAAAGTTATTTTTGTCCGAATTCTTTGACATTTTTATTGGTGATAAATAAACAGTTTTATAGCCCGAGTATCCAAACTCTCTTTAAAATTTTGTGAAACAATATGCATAGTTAGTAGTGAAAAGATGAGTTCTTTTTAAAAAAAAAAGCCTTAGCTTTCAACCTCAGAGCAAAAATATATTAAGAGTTCTATGCTTTCAATACAATGGTACACATCCATCCGTTTTCAATCAACCCTTTTCAATCCCCTAGGCTAAACAGGTTAATCAATCAGGTTTCCCGTTTCTGAGGAGAGAAGCCTTAAAAAGCCGTGGACGCATGCGCAAAGAGATGATATTCGTGTGGAAATTTGCCAGAATGCGCTTTTCGTTTTAAATATATAGATTGCGGGCTACGTTTTCGACCGAGGCTGTTCTTGTTGTCTCTTTCAGGAAATGAAGATTATTTCGTACTTCGACAAAATCTTTAATTTTTTTTATTCTCTAATTGTTATTAAGTGAGACCTTCAAGAAGCAATGCGATGTTATTAAGACTTTCAGGTACAAGGTAATTATGTTATTAAAATGTTGAAATGCCAACAGAGTTTACGAAAAAAATTATTTAAAAATAAGTGATTTTCTTCACGTACTGATCAAAATTTTATTCAAACATTCGGGTGCAATTTTGGTAGTTGGGAATTAAAATTAAGTGGTATAAATATTACACAACCGTCTTCAAAGTGTTAATTTGTGTTATTATATAATAAATTTTTTTGGCGTGACATGTAAATAATATAGAAATTATTACAAATTTATTTCAGTTCTTTTTCCTTTCTTTTTACTCTTTTGAGTAAATAGTGCAGTAAAACCTATGAAAACTGTATCGCTGGCTACCGGAAAAAATTAAGTTTTAGTTTACATCTTAGAAGGTATTGCTGTAAGGTATTTCTTCTGTCGCGACCATGACATTTTACCATTTTACATATGTTTTTCTTTATCGTTTCTTTTACTTTCTGTCAGTTCTAGTTAAAATTGAGATTTTTTAAAAACATTTTTATGTTATTTAATAAGTTTCTTTCTTATCTGTTTTCCCAATAAATTTAACAGCTATTTTGCAATTTAACTTTTAAAAAGAATCCGTCAGACTTGACTGACTCTAACTTAGTATTAAATAATTTTTATTTTTATTAAAATACTAGCAAAACCCGCGGCTTTGCTCGCGTAATTCTTGAAAAATGTCAAGTGGTATTCGTTGGCCTATTTTCATTAGAGGGAATTTTACTGCCACAGATAATTCAGAAATTGTTAATTAAGTCACACTAATGTCGAAAAAAAATCGAAATTTCAGAACGTTTTTCGCTCTTTTAATCCCCTCCGCACCTATGGTAGTGTCACAGATATAAAACAATAGCCTATGTTACAGCAGGGACTGTTACCATCCCTTTTGAAAATGGTTCTGTAGTTCCAGAGTTTCCATAGAAATTGTAATTTAGAAAGTTTTTAGACCGCTTTTCGCTCATCTCACCCTTTTAAATTTCGAATTTTTTTTAGAATTTGTTCTCAGAGAGCATTTATATTTTATAAATAACTATCATGCCAAATTTCCAGTTTCTAGTTCCTTCAGTATATATATAAAAAAAAAAAATCGAAATTTTAGAACGTTTTTCACTCTTGCACCTCCCTGTGGTAGTGGCACCGACATAAAATATAGCCTATGTTACAGCAGGGACTGTCACCATCAATTGGCTACCATAACTTTTGAAAAGGGTTCGGTAGTTGCAGAGATTCCATAGAAATTGTAATTTAGAATGTTTTTGGAACGCTTTTCGCTCATCTCACAGTTTTAAATTTCGAATTTTTTTAGAATTTGTTCTTAGAGAGCATTTGCATCTTATAAGTAACTACCATGCCAAATTTCATGTTTCTAGCTCCTCCAGTATAAAAAAAATCGAATTTTTAGAACGTTTTTCGCTCCTGCATCCCCCTGGGGGTAGTAGCACCAACATAAAATATAGTCTAAGTTGGAGCAGAGATTGTCACCATCAATTTGCCACCATCACTTTTGAAATTGTTTCAGTAGTTCCAGAGATTTCGTAGAAATTGTAATTTCGAATGTTTTTAGAATGCTTTTCGCTCATGTCAACCCTTTTAAATTATTTTTTTTTCGAATTTGTTCTTACAGAGCATTTACATCTTATAAGTAACTACCATGCCAAATTTCATGTTTCTAGCTCTTTCAGTATAAAAAAAAATCGAAATTTTAGAACGTTTTTCGCTCCTGCACCCACCTGGGGGTAAGTGGCACTAACATAAAATATAGCCTATGTTGGAGCAGGGATTGTCACCATCAATTTGCCACCATCACTTTTGAAATCGCTTCAGTAGTTCCAGAGATTACCCCCTACAAACAAACAATCTTTACTGCTTTATAATATTAGTATAGATTTAAATGTGACAAAAGTTTCCACAATTTTTTGATTTAACACAGAAGTTGAAAACGAATATTTAGAATTATTATCTGAAGCTGCGTTTTATTAATTTCTATTTACTCTGAAAAAATATACTTTTTTATACTATATATAAAATAAAATATCAAAAGATTTTTTTTTCTACTCAATATTCTTGTTTTAGACACAATAAAAACAAAATCGTCTGCAACTTACATGGAAAACGATACCATTCAGTTAATCTTTTCTTGCAAACTTTGTATTATTTGGATAAGATAATATAGCGTGAGATAAGATAACACCAGTTTTACATTTAAAAAAATACATTAAAACATTTAATGAAAACGCCTCTTACTATTTATTAAAAACGTCTTCTTGTCCTGAATCTTTGGGTTGAATTTCTGGCTGAATACTTGGTATATACATCGGGTAATGTAGTTTTTTTAAATCTAAGGTTTGATCAAATTAGTTATTGTTGGCTACTTAATGCAAGTGCAATTAAACTGCAGTATATTTTGTCATTATTTGTACATTGTATGGAACGTTCACAGGGTAAATATATGTTCCTTTAATAGCTTTGAAACAGCTTTAACAAATGAAATATTCACAGAGATCTATATTTTTATATAACTGCATGTTTGTGGGCGTTTGTAATATATATATATATATATATATGTGTGTGTGTGTGTGTGTGTGTGTGTGTGTGTGTAAAAAGCATATGACAGCTGAATACATAATTTTTCAAGCGGTTATTGATGTGTACAATATTTTTTCGCTATTTCACCATTAAGTACTGAGACATAAATTATCGCATAATTACTGTGAGCGGTCTTTCAGACCGCTTGATAGAAATATGAATAAAAGTTAGATTAACTCATACGATACTGTTTTTGTACCCTCAACCGGGGTGACTTATTCTCATTTTTTGCCTCTTGTTGTCTTTAAAGGTCGAAAACTTATTGAAATTTTCTTTTAAACAATTTCCTTTTTTTTTTTTCCAGTTCTACGATATCCCAATAAGAAAAACATTTTTTTGATAAATGATTTTATTTTACACATTACTAAAATAGACGCCCGATAAAAACATATGTACAGATGTCTTATGATATTAGTAGTACATAACACTTTCCTAGTGCTTTAAGCCATTATCAAGGATTTCAATCAGCGGAGACCAAAGCTCTGATGTCGTCAACATCAGACTAAAGTTTTTAAGACATTTGTACATATGATTTTATCGGACGTCTATTTTAGTAATGTGTAAAATAAAATCATTTTTCATAAAAATGTTTTTCTTATTGGGAATAAACAAAGGCGAATCTTCCGTTTCGAATTTTTCTTTTATTAGTAAAGTGATTTTGGTCTAAAATATCAATTGTAAATTTTAAAATCCACATTTAGTATTATTTAAAAATAGATTTTTAATTGTTATTTTCTTTAAAATGGGACAAAGTCGCTTCTGGATTGGGGTGACTTTTTCTCATAACTAAAAAATCATTGAATATGCCTTAAAAAACTTGTTAGACAATGTAACCCTACTATTATGATAGAGTAATAACAAGTAACCAAAAATAAGTATTTTCGTAATTAAAAAAATTATGAAAATGAAAAGAAAATTAAATTTTATTAAAAAAATTACTATTTTGCAAGATATGTAAAAATAATTAACAATTAAGAAATGATAAGATTACTGTTTTCCAAATAAATAAATAAATAAATAAATAAAAATTAGATACATTTATTTATATTAGGCATTGAAAAAGCATTTTTTAAAGAAAAAATAGGTCTTAGAGGGGTTAATTTTTAAAATGTCGTTTGCTATAGCATGTTCCCTATTTCAACTGAAGTGTAGAGCACTTATAGTTTTTTTACAGGTTGAAAACTTACAGTCAAAAGCATTCCGTTACATTACAGTCAATAGGAAATAATCGTTTCAAGCGCATTTTGATGATGCTACGCCCTCTAAAATATCATGTAATTGATATATAATTATGAAGCGCATTAAAACATGTTTTTTGTAGAATATGGGGTGCAAAGCATTTATTATTCATTTACAGGGTCAAACAAAAGAATTCTCTTACACATTGGGGAAAAATTAAAAAAAGTGTAATATAGTGATATTTCGCTATTTCAAACATAATGAAAATTATATGCATTACTCAGGTGCACTATAAATTCCTCTCTTGAAAGTGTGGTGTGCATTGCGTTTATTTACAGGGACACACAAAAGATACCGCTTACAGTACATGTGCGATATTTACAGTCTATGTGTGATAAGTGCTCCTTCAACTTTGGTTTGCGTTTTTAAGTTTAAAACTAAATTTTTTCATAGAACGTGTGTATTTACAAACTCGGTTGATCATATACAGGGCTACACAAGGAAATTCGTGAGTATTACAGACTATGGGAGTGAATTTCTTGTAGGTAGTTTTTAATTGTGTTACGCATTTTCCTGCTGAACTATAGTTAGTACACAAATAGAAATTTGTGGAATATAAGTTAATTCATATACGTAGTACATATAAGTATATAATTCACACATAGACTGTAAATATCGCACATGTACTGTAACCGGTATCTTTTGTGTGTCCCTGTAAATAAACGCAATGCACACCACAAGGACTACGCAAAGAAAAAGATGCATTGTCGTTTACGGTTGGTAAATGCCGCGAGTGAGTTCTAAGTTGTCTTTTTTCTTAATATGTGGTGTGTACAAAACACTTCATATAATATACAGTGCTGTACAAAAGATTTCGAGTGCATTTTCATCGATTGCCGAAAATTGCTGAATGTGAATATTCTAACTGAAATAAATTGTATCATGCTATATATCCACATCTGTGGGTCATTTACAGGGCTGCACACAATAATTCGACTACTTTTTTGGTACTGAAAGGTAATTTCGAAAACTGTATTTTTCAATGTGTTATATGTTTTTTAAACTGTTAGCCAAAAATAACCAAAAACGCCGTTTCAAGAATCTGAAAACGGTTTAGAGACTTTTAAAATATACACTAAAACATAGATTGGTTTAGAGACACTAGTAATGTGCACAGGCAACCCGGTGACGGTCGAAAACTTGCCGCAACAGACGCTAAGGAAAGTTATTTGGCATACTGGTAGTACTGGTGAATGTACTCGTAGTACCCTGACAGTTTTGGATGTTCTTTGATTAAGTATAAAGTGGGGAAACGGGGGCTAATCCGCCCTCTTAATTTAGATAAATGAGTTTTTCATGCAGAATTATCCAATTTGCTTCAAATTGGTGTGGTCCTCAAATTGGTGTCAAAGTCCATTGAGATAAGGCGCTTCCCTGATTAGTTTTAAGGGTTTATTGGTTAAGTATAAAAGGGGGGGGGATATAATTCCCCCTTAATTTATTGTCAATTTCTATATTTTTCGAGAGGCATTATTCTTTGAAATTAGAGTATAATATACAATTAGTGTGAATAGCCTGTGAGCTCAATGCCATCAGTTTAACTGGGCACTTTTCTTTTTATTAAGATATTGCGACATAGAAAAAAAAAGTATGTAATTTAAATTATCTATTCAGAATTTTTTAATTATTTTCTTAACTTATAATCATAATTTATTAATTTTAAGCTATTAATTTGTAAAGTTCGTTTTAAAATATTGCACTCTATATTTTTTATTTATTTATTTTATTTTCTACTTTTAGTGTTCAAAATATTTCATTGTAGCCAATTGTTATATTTTAGCGGGCGTGGTTTGACGCATAATTGAATCCATTGTTATTGTAACTCATATAAAGTTGTAAGTTGTAATCATAACGAATATTTGGCACCTGTGCCCGGCTAACGGAAAAATGACTTAAAGTCAATTTCTTAATTTATAATTAAGTTCTAAAAATATTAAAATTTTGTATTGCATTCGGAAACACACCTGTCTACATAATTTTTTATAATTTTAGCATGTCAGATGAGTGAAAAATCGATTACAAAATTCTATTTTTACATACGTGAATCAAGTTAAGTTAACTCTTTAAATCCCAAGCATTCAAAAACTGAATGAGCTTAGAATCCCATCAAAATAGCCCAAAATGCTGGTTTTTTTCGTTTCCCCCTTTTTCACTAGGAAAATAGTGGAAATGATCATATTGCCTTCTCACTTTATTCAAATTTCGACAGGTGTTACACCCCTCTGTTTATCATTGCTTCAGTTACTGAAAAAAAATCTTGTTTTCCTTTCTGTACTGTTCAAAAATGCCAACACATTACCCCATCCATCACTGAGAGAGACCGCCCCCTTGACAGCCCCCCCCACCCATTTAAGGGGAAGGAAAATCTTTTCTGCTATCCTGGGCTATTGTGGGTTTCACAGCATTGGGATGATTTCGGCTATTGCGGGATTCAACAGATTAAGTGAAAGGAAGTAAAAAATGACGTTACATTGACGCAATCATAGTAAAATTCCTTAATTTTATAAATGAGAATGCAAGTTTTCTCCGACAGGCTGCACCAAACTGCGCTACGCGTGCATCTCTTTACGGACCCCTTGAGTCACATGATGCTCTTTTCGTGTTCGTGCATTTGCCTCACCTGTGTCACAAAAAGAGCATCATGTGGGTCATGGCCAAGGGGTCCGAAAAGAAAGGAACACGTGACGTAGTGCGGCAGCCTGTCTTTTTCGTCTGCCTCGGTGTTAACCCACCCCCTCCTGTCACACTGCGCTACATTTTATCATTTTCTCTAAAAGTTTCACGTAATTAATAGATAATCCCAAACGAAAAATAAAAAAGACAATTACCTTTCATATTTGTCTTAATTTTACTTAGCTGTATAAAATCAGCAGTGTTGAATTTGTTTTTGTCAAATATCAGTGTTGCCTGTTATCATTTAAAATTACATCTTTTATTTCTTAGGTGCTCATTTCAAGAAATATCCTTACAAAAATCAGATTTCCATTTTGATTACATTTCTATGGCGAAGATTGGAGGTCTCAGTGAAATTCCAGGAGATAGAATAATCGAATGGAAAGTGAAAAACTTTTTCTCCCTTCGTGATGCAATAGATACGCGTTACGAAAGTCCCAATTTTCACTTTTTTGGTATCTCCTGGTATCTGTGTCTTTTCCCCAATGGTCATACAAAAACTGGATCAGTTGGATGGATAGGCGTATACCTTAATAGAATGTCATCTGGATCTGTTATTACACTGGATTATTCATTAGCTTTAAAATCTAGAGACCGAAATAAAGACCAAGTTCTAAAAGGCACAGCGGCAGTCTTCAATGAAAGAAATTCTGGAAAAGGATTTTCTAAATTAATATCTAGATCGGTATTGTGGGAGAAGAAGGCTGACTACTTAGACCACTCAGGCGAAATAACAATACTCTGCACTCTGAAAAATATTGCACATGTTATTTTGCCCCCTATCGCTGTAACAGGTAAGTCATAAATTGGAGCACGATTTTATAATGAAGCAAAAACACTATTACTTACCCATCATACGTAGTATAGGGTAAGTCTTGTAATCGTTAAAAATCGAAAAAAAAATTTGACGGATTTACACGTTTCAGACACTGGAAATTCCGAAAAACACATTTTTAGAAAAAAAAATTGACGTCCGTCTGTCTGTGTGTCTGTAAACACTCTATCTCCCAAACAAATTGAGATAGAGACTTGAAATTTGGTATGTACTTAGTGTGTAATAATGGAAAGAAGCTTATTGAATTTCAGTAACATCGATTATACGGAACTATTTTTTTCGGACTCTCGAAATATTCGTTCTGATAAAAGGTATATAAAAATTTTCGCAATTGTTTATTTTAAGGAGTGAATATAAAAGACAATTAAAAAAAACATAAATTTTGAATAAAGCATGACGTCGATCGGATAATGAGTTGCCGAGATATTTATAATCATATTTTCCACACTCTTCGATTTTTCATCACCCTGTATTTTCATCCAAATTTCAATTCAAAGACATATTTTAATTGGAAATAAGACGCTTAATTCGACGCAGTAAGCTGTTAGTTAATATGATTATCATTTTTGAAGTTATAAGGATTTTTTTTTTTTTTACGCCATTCAGTAATAGAGCATTTAAAGTTTATGGCGTCATCAAGCCAGGATTTTATTCGATTCGCAATGCATTTTATAAGTAGTTTATACATGTTTTATTTGCATATTTTATGTTATGCATATCCATGATGGGTAAGTATTGCGGTGGCCCCCAACAACTAGTTTTCATTGTAACTGGATAAAGAAAAATAAATGTTAATAAATTGACAAACATGACGCATTTTCTATCATTAGACGAGGGATAGATTTTTTTTCTTTCATGATAAAAATCCATTAAATTATTTTCGTTACTTTAAAAATATATATGAAAAATACTCATTTATGATTATAGTGTCAAGATCCAAAATAATCGATTGATAACGATTCAAGAATATATTACAAATAATGTTAAATTTCGAAAGCGTCTTAGTCTTTTAGATATTAAAAATTTATTACTCAAAATTAATTTGTTTACTAATATTTTACTAATATGTCTTAGCAAGTTATATCTACTAGAATTAACAAGAAAATAAAATAGTAAGCGTTCTTATTAGTCTCCACAGCTTATTAAAATTACTTATAATTAAATGTGATGGAGATAAATATAGAATTACTTAGTTATAATTTAATTAACAGGTATTTTCTTTTAATTTTGTGTTAATGCTTAACCCCTTCGTAACGGCGCGGCGTCCCGTAAAACCATTTAAATCTTTGGGCAGCACGTTTTCGCAACAGACATTTTCGTCTTATTTTATCGCTCAAATTCTGCGATTAAATAAATTTAAATATCTGTTAAAAATTAGTGGTGTTAAAATTCAAGGACTTTAATCCTCTCTCCAAAAACGGTTACAGTCGTTGAAAAGGGAAAAATAAATTATTTTTAATTCAGAAATGAAAATGCGAAGATCATTTGAAAGCAATTTAATCTGTGATAGGATAGGACTTAATCTGTGTTGGTAACATATTCGATTATCGCTTCAATCACAATTCTTTTAGGAAAATTAGAACGTGAATTGAATAATTAAACATACACACTGAAATCTAAAGTACATTTTCCATACATTATGTTAATGCATTAGATTAAATAGAGTGAAATTTCTGTTAAAAAGTAGTGGTGTTCAAATTCAAGGATTTTGAATCCTCTCTCCAAAAACGGTTACAGTCGTTGCGAAAGGATAAATAAATTATTTTTAATTCAGAAATCAAAAAGTGAAGGGAATTTGCAAACGATTTAATCTGTGATAGGAAACGACTTCATCTGTGTTGTAACATATTAGATTTTCGTTTCAATCACAATTCTTTTAAGAAAATTAGGACTTGAATTGAATAATTAAACATACACACTGAAATCTAAAGTACATTTTCCATACTTTATGTTAATGCATGCCTTTCTAGTTGAAACAGATTAACTTCGAAAACACATATAAATAGAACAATAAACAACCAGAAAAAAAGAAAGAAATACTCCCATTATTACAACCCAATGCAATTTTTTATACAGTTGTATATAAAGAACTACACATACACATGTTGAACAGAAGCTAAAATTTTTCAAAAGGAATATGTCGTATTTTATTACAAAAATATGTTCAAATTTTAACGCAATCGAATAATTTCCCTACGTTAGAGCAGAGGTTTTCTTTCTGCGTGCCCTGGAAGGATCACATATGTGCGACAGAAACATTCAATCATATTCTATTAAAACTTTAGCTAAATTTTGAAAAAAAATTAATTTATTTTTAACGCAGCATTGGATTATAAAATAATTTCATGTATTCAGATTTGAAGGAAGAAACTAGTTATACATCGCGCAAGATAGCCATAATGTATTAAAAATAATTCGTTAAGCTACACTTATTTTAAATTTCTAATATTGCACGGAATTTTTAAGCACGATATCCGGCATGAGTGCTAGTATATCTCGCCTCCTCTAAATCTTTGAAAAAAAAAAAAAAGGATATAGCTTGAAATACAAAGAAAATGTACCAACTAGGTACCCCCTCCCCCCCCCCTTACTCCCTCTAACAAATTCCTGCGTACATCCATCATAAATCATTATCTTATCTCAATCACCGATGAGACTATGCATAAGTTGTCTTTAAGCGCATTATCACTGTTATACGAATGTGCACTTTAAGCATTAGTACACATTAGTATTAGTAACGCATCTTCTATAATTTTAACCAAGAAAATAAAGAAAAATTGAGAAAATACCAAGCCGAACCGACTTTTTTTACCATTCTCCATATTATGAAAGGATAAAAAGTAAAACCCTTTTAAAATGCAAAATTTAAATTCAAAATTTAAAATTTAAAATCCCCGAAACATTTTTTCTAACTTCATAAATGCGTATTAAATCTAATTTGCCCCTGGTGTCTTGTATCACTGCCTCACAATTATTATTTTCATGCATCAATTTTGATCTCTCCTTATTTTTAAATGTGCTGACTATTACGCTTCTTGCAGTCACTTGCGGTTTCTCTGTGCGACCAGATTCTGCAGGATTTGGTGTGGACGGAAACCCGGGCAACATACGAGAGCTAAGTAACCAATTAACTGTATTTCACCTCCCACTCTCAGTAGAGCACTCTAACAAAAGCATATTGGAGTTAGGCTCCAACAAAAAGCGGGAACACGCATTTTTCGCGGCTTTTTGCCCGGTCTCGACTGCTATGAAGTAGCCTCGCTCGGCCGTATCCTGAAAATGCCGTCATCGGCGCCTTTTTTTCCGTATCCACCTGCTAAGAAGAGTTGCGGTCGAAGTTCCGTCGGCCCCGGTTCGAAATTACCATCTTCAACGGGCTAGGTTCATTAGTCCACGATGAGTCCGCAACTTTAGCTCTCAGTACCCCTTGGTTTGAGTTACGGAAAAGAGAATGTATTTAAAAATGAATAAAGTCAGACTTAAAAAAAAAAAAGAAACTCTTTTTACTGCAACAGTTTCCACACACCTACCCCCCCTGTCCCCGGAAACTTCGAAATACGTAACGAAAAAGGGTGAAGCTACAACCCTACGTTACATATATATATATAAGAACGAAAAATCATGCGTCAAGCATACATTATAAAACGCTTTCCAACACATTTGTAATGCTGTAAAAAAACTTCAGTTTAATATGATGAAAGCTGGTATCTAAAGCAAACAATATGGAAAACGCGTAACACATATGAAAACTCTATTTCAGCATTTACCATCCATAATCGTTAAAGTATCCGAATTCTTCTGTGCAATCCTGTATGTGATTTATTTATTTGTATATGTACTATATAGCATGATAAAATTTAGTTCAGTTAGAAAACTCATAACACAGTTCAAAATTCTCCTTCATCAATTTTCGCCAGTAAACAAAAACGTACCCTATTCTTCTGTGCAGTCCTGTATATGATTTATTTATTTTTATATGTACTGTATAACATGATAAAATTTAGTTCTCATTAGGAAACTCACATAACACAGTTCAAAATTCCCCTTCATCAATTTCCGTCAATAAACAAAAACGTACTCGAATTGTTTTGTGCAATCCTGTATATGATCTATAGAGTTTATACACACCAAGTAATGCAAAAAATTACTTAAATTTAAAAACTCGGACCATAAATGAAAACGCACTTCTAGCAATTATCATTCATAGATAGTATTATAGCCAAATTACTTTGTGTGCCCCTGTAAATGAACGGTAAATATTATGTACGTCATATTCTACAGTAAGCATCTTGTAATGCCCCTCATTGATGTGTATCAACTTCAGTATGTTTGGAATAGAGTAACATCATTTAAATACATTGCAAACGGTTTTTCCCGTAAATTTTAATGTAACGGGATTATTTTAAGTGTTACTGTAAACGAACTATAAATGCTACACATTTAATTTTCAATACTTAACTTTTCATAGTAAACCTTAATATCATATATCAACTACATGGCAAATTAAATAGCAATCTGAATTTATTTATGTGAGTTAGAGCGCTTCGTCGCGGCGACAACTCATCGCAGCGTCAATTCGTCGTGGTGTCAATTCATCGCGACGTCAATTCGTCGCAACGAAAATGTTTTTGAAGGCTATGATGATAAAATAAAGACAATTTAGTAAAAATTTTTAATGATAATTAGTTTTTTTAGATATAGAAAATTATAACTAACAATTTACATGCGATTATATCTAAAAAACAAATTATCATTAAATAATTTTACTAAATTTTCTTTATTTTATCATCATAGCCTTCAAAAACATTTTCGTTGCGAGGAATTGACACCACGGCGAATTGATGCTGCAATGAGTTGTCGCCGCGATGAATTAACGCTGCGATGAATTGTGCGCGATGAATTGTTCCGCGATGAATTGTGCGCGATGAATTGTTCCGCGATGACTTGTGCGCGATGACTTGTGCGCGACGAATTGACGCGACACCGGGAGATATAGATGTACTGATTGATAATTCTAAAAAGGTTTTTTGAATCCTAAAATGTAAAAGAAATCTTCACCGTTTCATGAACACATAAAAACTTTCTTTTATTGAAGTAAGGTGTCACACAAAATATACATATAAAACAAATAAACCACTGACATGTTTCGGTTTCATTCGAGATAACAACCATTATCACAAAAATACAACATCGTTCGATGTTGTATGCACGATCAAGGATCGATGTTGTATTCTTGTGATAATGGTTTTATCTCGAATACAACCGAAACATGTCAGGTTATTTGTTTTATATGTATGTTTTGTGTGACACCTTATTTAACAAAATATACATATAAAACAAATAAACCACAGAAATGTTTCGGTTTCATTCGAGATAACAATAATTATTACAAGAATACAACATCGTTCGATGTTGAATGCACGATGAAGGATCGATGTTGTATTCTTGTGATAATGGTTTTTATCTCGAATGAAACCGAAACATGTCAGTGGTTTATTTGTTTTATATGTATATTTTGTGTGACACTTTACGTCAGTAAAAGAAAGTTTTTATGTGTTTATGTGGCCTTAATTTCGAAATTACGTCTCATATCTTTCTAAATTTTAATACCAAAGTTAAAATTTGAAAATAGTATATTAAATATAAATGCTCAGGTTTGAAAAGAAAAAGAAAATATGAAATTTCATCAAAATGTGAAATATTTTGATCTCTAGGTATATATTCGATTTAAAAAGTATCATCTGCTCGATACTGGCGACTCTGACCTATGACTTTTAAAATATGAAATTTCTTTAAAATATTTTCTTGTAAACAATTAATTAAATAATTCTATGCTTTTTTGCTCGAAAAATAATTAAAAATCATCGCGATGTTTAAATTATTTGTTTTTAATATGTGCAGTCGAGTCTGCTTCACTAGAGAATAATTAATTTCCGGCCTATAATCCGCGGATCAAACAATCATGTTTTGACCCAGAAATTTTATTCAATAATTAAAGTCAAATATTTACAGCGATCTAGTAAGTTATATTTTATAAAATAAAATTTCTGGGTCAAAACTTGATTGTTTGACCCGCGGATTATGGGGATTGTTTCATAACATATGCTTGACGCATGATTCATCTGTAATGTTTTCCCATTATTTAAGAAAATGTTACTTACACTATTCTGTCTTTAAACGGCTCATTTATTCAACTTCACAATGAGATAATATTGAAAACATCATGCTTTGGTTTTTCTTGATATTATGCCAATAATAATTTAGAAAGACTGTCAATTTGATTTCTGTGTTATTAGACAAATTACATAAAAGTTCAATGAAGACGATTTCTTATGTTTCTAGTTCTAATAACTTTTCTCTCTTTCAGAGAATGAATGTGTGCAAACAGCATCGTTTTGGAATGCAGATGTATCTCTGCAAAGCCTGTGCAAAGACTTTTCTGAGCTGTTGGATTCAGGTCCTAAACACGATGCCACAATTAAGTGCGGCGAGTTCTCCATGAAGGTTCACAAGATAATTTTAGGCGCACGATCGGAGGTGTTTAAGGCGATGCTGCAGAGCGACATGCTGGAGGGTCGAACAGGAATTGTGGAAATTCAAGACATGGATGCTCATTACATTCAGGATTTCATAAAATACCTTTATACTGGATCAATGCCTGAAATGACATTCGATAAGGCAAAGGCACTCTACGAAGCCGGTGATAAGTATGCAGTCAGATGTCTTGTTCTTCGATGTTCCAAGTACTTGCAAGACAACTTGTGTCCGGAAATTGCTTGTAAGTGCCTCGCACTTGCCGAAGTATATTCGGATCAAGATTTGAAGAGTAAAGTTACAACCTACATTTCAGATAAAAAACTTTACCTTCAGGACGAACTCTGGTTACCTTTATGTGAAAATTATCCAAGATTAGCTAATGAAGTGTACAGATTGTCACATAAGGTCCTACAAAATAAAAATGTGTAATTAATTTTTCTTTTTTTAAGCAACTGTTTGGAAAAGTTTACGAGACATTTATGCATAAGTTCGGTGATAAGTATGCAGTCCGATGTCTTGTTCTTCGATGTTCCAAGTACTTGCAAGACAACTTGTCTCACTTGGCTCCGGAAATTGCTTGTAAGTGCCTCGCACTTGCCCGGATAGTGCGAGGCAGTATATTCGGATCAAGATTTGAAGAGTAAAGTTACAACCTACATTTCAGATAAAAAACTTTACCTTCAGGACGAACTCTGGTTACCTTTATGTGAAAATTATTCAAGATTAGCTAATGAAGTGTACAGATTGTCACATAAGGTCCTACAGAATAAAAATTTGTTATTGATTTTTCGGTACTTCTCTATTATCCCGTCGGCCGTTTTTCATAACAAAAAACTATCGCCAAACTGTACGATTAAACGCCAAAAATGCAGTCACATTTACTTGATGTCAGAAGCAGTATACGTGTTTGTTATGTCCTCAAGTGGTTTTTAATTCGACATTTGCGTGTATTTTTCATTATGTTTTACTGATTTATTAGTTATTTCATTAATTAAAATAACAATTGTGTCCTTAAAGTCTTATATTTTATTTATTTATTTATTTTGATATTCCTATGGTAACGTTTTCCCGTTTATTTGGCGTTACAGTTTGGCGATAGTTTTTTGTTATGAAAAGTGGTCGACGGGATAATAGAGAAGTACCGATTTTTCTTTTTTTTTTCAGCAACTTTTTGGAAGAGTTTACGAGATATTTATAAGACTAACAATAAAAGAGTAAATTAAAAAACAATTATTACTTTTTATTTTTTATGTATATTTTGCAACTTTTTTGTGTTAAAAATGTTTTGTTGCAGTTTATCCGCTATTAGGCATATTTTGTCAAGAGTGGTTTAGCGCATCATTACTTCAGTGTTTCTATAACTCGCAAACAGTTGTAATAATAAAGATTATTTGGTGATTTATCACCTGCGCCTGAAGAATATTTATTTAATTTTAAAATTAAATATTTTAAAATTTAAATATTTAAAATTAGTATAATAAATTTAATATAATCAGTATTAACTACATAATAATTATTAAACTGAATAATGTAATAATAGATAATTTCCAAATTTTAAATATATATATATATATATATAAACAAAAAAAAACGTATATTTGTGTTATAGCGGCCCCCACAATTATGATTTCGCCAAGATCATCGCAAAGTTTATATAGGCATCCTATATACGCATATATATATTCCAAACATTCCTATATGTGCCATATACGTCATTATACACATTTACGTCTTATATGTCATATATACATCATATACACATGTCATATATATACATCATATATGCATCCTATTTGACTATAACTTGGCCACATACGTCAAGAAATGTTATATGTATATCATATATTATTATAATGTCATACAATGCTTTATAATTTGGCAATAAATCTTGGTCGCTTGGTGATTCATCCCTGGGGACAGCTATAACACGAAAGTACCAAATTTACAATGTATTAATGAAAACAGAAATAAAAATATTTTATTGGGTCCTACCTACAATAACTTTAACTCTTGTTTAGATTTATGTCTGAGCTAAAGATATTTTGAGGAAATTAAAGTTGAAGACCACGTTTTTTGCTTTAAAGACGATTTCTCCTCCGACGGCAAATTTTGAATTCGGCCTTCTTTCATATATGATAGTTTGCATCTATCCTTTTTGTAACTTTAACATTTTTGTAACGATTTTATGCATTTCTATTGCCTATTCAAAGAAAAATTCTTCTAAAGTTACAGAATTTCGTTAAAAACGGTTAAAATAATAAAATGTGAACATCCAGAAGTCCATTCGCGACCGAAAACAACAAATATCCCCCCCCCCCACCCAAGAAAAAAAAAACGAATGGTTTGCTGCAGCTTTGCAATATAGATTAAGGAATGTGTGCATCGGGCCACGCATTAGAGGGAGGTCGCCGGGCTACATGCGGCCCGCAGGTTGAGTACGGCTGGTCTAGATAGACGGTCACTTGGAGAAGGAGGGGGGGGGGGTGCTTTCTGACTGCTCGTCGCCTCGGGCCCACAAAGTGCAAAACCGATAAATATAAATAAAATATTTTAAAAATATACAAATATAACTAAAAATAAATTAAAAAAGCATGTAATTAAAGATTTCCCGACATAAATAATAAGTTTTATTCACGAGCCACCTGACAAAGACCAGACCTGATCGGTCCGGCCCATGCTTATCTAGAGGGAAGGGGGAGCTTCCGGATAAAATAAACAGAAATGGAATAACCTAAGTTATATGGCGATCATTGTAAATGAGTCCTGTAGATTTTGCACCCATAATTTTTTTATACGGTAATCAAAATAACGGAGCCCTGTGTGCTTTTCAGACATATATCGTTAATACATCGATCACTCTAACAAGGCCCTATTAATTTTGCGGGCATAAATCGTTAAAATGACAGTCTTTTTAACATATCCCTATGAGTAACGCCTATAAACCTATTATACAGCAATCACTATAATGATTGAAAGCCCAAAACCTGAGCCCAAAAACATGGCGATCAGTATTTAAATCGTAAATATTTACTACCAAATGTTTTCTTTTTTTTTTTTTTTTTTTTTTGCGAAGAGTAGGAAATGTACTATATTTTGCATAAAGATTGAAATCCGATCGCTCAAAGACGAAAAGCGCAAAAACAATTTATAAAATATTAAATTAAAAAATACTTTTTCTTTGAAAAATGTCACGTAAAATATCTCATCAAAAATCAGGAATAGTTGTCTTATTCGTCTAATCTTCCATAATCATGTTCATAGCCGATGTTGGTGACGAAATCGCTGAAATACATGGCTAACGACTTTTTTAGTAGATTTGTTATGCTGAATTTTACACTCCTACGCACAGCTGCTGCTGAGATATAGCGAAATGATCTAAAACTTTCGACTCCCATTTAACCCTCTTAGGGGTCAAGTTTCAAAAATCCTTTATTATTTCTTGCCTAGGTCATAACAGCAATCTACTGTCCAAATTTCGTGATCCTGATTTTGTCGTTTCAGCTCTGCGTTGATGGGTCAGTCAGTCAGTTAGGAATTCTCTTTTTATTATATTAGTATAGATAGATTATACAATAATTTATTAGCATGCAATGCAATTACGGTAATTTCTGGCGCATAATCTACGAAAAAAAAAAAAACATTTTAATATCCAGAAATTTTATTTAATAGTTGTCGCCAAATAAGTTCCAGTTTCCAGTAAATTACATTTTATTAAATAAAATTTCTACGTTTAAACATGTTTGCATGATCCGTGGATTATACGCCGAGAATTGCGATAACTAACTAAATTCAACATTGGTTAATTACTTATTGAAGTGAAAACGTCTTTAGCCGCGTTGGGCATTTTTTGAGATGGGAAAAAAACCATTGAACTCGCGACACTGTTACTGTAACCGACACCTTTGCATATTTGAAGTGAAAACTTCTTTAGGCGCGTTGGGCATTTTTTGAGATGGGGAAAAACCATTGAACTCGCGACACTGTTACTGTAACCGACACCTTTGCATATTTGAAGTGAAAACTTCTTTAGCCGCGTTGGGCATTTTTTGAGATGGGAAAAAAACCATTGAACTCGCGACACTGTTACTGTAACCGACACCTTTGCATATTTGAAGTGAAAACTTCTTTAGGCGCGTTGGGCATTTTTTGAGATGGGGAAAAACCATTGAACTCGCGACACTGTTACTGTAACCGACACCTTTGCATATTTGAAGTGGAAACTTCTTTAGCCGCGTTGAGCATTTTTTGAGATGGGAAAAAAACCATTGAACTCGCGACACTGTTACTGTAACCGACACCTTTGCATATTTGAAGTGAAAACTTCTTTAGGCGCGTTGGGCATTTTTTGAGATGGGGGAAAAACCATTGAACTCGCGACACTGTTACTGTAACCGACACCTCTGTATATAAGTATGTACATGTATTGTGTATAGTTCGGTATGAGGTAGGGCGGGGCGGGCGCGATGAATATGTTATATAATATATAATATAATATATAATTATACATATATTATATATTATAATATACATATAATATTATATATAATATGATATATTAGATAACATATTATTATAATATATATATATTATATATAATATATAATATTATACAATATATATATATATATTAATATATATTATATATATATATATATATAATTATATATAAAAAATATATATATAATTGTTCAAGTTTTCACTTCTGTCGCAACATATTCTTGGTATTCAATTACATGTATATTAGTGTATGAAATGTAATAATTCAATAATTCAAAAAGTGTAAACATTAGACATGAAGCGGTTTTTACAGAAATGCAAAAACGACATGGACTTTTTTTTTTAATAACTAAAATTTTACTGTCAGAATAGTTACATTTTCCACCAACAAGTCCGCAATTTGTACTGGGGTGCAGCACGGTTTACTATGCAGATAGGATTAACAAGTTGCAAATTGTACGTTAAACGTGACAAATGAGGTGCGTTCTTACTATAACTACTCTTTACAATGTAAAAAAATATTCGTTATTATATCAGTAAAATGAATTATATCGCCTGTTATGAGCGAAATGAACCTGCTTTCTTTTCTCTTATTACGAATGCCACGTTTACAGATGCGAATTTTTTTCTCGACACCAGACAGCGTTGCAAAATTCACCATGATCTTGCTTTGTGAATGATTACGTCCATGGTTTAATATTTCTATGCTTCACGATGAACTAATATCTTGTGTTTATTTACTTTAATGGATATTGAGATAAATATTGGGCTATTAACCCAATTTTAACTGAAGTTATCTCAGAATCTATACATTTTTTAATGTAACTCGTCTCTCAACCAAACAATTTTTTTGAACGATCTCTCTAAAAATGTAACTTTTATGCAATTTTATTAGAAAAATAAAATTTCATATGCCGCCTGGCATATCAAAAAAGAAATGATCAGCTCATATTTGTTTTCCTCAGTCACATGACTTGCCCTTTTATGATATAGATAATGTATAATAGGAGTTAATAGAATGAAGTAAACTTTTATTAATATCTTTTTAAGTTTTGATTCGATTTTCCTAAAATTTGAAATGACTCGACAAAATTCTGTAACGATGATATATATTAAATTTCAACCAATTCGGTTGGGTAGTTTTTGCGCTGTTATATGCGGACAGACGGACGGACCAGACGACGACTATAAATGCTACGTTATTTATATAATTACGAACGCACCTGAAAATGCTCAGTCGTGGGTAAAAAAATATGCCCCTCCCCTCTAAATCTCTTTAACCAGGCAGAAATCGCACATACTCAGAGTATGAATGTTTTTTTTTCTTTCTCACCACTAAATACAAATTAATCACCTTATTTAGTCAGAGACAATTGTTACAAATTTTGCGATAAAGTAATATGAAGATTACTTTTCGAAAAAATAGTGATGACAATTGTAAACTAGTCGTTGGGGGCCACCGTAATACTTACCCATCATGGATATGCATAATGTAAAATATTAAAATAAAAATGTGTAAACTACTTATAAAATGCATTGCAATTCGAATAAAATCGTGGCTTGATGACGTCACAAACTTTAAAGGCTCGATTACTGAATTGCTTGAAAGAGGTTTTTCCTTATAACTCCAAAAATAATAATCCTATTAACTAGCGGTTTATTGCATCTGATTAAGCGTCAAATTTCCAATTAAAATATATCTTTGAAGTGAAATTTGGATGAAATACAGGCTCATGAAAAATCGAAGAATGTGGAAAATAAGATTCCAAATATCTCGACAACTAATTATCCGATCGACTTCATGCTTTATTCAAAATTTATGTTTTTTTTATTGTCTTTTATATTCATTTCTTAAACTATACAATTTCGAAAATTTTTATATACCTTTCATCAGAACGAATATTTCGAGAGTCCGAAAAAAATTGTTCCGGTTAATCGAGGTTATTGAAATGAAATAGGCTTCTTCCCATTATTACATACTAAGTACATACCAAATTGCAAGTCTCTATCTCAAATTTTTCGGGAGATAGAGCGTTTACAGACACACACACAGACACACACACACACAGACGGACGGCAAATTTTTTTTTCTAAAAATGTTTTTCGGAATCTCCAGTGTCTGAAACGTGTAAATCCGTCAAAAAAAAATTTCGATTTTCAAAACGATTACTAGACTTACCCTATACTACGTATGATGGGTAAGTAAAACAGTACGCAACCTTGGTATACCATACTTGGCGTATGACCCCGGGTTAATATGCGACTGGTACCAACCGATTTGTAAAAACGTCTACTAATTAATGCTACACTTAAATTATTCTTCCGGGGTGGGTCATCTGCATATAATAAAGTTTAAAAATGTTCACATTAAATCTAGTTTTGACATTATATTTGGATTATTTGATAAATTTTACCGTCTGATATCAAACGGGATGTCATTTAGTTCAAGTTATGTAGGAATTATTCAGATGTAAAATTTGGAACTCCTATTGTTAAATTCATTTTTAGAAAAAAATGCAAAGCTGTTAAGATTTTAAACGTAAAGCTGTTAGTTTTTAAACGCAAAGTACACCCAGAAAAAGGAATTGATTAAAACTACAAAACATGTTTTGATGAGTACATTTTGGTTGTTTTAGCAAAATTCAAGTAAAATTGAACTATTTTACTTGAATTAACAAAACATCTTTTGCTGACGATGCAAAATTTTTTTTTGGAATTGCAAAAAAAAAAAAAATTTTTTTTGTTGATTTAAACAAAATTTCTATTGACCTATATTTTAAAAAAAAGTTTTGTTGGATCAACCAAATTTTTGTTGATTCAACAAAACTTTTTTCTGGGTGTAGTTCGAAAACTACTTAGTGGAATGAGATGTAATCCTCTCGCGTATACTATGCTGAGGGCAGTGAAGCCACACACTAGAAAGATTTCAGTCTTAAAAAAAAAAAAAAAAAAAAAAAAAAGCAGAATAATTCGAGATTCGTTTGGAGAAATCGACCAGTGTAGCAAGTGAAGCCTGCTAATATTCTTTATTGCTAGTGATTGCATCAACCGCCGAAACCTCGCGAAATATATCTTTCAAGTTTCGCCTCTGTATTTAAGTCATCTATAACATGTTGGAAATATTGTATTTTCGTTATAAAATCAGCAAAACTTATTCCATCATACGTCACGTCACCCACCTTGAGGACCCGCTTGTGGCATATGGTCAGGATAAGCCCCTAGCTCAACTAAACAGGGCTTAGTTTCCGCCGGAGCCAACCGGAGCCCAGCTCCTGTACTTCTCAATGTTTCGCAAAAATTTGAATATTCGCCGAAATTCACCAGAGCTGATAAACACTGCGCTCCGGAGCCCAGTGCAACAACACTTCCGAAAAACGAATCCTAAATGACCCTTTCCTTTCCCTCTCATCTCCAATATTTTGCCTTCTTTTGTATCGACACTTATAAGTGACGTAATGTGTAGCTCACGTAAGAAAATGGAGATGAAACGGGCTCGATTTTTATACCAGTCTTCGGGTTTGGGCCGGCTCGAGCTCAATCTGTCTTAAATTCAAACTTTTACTTATTTCCATTTCAAATCATTTTAATGCTATTTTGATAAGAATAAAGAGTAAACAGAAATAGTCTCTTTCTATTCTGCATAGCTGTGAACTATTCATTTTTTGTGTCAACACTCTTTCCGAATCATAATTCTGAGCTTATTGAATCGCAGAATTCTGCGATTCATTAACATTAAGATTAGGCAAAGGTTTTTATTTGGAAGTAGTTATAACTAAAAAGTGGAATAGTTAATAGCTAAGTATATACGCAGATAGATGTATTCAAAATATTTATTTTGCTAAATACAAAAACAATGCTTTAAATTTTGAAAATAATGTATAAAATATAAATATGCAGATTGGAGTGACGGCGAGGGGGGGGGGGGGGTACGCTACGGGTGTTAGTACTGCAGAATATTAGGGCTCCGGTACCTTTTTGTTAGAAATTAAGCCCTGACACTAAATGAAAGAAACTTGGCGGTGTCATACATACTGCAATGATAGCAGTGTATCCAGTATCTAAAGCAAAAATATCACATATATTTCCACACTGAAAATTTTAAAGTTTATAGCAGGATAATGCGATATATGTTTCAATTCAATGCTATGTTTTTGCTCTTCCTGAAAATTATAAGAAATGTGACATTTGAAATAAATAAAACAAAAAAAAATTATTTACATTATTATTATTTTTTTATGTTTTGCAAAAAAGATTCTATAAATTTTAAAAATGTGATGTTATTTCGAAAAAAAAAAGTTTTTTTTAACTAAGTTAAAAATCGTAGTGGAAAAGAGTGGCGTATATTATTTACCATGCTAAATCTCTATTTATCAGTACTTATTAAATAAAAAATGGACTTACGGATTTTACCTAATATACTTTTGTGACAGAATTTTTGATTTATTTTATTCTTATTGATTCTTATTTGAAGTTACACTGTTCATTCTATTGTTAAAAGTGGAGAAAAATTAAGTTTTACGAAAAAGATCAAGATCGAAAGGCATGATATAGTTAATGCATTATTTGTGATTATATTTGAAAAAAAAAAAGTTTACTGATTGTATTGCGGACAGTCTGGATATACCAAAATTTGGCCTGTTTTAAATTTGGCATCAATGTTTAGCTGGTAGAATGTTTTTTTCCGTCATTTATCGAGGTATCATTTTTTTTTAAAACTGTTTCTAGCAAAACGCTTTAGTGCAACTTTTCTACCCCCTATGACTATGGTTCTCCCTTCAACGGAAATATTTTAGTTACGACAATGTTTATGATACAGTAAATGTAATCTCATCAAAAAGTCACCTGTAAAAAATGCAGCCAAGTCTCGTAACTCATTTACCGTAAAAAGTACTGAGATCGTATAAAGCCAAGTTTAACTATCTTATTAACTCTGAAATTTTCATTCACAAATCACTCCTAGTCTCTACATCTTTAGTTAATTATTATTTTGTGACTTGGCAATTACTTAACACGAGAATGTGATGTATATAGTTAGTCTTAATCAAATAATACTATAACATATTAAGGTGTAATAACTTCCCTGTGCGTATATAATTTGCTTTAGTTAAATTATCCCATCCCATCCCATAACATAGTAAGGTGTAATAACTTCCCTGTGCTGCGTAATTGCCAAGTCACAAAATAATAATTAACAAAAGATGTAGAGACTAGGAGTGATTTTGTGAATGAAAATTTCAGAGTTAATAAGATAGTTAAACTTGGCTTTATACGATCTCAGTACTTTTTACGGTAAATGAGTTACGAGACTTGGCTGCATTTTTTACAGGTGACTTTTTGATGAGATTTCACTTCTTTTTGTAAGTAACCCTCCTTTTCTTGATTTTGGGTTCTTTTTGGAGATCATCCACTGATTTTCGCTAAGCCCACACTCTGTCCCTATTATTTACAGGTATCAAAAAATTGAAGCTTTAGTTTCGTTTGCAAAGTACTGTAGATAAAAAGAGATTTCAGGTTCCTAGGCAAGCACTAAATTATAAGAGGGGGAGTGTCAAAAGTACTCTCAATTGCTTCCAGGATAGGCGCTATGCATCTCAGATATAACTCGCAGCCCTAGATACTTGATATTTAACATAAAAGAACTTTTTAGTATAAAAAGAAAGCCAAAATTAAAATTTCCGGAAATTTCCAATAAATAAAACTATATTCCTTTTTTCGATGGTTTTTTTTCGTTTTTTTTAGACTTTTTTTTTTATTATTTACGGATTTTTTAATTTTTCCTTACTTTGTGTACAAAACCCTGCCTTTCTGCCAAATGTCAATCTTCTAGGACTACAAAATCGAATTATTTTCAAATTTTCGACTTTTTATGAATTTATTGATTTTTCGATTTTAATTCTAAGTTACCTGATTGTCATGCTAATATAGTAATTATTTGATCCGTCTTCTTAGGATCATTTAGGTTCAATTTAGAGATAAATCAAGTGAATCTTAGAGTCACCATGATTTTATTTAGAAAGGACTATCAAGCCATAACCAGCCAGTAATGTCGGGAGGGTAGGGGGAGCTGTGAAAATTTTTGTGGGGCTAACATCATTTAACAATCCATATTTCATATGTGAAGTAAATAGAGTACAACATGTGAAAGAAAACAAACCTGTCTATAAAGAAATCGCCTATATCGTAGCCAGTCTATAGCGGAACTTTTCTATAACGAAATTCGTAAACGAAAGAAAAGAAAACCATAATCCGGGGGAAATAACATAAAACAATTAGGGGCGTTGTACTAGCTAATAGGACAATTATCTTATAACTAATGTTTCTAGCAGTACAAAATCAAATTGTTTTCGAATTTTCGATTTCTTAAACATATTTCGATTTTTCGATTTTATTTTCGAATTTTTTAATTGTTCCTTTTATTGAATAGTAAATACTACCTTTACACCAAGTTTTAAGTTTCTAAGACTACAAGATAAAAATATTTTAAATTTTTGATTTTTTCGCATTTTTTTTTTTAATAATTTTCTGGATTTTATAATTTTTTCTTATTTTGTATCCTTTATTACAAATTTTAAGTTTCTAGACCTACAAAATCGAATTATTTTAAAATTTCCGATCTTTTTCGATTTTCTTATTTTATTTTCGAATTTTATTGCGTTTTTATTTTAACTTATTCTGAATCCCAAACACCATCTTTACCGCGAATTTTAAGTTAAGGCCAAAAGATCAAATTATTTAAATTTTTTTCAAATTTTTTCGAATTTTTCGAATTTTTGATTTTTTTTCGAGTTTTCTGGATTTTTTAATTTTTCCTTATTTTGCATCCTAAATACTGCCTTTATTCCGAATTCCAAGTTTCTAGCGCAACAAAATTGGATTATTTGAAATTTTTCGATTTTTCGATTTTATTTTCAATTTTTTTTTTGTGTGTGTTTTTGATGTTTTCTTTTTCTGAATTCTAAACACTACCTTCACACAAAATTTTAAGTTTTTAAGACTACAAGATCGTGTTATTTTCAAATTTCAATTTTGTTCGATTTTTTTAAATTTTCGAATGTTTTTTTTTTTTAATTTTCCGGATTTTATATTTTTTCCTTTCTTTGTATCCGAAATGCTAGCTTTATTCCAAATTTTCACTTTCTGTGGCTGTGGGATATACCCAATCTTTTTGATGACGCGAGAGTGAGTGAGTGTGTGAGTGACAAAAAATCGAAACTTTGAGTTCATATATCGTCTGCACTAATTTATGGGTATTTTTGAACTATCCATATTTTTGAATTTTTCCTTATTTAGTATCTTAAATATTACCTTTATTCCAAATTTCAAGTTTCTAGCGCTATGAAATCGAATTATTTTCAAATTTTCCTTATTTTTCGATTTTTCCGATTTTTTTGTTTTATTTTCGAATTTTATTTGGTTTTTTATTTTAACTTATTCTGAATCCTAAACACTATCTTTACTGTGAATTTTAAGTTTCTAAGGCTAAAAGATCAAATTATTTTAATTTTCACAATTGAATCCATTTGGACACTACACTGTTAACTAGTATTTTAAAAACACAAATTGCACAAATTGTGCTTATTAGTTGCTAAAATCAGTGTAAAAATTGTTTTAAACTCATAAAAGAGTTAAAATCCTACATGTTTCGGCTTTAAACTTAAACAAAAAACTTTGTAAAAACGAATTAAGGTTGTATCCTAGACACTACCTTTTTTCCAAATGTCAAGTTTCTAGGGCTACGGGATCTACCTAATCTTTTTGATGACGCATGAACGAGTGAGTGAGTGAGTGACAAAAAATCGAATGTTTGAGTTCATATATCGTCTGAACTAGAAAAGATAGAAAGTTTTAATTTTAAATTTTGGTCCTGTGTGCCAAATACTCTAGAAAAACGAAGTTTCAAATTTTTGGGATACTCCAGCGCGGAGATATGAGGGGGTCAAAAGTGCCCTGAGTTGCTTCCAGAAAAGTATGCTTACGGCTGTCCTCTCTCGACTTGGCGAAGGCACTGCCGTGCCTCCAGATCTAAAACAAACTATCCCCATCCTGTGGGATTTGTTTTTCAATGTTTTACTTTATTTAATGCAAAACATAGATTGCATCCGACAACTCATAAAAAAGTCCTCCGGCCTGTACCGGCAGGAAAAGGTAGCTTTCCTATATCTTCGTTTTAAAATTTTAGCTAATGTTATTCGAAAACAGCAAGTTAAAATGCAAAGAAACCGTTTACAAAAGATTCGTTTACACTGAATTTGAATAAGAAATTCGCCAAATTATTGAGCTATAGCCAAGTTGGCTTCATTTATGAAGACTTATTTTGTCGCCAAATTTGGCGAGATTTCGCCAATTGTCGCCAAGTTTGGCGAGAATTTGGCGCTAATGGATATGAATATATAGTTTTATGCGTATGATTGGGAAAATGATTACAACAATGAAAGAAAATAATTTGCGAGAAATCGCGTTCACTAAAACTTATAAATTTATATTAAAGTCATTAAAATTACAGACATTACAATACACTTTCATAAAACATTAAAAACATATTAAAATTGGACGTTTCGGATTTACATGGAAAATCCCTCTTCAACAGCAACATTTCACTTCGCGTAAATCATAGTTCAAAAATATCAACAAATAGAAAATGCAACGTATCAAAATTTCGAAGTCAAAGTTACAGTTATAATAACACGGAGTATTCATTCGGGATTGCACCTGCTTGACCATTATTGACCATAAATTTATCGTTGGTTTTTTGTAATGTGCTGTTTTGTTTCAAAATGTCAGCCACCCTAGAATTTCAAACTGCTCTATCTCAGCCAATTTTTAAAATAGAGGTAAAACAAAAAATGCTCTGGAATCCTTGTATCAAGTCCTAACACCTAATTAAAAAATAAACTTGATTTTTTAACTTTTTTGTACATTTATTTTAGTTTTAAAATTTTCCGTGGCCGCCATCTTGAAACAAGATGGCGGACCAAGCTGGCCAATGAACTCGGTCGAGGCATTGGTGAGCTTAATACACACAATTAGTTTTATCCAAATTAATTTATAAATACGAGCGTTATCGTATCAAATTATTTTCATTTTTTCAATTTTTTTCGAATTTTTTTATTTTTTTTTTCGAATTTTCTGGATTTTTATAATTTTCCTTTTTCTGTATCCTAAATACTACCTTTATTCCTAATTTGAATTTTCTAGCGCAACAAAATCGGATTGTCTTCAAATTTTCGGTTTTTTTCAATTTCTTCGATTTTTTCAATTTTGCTTTCGATTTTTTTGGTGTTTTTGATGTTTTCTTTTTCTGGATGTTAAACACTACCTTCACACCAAATCTTAAGTTTCCAAGACTACAAGATCGTATTATTTTCAATTTTCAATTTTGATGGAATTTGTTGAATTTTCGAATGTTTTTTTTTCGAATTTTCTGGATTTTATAATTTTTCCTTTCTTTGTATCCTAAACACTACCTTTTTTCCAAATGTCAAGTTTCTGGGGCTACGGGATCTACCCAATCTTTTTGATGACGCGTGAACGAGTGAGTAAGAAGTGACAAAAAATCGAATGTTTGAGTTCATATATCGCCTGAACTAGAAAAGACAGAAAGTTGTAATTTTAAATTTTGGTCCTGTGAGCCAAATACTCTCTATAATTGAAGTTTAAAATTTTTGGGATACTCCAGCGCGGAGATATGGGGGGGTCAAAAGTGCCCTGAGTTGCTTCCAGAAAAGTATGCTTACGGCTGTCCTCTCTCGACTTGGCGGAGGCACTGCCGTGCCTCCAGATACTATCCGAACTCCAGTTATCGGAATCGGGATTTTTTTTTTTTTTTTATAAATTATTGAAATAAGTACTGTATGTATTCGTTCGTAAAAATACAATTTCATTGAAATTCCGATTTAAACTAACGTTAAAAGTTACGTTTTATTGAAATTTTCGAAGTCTGTATTTGAACAATTTTAAGTCAGTATTTCACTCCTTTCAGAGAAGCTGTATATCTATCTCTATCCTCGCGTTCAAAAAAATACAAAGAATTTATTTGAATGGGGTATTTGGAAGAAGTGCTTGTGTTACAAGTTTCGGAAAGTTGGCTTTTTTTGTCGGAAAAAGGCTTATGGGGAATGATTGATCGTTATCCAGTGTTAAAAATTGTAGTTTCATAATATACAAGTTTATTTACTTTAAATAAAAAAAAATTAAAAACAATAAACTAAAAATAATATTGTTGCTTTCCTTACACGCCTAACTAGTTTTTATTACTCGTCAATGTGCAGCATGAAGGCAATCAGAGGGTAATTAAGACCGGAAGAAGTGCCAATCTTGCACTAGGTACTCAGGATATCGCTAATCAATGACATTGCTAGTTTATTTCCTCATTTATCGAAATTTTTAAATTTGTAACATAGGCCTTTCTTTCAGACGCATGTTTCAGAAATTGTAACTGTGCTTTTATGTGAAAAGTACATACTGTTAACACATGTAGTAGGAGTAATTGAGAAAAAAGGTCGGGGTATTCATTTTATTGATGATTGTCCGAACGATCTGGATTTCTGCGTATCCGGTTGCGTCCAGGATACACTAGTCAGGATAGTTGGAGTAAACAATGAAACAAGTGTAAACAAATGAAACAAGTGTAAACAATGAAAAAAAAAGTTCTTCCCTCCCATCTCTATTCAATAAAGATAATGAAAATGAAATGTGTATTTTGATGTATTTCTTATTATTTGATTTTTTTCACTTGTTAAGAAATGTAAATTTGAAAGACTTTTTATATTTTTATTTGCAAAATAAAAATTTAAAAACTCAAACCTCAATGTTCAAAATTTATTTATTTTAACGTATCGAAAAACCATTATATGATGCTTTCAAACTTTGTCATATGATCCGTCATATGAAAGATAACATTTAAAGGGCGAGTCACGGAGATTCCCGTTTTTCAAATTTCTTACTTTTTTTACTTTTACTATCTATATTTCCAAATTGCGAATTCCAAAATCGTCATATTTAATTGCAGGCATTCTGTTATTAAAAATTATTATCCCTATATAGCGATGCTCACATTCAAGAAGTATACGGACCCCTAAAAAATAACCCTTAGGTTAAATGTGATTTATGAAAAATAATGCATCAAGCATAGTTTATGAAACACTTTCCAAAACATTCAGAAAACTATAACAAAACTTCACTAATAAATAAGGTGGAAGAAGATGTGTCAGCAAACAGTTTAGGAAACATATAACACATTTAAAAATCCACTTTTAGCAATTACCTTCCACATTCCAAAAAGTAGTCGAATTATGTGCATTATATGATCTATAGATTTAGGCATATACTACATAGCATGATAAAATTTAGTTCAGTTAGTTCAGTTGGAATTTCCGTCAATAAATGGAAATGTACTCGAGAACGTTTGTGCTGCCCTGTATATGATTTTTAGAATTTATACACACCAAGTAATAGACAAAAAATGAGTTCAATTTAAAAACGTGCTCAGCAACTGAAAAAAGCACTTCCAGCAATTATTGTTAGCAGGCAGTGCTGAATTCTCTTGTGTATCCCTGTAAATAAAAGATGAATGCTATACCCACAATATTCTATAGTAAATCTCTTGTAATGAACCATGGTGATATATATCAATTTCAATATATTTGAAACAGGGAATCATTAAAATAAATCGCAAACGATTTTTCTACATAGACCGTAATGTAACAGAATTCTTTTGAATGTCCATGTAAAAAACTATAAGTGCTATGCACACCATATTTTATAGTTAGCTTCTTGTTAGGCACCTCAGTGATATATATCAATTTCAATAAATTTGAAATTGTGTAACATCATTAAAATAAACTTCAAATGACATTTCTCCGTAGACCGTAATGAAACGGAACTCTTCTGAGTGTCCCTGTAAAAAAACTATAAGTGATACATACTTCATTTTGAATACCGAACATGCCATAGTAAACCTCAATAACATATATCAATTGCATGGCAATGCGAATATATTTACGCAAGTTAGAGCACGGACAGCCAGATAAACCGAATTCATAAACACCTTTCAACTATGTTGGGAAGTGTTATAAAGTAGTTATGTCTATCTTTTCTAAGTCATAATCGCGTTAACTCGAATAATTCACCTGAAACAGACAGATCGTTTCATAAACACATGTTGAAAGCTTTTTAGGTAGATTTCGTAAGAAATACTACCTATTACATTCTCCCCTAAGTTGGAATTTTTGAAAAAGTTTTGCAGATATACGCCGATTATGACTCCCAGTACCCAACACCACCCTTCAGTTCAAAACTTTATCTATCTATCTATCTATCTATCTATCTATGTCACTTTTTTATGGACACGATAACTCGAATAATTCTTCACAAATCTCTTCCAAACTCATACATAAAATCAAGGGGCATAAAATCTCGGTCAAGTTCGTTAACCCCTTCAGGGGCACCGGTATATAATATATACCACTTTTTAATATATAACTTTGCCACCAGTATTATTAAATAAACATATTTAGTATTATTGTTTGAAGGTTGAGAAGGTAAAAATTCATTATTAAAATTTACTGGTGTCGAAACATCACAAAATTTAGCATTTTTAGACCACGTGCTTGCCCTCCAAGAGGTAATGGGCAAAATCGAACCAAGCGGGGGGAATGGGGTGCTTTTTGTGAAAACAGAAAAAAACCCATAACGTCTTAATTACGATACGTATCGAATCCGTTTAAAGTTATTATTACTTCTAGGAAAAGGCCCGACAATTTATGTATAACAGATTTTTGATATAATTAAAAATGGCCCCAAGGGGGGGGGAAGGGGGGTTTTAGAAGAAAAAAATTCATAACTTCGTCAATTTAAAAGTTATCAAATCCGCTTAAATTTATTATAGATCCTCTTAATATTATCTAAAACTTTTGTATTGACAAGTTTTTTTATAGAGCCAACCCTTATAGCAAAAAAAAAAAAAAAAAAAAAAAAAAAAAAAAAAAAAATTAAAAACAAAAAAATGCCTGCCGGCTCCGCCTGCGAACAAGTTAGCTTTCGAAGTGGGCGGTCCCTTATGGAACCCAACTGCGGCATCATGGCAAAAAGGTCATTTCTTCCGCAATTCCCAACAAACAGGCGCCCCACGGTCTGCATCTTCGAAATCTACCTGTGCCTGTAGGCCGAGCCGTCAGGGATTTTTTTTATAAATAAATACAATAAAATAAATACAGCCAACAATATGTAGTGAACAGTGATTTATTCCGTCATAACTGTCTGGAAAGAGGGGAGCAAATGATTATTTTCAGTAGCTTAGAATATTTTTTATTTTAATCACCACAACTATTTATAAAAGTTCTTAGCATTATATTGAGTCAGTGTTGTTTCAGTTAATTTACCATTGCACTGAGATTAATATTCTAAATTATTTTCGAGAAACGCAAAAGTATGAAAGATCAAAAACATTATTATGATATCCTAATATAATGAATTAGTATATCCTAATATAATGAATAAGTGTATCCTAATATAATGAATGTGTATTTTTAAATCAAAGAAAGAAGAAAAAACACCGACTAAAGATAATTTCTTCAGAATTAAATATTTGAATGTGATCTTTGTTTTCTTTAAGAAAAATGACGTTTCGGATAATTATTCCGTTTTGATTTTTTCTTTAGCGAAATACGTTGGCGATAAACGCGCCAAGCTAAATTCCCCAACACCACGTGATTACAGAAAACGGTCTTCTTTTGTCTCGAAACTTACCAGGTTCTTGTGGTTAGATATCCGCACGTAAATTTATGTGACCTTGAATGTTCGATTTTATTTGTTTATAGTGGACAACTATTTTTTACTGGCAAGCGATTTCAAGCTTTTGTTGATTACAATTAATTTTGTATTTTAAATATGACCCTGTCTTCAGACTGGCAGACTGGAAAGTGTTTAGAATGGTTCACCGAATTGCCTCTCTGGGATAGAACTCGAGAAAGTCCAGTTTTCATCATTCAGAACACCGAATGTTACTTCGAACTTCGCACAAATAGTACTAATAGTGACTACTATCTGTGTCTGAAGCCTAAAGTGGCATGCGTTAATCTGAAATCATTTCCGATAACAATTTATTCTGATCACGTTGGAACCGCAAGCTCCGGTACTTTTGAGAGATGTTGTGTGACTTTTTCGAACTCGAACCAAGATATACTTAATTTACCGGAATCTTATTTTGCTAAGAGGCGACATGACGGCCATTTTATCAGATTTTGTTTCATATTCAAATATGAAGATGGATCGTCGGTACCTTTTGAAAAGAAAAATGGTAAGTTGTCATTTTGTGTTTGTTTCTATGTTCAGAGCCTGACTAAGCAACATTGAGAAATACATATTCATCACTATTTCTGAATAGTAATTTTCGCGAGATTCAGATATCCTACGTTTAAATGCGACGAATAATATTAAAAAAAATCCCTGACGGCTCGGCTTACAGGCACAGGTAGATTTCGAAGACGCAGACCGTGGGCGCCTGTTTGTTGGGAATTGCGGAAGAAATTTCCTCTTTGCCATGAAGCCGCAGTTGGGACCGCCCACTTTGAAATCTAACTTGTTTGCAGGCGGAGCCGGCAGGGATTTTTTTGTTTTTAATTTATTTTGCTATAAGGGTTGGTCCTATAAAAACTTGTCAGTATAAAAGTTTTAGATAATATTAAGATGATTTATAATAAATTCAAGCGGATTTGATATCTTGTGAATTGACGAAGTTATGAATTTTTTTCTTCTAACCCCCCCCCTTTCCCCCCCCCCCCCTTGGGGCCATTTTTAATAATATCAAAAATCTGTTATACATAAATTTTCGGCCCTTTTCCTAGAAGTAATAATAACTTTAAACAGATTCGATACGTATCATAATTAAGACGTTATGGGTTATTTTTCTGTTTTCACAAAAAGCCGTCCCTCCCCTTCCCTTGGTTCGATTTTGTCTATTAACAAACTTGACCGGGATTTTCTACCCCTTGATTTTATGTACCAGTTTGGAAGAGATTTGTGCAGAATTACTGGAATTATCGTGTCTATAAAAAAGTGACATTGATAGAAAGATAGATAGATAAAGTTTTGAACTGGGGGTGGTTTTGGGTTCTGGGAGTCATAATCGGCGTAGATCTGTAAAACTTTTTCAATAATTCTAACAGGGGAGAATTTAATAGGTAGTATTTCTTACGAAATCCACCTAAAAAAGAACATAAGTACTCTCTGGATAGGGATTATGGCCCGTGTGCTCATGCCTTAATCTGGCTCTGGCTATGTTTTTGAAAACCTTGTATAAAAATGTTTTGGAAATTTATTGTTTTGTAAAATATTAGTCATGAAAATTTCCTAAATATATATTTTCAAACGAAAGCGATCATATAATTAATAACGCGCAGAGACACCATTTAAGGGATACTAGGTGGAGGAGCGGGGGGAAACTGAACACTTTCAGGAATTTTTTTCAACAGATATCACAAGTCCGTTTTAAAATAAAAATTGTATAAATATAAACTAACGTGTCAGATTTGTTTAAAATGGAAACATTTTTTTTTTCTCCAGACTGTGAAAACTGTATCCATTTCAATGTCTGAATGCGAAAAAGCATTCATCTGTATCAATAACATCATGGCCGATGTGAAAAACTCATTCCTTATCTACTCTATGAAAAGGTGAGTTCCCACAAATATTTTTTTTCCAACTACAGCACTGCATTTAATAAACAGTTTAAGCGCATAAATTAATAATTATCGCTATCATTTGTCATATAAATCCTTTCCATTGCTAGGTTCTCAATATGAGACCCGCTTATCGTCAATGAGTAAGTACTTTGGCTAATTTTTAAAATATAGGGTAGATGTGCCAGTAATGGACCGCCTTCCAGTAATGGGCCATCTTCAATATTTTTGGTTTATAAAAAAATAACCAATAAAAATTCAGCTTTTTTTTATTTCATTAATATGTTTTCTTTAAATTCTAGTTTTAAATACAATCATAATATCAATTATCTATTACTTTTTGTGGGGTGTCCATTACTGGAATTTAGGGTGTTTTGATTTATTTGTGTTATTCACAATTACATTTCGATTCACATTGGGAAATGTGACTATGAGCATGGTTAAATATTGTCGGTAGATTAATATAATATTAAGAAATGTGGAATATAACCATTATAACTATTAATTAAAAAATAATTTTTAAAGAAATCCCTTAAGGGTGTCCATTACTGGCACATCTTCACATCTACCCTATGTCAGAATTCTCAGTTTTGTACAACAAAATCAAAAGAAATCCCCCTCCCCCTTTCTCGAAGAAAACTGTCCTTCCGAAGAAAGTTTTGAAATAACGCCCCTGATACAGGGCTGTAGCTAGAAGTGAATGATAGGGGTAGGGCTTTATTTCTCATTAAAAAAAAAATAATCGGAGCCCTAATATTCTGCAGTATTAACACCCGTAGCGTACCCGTAGTATTCCACCACTCCAATCTGTATGCGTATATTTAGCCAGTGTTGAATTCAAGGAGTCGCCCGGGGGTCCCGCTCCCTGAAGATACCAGATCTTGCGCTTTTAATGGTTAAAAAGTGCAATTTCCCCCCCGAGAATCTATAATGTCTTCCCGGAGTCAACAAAAATCCCTCCCGCAGAAAAGTGTCTGCATTCAACACTGTACTTAGCTATCAACTATTGCACTTTTTAGTTATGACTACTTCCAAATAGAAACCTTTGCCTAATTTTAATGTTAATGAATCGCAGAATTCTGCGACTATAAATAAGCTCAGGATTAGGATTCGGAAATTGTGTTAACACAAAAAATGAATAGTTCGCAGCTATCCAGAATAGAAAAAGACTTATTTCTGTTTACTGTTTATTCTGATCAAAATTGCATTAAAATGATTTGAAAGGGAAATAAATAAAATTTTGAATTTAAGACAGATTGAGCTCGAGACTTCCCAAAACCCGAAGACTGATATAAAAATCGAGCCTGTTTCGTTTCCATCTTTTAGTGAGCGACACATTACGTCACTTATAAAGTGTTTTGATACAAAAGCAGGCAAAAGATTGGAGATGTGAAGGAAAGGAAAGGATAATTTGGGATTCGTTTTTCGGAAGCGTTATTACACTGGGCTCCGGAGCACAATCAGTGTTGAATCCAGGAGGTGGCCCGGGGGGGAATGTCCCCCCCGGAGCATTGAAATGTCCCCCCCGGAGTATTTGAAATTTTATGCTTTCAGAGGTCAAAAAGTGGAATTTCCCCCCCGGAACTCTATAATGTCCCCCCCGGAGCTACAGAAATCCCTCCCGGAGAAAAGTGTCTGAATTCAACACTGAGCACAATGTTTATGAACTCCGGTGAATTCTGGCCGATATTTAACTATTTATTAAAAACAGAGAAGTACCGAAGCTGAGCTCCGGCTCAAATTAAGCCCTGAATAGGGGGGGGGGGGACTCGTATGATTTCTCTCTCTCTCTCTCTCTGACACATGCACTCAGAAACACACACACAGATATATGTGATGAAAGTATTATATATAAAATTAAATTAGTGCATATTCATATTGTAGGCACTATGTTTAATAAGAAACTGTTTATAATTATTTTATACTGATACTGAGAAAATAAAACGCTGCAGAATAAAAATTTCCAGTTTATAACTAGTGTATAATTATACTGGTGAAATAATAAGTGATGATGTCAACAAGTGAATAAAAAGCTTACAGTTCACCTGTTTCGTAAGTTGGAACCTTAAAAAAATTCTGAATATTTCTTGCCCTTAAGGGGGTTGTATTTTTTATACGATAAAAAACAACAAAATTAAGGATGTATTTTGCATTTTCAAATTATTATTGTTTTCAAAACACTTATTTAAACTAATTTAAAACAGTTATTTGCTGTTTTTATACAAATACTACAATTTAGTATTTGTGCAAAAATGTAAAAGGGTTCCAAAACTAAGTTCGATTTTTGAACAGAGTTTACTTTGGTAACCTTGGAATCTCTCCTAGAAGGAGCTGAACTTTTTGTAAGGGGTGAGGGGCTGATCGCCCACTGGCACCCCTCTAGCTACGGCCCTGCACTGAGAACACGTATTTTTTTTTTTTTTTTTCTGTAATACTCATTTATTTTTCCTTTACTCCGTGATATGTTTTATTTGCTTTTCAACATAAAAATGAATGACTGCCTCTATGCTATCCGCATTTAACAATCGGTATTTGAATATTTTGGTTTTAAATTTAAGGGCGATGGGAAAGGTCGAAAAAAAACACCGGACATTTTGGAGGAAAGAATAGTTTTTTTTCGGGATTTTGCAGGAAGGTTTATTTTTTTATATGGAAAGTTAAAATTTCATTTATAAAATAATCTATTCAAAGTTTTATAATAGCTACATTCTGATGCTTTTTCTCGATTTAATTTTTTCTTCTTCTTTCTTTAGAAGAAGAGTGTATTGGAATTGTAAAAAAAAATAGACTTCCGGTTTTCGATGGATTTATACGATTTTAGAAAGGTCCTGAACACGATTAGTATGTTTTTAGGAAATGTTTGTATGTCCCACAAATTTTGTGGTCTTGTCTCTATCTTCAGAACAACACTTAATGCACGGGTTTTAATCAAACTTCAAATTCTGTTAGACCTTGGCATTAATTGGTCTAGGTTTTGGTGTAAATCTCCCTACACGTGGCGCTGATACGCTGCATTTTTCAGGATTTCCGCGATAGCTATATCTCAAAAACTAATACACGAAATTTCACCAATCTTCATATTTTGTTAAACCTTGACATAAATAAAATCCTTTCTTTGGTTTTTCTGTATACTCCCCCCCCCTCCCCCTACAACAAATGTCTCTGCTACTATGGGGCTGTGCATATATAACGTTATCACACTAGAATAGAGAGGAGGTCAGGCACTTGATATCGTAATATATCTTTAAGGGGAGGGGGGTTTGTCTTTTGATATCATTATAATTTTTAATCCAACCATTATTATTATTATTATTTTCTTTTTTGCAACTTTTTTTTACATTAAAGTAGTTTGTTTTTTTAGCTGTTACTTTCATGAAAATGCAAAGTTATTAAAACCGTTAAATGATTATAAAATTATTTCATTCCAAAACATGGAATACTCCAACGTTTTACATTCTTATTCATTTGCTGTTAGAGAAACCAGGTGTGTTTGAAATGATACTTGTTGTTTTTACTAGACAGAAAAAAGAAAGAATATTGTTACCCTGTTTTGTTTATAAGAAATTCTGTTTGCCCCTCCCCATGCAGGGGGCAAGTGCAAGAAGACAATATCATTGTTGAATGCATTATGCAACAAAAGCTATTACCAAATACTTTTATTGCCGAAACGTCAGTGAAGGCTTACTGTGGTGTGGAGACCCGAAAAGTTTTTGGTTTCTGTCTGTTTGTCTGTCTGTCTGTCTGTCTGTTCCGCGATAACTGCCGTAAAAATGATCCGATTAGTTTGATTTTTGGTAGGTATGTTGGTGAGATACCCGGAATTAGCTGTATAGTTTTTAGTTACATTTTGTTCATTCGTTCAGAAAATATAGAACATTTCTTTTTTGATCATAATGCTTTCCTATGGGAATTCAGACGATTTTGAAATTTTTCAGTCGTTGAAAATAAAATGTCGCATTTGATTAATGTATTTAAACGGTAAGTTATGAAGGCTAAAATTTATCAAGTCAGGTGTTAAATTATTTAAATTAATTTGAAATTTTGTTTATACATTCGTCAGATTTTTTAAATTAGGTGTATAATTTTTGGTGCAATTTTATACATCTGTTCTAATAATATAATACATTTATTTTATCACTTTTTGCAAATATTAAAATGCATTCATTTTTATTTTCCTTTTCAATTTAACAGTAACATAGCAACCATATTTCAAAGAATATCAAAATGATAAAATTCAAGTAACTCAGACGATTTTGCTACAATATTTTATTCGCAAAATAAAATATTATTGGAGGATTTTAATATTTTATTGAAATAAATGAGAATTTATTTGTACAAGTTACCTTTTAACTACTATAGAATGATAGCCGAAATATTTTTATATGAGATATTATTAATTTTCTGGAAGAGATGTAGATTTTTCGTGGTTGAAAATTAGTATTATTTTAAAAATAGAATGTAATATCTCGTACAATGAGATAGTTAATCTAAAGAAATTAGCGTAGTAAAACGCATCCATACAGCCTGAAATAGCACAATTACTGGAAACTGAGATCATAAAATGCTATCACAAAAAATACATTATAGCGCCAAATCAAGGTTGCTATTTAGTGAATTGGCAGTGGGCACGATTATGGATGATTACACAATAGGTTTAAAAGTTTCCAAATAAGCCTATTTTGGGGAGATTTTAGTAATGCTATTGCCATCGAATTAGATCAGGATGTACTTAGGTCAAATAACTATTGTACAATGACCATCAAAACTGTTTTTCCGAAACAAAAATTGTAATAATACTAGATTTCTGAAATTGATAAGTGAAATATATAGTAGATTCAGTTTACATTTCCATAAGTTACTTTTGTACACGAGATATTATTCAACGTATCAATCAGATACGAGTGTTTCGTGATTGGTAAATATTGCTATTTAGGTATTAGGATAACATGAAATTATTTTCAAAATATTTGCTTATCGTAATAAAACCACTGTGCAGAACGAAATGGAAGATATACTAGAATCATTCACACAAATAATAGGAAATCGCGAATAAAAATTTAATAAGATTACGGAGGGTTCAGTGGTGTTGAGCCCCCCCCCCCCCCACCCCCTGAAGAAATGTATTTTTTTTAATCTAAAAAATAGAATAAGAAATTCATAACAATGTCAGAATATTATTGCATAAACCGTGTTTAATTTAACGTTTAAGTTCTGAAACCTTCGAATTATTTTATATGCATATAAATATATATGTAGTAATTTAAATAATTTAATTTGCGGATTGTAAGATATTAAATATTATAAAAGTGTGTTTAAAAAACATTGACTTTCAGAGCTGACGTTGAGGCTCCTGATCTGTAGATTTACTAGTTCAATAGTAACTATTTTTTGAGTATTAGATGTTATTGAAGTTATTTTATTGCCGAAACGTCAGTGAAGGCTTACTGTGAAGAAGAGGAAAGTTTTTGGTTTCCGTCTGTCTGTTCCGCGATAACTGCCGTAAGAATCGTCCTATTAAGTTGATTTTTGGTGGGTATATTGGTGAGGTACTCGGAATGAGCTGTATAGTTTTTAGTTACATTTGGTTCATTTGTTCGAAAAATATAGAACATTTCTTTTTAGGTCATAATGCTTTCCTATGGAAATGCAGACGATTTTCAAATTTAATTTTTAACTGAAATGAAAATCGCATATTTAAAGAATGGATTTAAACGTAAAATTACGAATACTAAATTTTCGATATGGAGGTCTTAAATACTATATGCAATAGCTTTGAAAATTTGCCGATACATTTATTAGAATTTAGAAATTAATTGTTTAAAGTATTGGAAAAAATTTTGCAACTGTTCGGGAAATATAAAATACTAGCTGTTACCCGTGACTTCGTTCACGTATCATTAAAAGAAGAATAAATGCATTAATTAAGCAAAATATTTCATTCCCGATAATTAGAAACATAAATAATTAACTAACTCTTTATCACATTCCATAGGAGACAATACAGTATTTCTATGTTATAGAGGCCTTGACATAACTAAGTTTTAAAAAAGTGAAATTTTGTGACAAATAATCACGAAAAGGTAACTGCAACCAATGAAAAAAGGCAGGCCAAATAAAATCGTGGAAATCGGCGAATTGTGTAAAAACATATGTCAAGTTTACCTGGTAAACCATTTTACTTTTAACGCCTTTGTGAAACGTTTTAATAGCCATCCTTCAAAGATAATGGAAATAGTTTATTCTTTTTCATTAAATTCAATTCTTGTGAATAGGGAGCAATAATTGTAGACCTAAATGCAAGGATCTTAAATTTGCCTCCTTGATTTAATCTATAACTGAAAAAAAATATATATATATTTCTAAATGAAAATATATTCACAGACGATTTTTGTTCTCCAGAATAAATTTATTCATGAAATTTGAATATGTGAAAATACGTTTTTATTTTTCAAAAATTTTACTGTAATAAAGATTTTTTTTCTTTCACCAACTATTCAAATTGAAAATAAATTCTTTTTTTCAGTTTTAATGAGAAAAAATATATTAATCCGTTTTATTTCTTCTTTTTTATCCACAAAATTGGAATAATTTAGTTGCCATTTAGAGAAACTTCGTTAAAATTTACAAAAACAAAAAATCTCTGAATTTAAATCATTTTTTTTTTTAATTCTGAGAGTTTATGACATCCTCGGATCAATGATAATTAAATCGCGTAATCAATGTTAAGTAAATCGCGTTGCGTTCGACAATTTGAAAGAAGTAACTGCGAAATACAAACAGGCGGTCAGATTTTAATATAATAGATTCGTATTTATTTTTCTTTTCCTAATAATCATGGTGTGGTTTTGGCAAAAAACTCTCATCTGTATGTAACTGATATTCATGCTTAATAATCGGTATAGATTTAAAAAATATATTTAAATTTTTCGTTTTAAAGAAAAATTCGTGAAACTGATCTACTTTCTAAACCTACCAATCCTTGTATTATTAATGTAAGGAATTGATTCACGCTCCTTGTAAAACACATTTGAAAATTCCTGTTTTATTTCAAGTATGACGTCACTTTTTCCTCGGAGAAATCTCTTTTTAATGGCATAATTTTTGTTAATTTTCTTTTTCTGGCAATCAGGACGTAAATTTTAGTGAAAAACTCACATTTGTATGTAACTGGTATTCAAGCTAATTATTAATCAGTATCGATAAAAAATATTTCAGTTTTTTAATCTTAAATATTGTATGATCATTTTGCTTTTTGATTTGAAATAATTGTGTTAAAAAATAATCTAGTGTATTCACGTATCCAGCGTTTACTGGAGTTCCATTACCTGCGATCTTTTCTGTTGAGCTGATTAAAATATCAGACCAGATGCTTTGATCAATAAGGTTAACTGGATGAATTATGCCCTCCAGATTCGACCGGGATAGCTCAGTGGTAGAGCGTGGCGGCTTCAGCCAAGCGATCCCAGGTTCGAATCCTGGCCCGGACATTTTTCGTCCAGTTGGAAATTTACAACTTGTATGACATAATTCTTGTTAATTTTCTTTTCCAGGCAATTAATTTCAATACTGGCATAGGGGACATTATGTTACTTTAACGAAATAATATTAAATCTTTAGGTTTTATCAACAAAAATGGAATTATTAACATTCGTCATATTTTTAGGTAATCGAGTTATTTATTTTAGTTTTAAGAATGTAAATAACTATTTCTCGCTATCCATGACATCATTTTCGACATGGATAATTTTGCGGAGCGTATTATTGACATTTGCTAACCATTTTCTTCTGAAACTTCTTTTTTCTTTTTTTAAATTTAAATAAAAAATACGGTATAGTTATATTAGCCGTAAGCAGACGGTAAAACGCCGAGTATTGTTACCATACAAAAGAACAAAAAAAAAAGTGTAGAAAAAAACCCAAGATCATTTTATTTCACCAATGAAAGCATATTTGCTTTTTTTTCGATATTTGACGTCATATTCACCTGTTTCCTATGGTTGTTACGCATATTAAAACCTTGTGTATTATTATCAAAAACTAAAAAAAGTACGTTTTATTTCTAATATTATTTAATCTTCTTTTTAATTTGTTGATTTTTTTTAATTTCATTTTCATTTTTCACGTGAAAAATTTTCAATTGAAACTAAATTGTTGAGTAAAAATTATTATTCCGGGTTTTGAATTAGTTTTGGCAACGATAAAGTATTAGCAACGGTAAAGTAAATTTAACCATTTTAAAATATTATACGAAAAAATGTCCATTTATTCTCTATGAAAATAACGAAATTTTGAATTATTAAGAAAAATATTTAAATAAAATAAACAAAAACCAGCCTATGTTCAAATGAGGGTTATAATTTACCTATATGCAAAGATACAGGATCATTAAATGCTCCATTTTGGCGCTGGCTTCAGCCTAACATTTGCACACAATCAGATTTATAATATTATTAGGATTTTATTTTTCAATGTTTTACAAATTTTAAAATGCATTTCTTTTTCATTCCTCTTTATTTTATTAGTTGCTTAGCAACCCTATTTCAAAGAATATCAAAATAAGAAATGCATTTTTTATCTAAAAAATTACAAGAATAAGAAGTTCTTAAGAATTTCAGAATATCATTGCATAAATCGTGTTTAATGGAACGCTTCTAATTTCTGAAACCTCCGAAGTATTTTATAGGCCTATAAATATGTATGTAACATTAAAAAAAATTAAATTGCGAATTCTAAGATATTGAATAATATGAAAAGTGAGATTAAAAAACAATGATTTTCAGAGCTGACGTTGAGGCTCCTGATCTGCAGATTTACTAGTATATAAAGTTATTTCATATATTTAGAGATATTTTATTGCCTTCTTCTCTTCAATTGAATTAGTAAAGTAAACAACAAATGTTATACCATATCTGTATATCACTGTAAATAATATAAAAAGAAAAACAAGGAAAAAATTGCAAAAATAAAAAGTTTTCAGTCATTGATAACGATATCAGTGGGAAGGGTGAAGGGTCAATGAATAACGATGAATAATTAATAAAAGCTGCTGTGCGGCATTTTTCGCGATTTCCGCAATAGCTCTATCACAAGAACTAATGCACTGATTTTCATCAAACTTCAGATTCAGTTACACCTTGACATAAATAGATGCTGATGGGCCATTCCATGGTAACTTGCGTTACATTTAGAATAATTGACTTCAGTAATTTTAGTAATATAACTGCAAAAAATATTCATAATGTAAAGTTGATATGGTAACTTGCGTTACATTTAGAATAATTGACTTCAGTAATTTTAGTAATATAACAGCAAAAAATAATTCATAATGTAAAGTTGATGCGATTTGTTAATTAAACCTATCCAAAAGAAAATTTGCACAAAGATTACTTAAATTTAGTGCTATTTCTTGAACTCTGGAAATTATATTTACTATGGTAACTTACGTTACTGAAAAAAGAACGTAAAGTTACCATAAGAAATTTAATTGCCACTGTTCAAGAAATAGCACTAAATTTGGGTGATTATCATCCAAGTTTGGATAGGTTTAATTAACAAACGACATCGACTTTACATTTTGAATATTTTTTTGGCATTATGTCACTAAAATTATTGAAGTCAGTTATTCTAAATGTAACGTAAGTTACCCTGGAATGACCCTGATTACGTTTTGGTGAAAATAGCCCAACAGGTGGCGCTGCTATGCTACTTTTATCATGATTTTCAGGATAACTATATCTCAAGAATTAATGTACGGATTTTCATCCAACTTCAGATATAGTTAGACGTTGACATAAGTTTTGTTGTTGTTTAAGTTTTGGCGTAAATTTCCCAACAGGTGGCGCTGTTATGCTGCATTTTTCCGTATTTACACGATTTTAGCGATAGTAATATCTCAAGTTCTATTGCACGAAATTCCACAAAACTTTAGATTCAGTTAGACCTTGATATAAATTGGTGTTTATTCGTTTTTACTTACCCATCATACGTAGTATAGGGTAAGTCTTGTAATCGTTTTGAAAATCGAAAAAAAAATTTTGACGGATTTACACGTTTCAGACACTGGAGATTCCGAAAAACGTATTTTTAGAAAATTTTTTTTGCCGTGTGTCTGTGTGTCTGTAAACGCTCTATCTCCCGAAAAAATTGAGATAAAGACTTGCAATTTGGTATGTACTTAGTATATAATAATGGGAAGAAGCCTATTTCATTTCAACAACCTCGATTAACCGGAACATTTTTTTTCGGATTCTCGAAATATTCGTTCTGATGAAAGGTTTATAAAAATTTTCGAAATTGTTTATTTTAAGAAATGAATATAAAAGACAATAAAAAAACATAAATTTTGCATAAAGCATGAAGTCAATCGGATAATTAGTTGCCGAGATATTTGGAATCCTATTTTCCACACTCTTCGATTTTTCATGACCCTGTATTTCATCCAAATTTCACTTCAAAGATATATTTTAATTGGAAATTTGACGCTTAATCAGATGCAATAAACCGCTAGTTAATAGGATTATTATTTTTGGAGTTATAAGGATGTTTCTTTCAAGCAATTCAGTAATCGAGACTTTAAAGTTTGTGACGTCATCAAGCCACGATTTTATTTGAATTGCAATGCACTTTATAAGTAGTTTACACATTTTTATTTTAATATTTTACATTATGCATATCCATGATGGGTAAGTATTACGGTGGCCCCCAACGACTAGTTAGAGTATGCGAAGCCTGTGTGAGATAGAGTATGCGAAGCCTGTGTGAGATAGAAGAAAGTTCTAGGTTTGACACATCCGATTAGTTTTTTTTCACTCTTTTATTTGTTTTAACTTGGTTCATGTATGTAAAAATTCAATTTTGTAATCGATTTTTCACTCATTTCTTGAGAGGTTATAATTATAAGTACAGGCTGATTATAAAAAAAAAAAAAAAAAAAAAAAAAAAAACTATCCCGATATATGAGACCCTAACTGTCATACCGTTCACAGAAACTGAATGAAATTCTGGCCTAAAGTATTTTGAGGTATACGCTCAAGAATCATGTCAAAAGCAATAGTTAAATTCTAACAGTTACGGTTACAGTGACAAAATTTCAAATGGCAACACCTACTTTTTTTTATTGGAGTGTGATGTTCACAGTGAAAAACCATAAAAAGCGCTGGAACGGTACCTGTAGCATGAAATTCGTCGGCGCTAGACAGACTAAGAAGAAAAGTGACAACAACCCATAAAGGACAGAGAAGCAAAAGAAAGAAAAACATTTTATTGTTCAGTGCTATCCACCATCTGCCGCATGTAAAGTGTCGTCGTGTGTGAAATGGAAAATGTATGAAACACAATAAAATGTTTTGTTTTCTGTTGTTTCTCTGTCCTTATTGGTTGTTTTCACTATTCTTCTTAGTCTTTCTAGCGCCTTCGATTTTCGTACTACAGGTACCGTTCCAACGCTTTTTATGGTTTTTCACTATGAAGAACCCATTACAATAAAAAAATGGGTGTTGCCATTTGAAATTTTCGAAATTTTGTCACTGTAACCGTAACTGTTAGAATTTAACTGTTGTCTTTCATATGATTCTTGAGCGCATACCTCAAAATACTTTAAACCAAAATTTCATTCAGTTTCTGTGAACGGTATGATAGTTAGGGGCTCATATATCGGGATAGTTTTTTTATAATCACCCTGTATATTATGTATACACACATGTGTGTCTGTGACAAACTTTATTATCAATTAATTCGCGACAGTCGCGCAGTTTATTGTAATTTGAAGTATTCAATTAGCATTTGTTGAAAATAATAAACGTTAATATAAGGTAAATACGCATTCCGCTTACCTCTTTCTTGTTATACAAGTTCCTCTGGACTTCAGTCGAGCTGCTTCTCAATTATGATGTATTCTTTTTGAGATTGTACAGAATTATATTAATCATTGTTGCTGAAAAATAACTTATGCTCCATTAATAATATAATGAAATTAAATTTATTTACGCCACACCATTTTAACTTTGATTAATAATTATAATTAAAGCAAGATACATATTAACAATTAAAGCATGATACATAACATTTACACGAGCACGGAGCTTTGCCTATACAGCTCTTATATTTAAGCTACATTTTGCTATAATAAAAAGTTTTTCAGTTCTAGTGAAAGATACTTCATAAAGTCATTAATACGAGAAAACCCCCGTGACGCCAAAGTCCATTGCTACATTGTTTCATATGATGTAGAAAAAGGTTTTTCCTCTGGAGTGATTAATTAGCGTTTTTCCAAGTTATGCGTTGATGGATAATGTAAAGTTCTTTCTCTTCTCTTTAATTAGGATATTGTTTTAAGTTCAATTCCACTAAATGAGATTATTAGACGGGTTTGTCGGACATTACCCCGTAATCACATGTATGGGATAAGGTAGTATATTTAGGTTTGTACAATGTTTTTCGAATTCAGGTTTGGGATTAGGTTTTGTGAGTGTGTCTCACCAGTCATCAGCTCGGTTGGACAATATTTCAAGTCTATTTTCCTTCATCTTTAAGTTGTTTAATTGCGAGAAATCGAATGTCGATATGTTTACTTATCTGATATCTATCGCTTTCTGCCTTTTTGATACAGGGTTGATTATCTTCGAATATGGTGGCAATTGGTTGTTCTTGGGGCCGGTTAAGGTCTTCTAAAACTTTTATAATCCATAATATGTCTTGAGCTGCGTTGCTCGCTGAGACCTATTTAGCCTCTGCTATAGAGGTGCTATGCAGCTTTGCCTTTTTGTTATCCAGTGTATTGGGCATTTGATAGGTACATGAATAGGTTTCCTGTGATGTCACCTGCCCAGTCAGCGTCTGCATAAACTTCAAGAATAGGTTTATTTTTTTTATTTAAACTTATATTTAGATCTTTTGTAATGTTTAGGTATGTGATTATTTTTTTGTAGGTTTCCAATCAAATGGTGTCCATCCAATAATAAATGGTATCTTTCCAATATAATATAATCTTTTTTTTTTCTAATGATGGTTCATTCCTACGGCATAATATGTTCGGGTTATTGATATTTTTTCCGAGTAATGCTTTGATTCGTTGATAGATAATGTAACGTTCTTTTCTCTTCTCTTTAATTAGGATAACATTTTCAAGTTCACTTCCACTACATGAGATTATTAGATGGGTTTTTTCCGTTCTTAATAGAATAATGTTATAACTTTCTTTTTTACCGTTAACCGTCTGCAGGTAATAAATCGCGATAATTTTTTTTTTATGGTTACCACTTGTACGAAATAAACAACACTGGAGTTAATGATGTGCCAACACAGGCACTCCAAAATATGCCAACTGGCTGTGAAACTACAATAATGAAATATTTTAAATACTGAAAGAAGTAGAAAATAAAATATAAAAAGTGTAGTATTAAAGCAAAATAGGCTTTTATCAATTAATGCTTTAATATTAATTAAATTATGACCATACGCTGAGAAAACAATTTTAAAAATTCCTGAATCGGTAGTTTAAATAACGTGTTTGTAGGGTTTCGTTCATCTCACGAAACCCTATTATTCCCGCTCCAGTCTGTCACAGAGCCATTCTCAAAAACTATGTAACTTACAGAGTTGAAACTTTGTGTATATACCTGAACACTAGCTATAAAGAGCTCAAAATATTAAAATTTGAAAAATTCGTATTATTTTAATAAATAGAGATAAAAAACCAAAATTCTTAACAGCCTTTTCCTATTAAATTGAAACATTTTTCGTTATAGCAGATGCCAAAAATTAAAAATCCACGATGAAATTCTTTCTACAATATTTAATTTTCTATCAGACGATTTCCACGTGCAAAATGAAAATGAAATAAAGTTTCACCAATTGAAAAAAAGATTAATATGAAATAAAATTGATTAACGTCATACTGGTAATAAAACGGAAATATTTCTCAATAGTACAATGAGTATGAGTATGTATTCTAGGCGCTGTAGTATGAGTATGTATGTACACAAAACAAATTAATATCACGTCATTACAGAATTACAAAGAAAATCTGACGTCATATCGGAAGTTTAACGGATTTTTCAAATGTTTCAGAATAATACAAAGCGAGTATCAATATGAGCAATAGAGAATAGTAAATATATGAGTTTGAGGAACGTTTGAATCGTGATAAAAACCCGATTATGAAAATATTCGCATATTTTAACATTTTGAAGGTGTACAACATGTTTAATTTTGAATTTTTTTTTTTTTTTAATTATCGCATTTAGTCCACATGACGGATATTATTATGACAGAATATAATAGCGGGCTTCGCCCGTTATCAGGCTGGTTTAGATATTCGAAAAAGCAAGAAAAATAGACCGGTCAATTTTTACTTTATAAAAATCGACTATTTTTTTGTTGTTGTTGCTAAATGAAATTCGTATGAATTTATTAAAGAAAGGGTAAAGTGTTTTGAAAGGAATATTAAACGAAACCCTTTGCGCGATCTTCGATCACACTTACCCACTTGTTTTTTCTTGTTGCTGTAAGTTAGAAAAAAAAACAGATCAAATGTTATAATTAAGCGTAAATGAAAGAGGTGAATAACAAGACCTAACTAGGGATAATGCCTAATTAACATGTTGCAACGAAAGCTTTTCGGAAGAGAATTCATTGAAAATCGTGAAATAATGCGAGAATTTTACTTTCTTCTATCTTTACAGGAAGAAAGTATTGGATTCACGAAAATTTTCGACTTCCGGTTTTCGACGGATTTATACGTTTTAGAAGGTTCTGAACATTAGTTTTTGGTGTAAATCGCACGACAGGTGGTGCTGCTATGCTACATTTTTCATGATTTTACGATAGCTATATCTCAAGAACTAATGCGCAGAATTTCACCAAACTTTAGATTTCGTTAGACCTTGACATAAATAGATGTTGATTACGTTTTGGTATAAATCGCTCAACAGGTGGCACTGCTATGCTACATTTTGCACGATTTTCACGATAGCTATATCTCAAGAACTAACGCAAAGAGTTTAATAAAACTTTAGATTCAGTTAGACCTTGATATAAATTGGTGCTGATTAGTTTTTGGTGTACATCGCTCAACAGGTGACGCTACTATGCTGTATTACTCATGATTTTGAATATAGCTATATCTCAAGAACTAATTCATGGATTTTCATCAAACTTCAGATTCAGTTAGACGTTGACAAAGGTTGTTGCTTATTAGGCTTTGGAGCAATTTTCTCAACAGCTGACACTGCTATGCTGTCGTTTTCAGGATTTACACGATTTTAGCGATAGTCATATCTCAAGAAATGACGCATGGATTTTCATCAAACTTTAGATTCCGTTAGACATTGATATAAGTTGGTTCTGATTCTTTTTTGGTGCAAATAGCTCAGCGATAGTCATATCTCAATAATTAATGGACGGAATTTCATCAAACTTCATATTCTGTTATTTTGAAATATTGGCATATATGAGATAGAAGAAAGTTTTTGGACTGGTACATCCGACTAGTTAAGATAAACGTTTATAAAAGAGTTTTTTTTGCTTTTATACTTATAATTCTCCTTCATGAAAACATTAACGGAGAAAATACATAATTAAATGCCATTTCTTTCATTAAAAATGAAAATTTTAATGCAAAATTATATCAATGGTACCAATTAGTGATAATGCTAAGGTTAAAAACAGTGTAATATCATATCAATTAAAATAATTACTGTAGTTTTATTATCGTATCTGAAATTTTTCATATTATCATACAGTAATCACCAGAAATGCATATAATAAAATTAATATGCACTTGAAATTTACTCTTTTCTGCCTTCATACTTTCATTATGAGCATTTCATTTATACATTTAGCCCCACCAGTATCTGAGAGGTTCTGCTCTCAAAGCTGGTAGACGGGAGGTGCTGGGTTGAAACCCATGTCGCGGTCGTCGACTTAACCGTTCGGAGTTTTCCGTGGTTTTCTTCGAACCTTGCCGTAAATACGAGTTATGATCCCTTAGAAAGACCCCCACGGAGGGCACTCCCCCTTAGGCCTAATCCCTCGAGTAGATAATCGGCCGCAGGGCTTAAATTGCGCCGGAGCCCACAGGAGCCCGGCTCCGGTACTTCTCTGCTTTTAGTAAGTATTTAAATATTGGGCGAAATTCACCGGAGCCCATAAATACTGGGCTCCGGAACCCAGTGCAAGAACTTCCGAGAAACCGAAGCCTAAATTACCCTTTTCTTTTCCTCCCTTATCGAAGTTCATATCTTTGTTCGATTCTTCAGCATAAAAATATTAATTTTTGAAAATTTCATTCATTTTTTCATAAAAATGATCAATTTTTTTTTTTTTTTTTTTTTTTTTTGTTAACTCTACTTCCGAATCACAATCCTTACTTTATTTAATCGCAGAATTTAGCGATTAATTAACATTAAAATTAGGCAAAGACTTCTATTCGGCCGGAGAGATAACTAAAAAGTGGAATAATTGACATCTAAGTAAATGCAGGTAGATATATTTAAAATTTTTATTTTGCTAAAGAAAAAAAATCGCTTTACATTTTGCTAATACATATAATGTATGAAATATAAATGTGCAGATTGGAGTGATGGTGGAAAGGAGGGGAGGTAGGGGCACGCTACGGTTTTTAGTACTGCAAAATATTAGGGCTCCGGTACTTTTTTTGTTAGAAATTAAGCCCTGATCGGCCGTCAGGGTCAATAAATCAACCATCGTCTATACATTTTTTTAGCACTGTTATTTCCAAATGGCATAAAAGTGGTTGTTCTACTTTTTGGAAAAAACAAATTAGAGAAACATACCCTGTGGTTTTATTTCTATGCATTTTGAATTTGTTTTTTATTGCAATTCTTTTATTGATACATTTTTTTTTCTAATAGAGTATTTTATAACAAATTTTTAATTAACTGTTTTTTTTTTCAGGAGATAAATCCGTGCAAACGCCACCGTACATCGACACCCATTTCCATCTGGAAGGTGTTTCGAAAGATTTTTCTACGTTGTTTGATGAATGTCCGAACGGCGACGTGGAATTCGTATGCGGCGACGAGACCATCAAAGCTCACAGAAACGTTATTTGCTGCCGCTCGGCCGTATTTGCGTCCATGCTTTCGTCTGATATGAGGGAAGGAAACACAGGACGGATAAAAATTACGGATCTAGAAGAATCCCTATTCCGAAAATTCTTGAGATGTTTATATACAGGTGTGCTGCCTGAACTAACAGTTGATGTTGCCTTGAGATTTTACGAAGCTGCTGATAAATACGCTGTGAGATCGCTGAAGAAGCAGTGCGCCAGTTTTCTGACGGATAATTTGTCGGTGGAGAATGCATGTGAGGTATTGATCATAAGTGATCGGCATAATGATTCAGATTTCAAAAATAGTGTTATGGAGTACATAATAAAAGAAGAAATACCACAGCGCATGGGAGAAAAATGGCCTGATTTCTGCAAGGAAAATCATACATTGTCGATTGAAGTGTTGAACTTACTCTACCAAAACCTTATGGGAAAGCAGAACTTTTCAGAAGAATAATTAATTGTCTTTGAATAATTGTCTGTAAATCTGCCCTAAATGCATCGAATGCCTTAGAATCTGCCGTAAAATGCACTGAATAGTTCGTAGAATCTGCTTTAAATGCACCTAAATTATTCATAGATTTATGGGTCCATAGATCAACCACGACCTTAATGTGTACGTGATCGATATTTTGATGTATAAAGTTTCAGAATCAATGTGTTTTGAATTAATTTTATTTTCATTTTAAACATGCTTCAACAATATCGCAATATATTAGTCAGCGTGGCAAAGCAGAACATTTCAGAAAATGAATAATAGACTGTAAGTCTGCTCTAAATGCATTGAATGTCTTAGAATCTGCCTTAAATACACTGAATAATTCGTAGAATCTGCTTTAAATGCACTTAAATTATTAGTAGATTTATGGGTCCATAAATCAATCACGACTTTAATGTGTACGTGATCGATATTGTGATGCATAAGCAAAGTTTGAGTGTTCATGTGTTATAAGGTTAATTTTAGTTTCATTTTAAACATGTTTATATTATCTCAATATAGCGTCACATTGCATACATTTCTCACAGTGGTAGCCATAAGGCCCCTACGATGTAGAGGTATCCTGCAAAAAAAAAAATTGTAGAAGTTGCTAGAATATTCACTGCTATATATTTTTTATTGAAAAAACTACAGATTTCATTTAAATTCGTTGCCAATATTTAATTTAGTTAAAAATGAAATTTTACGTAAGCTCAACAAAAAAATGAAAAATTTGTTAAGTATGTCTCGTACAAAAATGAAAAACGTGCACAAATAAACAAAGTGATAAAAAGTATGCGGAAAAGTTTGAAATAATGCCTGTAATATATATATATATATATATATATATATATATATATATATATATATATATATATATATATATATATATATATATATAATATATATATATATATATATAAATCACTGACGGCTCGGCCCACAGGCACAGGTAGATTTCGAAGACGCAGACCGTGGGGCGTCTGTTTGTTGGGAATTGCGCAAGAAATGACCTTTTTGCCATGATGCCGCAGTTTGGTTCCATAAGGGACCGCCACTTCGAAATCTAACTTGTTCGCAAGGCGGAGCCGCAGGGATTTTTTTTGTTTTTAATTTTTATTTTTTTTGCTATAAGGATTGGTCCTATAAAAAACTTGTCAGTATAAAAGTTGTAGATAATAGTAAGAGGATTTATAATAAATTTAAGCGGATTTCATATCCGTTGGAGCCATTTTTAATAATATGAAAATCTGTTATACATAAATTTCCGGCCCTTTTCGTAGGAGTAATAATAACTTTAAACGGATTCGATACGTATCATAATTAAGACGTTATGGGTTTTTTCTGTGTTCACAAAAAGCCTCCCCATTTCCCCCCCCCCCCTTGGTTTGATTTTGCCCATTAACGAACTTGACCGAGATTTTATGCCCCTTGATTTTACGTATCAGTTTGGAAGAGATTTGTGAAGAATTATTTGAGTTATCGTGTGCATAAAAAAGTGACATATATAGATAAAGTTTTGAACTGAGTGTGGTTTTGGGTTCTGCGAGTCATAATCTGCGTAGATCGGCAAAAGTTTTTCAAAAATTCCAACATAGGGGAGAATGTAATAGGTAGTATTTCTTACGAAATTTTCCTAAAATGCGGGATTCATTGTTTACGCTCATTGAAAGTGTAATGCGGTTGCGGTAGAAAGTGGACCGCGGGTTAGCCCTCCGTTCTCTTATGGAGCTCAGTGGTGTATATGTTACCGTGAAAGACCGAAATTGGAGAATGTCGACTTTCACCGGTGAATGTCAACAAACACCAAATACGTCGGTGAAAGATCGAATATTTCATTACATTCTTGTACATTCGGACCTTCACCGGTGTATGTCGACAATCACAGATATGCTCTGGTGGAGGTCGAAAAGAGAGGAGCTTGAATCTTACATATGATTTCAACATATGAATTTAAACATATGATTTCAAAAATCTTTTTAATAACATTAACTTATTAAATTTACGTAATATAATAAATGCCTTTAAAAAAATTCAAAATCAATTGACTCTTCCTATACATGTGGATGCAGAGTACTTTCATACACTAGCTAATTACATTAAATATAATAAATACGTTCTACCAGATAATACTATTTATTTACAGAAATTGGGTATTCAACAAGTTGGATGCATATCAGGTTTACTTACAAACTTTTATTATTACTAGGATCATACATATTGTAACAGTAATATTCATTTATATCGTTATATTAATGGCATCATATTAATCAATACCGTCCAATCATATGTTTATCAATTTCCAGTAAATTATTATACTTATTTAGAATTAACGGAAAACTTATTACCTAATAATGTTATTCACTTTTTAGACCTAAAACTTACACTGCATGATAAAAAACTATTACAGACATATATGGCAAGCGTAAAGAATTTAAATTCAAAGTTAATACATTTACCAATTTTAAGTCATGCCTTCATACTTCTGTTCACCGTAATATGCTTCTTAATCATATGTTTCGAATAAAACAACTATGCTCTTCCCATCTTATAAATAAAAATATGAAACAACTTATTTATGATGCATTACAACATGGTTCTTCCATGGTTTTTTAAGTTATTAGTCATTCCTCTCAGAAAGAGAGGCGAAAAATTTATCGCGACTGAATTACGGAGAAAAAAATATAAATCTCGGACATGTTCAACATTCACCATTAGTGCATGGTGAATGTCGACATTTACCGGTGTAAGTCAGAAATAAGGGTATTCAGCAAATATTTCGGACATACACCAACCGACTATGTGTTTGTTGACATTCACCGGTGAAAGTCGACATTCTCCAGATTTCGGTGTTTCACCGTAACATATATACGCTATCGATTTACTTGAAGAACAGAAGGTATAAGGTAAGGACAGCTGACGTCACTGTTGGTAGAATTATTGTTGGTTCGCAAGAAAAACATGTTCGTTCTTTCTGACTCCTACTGTACACATGAGAGGGGGCGATTTGATTGGTGTACGTTAAACTGGTCTGTGATATGATTGGACTACGTCGCCATAATGATCCGTACAATGATAGCTACGACAAAAATGTAGTGGTAGATTGGTTGATGGAACTGTTTGTTTGTAAACATGTCCTTTCCTTTTAACAGCGGTTCCCAACCTTTTTTCTTCTAAGTATCCCTTGCTTTGGCTTTACATTTACGCGTATCCCCTTTTTTATAAACACGCCCATATTCATCCACATAAATCAAGAATGCTTTTTTTTTTTTAAATATTAATCTTATTTGCAGAACTAAACAATAAATCGACTAAAATTATATTGTCATTTCTAACTTTTAATTTTTTATCTTGGATTTTAAAATAAATTTTACTTATTATAATATCAGCTTAACAACAATATAGCATTAAAAGAATTTTTAAATAACTTACGATGAAAATTTACAAATGTATCATGATATAAAATAGTCAAACATGGCTTTTAGTACACTGTAAAAAAAATTGCAGTAAAATTACGGGCAGAGGCGCCGGCAGCACATATTCCAGTCATACACCGTAAAAAAAAAAAAAAAAAATCCATGCCCATCATTTTGTGCAGCCCGTAATTTTACGGGGCAGAGTAATATAGCATTATAATGCACTTTAAAACACAATAACACTTTGCTTACTGTTCCGTAGCACGTTAAATAATCATCACAGAATCTCTGTTTTGGCGGGGTTAAAATTTTCGAAACACGAGTAAAATGAAGGGTTACACCCTAGCGGAGGACAATGTATGGGGTCGTACCGTATTTTTGCTAACACATGGGCTAGAACTGTAAGAATATGTGGATTGCTCTTAATTTTTACTTTCTTCTATCTATAATAGAAGAAAGTATTGTAATCGAAATTTTTTTCGACGGATTTACACGTTTTAGGGGTCAGAGATTCCGAAAAACATGTTTTTACAAAATGTCCGTCTGTGTGGGTCTTTTTTGTACCATCGAAAAGTGTATGAAGTTATGCTTCAAATTGAATCACATTTTTTTTCTATGCTTTTGGCTATGGCAAGCAGATTCTATCAGAATTTGGGGATATTTCGACGAAAGGGGGCGCTGCGATCGATATTTTTGTTCCATTTTCACTATTGTATCATCGAAAAGTGTATGAAGTTATGCTTCAATTTGGACCAGATTTTTTTTCTATGCTTTCGGCTATGGCAAGCAGGTTCTATCAGAATTTGGGGATATTTCGACGAAAGGGGTGCTGCGATCGATATTTTTATTCCATTTTCACTATTGTACCATCTAAGAGTGTATGAAGTTATGCTTCAAATTGAACCAGACTTTTTTTTATGTTTTTGGCTATGGCAAGCAGGTTCTATCAGAATTTGGGGATATTTCGACAAAAGGGGGCGCTGCGATCGATATTTTTGTTCCATTTTCACTATTGTACCATCTAAAAGTGTATGAAGTTATACTTCAAATTGAACCAGATTTTTTTTTCTATGTTTTTGGCTATGGCAAGCAGGTTCTATCAGAATTTGGGGATATTTCGACGAAAGGGCGCGCTGCGATCGATATTTTTGTTCCATTTTCACTATTGTATCATCAAAAAGTGTATGAAGTTATGCTTCAAATTGAACCACATTTTTTTTCTATGTTTTTGGCTATGGCAAGCAGGTTCTATCAGAATTTGGGGATATTTCGACGAAAGGGGGTGCTGTGATAGCCAAATTCAAAAGGTCAAAATAGCCAAACTCAATTTCAAATTCAAAAAGATGTGCAAAAAAATTAGAAATCTTACAATTTTTTTTCGTTAAATGTTCAGAGAATCCGGAACAATTTTTGTTTTGCCTCTATCTTAAAAAATGCCTGAGATATAGCGGTTTGAAATTTTAGGGTGGCTGACATTTTCAAACAAGACAGCAAAATTCATCCATAAACGGGTTTAACTTATGAGTTATAGTTAACATGGTTTTGGCAAATTTTCTTTCATTGTTGTAACAATTAATCCTATTATATGCTTATCACTATATATTTATATTCGCCAACGTCAAATTCTCGCCAAACTTGACGACAGTTGGCGAAATATCGCCGAAATTGGCGACCAAAATAGGTTGTCATAAATGAAGCCAACTTGGCTGTAGAGGACTAATTTGGCGATATTCTCATTCAAATTCAATGTTGACGAGAACTGGGATTGAATCTTCTTTAATTAGGTTCCACGCATTTTACCTTCGTGTTTTCCAGTAAAATTAGCTAAAATCGAAAAACCAAGAAATAGGGAGGCTATCTGTTCCTGTCGGTTCAGACCTGAAGGACTTTTCGTAGTTTAGTATTATACATCAGTTGATCGCATCCCGGTAACCCGACGATTCGAAAGCAGCTGACGTACAACGGAATAACGAAAAATATTGATTTTATTGGGGATATGATAACGAATTTTGAAGTATTAACATGACTGAGATAGAAGAAAGTTTTGGGATTGGCACATCCGACTAGTTTAAGTATCTAAGGGATAGGGCCGCTTATTTAGTGGATCAGACCATTTTTCATCAAATAAGTCTGTTGCCCGTGAAAATTGAAGGGCAAACGCTCATAAATTTACAGTTTTTTCTGAGAGTGTGCTTATATAGGGAATCCTTGAGCTTGTTTAATGTGGTTGAGTTTAATGTATGCATAAGACGAAAATGTTCTTTCTGAAAGCTCTGTATCTGTGACAAGCAATATCTTAATGATTTATCACCGATTTCTGGTTTCTCTTCAATTTTAACAAAGATTTGGGGGAAACATAAGTTATCATGGAATATGATTAGAGGTGGGCTAGGCTACATCAAATTGCCAATAAATTGCTAGAATCAAGTGGTTCTTTTCCTTTATTTTGAGAGTAACATATTGGAGCTACACATGAGACTACCTATGTAATTCAAAACTATCACCTATGTTTATGTGTTTTCAATTGAATCATTTTTGTGATTTCTGCCATTACCGATATTATTTTCACGTACCACCAACAGGCGTAATACGTACCCCCAGGGGTTGTATTGTAGGTTGAGAACCGCTGCCTTATAAGGATATTCTTTAAAAGTCCAAAAGGAATACGGCGTGTGCACTTCTGAATTCAAGGGGTAACACGGGGGAAGGGATTATCTCACCCCGGTGCATAAAAATTCCCCCTCCGAAAGATTTGGGATTATATGTTTATTATTATTAACTAGTATATAACACCAGTCAAAAATAACGGAATGTTGATCTGCGTTTCATTTTCAAAAGACTTCATACAAACAAACAGCATGAAGATTTTGTTATTGAAAGGTTTGTATTGTAGAAAAGTACATTTTAAGAATGGCAAATGGTTTCTACAAATTATGAGGATTTTTTAACCCATTATTCAATTTCTGAAATAGTTCAACGATTGGACAAAACATTAAAAAATATTTAAAAAATAATTCATGTGCGAAAGGTTTTTTAATATATATATATATTAATGAGTTTCTAAAGAACTTGACTTATAGCTCATTGTTTGGTTACATAAGAAAAATTAAATGGAAATTCTGAAATGGTTTAACGATTGCACAAAACATTAAAATTTTATTCGTTTTAAATTGTCTAAGTTAATAGTATAATAGAGTTGAATTTTAATATTTCTTGAAGAACAAAGTTGTCCAGTCATGAAGAAACAACTACATAGCAAAAAGACATAAAAAGAGACAGAAAATTGCATGTTTATGGATATTAGCATCTTAATTCACAGTAGGAAAATATCCCATTTAAAATGACAGGAAAAACAAAGTTTTCCAGAAATGGAGAAATGGTTAAAATAAATACAACTATGAAAGTAGATTATATAACGTTAACTTTTAAAAGTATTCATCAAATTAAAACCTGATTTTGTCTTATTTTAAAAATATGCCTGAAAAATCTATAATAAATTTTGATCATTAAAAATCTTCTTATTTTATTTCATAAGTAAATTGAAATTATTAAATGTATTAGTATAACTGAAAAATACTTTTGCACATTCTCTTATTAAATTACAATTTTTTTTTTCAGTACAAAGTTAGGTTTAAATGTCACTATGTTAAAAATCAAAATTTGATCTGCATTGATATCATTAACATATGTGATATGCTGTACTATATATTCCTTATATTTTAATTGTGTTTCATAAGAGATATTCATTTTACAATGCAAGCAAAATTTCAGAATGTAATTTAATTGGATATAAGCTAGGCGATTAAAATTTGATTTAACCAAGTTAAATTTTTAAGAAAGAAATCATATTAAGCTGAAGCTTTTAAAAGTTGATCTTAAAGTAAATCAATACACCCTGAATTTTTCTTAGTTTCATTTTATACTATTTTACAACTTTATTATTATGTTATATAAAATATTATTTTCAACAGAAACTCTCTTCGCTTATATTTATTGCCAATAGATGGCGCCAGAACAGTACTCAGGAACGAAATATAAAATACTGATGGATCATCGCAAAAAAGCCTCTCTGTAAAAGCTATCACGGCTATTTCTGAAAAAAGTGCTTACAGGAAAAAAAATGCTTACAGAAATAAATTAAAGAAATCCTTTAAAGACTTAAATATCTTTTTACAAATACTTTAAGAGCATAATCTGATATTTTAATGAAACGTTCAAAGAGTCATTCATTTTTTTTTCTCGATATAGGATTTATGATTCTGAATGGTAACAGTATTTTTTTGTTTACATCAGGTAATCCGTGTTTAATCTGTAATTTTTTATTTAAAACTTAAAACATTATAACTGGATATAATATAAATGTTTTATACGAAAATATGCTGAACAGACATGATTTTAAGTAGAAGAAATTATCATTTAGCTTCATATGTTAGCATATGTTTTTCATTAAGCCTAACATGGCGTTTTAGCTACGGTCGATTCGCACACCAGAGTGGTCGGAACCGTCACCGTTACACTCTGTTTTATTATATAGAGATGGTGTAGAACTGCATTCTTCCTTCCGGGCTGTGTCCTCTCCCGAGTAGCAGAAAAAATGTCTAGCAGATGTCTGCATTCAACACTGGGCGTATAACACCTCTCTCCACTACATGTCTGACTAGTCTATATATTTATTAGTTATAATTTATTTATTAGTTATAATTTATTTATTATTATAATTTATATTTATAATTTATACCAACTCCCATTACTTTTTATAATTTTCTTTCTGGGTTTAAAGAAACGAGTAAACAACACGGTGTTATTAGAAATGTACCGTAATGGCTTTGCTATAATAATATTGTTAACAAACACGAAAAATCATGCATCAAGCATAGGTTATCAAACACTTTTCAACACATTCAGAAAACTCTAACAAAACTTCACCAATAAATAAAGTGGAAGAAGATATGTCAGCAAACAGTTTAGGAAACATCTAACACATTTAAAAATCCAGTTTTGGCAATTACCTTCCATAGTAAAAAAAACAGTCTAATTATTTTGTGCAGCCCTGTAATTGATCTATAGATTTAAATATAAACACTACATAGCATGATAAAATTTAATTCAATTTGAAAATTCCCATTTACATTTTTTGCCAATCGATGGGATTACGCTCGAATTCTTTTGTACAGCCCTGTATATTATCTATAGACTTTTGTACACACCACATATTAAGCTAAAATTTTATTTAGGCAAAAAAACGCATTCATTAAAACTACTTCAGCAGGAAAATTCGTAACAGAATTAAAATTTAATTTAGGTGCAAAACGCATACGGGAAATTAAAACGTACTTTCAGCAATTACCAACCCTATATGAAAGTGCACCGTGTTCTTTGCGTAGCCCTGCATATGAAATTATTTATATCCCACAAACTTCTATTAGTCTACTAAGTATAGTTCAGCAGGAAAATGCGTAACACAATTAAAAACTACCCTTAAGAAATTCACTCCCATAAGTCAGTAATTACTTAAGAATTAATATTATTAACAATTAATATTTTTTATACTTTTCGTTCTGAATTAGAAGAAAATAATAAACATGGGGAGTTATTATAAATTTACCATATTTCTTTTGTTTTAATCGATAGCTGCATTACTGAAAACAACATTTTCATGCATAATAAGATGTATGAAACAGGCTGTAAAAAGATATAACAAGTTGGAAATTGTACGTTAAACGTGACAAATCAGGTGCGTTCGTTCCGTGCTATAACTAGTTTTACAATGTAAAAAATCATCGTTATTATTTCAGTGAAATTAATTATATCGTCTGCTATGAACGAAATGAGGATGCCTTTTTTATTATTATTACGTATGCCACGTTTACAGATGCGATTTTTTTTCGACACCAGACAGAGCTGTAAATTTAGCATAGAGACCTTGCTTTGCGAATGATTACCTCCATGGTTAATATTTCTATGACTCACGATGAATGAATATTTTGTTTATTTACTTTAATGGATTGAGATATTCGGGTTGTTAACCTAATTTTTGCTAAAGTTATCTCGGAATCTATATATTTTTTAATGTAACTTATCTCTCAAGCAAACAATTTTTTTGAACGATCTTTCTAAAAATGTAACTTTTACGCAATTTTATTAGAAAAATTAATCTTGAATAAAAAGGGCCGCTTGGCATATGGAAAAAGATGTGGTTAACCCGTATTTGTTTTCCTCCTTTTATCATATAGATTACATATGATAAGATTTAATGGAATCAAGAAATGTTTTATTAATATCTATCTAAGTTTTGATTCGATTTTCATAAAATTTGAAATAACTCGACAAAATTCTGCAACAATTATATGTATTAAATTTCAAACCATCGGTTGGGTAGTTTTTGCGCTGTTATATGCGAACAGACAGACAGACGGACGGACTAGACGACGACTGTAGGTGCTACGTGTTTATATAATTACGAACGCACCTAAAAAGTAATGTCTTATCTTTTCTGAGTCATTACCGCAATCTCAAATAATTCCCATGAAACACAAAGATTGTTTCGTTAAAAAATCTACCGTAAACATAAGTTGAACGTTATTAAAAAAAAGTTTGAAATTGTACGTCAAACGTGACAAACGAGGTGTGTTCGTACTATAGCTAGTTATATAAATATTCAGATCTTGATGATTTTTTAATTCTGTGAAATGAATTCTATCGTCTTCAGATTAATTTCTGTCATAAAATAAGTATCTCGGTCGCTTGACGATTCAACCTCAAAAGCGCCTATAATAAGAAAACAGCGATTTTTTTTTTTTAATTCAAATTTATGAATAAATATTTTTATTATTATCTTCTAAAATTTTGATTCGATTTTCATAAAATTTGAAATGTCTCGACAAAATTCTGCAAAGATTATCTATATTGAATTTCAAATCATTTGGTTGAGTAGTTTTTGCACTGTTATATGCGGACAGACGGACGGACGGACAGACAGTCAGAAAGACAGACGGAGGGACCAGACGACGACTATAGGTGCTACGTATTTATATAATTACGAACGCACATAAAAAATACACCCAACAATTTGTAGCGATTTATTGCATCGTAACTGTCTGGAACGAAAGGAGAGCAAATGATTATTTACAGTAATTTGGAATAATTCTTATTAAGCATCAGCTCTATTTATAGATTTTCTAACATTATATTAAGTGCTGATCGAGTTATACTGAGATTGATATTCTGAATTACTCTCGAAAAGCGCAAAATATATGAAAGGTAAAAAAAATCATCATTATGAATATATATCATTACGAAATCCATTGGCGGTAAAAGCGCCAAGCTAAATTCTCCAACACCACGTGATTTTGGTAAACTCTCTCTTCTATTGTCTCAAAACTTACCAGACTACGTCTGGTGTTTTGTTATCCGCACGCATGGGCGTAATCTGGCGGGGGCAAGGAGGGGCACATGCCCCCCTAGTTTTTCAGAAGCAGAGGCAAGACTTACCTTTTGCCCCTCCAGTATTTTTTTTTTTTTTTTTTTTGTATTCCTTTGTGTCTAAATCATAGTCTTTTGTATTTCAATATTTTCTTATATATGTATTTTTTAATTTAATCATTTATTTTCTATCTTTGCTGTGAACTAGAATAAATAGTGGAAATTCCAAATTACCCATAATTAATGTTTTTTACATTCATAACAGTAATATCTGTCTTTCTTCCTAACAAAATTTTTAATGCCGTAATCAAAGTTCAAGTAATAGTATAACCGTGCTCTTTTTTTTTTTCTCAGAAAAGTTGAACCTGTTTTCCTTTTTCCATTATAGAGCTGTTTTCTTATGCATGTGTGGCATTTATCTCTTGATTACTGTTGCTGACATTTTTTTTTTTTTGGATAAAGTAACCTTGGGACCGGTTATATATCATCCCCTATTTCAAAGTTCCAGTCGCAAATTACTAATTCACGGTGCCCTTAGAACTTTACAGGATTTCACTGGAGACAGGGCTTAATTTCTAACAAAAAAAAGTACCGGAGCCCTAATATTCTGCAGTACTAACACCCCGTAGTGTACACCCCCTCCCTCCCCCCTCCGTCGTTACTCCAATCTGCATATTTATATTTCATATATTATTTTCAAAATTTAAAGTATTGATTTTTGTTTGTTTTTTACTTTGCAAAATAAAAATTTTAAATATATATCTATCTGCGTATACTTATATATGAACTATTCCACTTTTTAGTTATTACTACTTCTAAATAGAAACCTTTGCCTAATCTTAATGTTAATGAATCGTAGAATTCTGCGATTAAATAAGCTCAGGATTATGATTCGAAAATAGTGTTAACACAAAAAAAAAATGAATTGCTCGCAGCTATGCAGAATAGAAAAAGACTTATTTCTGTTTACTCTTTATTCAGATCAAAACAGCATTAAAATGACTTGAAATGGAAATAAATAACATTTTGAATTTAAGACAGATGGAGTTCGAACCTGCCAAAACCCGAAGACAGATATAAAAATCGAGCCCGTTTCATCTTCCATCTCTGACGTGAGCGACACATTACGTCACTTATAAATGTTTCGATACAAAAGAAGACAAAAGATTGGAGACGGGAGGGAAAGGAAAGGAGGGAAAGGAAAGGGTTGGAAGCGTTATTGCACTGCGCTCCGGAGCGCAGTGTTTAGGAGCTCTGGTGAATTCTGGCCAATCTTTAAATTTTTACTAAAAATAGAGAAGTACCGGAGCTAGACTCCGGCGGGGTCTGGCGCAAATTAAGCCCTGACTGGGGAGATTAATCGTATCAGAAATATAAAGAACAAGTTCTGTTTATAGAATAAATCCATGTTTAAGAAGTTTTTTTATGTACTGAGGAGAAAAGTTGCAATGAGGTAGTCATCGAGCAGTTAGATTCAAATGAATAGAAAAATCTGCGGTCTTATTCATTTTTTTAGGGTTCCGTTCATCTCACGAAACCTTATTACTTCCGCTCCGTTGTCTGTCTGTCACAGAGCTATTCTCAAAAACTATGTAACTTACAGAGTTGAAACTTTGTGTATATAGCTGAATAACAGCTATGAAGAGCTCAAAATATTAAAATTTGAAAAATTCATATTATTTTAATAAATAGAGATGAAAAAAACCAAAATTCTAACAGCCTTTTCCTATTAAATTTAAACATTTTTCGTTATAGCAGATGCCAAAAATTAAAAATCCACGATGAAATTCTTTCTACAATAATTGATTTTCTATCGGACGATTTCCATGTGAAAAATGAAAATGAAATAAAAAGTTTCACCAATTGAAAAAAAATTATAAATATGAAATAAAATTGATTGACGTCATAGTAGTAATAAAACGGAAAGATTTCTCAATAATACAAGGAGTATGAGTATGTCTATGTACACAAAGCAGATTAATATCACGTCATTAGAGAATTAAAAAGAAAATCTGACGTCATATAGGGAGTTTAACGGATTTTTCAAATGTTTCAGAATAATACAAAGCGAGTATCAATATGAGTAATAGAGAATAGTAAATATATGAGTTTGAGAAACGTAATTGAATCAGGATAAAAATCTGATTATGGAAATATTCGCATATTTTAACATTTTGAAGGTGTACAACATGTTTAATTTTGAAATTAATTTTTTTTAAATATCGCATTTAGTCCACATGACAGATATTATTATGACAGAATATAATAGTGGGCTTCGCCCGCTATCGGGCTGGTTTAGATATTCGAAAAAACGAGAAAAATAGACCGCTAAATTTTTACTTTATAAGAAACATGACTTTTTTTTTTTTTTTGGTTGCTAAATGAAATTTATTTGGATTTATTAAAGAAAGGATGAAGTGTTTTGAAAGGAATATTAAACGAAACCCTTTGAGCGATCTTCGATCACACTTACCCACTTGTTAGTATTTACTCTATTTTGTGACATTTTGAAATTCATAAATCTGAAACATATTTACAAATATATTTCGCATTTTAACTTAAGTACAAATAACGAATACGGGGAAACTAGTCGTTGGGGGCCACCGTAATACTTACCCATCATGGATATGCATACTATAAAATATGAAAATAAAACATATGTAAACTAGTCATAAAATGCATTGCAATTCGAATAAAACCGGGGCTTGATGACGTCATAAAATTTAAATGATCTATTACTGAATTACGTAGAAAAAACATCCTTATAATTCCAAAATTGATAATCCTATTAACTAACGGTTTACTGCGTCGGATTAAGCGTCTCATTTCCAATTAAAATATATCTTTGAATTGAAATTTGGATGAAACACAGGGTCATGAAAAATCGAAGAGTGTGGGAAATAGGATTACAAATATCTCGGAAACTCATTATCCGATCGACTTCATTCTTTATGCAAAATTTATGTTTTTTTATTGTCTTTTATATTCATTCGTTGAAATAAACAATTTCGAAAATTTTTATATACCTTTTATCAGAACCAATATTTCGAGAGTCCGTAAAAAATAGTTCCGGATAATCGAGGTTACTGAAATTCAATAAGCTTCTTCCCATTATTACATACTATACTAAGTACATACCAAATTTCAAGTCTCTATCTCAATTTGTTCGGGAGATAGAGCGTTTACAGACACACACACAGACATACGGACGGCAATTTTTTTTTCTAAAAATATGTTTTTCAGAATCTCCAGTGTCTAAAACGTGTAAATCCGTGATTTTTTTTTTTTTTTCGATTTTCAAAACGATTACAAGACCCTATACTACGTATGATGGGTAAGTAAAAGGAAATATTCTTTAGTGAAATCTAGACAGAAGTACCGGAAAGTTGACTTTTTTTTTTCATTATTTCATCGAAATACTATAATTTTTTATAAAAATTTTTATTTAATATTTTAAAAATAAAAACAATATTAAAAATTTTAATGTTTATATTTGGGTCTTTTTAAGGTTTAATACAATTTGAAAATGTTTAATGGAATACAAATTAAAAACATTTCAATTAAAATAAACAAACTAAAATTAGTGTGATTTAAATTTTTGTATTGATAAACTATCTGGATTTATCTGAAATCAGTACGAATAAGATTTAAGTCCTATAAAATTATCAACTAAATGTTACTAATTTTATAAAGTTCTGAAATCTCACCAGTGATTAAAGTATTTTATACAAATTATTTTTCTTTAATTTTTATTTTTCTAAAAATGAATTGCTGACCCAGATCGGTCCGGAAAAAAGACGTCTGTCTCGGATCGGCCTAAGTTTGCAGAAAAAAGCAACGCTTGGGCCCGGCCCGGAAAGAGTGAAGATGAAGCTCGGCCCAGACCGAGTCTCGTGAATAATTGGCCGGAGACCATACAGATCTCTAACATGGATATGTGCTATTGATGATTATTGAACTACTTACGTATGGTACGATTTAATAAAATGAAAAAAACTTTTATGAATATCTTTTTAAGTTTTGATTCGATTTTCATAAAATTTTAAATGACTCGACAATATTCTACAACGTTTTATATATATTAAATTTCAAACCAATCGGTTGGGTAGTTTTCGCGCTGTTATATGCAGGCCCTGACTATCGCACGGGCACCCGGAGCCCATGCCCTGAGCACAAAATTTCTGAGGGGCACGAACATTTTCATAATTTCGTCTAAATTTTCATTTAAAAAAAAATCATAATTGTGCCAAAGTTTTTATTTCTTTTAGGACTTTTGTTTGCACTCAGTATAATTTTGGTTATATCATTTAATATCCATATCATTAATAAGTAGACTTCTTATCATTATTTTCTAGCAATTGATGTACTGTATTTATCAAGTCATTCAATTTTATCATTTTGCACATGTATTCGAAAAGTGACACAACTGAAAAAATGGGATATTTGAGATATTAATACGATAAAATGACAAAAAAAATATATCAATCTACGGTTAAAAGCACATTTCAATAAATAATAGAAAAAATATTTTATTTTTATTCCTGGAAACGTTTTTTAATTAAAAAAAAAAAAAAAAAAAAAAAAAAACAGTAAATCAAACAATGTAAGGGGGGCACGAAAAATTGAAAGTGCCCTGGACTCAAAAACTTGCTAGTCGGGCCTTGATTACCAACGCACATGAAAATGAAACTGATGCAATTGTAAGAATTAAATAAATGAATACGCAGTGTATACAATATTCCCCACAGTAACGCATGAAACATGAAAAAGAAAATTATTTTCCTAGTTAAATTTGGTTGAATCTGGCGTGATTTTTAGTCCACTTTGGCGAAATCTTTTCTTGTCTGTCTTGCAACCCTGTTTGGCTGGCGTTTAAACGTACGCTTTGGCGTTTCTGTCTGTCTGTGTTCATTTGCGTTTTGGAATTCGTTCGCTCTTTGCTTGTTTGAGGTTTAAAGTATATATTCCTAGCATCAGAGAGAAAAATCAATTCATTTTTGAAAATGGGTGACGTAATTGTACTTAGAAATTTAATAAAATGGACTGTAATTACCCCAGAAAACTATGCAACAAAGCTTGAAAGCAAGGGTTTTGAAATACGGAATCGCAAATGTAAATTTAAGTATGATTCCGGTATTGGAAATATGTCCAATGTCGTGAATCCTCTTACTGAGGAGCCAGCAGGGTTCTCGATTGATTTTGATATAAAACGAAAAAGTACAGTGCTTTATGTTACTGTTCTTGTTTCTTCGAATAGCAAGACATACGCTCCCAAAAGATGTGACATCACAGGCGAAAGTAATCAAATAATTTGGTCAACATACAGTTCTAGTGACTTGTTAAATACTACGATTATTTTAGAAGTGCTCATTGATGATTTGAAAGGTAAGATTTAAAAAATACTTGATGTTTATTGTCAAACAGAGCCGTTTTGTGTCCCCTTCTTGATTTACTATCAGGGCTTAATTTGCGAAGGAGCCCAGCTCCGGTACTTCTTTGTTTTTAGTAAATATTTAAATATTGATTGACCAGAATTCACCGGAGCTCATAAACACTGCGCTCCGGAGCTCAGTGCAATAACGCTTCCGAAAAAGGAATCCTAAATTACGCTTTCCTTTCCCTCCCATTTCAATGGTTTGCCTTCTTTTGTATCAAAACACTTTTATAAGTGACATAAAGTGTCGCTCACGTAAGAGATGGAGATGAAACAGGCTCGATTTTTATATCAGTCCTCGGATTTGGGCAGGTTCGAGCACAATCTGTCTTAAATTCAAAGTTCCATCAAGTTTATTTATTTCCATTTCAAATCATTTTAATGCTATTTTGATCAGAATAAAGAGTAAACAAATAGTCTGTTTTCTATTCTGCATAGCTGCGAACTATTCGTTTTTTATGTTAAAACTATTTCCGAATCCTAATCCTGAGCTTATTTAGTCGCAGAATTCTGTGATTCATTAAGATTAGGTAAACGTTTCTGTTTGGAAACTAGTAATAACTAAAAAGTGGAATAGTTAAGTATATACAGATAGATGTATTTAAATTTTTTATTTTGCTAAATAAAAAAACAATGCTTTTAAATTTCGAAAATAATGTAGGAAATATAAAATGAAGATTAGAGTGACGGCGGCGGAAGGGAGGGGGGTGGGGGTACGCTACGGGTGTTAGTACTTCAGAATATTAGGGCTCCGGTACTTTTTTTCTTAGAAATTAAGCCTTGTTTAATATAATGCTGCCGCTTTGAATGCTTTCTTTGTTATAGGAGATTAGAGATGTGACGGGGCTCGGGCTGAGTCCGAAAGCCCGGGCCCGGGTCGACTTTTATCAGCCTTCGGGCTAGGGATGTAACGAATAGTGACTTAACCGAATACCGAATATTCGGCCAAATTTTAGGCCGAATACTGACTTAAAAAAATTGTTTCAATTTTAAAATCAAAAATTAAATTAAGGACTAATTGAAATTAATTTTTTGTTTGAGTGTTCAAAAATCAACAGCTGAATGTATGCAAGCACGGTGTATAGTGAACGTTTGTTTTCTGAAGTTGGTAATATATATGAAACCAAACGAAAAATGCTGAAAAGTTATTTTTGCATCACAATTTCAGGCTTTACAGTGATAAATAATTTCGGTACCCCTGTATGTTATTTTGAAGTAACTCATTAAATGTTTTTTTCAGTATAGGTAATAGTTTTTTTCTTTTCAATGTATCAAACTCACTAGTTCGTTTAATCAACATCTAATGTTTAATTTTTAATTAGTAAAGTAATTATATAGTCATATATTTATTATTTAAAAGTAAAACTAAAAGCTAGAAAAATGATTTAATTTGTGAAAGATTAAGCATTTTTACAAGACAGTAAAATATTTGTTTTTAATATTTATTAATTTTATTGTTTAAGAAACTTATCATCATTATAAATCAGATTAAAAAAATAGATATAAAGTTAATTTTTTTTAATTCACTGATGAGAGAGAGAGAGATATTTAAACTTTAAATGCAGTATATATTTTGCATTTTAATGTAAAAGAAATTAATGTTCCAGTACTTAAATTCATATGATGCCAAATATGCAGCAAGAAAAATATTTTTTTATTTATGTAATATCATTATATACAGTTATTTATAAGTTGTCATGAAGCTTTAAAATTGAGTAAGTATTAAGATTTCTTTTTATTATAATAATTAATGTATTTAGGTATAATTCTTTAATATTGTTTGTTAAAAATATTTAAAATCACATTTTGTTTTGATTTTCTGGAACTTATTTAACCAAATATCTTAGAATATTCGGCCAAATATGCAAGTATTCGGCAAAGTATCTAAATATATTCGGCAAAAGGGCCGAATAAGCCGAATACCGAATAGTGGCCGAATATTCGTTACATCCCTACTTCGGGCCCGAGTCGACTTTTATCAGCCTTCGGGCCCGGACGGGCTCGAGCTTATTCTTTCTGAAACTGACAATTTTATTAACCCCTTCGCGACGAGCGTCCTTTACAGAATTTTTAATATTTTTCCACCGTTTTTTCAAAACAGAAATTTTCGCCTAATTGAATCGCAGAAATGCTAGGATTACATAAGGCAAAGTTTACACTAAAAAATAACTGGCGGGAATAATCGAGGATTCTGAGCATCTTATGCGTCACGTATACGTGTCGCTCGTCCCCAACGGGTTAATTTCCAGGCTATGATGTCATACACTCACGCACAGTTTTTTTTTTTTTTTTTTTTTTTTTTAAATCTGTTACAAAAAGGAAAAAAGTCGCCAAATTTAGGGGATTTTTTCCTTTAGTGGCAACCTAGCTATTGTTTTAAGTTATTGGTTTGGCGATGACATAAAAATCGCACCAACCAAAAAGTCGCCACAAATCACTGCGTGAGTGTAAAGCATCTGTTCCAATTTCCATTTAGGAAAATAAAAAAATACATATTCCATTTTAAGCATTTCAATGCTGTTTATTTATGTGAAACATTGAGGCGTGAATAATTTGTTGTTCGATTTTCGTTTCTGACAGTAGGATATATTTTAATTGGAATGTTTATTTTATTTTATTTTTTTAGAGATCTAACGCGAAATTATTATTTTATTTCGTCTTTAGTCAGCTAGCATTAGCTTAAGGTTTGCAAATTTTTAGTCTTATAGTGTGTCCTAGTCATAATCGCTCTTTAAGGAGTGAATATGAAAGAAAATAAAAAAAATAATAAATTTTGAATAAAAAATGAAGTCGATCGAATAATGAGTTGCCGAGATATTTGTAATCCTATTTCCCACACTCTTCGATTTTTCATGACCCTGTATTTCATTCAAATTTCAATTCAAAAATATTTTTTAATTGGAAATGAGACGCTTACTCCGGCGCAGTAAACCCTTAGTTAATAGGATTATCAATTTTGGAGTTATAAGGATCTTTTACGCAATTCAGTAATAGGGCATTTAACACAGGTATCAAAGTTTTTATTCTATATCTGTATTGTTGTATGTAAGTGTAAGTGGAGTTACCTTAGCACACTTGTACACCAGTTGTCATTTAGATCCAAAGTCGCAAATCAATATTAATATTACTTCGTTAGAAGTCCTTATCTATTTCTACGTTCATGCATACGACGAATTTCATGATTTTAGGTCAATTCCACAGAAAATTCTCATTTTGAGGGGGAAATAAAATTTATAATACACTGCTCAAAACAATTAAAGGATATTGCAGTTTTAGGTGGATTTTGTATCTGGGAAACTTTTTAGCTGATTGATACATGGTCGACAGACATAGTAGGTTATATGAGAATAAATTACACATGTTTGGCAGAAAAAAATGAATTTTATTGCGCATTTGTGTACAAAAGGAAAAAAACCCAATTTGTGCATATGAGAAAAAAAGAATAAGAAAAGGTGTTTTCTTCAAAGAAAATCATTTTCAGTAGGGGGTATGGTTTCCACGGGCGGCCAGCAACGTTGAACACCTTTGAGGCATGGACTCAATGAGGCTATTAATGACGAGTTGGGGTATTCTGCCCCACTCTTCCAGAAGAGCTCTTTCCAGTTCTTGGAGAGTTTGTGGGGGTTGTTGGCGGCCAGAAACTCGTCTGCCTAGAGCGTCCCAAACGTGCTCGATTGGATTCATGTCTGGAGAACACGCTGGCCATTCCATTCGAACGATTCCTTCCTCGAAAAGGAAATCCTCCACCAGGTTTGCACGATGTGGCCTGCAGTTATCGTCCATTAAAATGAAGTTATCTCCGATTGCTGCAGCGTAAGGGACTACAATAGGTCTGAGGATCTCATCCCTATATCGGCGAACAGTCAGAGCTCCATCTCGAATAATGTAGAGGTCAGTGCGCCCGTCAATGAAGATGCCGCCATACACCAACACTCCTCCACCGCCAAATCTGACACTTTCGTGCACGAACGCAGGATTATTCCTACTGCCACGGTCCCTCCAGATGAAAATACGCCTATTATCCGGATGCACAGAAAAACGGGACTCGTCAGAAAACAGAATATTGCTCCATTCATTTCTCCTCCAGTTGACATGCTCGGTTGCCCACTCCCTGCGGTCGCGACGATGCCTTGATGTTAATCTAACACATACCATTGGTCGGCGAGCATACAGACCTACAGCATGGAGCCGGTTTCGGACAGTCTGAGTTGAAATCGTGGTGCCTGTAGCCGAGCGAAGGTGTTGTTGGAGAAGAGTAGCGTTCATGTTTCGGTGTCTCCGAGCAGTTAACGCTAAATACCGATCTTCATTGGGTGTTGTTGCCCGTCTACGACCTTGCCCTGGTCTTCGGCCTGCACATCCACTCTCCAAAAAACGGTTCCAGATCCTGGAAATGACACTTTGTGACACTCCAACTTGCGCTACTTCGGCTTGAGTTTGGCCCCCTTCTAACCTACCAACAATTCTCCAAGCTTCTGAATCTGTCAAATGACTTCGCTGAGACATCGTACTCATCGAAACAAAGCAATCACTGAATGCCGATCATCCTCTTCATTCTCTTTTATCCAGTTGAAAGTCAAATTTCATTCGCTGCCGCTGAAGCGACGTTTTTGACGTCGAACTCAAAATTTGCATACTCCACAGTTTGAAAACCAGAAAAATTTGCATTTGTGATTCTCTTCTTCTATTTTCGGCAAAAAAAAATTTCGTTTATATCTTTATTTTATATAAAACTTCAAATATCCTTTAATTGTTTTGAGCAGTGTATGTTTAATTTAAGGGTATGAGTGGAAAGTTTGGCATTTTTATGTTGTATAATAAAATCCTAATAAAAAGCCACTGTAAATTACTATTTACAAACTAAGTTAAGAACCATTATTGTCTTTGTAAAGTCATAATGTTACGTCAGTTACACATTAAAAGTTATGTCAGTTACATGTGTAAATGCCATTTTTTCTTTTTTATTGTTCAGAAATTAATTAAACAAGTTACCGTTATAATTTGTCATTACTTAGCGTTGTTGAGAACATTAAATCATCTTTTTTAACGTGATAGTTTTGATAATTTTTACACTTCAATGAAGGCAGTATTTTTTTTTGCCTATTTTACGTTACATCAGTTACAGGATTTTGAATTATAATTTTTGTGACTAAAAGACAGATTGAAATTATCTGCAGGTATTTGGGTATTAAGTCCTTAGTAAGAAATATTTTAAATTGTAAAAGTAATTTTTTTTTCTAGCTTTATCAAATTTTCTGCACAGTTTTGAAAACAAAATTCGATGATCAAGTGTTACGTCAGTTACGATGGAATTGACCTTTATTCTATTTTTTATTTTATTTCAAGCCCTGGAGTACAAATTAATTACTCAAATGTATGTTTACGGTTCAAATCACTAGAAAAAGGAATGATTTTAGTCTATTCTTAAATGACATAGCTAAAAAATAAAATAAAAACTTTCCAAATAAAAATAAATCATACATTTTTATTAGATCAACGTTCGTTGCACAATTAAATTAGCAGGAAAACAAATACACACACCAGGGCTTAATTTACGCCGGAGCTCAGCTCCAGTACTTCTCCATTTTTACTTACCCATCATACGTAGTATAGGGTAAGTCTCGTAATCCTTTTGAAAATCGAAAAAAAAAAAAAAATTGACGGATTTACACGTTTCAGACACTGGAGATTACGAAAAACATATTTTTAGAAAAACAAAAATTGCCGTCCGTCTGTGTGTCTGTAAACGCTCTATCTCCCGAAAAATTGAGATAGTCTTGCAATTTGGTATGTACTTACAAGGAGACCGCCAAACATGATGCGCACATATTTTGATGATTTTAAAGTATGTTGTAGGGATCATACCCATAACTATTCAGGTCAAAGGTTTCCTTCAAATGGGCTTTAGTTTTCGCGAAATTTCGTTTTAAAGTTAAGCATGCATTTCAAATGTCATTACTTCGCAATCCTGGACAAGGTCTCAGTGGTTCCGTGGTATCGTTCGCGATTTGAGAGCCGCGGACGGGTGTTCTGTCCTCTCCTGTGACTTTTACCTTTTTTAACAAATTTTATATATTTGTCGCGTTATAAGTTGTATGCAGAATTATGAATTCTGCATCTTTGAACTTTTTTATATTTTCCTATAATAAATTTCATTTACATTTTCGAATATTTTGTAAAAATTTACGTTTTTTTTTTTTTTTTTTTTTTCTTGTGCAGTTTTGAAATTAATATTTCTATTGACGAAATTCCAAACTAACTAATTCCAAAAACATATCTCGAAAGGAGTAATAAAATATTAAAGCAATAACGATTATCCAAGTTTTAGCCAGTTATATATATATATTTTTTTATGTTATTTAAATACATTTAACTGTAAAGTTCAAACTCACTGTCATTTTTGATTTGCACAAATAAAAAATAATGTATTACAATTAATTTTTTTTTTCAGTCTAACAAGTCGATGCCATACAGAAAAATTCAACTAGAAATGAAAAATCGTTTGTAAATTACAATACATATAAAAAATATCTGGAAAAAAATCGTCTGCAACGACTTTTACGGTAATATCAGAATAAATAAAATTTTCTTTTTATCAATTTCGTTTCGCTTCCTTTGCAGACAAATACCACGTTTGAAATAATTTCTTTTTCAAATTTAATGCATTTTTAAATATATTTATCACAATTTAAATATTTAAAGAATATATAATATGGTAATTTATACATTCTTCCAATATTGTTAAAACAATTATTTAAAGACGATTTTTAATGCGAAATTTGTTTGCGATAAGTATAACACAATTAGTTCCATATTTAATAAAATAAAAATGTTGATGTCGGTGATGATAAATATTTTAGTATTTCAGCAGTTAACATAATTCAATATATTTAGAACAAATCAAATATTAAAAGGATATATTATTTTGTTAATTTTTTCTTAATCATTTAATTTTTTTAAAATAGAAAATGTAAATAAAATATGTATTATTTCATAAATACAATAAATAAATAAGTAAATATACATAAATGTAAACAATAATCATTTTAAAAAGACGAGATATCAAGACATAAATTAGTTTGGATTTTCGTCAGCAGAAATATTCGAATAAAAATTGTGCAAAAACTATAAATTTTCATGCAATATTCGAAAATGTAAATGGAATTTATTAGGAAAATATCAAAAAGTTCAAAGATGCAGAATTCATAATTCAGAACACCCATCTGCGGCTCTCAAATCGTGAACGCTACCACGGCACCACGGAGACCATGCCCAGGATTGCGAAGTAATGGTATTTGAAATGCATGCTGAACTTTAACCCGAAATTTCTCGAAAACTAAAGCCCATTTGAAGGAAACCTTTGACCTGAATAGTTAGGGGTATGATCCCTACAACATACTTTAAAATAATCAAAATCTGTGCGCATCATGTTTGGCGGTCTCCTTGTTAGTATGTAATAATGGGAAGAAGCCTATTTAATTTCAATAACCTCGATTAACCGGAACTATTTTTTCGGACTCTCGAAATATTCGTTCTGATGAAAGGTATATAAAAATTTTCGAAATTGTTTATTTTAAGAAATGAATATAAAAGACAATAGAAAAACATAAATTTTGCATAAATCATGAAGTCGATCGGATAATGAGTTGCCGAGATATTTGGAATCCTATTTGCCACACTGTTCGATTTTTCATGACCCTGTATTTCATCCAAATTTCACTTCAAAGATATGTTTAAATTGGAAATTTGACGCTTAATAAGATACAATAAAGCACTAGTTAATAGGATTACTGTTTTTGGAGGTATAAGGATGTTTCTTTTAAGCAATTCAGTAAACGAGCCTTTAAAGTTTAGGACGTCATCAAGCCACAATTTTATTCGAATTGCAATGCATTTTATAAGTAGTTTACACATGTTTTGTTAGGGGAACCGTCGGTAGCGTAATACATTTTCTTATTTTTATAAATAGTTAAATCAGTCTTCAAATTTAATATACATTTTCATCTTTTGATATGTTAAAGAAGTTTATTCAGCTTACCTGAAATTTTCCTTTTTGCGCCGAGTGATATCCACAGTAATCCAAAGTGTTGTAGCGATATTTATCTTATCCATTGATTCATTTATATTGGAGTAATAAGAAATAGTATTAGTAGAAAATAACAATTGTGTGAAATAAGCAGAAGATTCATTTTCCTTTGAATATAATATTCTAATTCTTGGCTAGATGTACATGTTTAAAATCGCGTTTTGGAGGCTGCGTATAAGTGCTCCAATTTTACATTATATTAAAATATATTTACATCATATATATACAAGAGCGTCTTAACTGCTCTGATGCATTTTGGAAACTGAAGGGAGATTGTTATTTGAGTTCTGTGCACACGCGCGGGATAACAGCTGTAGTTTGAAGGAGGGAGATCTGCAGTATTTCTCCAGTTAGTTAGTTTCGACAGTCTCTTGTTTTATTCACTGTTTTGCATCTGCGGTTGTCACTTAAAGTACTTATAGTTAATTGGGGTCTGGTTTTTAACATGTTTTTCAATCGTTCGCTGCACGTGGAGATTAATTAACTGCATAAAAAAGGTTTCTCCGTCACTCCCCCGTAATCTCCTGTGTGGGGAATGGTTGAAGATTCAGTTTCTTACGGTGTTTTTCATACACAGGCTTGGGAGTGGGCTTCGTGAGAGTGTCGGCTATCATTTCTTCACTGGGGCAGTATTGTAGATCGATTTTTCCTTCTTCTTTCATAAGTTTGATGTTGTGGAAACGTATGTCGATATGCTTGGATCGCTTAGTATCTTTATCGTTTTCAGTCATTTTTATACAGGACATATTATCCTCAAATATCGTGATGGGTAGTTTTTGTGGAATGTTGAGGTCGCTTAGCAAGTTTGTTATCGAACTTAATTCTTGTGCTGCGTTGCTAGCTGAAACGTATTCAGCTTCGGCTGACGAAAGTGCAATGCAATTTTGCCTTTTTGTAATCCAGTAAATCGGCGATTTTCCTAGCATGAATAGATTTCCTGACGTTGATTTACGTGTTTTCAAGTCACCAGCCCAGTCTGCATCGACGTATGCTGTTAGGATGGGCTTGCTGTTTGCGCTAAGAGTTAAATTCAAATTTTCTGTAGTTTTGAGGTATGAAATGATTCTTTTTACTGCTGACCAGTCCTTTTGGCGTGGTGTTTCGTTTCTACGACATAATATGTTTACTGCTGCAGATATGTCAGGACGCGTGATTGTTGATATGTAAAGTAATGTGCCTGTCGCTTGTCGATATTTCATGTTATTAGGTAAAAGATTATCGTCGTCTTCAAGTCTGTTGAATCCAGCAATCATGGGTGTGTAATGAGGTTTCATGTCGTTCAAATTCAGTTTTTTCACTAGTTCCTGTATTTTATTGTTTTGATTTAGGTAATATGTATCGTTGATTTTATTAATGTTTATGCCTATTATTCACTTCTCCTAAGTTTTTTACTTCATATTCTTTCTTAAGTTGGTTTATTGTTTCTTCGATATCACTAGCCTTTCCTGCTATCAGGATATCATCTACATAAATGATGATGTATATCTGATTTTCTTGATTTGATTTAAAGTATACAGACATGGATCATTTTTGCTCTGTAAGAAATTATTGTTTGTGAGTGTTTCCGATATTTTGGTGTACCAGGCCTTTGCGGCTTGCTTAAGACCGTAGATGGCTTTTTGAAGTTTACAAACTTTTCTTTCATCGCCGGGTTTAATATACCCGTCTGGTTGACTCATATAAACAGTTTCAGTTAATTCACCATGCAAGAATGCTGTGGTTATGTCAACATGTTTCACGTTCAAATTTTTGTGCAATGCAGAGATGAGAAATGCACGTATTGTAGCGTGCGAAACTACAGGTGCGAAAGTTTGATCATAGTCAATCCCGAATCTTTGACTATATCCTTGTGCTACTAAACGCGCTTTATAGCTTTGAACATTTCCTAAATTGTCCTTTTTTAGTTTAAAAGTCCATTTTGAGCCGATAATTTTTGTTCCGGGTGGTGGATCTGTTAAAGTCCAAGTGTTATTTTTTCTTAGGCATTGTATTTCATTTTGTGTTGCTTTTATCCAATTTTGTTTATCATTAGTATTTTTCATTTTTTCGATATCTTTCCAATTTTCGGGAATGTTTTCAGATGAACTATTTATGAGACAAACATATCTGTCAGGAGGAACGCCTCTATTTGTCCTATTAGACCTTCTTGGTTCAATTGGTTGCTGTTTGGGCACGGATGGTGTCTCCTCACTGTCAAGTTTTATTTCTAAGTGATTTTCATGTCTATCCGGTAATTGTGTATTGTCATCTGATGTTTTTGTGGTGTTTTGTATCTCCTCAATGTTATCTGAGTGTACATCTTCATTTTCAAGAAATTTTACCGTTCTCGCTATTATAATTTGTTTTCCTTGTGTGTGAATTCTATAACCAGTCGATCGTGTGTCATAACCTACGAACGTTCCGGTTTGAGCCCTGTTATCGAGTTTTCCTCTATTTACTTTATCGACGTAAAATAGCGCTTTACAACCGAATGTTCTTAAGTGTTTTAAATTCGGTTTAACTCCTTTCCATAATTCGTAAGGTGTTCTGTTGTTGTTTGCTTTAGTTGGGAGTCGGTATTGAAAAAATTTGTTGCAGTGTTTATGGCTTCACCCCAAAAATGTTTGCTTAATTTTGCTTGTGATAGCATGCTTCTAGTCATATCTAATAAACTTTTATTTTTTCTCTCCGCAACTCCATTCTGGCTCGGATTATGCGGGACAGTCAATTGGTGCAAAATTCCGTTCTGTTTTAAGTATTCATCTATCTCTTGATTTACATATTCACGACCGTTATCCGATCTAATTTCCTTAGGTTTTTTACCGAACTGATTGTATATCATCGTTATATACTCTTTTATCTTTTCAGCAACTTCGCTCTTTTTAGATAATAAATATACCGTAGTATATCGGGAATAGTCATCAATAAGAGTCATAAAATAAATTTTTCCGCCTAAAGTCGGTGTATCTAAAGGACCACATACGTCACTATGGATCAAATCCACGATATTAGTAGCTCGGTTTGATGCTGATTTGGGATACGGCATGTTAGTTAATTTAGTTTCGATACACGTTACGCATGTTTTATTTTGATGTTTACATTTTCCTATCTTTATTCCGTCCGCAAGTTGATTTGTTATTATAGGTTTAATCGCGTCATAATCTCTGTGACCGAGTCTGCGATGCCAGAGATCTATGCATTGTTTGCTGTCACAGTTATACGTTATGTTTACATAATTTTGTGGTTCTTCCACATCGTCCATTTCCTCAATAATGTATAAATTTTTCTCATTTTTCGCCCTAATATATATTTCTTCATCAAAAGATCAAATCGCATTTATTATCGTCGAAGATTAGTTTACACCCGTTTTTAGCGGCTTTACTAACCGAAATTAGGTTTGACTCTAAGTCTGGGACATAAAGCACTTCGCGTAATTTCGTTAGTTTTTCTTTTCCTTTGGGGGTTAATGTTTTTATAAAAACTTCTCCTGAACCTAACGCTGTCAGTTTATTACCATTCGCGATCGTTACTGAAGTTTTATTATAATCAATAAATTTACTAAATAGGCTTTTATCATTACAAATGTGCGAGGTAGATCCTGAATCGAGAATCCAGTTATTTTTGCCTACTTTTTCGGTGATTAATGCTTTATTTTGCGTTTGATTATTTGCGTATTTTCTTTCGTTTGGAATTTTATTTTCTCTACGAGTTTCGGTCTTTTCATAACATAATGAAGATGAGAAATTCTTTTTATTTTTGAATTGATTGTTACGAGGATTTCCGGTTTGTACCGTGTTTCTGCTCTTGTAGTGCCAGCATTCGTAAGTGGAATGATTTTTCATTTTACAGTTGTTACAATATTTTTGTTCTCTTCTATTTTCAGTGTGTGTATATCTACTATTTGTTTTAAATGCTCTCTCGTTGTTGTTATATCCGCTATGTGATTGTTCTGACATTTCATGTCTACGATTATATTCATCCGTTAATTTGTTTTTGATAAAATCAGGGGTGAGCTCATTTTCTGGTCTCGCCTCCAACGCAGTTATCAAAGTATTGTAACTGGGGGGAAGAGAACACAGAAATAGCGCGGAAATATGTGAATCGCTAATATTTTCTCCAATGGCATTAAGTTTATCTATAATTTGCAAGATATTAGTGATATGCGTGATCATGTTTGCACCCTCAGCTAATTTAGTACTGTATAGTTTCCGTAACAGGTAAAGCTTACTAGATAAATTGCTTCTCTCATGTATATTTTTCAGAGCTTCCCATGTTAATTTGGCAGTATCTAAGTTTTTTACATTTACGATTTGAGAATCATCGATGCTTAGGTTTATTAGAGCTCTGGTCTTGCGATCTTTTTTGTGCCATGCGGGATCGGCTGGATCCGGTGGATCTTGTACTATAATATCGTCGAGTTCCTCTTTAATCAGGAACATCTGCATCTTGAACTTCCATGTACTATAATTCGTAGAATTGAGTTTCTCAATAAATTGAGTATTTTCTTTTATCGCATTCATTATTACTTTTTTTAGTGTTCTTTTATTTATTATTATATTTTTAGAAATTTGTTAAATTATCGTTTTTTTTTTTTTTTTTTTAAATACTGGGATATTCTTTTTTCAGTCTCATAATCTTTGTTAGGGGAACCGTCGATAGCGTAATAAATTTTCTTATTTTTATAAATAGTTAAATCAGTCTTCAAATTTAATATACATTTTCATCTTTTGATATGTTAAAGAAGTTTGTTCAGCTTACCTGAAATTTTCCTTTTTGCGCCGAGTGATATCCACAGTAATCCAAAGTGTTGTAGCGATATTTATCTTATCCATTGATTCATTTATATTGGAGTAATAAGAAATAGTATTAGTAGAAAATAACAATTGTGTGAAATAAGCAGAAGATTCATTTTCCTTTGAATATAATATTCTAATTCTTGGCTAGATGTACATGTTTAAAATCGCGTTTTGGAGGCTGCGTATAAGTGCTCCAATTTTACATTATATTAAAATATATTTACATCATATATATACAAGAGCGTCTTAACTGCTCGGATGCATTTTGGAAACTGAAGGGAGATTGTTATTTGAGTTCTGTGCACACGCGCGGGATAACAGCTGTAGTTTGAAGGAGGGAGATCTGCAGTATTTCTCCAGTTAGTTAGTTTCGACAGTCTCTAGTTTTATTCACTGTTTTGCATCTGCGGTTGTCACTTAAAGTACTCGTGTTAGAAATCGTGTTAGAAATTATTAAATACGAGTACTTTCATAATAATTACTTTGCAAATGCATTATATAGATCATATGTAAATGCTTTAGAATTAGTTCTCCCTACTGAAATTCTATGGAATTCAATGAAAGATGTACTCTAAGTTTACATTAAAAGTTAGTCTACTTTACAGAGCATTTATGAAGAAAACAGAGAGAAAATAGACACAAGCATTAAAAACCTTGTGTCCAATTTTGTTTTAAAACAAACTATTAAAGAAATGTTTGAACAACTGGAACAAATTGCAGATGCCCTCGACAAAATTCAAGAAGATAACTGCAGCATTGCTGATGATATGTATATCTGGAAAGACCTTGTAAAAAAAATTGGAAGAAAAATAAAAAAATAAAGTAGTGATGAAGAACCTTGATAGTCAATATAAAATGGCTTTAACACCTATATATTTATTGCATATATGCTGCATTCAAAACAAAAAGATGCTTTTGATTTTTCAAAGCAAAGGTATCCAATGAATTCACTCATAACATTGATTATTAAATTCAATGCAAAGAGTTCACCTTTCCAGGAACGCTTGTTTGAATCTATAGTATTGTAAATACTATTTAACAGTACATGGATGGTGGGAAAGCCAAAAAAAGAAATTAATAAATTTAATAGCAAAGTTTTTGTGAAATTGAACAACTTTTAACAGCAAAGGCATCCTGCCAGTGTAGAGAAAGTATTTTCAAAATTTGGACTTGCTGGAGATAAACTATAAAATAGATTAAAACTCGAAAAAGCATCAAAAATTGTGTTTTTATATAAAGTTTTTAACTAAAATGTGAACATCATTCACATGTTGTAATATTTAAAAATTTCTATAACAGTGATTGATTTTTTAAGTATATAAGTGATCGCACGTCTTATTGTTTATTATATGTAAAAATATAGTAATATAAAATATTGTAATTTTTAAACTAAAATAGTAAAATTTATATTATTACATTTCAACAAAATAACTTAAAGTAATCTTTGTTTAATGCTTGATTTCAAATATCTGAAAATATAAATGTTCGGTGTTCTTTCCAAATGCAAAATTGTTTAAACCAAAAAAATCTGGTTTAAAGCAAAAAAACCTGGTTTTTGGGTTTTTTTGAAAAAAAAACCCGGTTTTTTTACAACCCTGGATATAATTCATTTCACAGAATTAAAAATCATCAAGATCTGAATATTTATATAACTAGCTATAGTACGAACGCACCTCGTTTGTAACGTTTGACGTACAATTTCCAACTTGTTTCTTTATCATGCATTGCAATTATTCATTTAATCAATGAATTTATTTTTATGTTAATAGAAACAAGCTTAACACAACAGCTTCACTTATAAAATAAACATCTTAATTATTCTTGCTAATTTAAGATAGTAAATTGTAATAGAGCAGGGTATGTATAACATAAAAATACTTTGAAAATTCTGAAAAACACATGTAATAAGTATGTTTTTGAAATATAACTAATCATTTTAAAATTATATCGCTATTTTAAATGTATTTTTACTTGGTGAATCTAATATTAAATTGGATATATTTAAAATACATCAATATTATTTATGACGATGATACGTATAGAATTCCTTTAATGCTATACAAATCCTTATTGTGATTTGCATAATGTTTTTAATAAAATTTTTCATAGAAACTCTTATAAAATTCATTGATTATTAACATATTAATTAAATTCTTAAATATATTTTATAATAGATCATTTAAAGAGTAAATTTTTTAATCTTTCTTTTGTCAGCTTTTTCTTTGTTGCACCCGCACACACATAATTTATCTTTTTTATTACAGATAAAAGCCTAACTATGCAAGTTTTGAAAAAAATACATAATTCAGTCATATACTACTGCTTTTAATTATATGCAATTACACTATATTGCCAAAGGTGACCGGTCACTTGCGATTTTAGACGTTTTGTTAACTATCTAGAAAAATACATGAGGAATTAACCTGAAACTGCAAGTGTGTAAACAGTATAGTATAGGTTATATATTTCCGCGAAGATTTTTTCACGAAACTCCATAGGGGACTGTCAACAAATTGAAAAAGAACGTATATCTTTTGGATTACCCTGTAAAAACTAATGTAGCAAAGGCGTTCAACCTCGAGATTATTAATAAGTGGCTTATTGTAATATACTGTGTTCATTTTTATGAAGATAGCGTGTATACTCGTAGAGAAATTAAGGTTTTTATAAAAACAGTCCCAAATTTCGCCTAGTTTTTTGCTTATAATTTGCAGAGTTCTTAATATAAAAAAAGTTATTTTCAGAAAATATGACAAACAACATTGTACACAATACTCTGCAATCAGAATTAAAAAATAATAAAAATTGGATGAATAATGAGCAGGTTTACTAAAAAATGCTTCACTGCGCATGCGCGAATTGCAATCAAAATATAATATGCATACTGTATTAGCTAAGTATATAGAGCAACTTTTATGAAAGTCTCAAAATCATAGCTTGAAAATTCTGAAAATTATCGTCGATAGAATAAGCTCGAAATCCGTTGTTCCCAAAAAGAAGCAAAAATATGAAGGGTTGTATCAAATATTTGTTGAGTAGTGCCAAGATAGCGTACACAATATCGGACCGGTACTGAATTTCGAAAAAACGAGAAAAATAGACCTGTAAATTTTTACTTTATAAAAAACATGACTTTTTTTTTCATGAAAATTATTTGGATTCTTCGATCACACTTACCCACTTGTTAAAATATTTTCCTTGTTAATGTAAAATGTAGAAACATAATAATATCATAGCATTTTTATAAGCAAAATACTCACAAATTATGTGGATTTTTAATTTTGTCCATTTCTTCAATCTTGTTTTCTTGTCTCTTTTAGTGGACAAATGCATCCAGACAGTATCCTATTTGAATTCTAACGTATCTCCGGGAAGTCTGTCAGGGGATTTCTTTAAACTGCTGGATTCGAATCTGAACCACGATGAAGAAATTAAGTGCGGAGGACACTCCCAGAAGGCCCACAAGATTGTCCTGAGCGCGCGATCGGAGGTCTTCAAGGCGATGCTGCAGAGCGACATGCAGGAGGCTCGAACCGGTGTCATCGAAATGCAAGACATGGATGTCAATTATTTCCAGGATTTCATGGAATATCTGTACACTGGCGTCATGCGGGAACTGACTTTCGACAAGGCAAAAGCACTCTACGAAGCCGGGGATAAGTATGCCGTCAGTAGTCTCGTGTATCACTGTTCTGAGTACTTGCAAGACAACCTGTCTCGAGATAATGCTTTGGAAAGTTTCACACTGGCCGATGCCCACTCGGATCAAAAACTGAAAGACAGAATTATAACTTACATTTTAGAGGAAAAAATTTATCTTCTGGCTGAATTTTGGGAACCTTTTTGTGAAAGATTTCCAAAAGTAGCTATTGACGTGTACAAACTGTCTTATAACAATAAGCTAGAGGAGTAAAAAAAGTTCATTGTTGTGGTATTGAAATACATAACAATACAGGTTACATCAGAAAAATGTATATATACACTAAAACACACATAAATATCGCTTGCATTCAGCATTTAAAGATATACAATTATTATACAGATATACATATATTAAATACAATAATCCAACATGGAGTGAAAAATTATCCAGAGCCAGGAATCGAACCTGGGTCCATAGCGTTACGGGCTGTTGCTCTAACCACTGAGCCACTCTGGCCGATTCCTGAATCTGGAATTTTTCATTATGTATGTCTGTATAATAATTGTATATCTTTATATACATACACTGTTTAACGGGTCAGAACTTTCTAACTTTTCTCTCTTTTCAAAGTGTAATTAATCTGAAATAACAAGTGGACCAAGATTAACTTTTAAAAAAAGAAAAGTTATTTTAAAATACTATTGTAAGCATGACAAGTTGGAAATTGTACGTCAAACGTTACAAACGAGGTGCGTTCGTACGCACGTTTTAGAATTAAATTCATGATTTCCGGTGCGTAGAACGGGTTAAACAGCTAGTTAAGTATATATTTTATGACACTGTTCATACAAATATCTTCACTAGCTATATAAATATTCAGATATATATGTATCAGCTAGTTATATAAATATTCAGATATATATGTATCAGCTAGTTATATAAATATTCAGATCTTGATGATTTTTAATTCTGTGAAATGAATTATATCGTCTGCAGATTAATCGCTGTCATAAAATAAGTATCTCGGTCGCTTGACGATTAAACTTCGGAAGCTCCTATAACAAAAAAGCACCGATTTAAAAAAATAAAATTCAAATTTCTTAATAAATATTTTTATTAATATCTCCTAAAGTTTTGATTCGATTTTAATAAAATTTTAAATATCTCGACAAAATTCTGCAAAGATAATATATTTTAAATTGCAAACCATTTGGTTGGGTAGTTTTTGCGTTGTTATATGCGGACAGACAGACAGACGGACAGACAGACAGACGGACAGACAGACAGACGGACAGACGGACGGACAGACGGACGGACCAAACGACGACTATAGGTGCTACGTATTTATATAATTACGAACGCACCTAACAAACGACGACTATAGGTGCTACGTATTTATATAATTACGAACGCACCTAACAAACGACGACTATAGGTGCTACGTATTTATATAATTACGAACGCACCTAAAAATGTAGCAGAAGTACAAAAACAATATCGCATGGAATTTCAGTAAGATACACCAATGCGACTTACAGGGTTCGTTGATATATATCAATGGATATATATCATGATATCTATCATAATATATATCCGATATTTATTTTCAAATATTTTCAATATTTGATATTTATTTTCAAAATATCACTGTGCAAGATATTTTTGCTATTTTAAGTCAAAACAAGTGTAAATGAAATTTTCAACTGATATTGTCTGTCATTCTGTTGATAAAGAATATTTGTCTCTGGCAGTGGCTTTTCTAACTAAACAACAACAACAACAAAAAAATCTTATCCAAGCTTTGTTTGAAGTTTTTATTTTTAAATGTAGATTATATGGGACTAATAATTATGTGGCACATAACTAATTCAGGACAGATATAGAAAGATAAACTGTCTAATTTAGATAATCAGTTCTATACAGCTTCATTAGAAAAGAATCAATTTCTGGTTTTGGTGTTGTTGAGCTTGAATTGAACAATATGTTAGGGAATAAAAAAAAATAAATAAGCTTACATTTATGTTTAATTTTTTTCAATAAAAAAAAGTAGAAAAAAAACAATTTTGTATTTAATTTTTTGTTTCATACATTTCTGATTTCTTGATAGTTGATACTGAATCTTATAGTTGTTTTTTATAAGTGTATAAAGCAAATTGTTTCTGTTTTGTTGAGTAGTTGATCTCAACTTTGTTCAGAGTGAAAAATAAAAGAAGAAAAAAGTGAAAAAAGCATTTTTAGTATATTGTTTAAGTTTTCATGTTAAGTGCAATATATTTTAGTTTCTAATTTATATTATGCTCGAAAATATTTATTATCAGCAGTAAGTTGACTATTTTGAAAATATCGGATATATATCGAAAATATCGGATATATATCAAAATATCGGATATTTTTGTTATTTTCGAAACTATCATAATATTTACGAACCCTGGCGACTTACAATCCATCGGATAAAAGATAAATTTGAAACGAATGGCTGTTCATAGACAAATTTTCGGAACCGCTATTGAGCAATAATGCGCCTCAACACCCAATAAAATGTTTGGGAATCCATAGCCCACCGTTATAAGTAGACCAGTACGGTAATAATTTTGAACATCTGCGGTAGTAGTGAAAGTCCATACATTTTCATGTCGATTCTTTTGCAATTTAAATATTGATTATATGTCCATAAAAACTAGAGTTATAATCATTCAGTGCGTATACATTTTTCAGACGTACCCTGTATACATCTAAAATATTTCGAAAGTGGAGCATTTTTGGTTACTGGTATTCTTTTCATATATTTTGAAACTTTTTGTTAAATACTACTTATTATTGGAATTTTGATAAAATATTTCTATCCAGCATTTCATTATCAAGTTGTACTTTATTATCCAGTATATAGGTAAACGAAGTAGGTATGCAATTTTTAGTTTATTGTGAACATTGATTGTAATTCTGGATTGATATTAAAATGTAAGTTGTGCCTTTTCTCTGTTTGTAGATTAATTAATGACATGTATGCACATTTCTGAATTAAGTCTTAAAAAAATTTAAATTAAAAAAAATAATAATTAAATAGAACCTCTGGCTTACCTGAACCGAGGGTTGGCAAGTTTTTTACACAGGAAGATATTAACCTATTTTAACCATGGTTAAAACCGTCATGTCGAAAACTTTTTTGTCGAAAACCTAATTTTAACAAAATAATATCAAAATAGTTATTTAGCAGAGTTGGATAGACTTTAATCTATAAATTCGAAATAAAACTGCATAAATATATTGAAACTGCTTAGTATAAACTATAGGTGCAGATTCCCAAAATCTGGCAGGAGCCAGTGGCTCCTAAACCCAAAAAATCCAGTGGCCACATTGCAAAACATGAAAATATTTTTTCTTCATTAAATTTCGACGATGTGATTTTATAGAATCTTCCCAATACAATTGTACACAGTTTGTAGAAATAAATGTTTGTAATGTAATTCTGAACATTTTATGAATAAAACGATTCTCTAAAGTCTGTTCTGTAGATAAATCCCCCCCCCCCCCACACACACACACACAAAAAAAAGGTAATTTCATAGCTGAAAATAAACGCTCAATATGGAGATTTGCATTTAAAAAAACATGTCTATAAAAATCAAAATAAAAAATATATATGAAAAAATATGCAGAAGATTTTTTTTCTTTTAGGTTTTAGATTTTAATAAAATAAATTTAACAATTTCTGACATTCCCAAAATTATTCTCTTCTTGCCACGAATTTTTCTGTGTCGTGGGCTGATTGCGGTATGCCGCCGCCGCCGCATTCGCCGCGTATGTAATTTTTTTTTTCTGATTCCGCGGATATCGCAGATTTTTTTTTAAAAAAAGAAGAAAACGGGAATTTTGTGGACAAGCGGAAATGTTACATCCATGTTCAATCATATTTTTTAATTATGGACAATAGAAAAAAGAAGAAAACAGCTAAATATCGCGGAATTATGGAGAACAATCTGCAGATTCGATATAAAAAAGCGGAAATCTGCCGTTCAGCAGAAGAGGGGCATCCGTGTAAATCACATGACGACTTAGACATAGAAAGTTAGTGGCTAAAGCAAAAAATTTAGTCGCCACGTGTCGACTGGCGACCGTGAATCTGCACCTATAGTATAAACTGCATAAAAATTGAAACCTATTTGTAGAGAATATGGTAAGTAAACTGCAACCTAATTTTAAGAAAGTAATATCAAAAGAATTATTTAACAGAGTTGGACCGACTACTTATTGTTGTAATTTTGATAAAATATTTCTATCCAGCATTTCATTATCCAGTGCATAGATAAACCAAGTAAGGTATTCAATTTTCAGTTTATTGTGAACATTGATTGTATTTCTGGATTGATTTGAAAATGTAAGTTGTCCTTTTTTTTCTTTTTGTAGATTAATTACTCACGTGTATGCACATTTCTGAATTAAGTCTTAGAAAATTTTTAAATAAAAAACCAAAATAAATTAATAGATCCTTTGGTTTACCTGAACTGCATATGAGACTCCGAAATTAAATGATAAGAAAGAGTACCTTAAAATCTGTTTTCGATAAAATTTTATTTTGAAGACGAAAATTTCCATGAATCCAATACTTTATTCCTGTAAAGATAGAATAAAGTAAAAATCATTGCTAGTCAGTGATTAAATGTTGTTTATGAAAATACCAATATACAATACAAGTATCAGCATGAGGAATGCGATTAAAACCAATCGAGAAGAAAAATATGAATAATTGTAATAAAAAATGAAATAATGAATATTTTCTTAATTCCTTTATAGACGTTTCCAATTGATTGCATGAATGATTCCAGTATATCTTGGATTTCGTTCTACACAGTGGTTTTATTAGGATAAACAACATTTTCGAAAATAATTTCATGTTATTCTAATACTCAAATAGCAATATTTACTTACCTGCCAACCACGAAACACCTGCATCTGATCAGGCCCGTACAGAGGGGGGGGGGGGGGGTGAGGGGTAGAGCCGGTACTGGTTTTTCAATAAGTACCAGAAAAAGTAGACTGGTATTTTTTTACATAAAAATTTTAATTAAAATAACTAACAAATAATAAAATTCAAAAGTCAGAAATTGTTTGAACGTCTTTACGGACTGGCTAGGAGGGGGGAGGAGCGTTCAGGAGGCATTTTAAGTTCGAAACAAAATCCAGCTTTTATTAAAAATCAGCAAAACGCACTTAGCAAAGATGCAGACATTTATTTATTTATGTTTTATGGAACAAATATTTTCTAAATTGTAAAACACAATATCAAAAGTTGCAATAGTGTTAGGCTATCGCTGCCTTAACTTATTAATTGAATTAAAATTTCATTATATTTTCAATATTTTAAATATCTATTTAAAATCTTTATATGAAAAGGTGTTACCAATGCATCATAAACTGTAATACTACTGTAAAAGAAAAAAAAATAATAAAATTGTAATAAAATACTATATATATTTTCTAAAAAACGGCTGTTTATAACGGAATTCTGCGGTAAACGAAAAAAAAAAAAAAAATCCATGCATTTATACATTTTAAGACGAAACAAAAACCTATTTAAAACGGAATTTAGTGTACGTTTTCGACTAAGCAGGTTTTATTTTATCAGGCTGATGGTGGGGGGCCCGCGGTCTTTCTGTACGGCCCTGCATCTGATGAATAAGTTGAATAATATCTCATGTACAAAGCAACTTATAAAATGTAAACTGAATCTACTATTTTCACGGCATTCAATGTTTATCTTGAAAATACGCCTTTTCTTTTCATGACTACAATTCGTGTAGCTCTAAAAAATTTCTGTTACAATATTTTAATTTGCCATGTGTCCCGATTTATGAAAATTCACCGCTTTGATGTACGTTTCCTAGAAAGCGCGAATTGGTGAATATTTTTTTCTGCTTCTTTTTTAAGATATTGCAACGAGGAAGAAAGAAAAATACATTATTTAAACTATCTATTAAGGATTTCTAAATTGTTTTCTCAATGTGTAATCAAAATTTCATTAACATTAAAATTTTAAGTCATAAGAGAAAATTTTTTTTTATAACTCTTTATTTTATATAAAAAAAATACTTTTTTTCTGATATTTTGTGTAAAATATTTCGTTGTTGCAGTTTCATAGCCGGTTGGCATAGTTTGCGAAAGAAATTTAACGCATAATTAACTCCATTGTATTAGTAACTAGCATACAGTTGTAACAATAAAGATTATTTAACGAGGTATCACCATATTGCGGCCGGCTAATGGAAAAGTGCATTAAAAAATAATTTATTATTAAGTTCTAAAATTAGTATTATTAGTAATTAATACTTTCATTAAATTAAAATATGTTTTATTTTAAAATCGTATGTTTCTAACTATTTGTTTTTTAACTAAATAATTTCTATTAACATTTTTAATTAATTCCATTTTAAATCAAATTAGCTACAATTAGCTACAATACTTAATGGCTTTTTGTTATTCCTATGAAAATTAATATTCAGATGCACGCGTGAATTATAGAAGCGAATTAAATATTATTTATTTTCCACGCTAACATAAAGAGAGGCGAATTACATTATTTTTACGTGGAATGTTTCTTTTGAGGTTTATATCAGCTATAACTGTTGAAAGAGACTGTTTTAAATCAGACAAAAATAGGATTAAATTAACACAAAAATAAGATTTACATTTTAAAAATTCCCAAAAAATATATTTTTTCCCCATAAATTTTCGTAAAATTTATAATAGATAAGTCTTTCCCCGGGGATTATAATTCACCTGTCCAAAGCGATATAACACAGCACTATAACAAAATTACTCTATTCAATCTTAGCTATATAATAAGTATAAAATGTAATAATATAATGCAGAATTTCAAAGTTCTAAAGATTAAAAAAAAAAAAAAAATCTGAAAATTCTCTTTAATATTTCAGACTTTTTCTCAATGCAAAAACTTTTGTTAAATGTAAAAGTATATAGTGTAAATTTAATTAATTTAATTTTAAACAGTACTATCCTCTCCTCTCTGCGCCACTGCTTATTTCTGTAATATTTTTTTAACGCCCCCAAAATTTAGCGCTCGAGTCAATCGCCCATTTGCATAAAATTTATAATAGATAAGTTCTTCTCCAGGGATTATAATTTGCCTGTCCAAAAATGTATAATAAAGCGCTATAACAAAATTACTCTTTTCAGCATTAGCTATGAGTAGTAGGAAAAAGCCGGTTTTGCCCCATGAGGCGGTGCTGCGGTGCTAAATGAGGCGGTGCTGCGGTCCGGCGGCGGTGCTAAATTGTTGTAAAAGACTACGATGATAAAATTCAAACTTAAAATCGAGGGTGGGGCGAAAGGGTGTGCTATAGGAGAGGGGGTTTTAGGAGGGGGCAGCATGTTATAGTAGGGGGGGTATTTTTTTTAAGGGGGGGCTTAATTTTAAAAAATTTAAAATTGTCTTATATTACCAGGTATCGGCTATGGTAGAGTACGACTACTATCCCCTTGCACCCCCCCCCCCCCCAATTTTTTTTTTTTTTTTTTTTTTAAATTTAGGAGAGAGAAAGTTTAAGGTGGTGTCGCCCTCTATCGGTAAGTATGAAAATTATGGAATTTAAAATGACTGCTTCTGAATTTTAAGTTATAGCATAGTATAAAATAAAATATTCTAAAGTATCTCATCATACTGCTTATAATGGAAATTTAAGTTATAGCATGGTGTAAAATGGAAATATATAGTTATAGCATAGCACTTAATAAATAATTTTAAAGTGTCTTAGCAAACTGCTTACAATGAAAATATTTAGTTGAAGCATAGCACTTAATAAAATATTTTAAAGTTTCTTACCAAACTGCTTACAATGGAAATTTAAGTTATAGCATGGTGTAAAATAAAGTTACTTACCACTGCTTACAATGGAAATATATAGTTATAGCATAGCACTTAATAAATAATTTTAAAATGTGTTACCATAGTGCTCGCAAAAAGATATGAAATAGAAATTTAAGTTATAGCATAAAGCTAAATAATAAATAATTTTAAAGTTTCTTAGCAAACTGCTTACAATGAAAATATTTAGTTAAAGCATAGCACTTAATAAAATATTTTAAAGTTTCTTACCAAACTGCTTACAATGGAAATATTTAGTTATAGCGTAGGCACTTAACAATAGTTTTAAAGTGACACATGTAAATAATTATAGTTATAAACCGACATATAGGCAGATAGGCAGGCACACAGACAAGAAGGCAGGCAGGTAGGCAGACAGACAGACACACAGTGAACTATTTGTTACGTACACAAGCATGCATATACGAAGTGAACTAATTGTAATAAAATACAAGACGTGCATACGTTTTAAAACATTTTTTTTCTTCACAGAAATTAAGAAAATATTAAATTTCGACTACAACTTTCACTTTGAAATAGCGTACTCCCTTGTTAAAAATTATTAGCTTTTAACAAACATGTAAATGAAGCGGGGTTCGAACCTCGAACTTGACAAAATGATCTCATGATGTGTTGATTTGCAGTAGGTTTAAACGAACACACCATGAGACCATGTTTATTAGACGCGATTTAAGATATATAAGAAAAGGTGTCACGTGACTGAACATATTGGATTATTACTATACAGTACTAATGATATTATAAATTTTGTAAAATAATTTAAGCTTTACTATAAACTTTAATGTTTAAACTTTCAAACACATTGGAATGTATTTATAACATATAAAATAACCTTTTAAAAGGTTGGTTGGTTTGTTGGTTTTATAAACTTGCAAAGCAAAGCGTATCTTACCAATTTGCATACAAGAGATTTTGTAACATAAATTATATAATACAGCAAATTTTAACTTACCAAGTGAGGTTTAAGGATACTGTAATAGAATTTTTAATTGTATACTTTAAAAAAGAAAGTTTAACTTACCATTATGTTTTTGCTCGGATTCGAACTGTCAACCTTTTGGCTAGCTTTCCAATGCGCTCCCAATTACGCTACGATGGCTCCGTACAATTAATATAAATAATGAAACCTAACACAATGTTACTTTTTTTTCCTAAGATTTTCAAGTTAATAAAACAGGATATGACGACATTTATAGAATAACATCCTGTTTTACAACGATAAGAATAGCAATATAAGAAGCTTGTACACCATAATGAATTTACTGTTTAAAGTTTTGACTTAAACGATTATTCTTCTAATTACTTAAAACCTTGCTGTATATTTGCTTGATCACCTATCTGTTTACCCTGCTTTTTGGATACTTCTAAACCTGAAAATGACTACTTCGCTTAACACATCTTACTATGAAATTTCAGAAATCAGCGAATTTAGTAGAATATTTCAGTATTTTGACGTTTTTACCCCATACCATTGGGACTTAGGGGAGGATACGATTGTTGAAGTGCAAATGAATAAGGACTGTGAGTTAAACGTTCACATTCAAAAATATAAAGAATTTGAGAATAGTGGTAAAATGTACCCTACAAATGAAGGAATTACAATATCGTGCGCAACCTTTGATAAATTTGAAACGAGAATGACAAAATTTAATTTTGACTCTGCAGAAAAAGAAACATTCGTATCTAACAACGACTTACTAACGATTTATGTGGATAAGGAATCATGCATACTGCAAAAACTATTGAAACCTGATTGTTTACTACTTACAAAAGAACAATTTCTCAAACTAGAGAAAAACTGTATTGAAATTAGCGAATGTCTTATTCAAACTTTTTTAACAAAACTTTTACCTGTTTATGTTTTAAAAAACGTAAAAATATGTAAATGTTCTCACTTTACAGAGGAAGAGGCGATGGACTATTTTTTAGAATGCTTCGATCATGAATTAGAGAGATCAGTATATCGCACGTTTGACTGTTATTTATGTTCAATCGGCCAACCAGTAGAAATGGATCATGAATGTATGAGATATAATTTAAGAAAACAGTTTAACTGGTGCGCAGACAGTGCTTTGTTAAATTTCAACATTAAGGAATTTGTGAAAAACCTGCTAGAGAAATGTACATGTAATTATACTTATTTATTTTTGAATCTATGAATGTAGACTTTTATAATAAGCATTTGAACAATGTATTTATAAATTAACGTATTTATTTAATAAATATTTGTTTAGTTTTTTATCATGTGTCTGTTTTTATTTATGTATATGGAATAAATAAGTTTAGTTTTCGAAAAGTTTTACAATTTTTCTTTAGAAAATGTAGAAACTTGTTTTATTTTTCTACAAAAATTAAGGATTTTATACTATTTCATTAAACATGTGTACCATTATTATAATATAACTTACATATTGTATACAAAATACTACCCTTTACTTGATAAATTATTTAAGATTTTAAACCAAAACTGAGTGAATATTATAAAGATTATCGAGTTTGAAAATAGATCTGTTGTCTACCAGAGCAAAAACAGGAAACTACTTATTTGCGGATAACATCCCTGTTTTCTTACTGATAACGTTACTTCTTGTATAGTTTAAGGTATAAAAATTATTTCATTTACTTAATTAGCAATACCATATAATGAACGAGTATATTCACACATTTAAATTTGCATTTTAAGCCACGATGAATACATAATAAAACATTACTTGTATACTTTTACATAAAAATTGAAAATACATTTATACTTAACTTTTGAAATTACTCACTGTATAATAAAAGATACTTTGCTAAATTACTTATGTTTAACATACAGACTAATTTCTGTATAAGATATATAACACGTGACGCTATTTTTAATTATTTTAAGCATGCGCGCCCTCTACAATTAAATAAATATTCATGAAAAGTTTTATTTGAAATAATATTCATACTGTTTCTGTGCCGTTAAGACGTTCTAATTTTTTCTCCGTTTAAGTGATCTGTGATTTTAATTGATTTAAATTAAATAAGCACAATGCAAGACATGGTGTTAGACGAACCAACCAAGATAAGAAAAGCCTTAACATCGGAGTTTAAGGAGCAAATAGACTGTACTATTTTAATGAAACCTGTTTTGAATAAGGAACCGATGGCCTCTTCATCAGATCAAGTCGATCAAAAGTTACCTTTTACATGTGATACATGTAAAAAAGTATTTACTAAAAAATATATGTTATTAAGACATATGAACTTACATTTAGAAAAAAAACCCTCTAAGTGTGATAATCTGTTTACTACAAAGAGCGCTTTACAGGATGATATGCTAATTAATCCCAAGACATCTGCCACATATAAATGTGAGAAATGCAGTAAGACTTTCTCACGAAAAAATGTGTTAGTTAGACACATGAAATTTCACTTAGAAAAGAAACCTTTCAATTGTAAAATGTGTTCGAAATCATTTGTTCAGAAAAGCGACTTACAAAAGCATAACTTAGTACATTCTAAACAAGGCGTTATGCATAAATGTAATGATTGTGATAAAAAGTTTTTACGGGAAAAAAATTTAATAAATCATACTATGATTCATAACACCCCTCAGCAAAAGCAAAGGAATATTGAACCGTTTACCAGACACTATAAATGTGTCGATTGTTCTGAAATATTTAATCACAGATTTGACTTAGTGAAGCATAGAAAAATTCATCTCTCGCCCAAAGAACATATATCTGAACAGCGTACTGAACTTTTAAACCACTTACAGAATTTATTACTACGTATAGACACTTTACAAAATGCTATAAAAAATGAAACTATTCCTTTTTGAAATATTGACTTTACCAATTTATTTGAACTATACATATTCTTGTATATACTAATGTATGTGTTTAAATAATTAAATAAATAATAGATAAGTGAAAAAGCTTTTGTGTTTTATTTTTCAATATGATTATATTATATCACTATTATGTGAATGAATGGACTTGTAAATTAAAACCCTATGTATAAAAATAAATTTCTTGCACTTTTACAAGAAGTAAAAATTTAATACAAGTTACTTAAATTATATATTTAATAAATTTTTTTAATATATTATTGATTCACATATGATAGTTAAATTAATATGCTATTAAACATATAATTTTGTATAATCTATATTATTAATTTTCTTTAACACATATTACTTTTTTACAATAAATCGATTTAACTAATTATACATTTGTGTAATTAAACAAACTTATTTTACTAAATATACGTATCGATAATTAATTTTTATTATTTACATACACATGATTATACTTTTTATCGTACGCGATTAACTATTTATACATTTAATAAGCGTTGCCATACCCGCTTTTACAAATAATTAGATATTATAAAGCATACGGATTTCACCTAAACAAGCAATATACATTTTCGTTAAATAAACAACTTGAATCTTTAATCTATAACGTGATATTTACTTTTAAACTTGCTTTTAACTGTAACCATCACTCTTTTTTAACCTATGTTAGTAACTGTTTAGATATAATATAATCAGTTTACTGTTGACTTTTGTCGTGACTGAACCTTTTACTGTTTGTTATTTAAAAATGGCTTATGAATTAGATAGGATTAAACGGTCGTGTGAAGAAATGGCTTCTTCAACAAAGTTTCAACGTTTAGATAAACCTATGGAAAATTCTGATTTTTATAAACATGAATTTTTACCCAAACCTAATAAACAGGAGAACTATGAAACACTATCACCTACCATGGACTTGTATGCTGCAGAGCCTAAGATTGCCAAGGATTCTACAACCCCAATATTTACTAACTGTGATAATGACGAAACGTCTTTCCCTGACACCTGCTGTGAGTCTACCCCTGCTACAGGCTTTTTGGATACAATGTTTAAGGATCTAGATTTTAAAAATTTGGAAACATACCTTACCTCACCGACTACAAGCGATTTAATTTCTTCAAATGAACCATCAACTAGCATTACACATAGTAGTGAATAATTATATAACATATCCCCTCCCATCGCATGTGTGAATAACATTTCCAAAACCAAACATGGTAAATCTCGCATTTTTGTCATGTTTCGGATTAAACTTGCTGATTTTATATTTTTAACTTTAAAACGACATTATAAACAGTATTATGTACATATTGAAGAGATCAAACACAATGTATTTACAAATGAAGAAATTTCATCAACAAATAGAATTTTTATGGATATTTCAACATGGTATGAATTCCAATATAAAATTTTTGGATTTAATTTAAAATATAAAAGTTCATCGTTTATTGCTAACAATACAGTATTAGTGTTAAATTATAATAATTCTATTATGCAAATAAAAAATTTAAAGAATTATACACATTGTGTTTTAAACGATTTTCAGTTAGAAAATTTAAAAGAAAAAGCTATTGATTTTAATAGCAAACTTATTAAACACTTGTATACAGTTCATCTACCGCAGTTAATTAAGCAAAAATGCACACTCGTTAATTTACCTTCTGAAATCGAGCGTGTTTTACTAACGAAACTTATATCTTCTATTGAGGATAATGTACTGACAATATTAAATCAAATTTATGAATGTATAGGATGTATATTTAGACACCAATCCCAAAGTCTACATACATGTTTCACCTTTAATAAACGTGAAAGATTTAATCACTTAGGGGATATGATTTTAATGCTTGTAAATTTTGATTATGTTATTTCAAGGTTTTTAAACGGAGTTGAATGTATCAGTGAAAACTTTTTACGTAACATTAATGTGGAATTTATTCGAAATGTATTATTTAAATCCTAAAAATAAAATATTTTGCTTTAAATCTCTGTGTTTATTTAAACAAAATGTGTGTTTATTAATATTGTTTAACTTGCAATTTAAGATTAATAATTTCTGTTATATGTTTATAACTGAAACATGATAACATAGTATGTATACTAAATGTTAGTAACATACTACACATGTTAGTAAATGTATTTTTGAACTATTATAAAAAATTTTAAAATTTTACAAGATAGCAAAATTATTTTTCAGTTAAAAAAGTTTTATAAATTTACAATTTTAAATTTAAAACTTAATAAAAGTATTTCATACTTTATCAATAATGATTCGTCTTGTATGTTTATATTATATAATGGTAACATACTATATAGTTGTTATGTTACTACATGTACTTATAAAAATAATTTAAACATGTTATATTATTGTAAAAGTTTTTTAAAAAATTTACAAAGGAACTTAATTAAATTATAAGTAAACAAAATAATTATTTTTTTTAATTAAAATAAATTAACAAAAATGAAAAGTTATCAAAATTATTTTATAAATGTTTTAAAATACTTAATTTTAATAAATTGTGTCTATGTATATATATATATGTGTGTGTATGTACCTATATACATGTGGAACTTTAGTTAAGTAATAGAAATTCTCAAACTTTGTCATTAGAAACCCTATATTCTGATAATTAATAACAATTAGCTTTAAATTAAAGAAATAGATTAATTTATACTTACAAATATAGCCCACTTATAATAGCACATCCATCTTACATAGTTACTTCAGACATTATGCTTGTTTCTATCCTAGCAACAGGATGTTTTTGTCGTACCACGTGATTTCCTTTAAAGTCACGTGATCATGAAGATAAGAATTAAACACAACGTGTTTGACATTTTCACTTCTGCTATAGAAGAGGCTTGTTTGGTAAGTTATAATGTCCTGTATTCTTTATTTTACACTTTATTTTACAATTTATTAAGAAGATCTAATTTAAATAACGTTTATATTGCAAACGTAAGGTAAAAGCACTAAATTATTGTTTTAAAAGCCTTTTATTTTGTAATTCTGTCGACAATAAGATGATGTAATATATTTAAAATCTTACTATTGGGTTTTATTTTAGCATAAACATTATTTATTCAACTGGCTATTGCTTTAGAAGTAACTTAATTTTCTTACACCAGCGGAAAATAATATTTCTTCATTAATATATCATGTTTACAAAATTTTTAAGTTATATATAATATAACTTGTAAATACATAGTATATTTATATACCAAATCCATAAGTATACATATATACTTAAATAACATGTAAGTGTACGTATACTTATAGATACTTATAGTATAAAAATATACTATGTATTTACAAGTTATATTATATATAACTTAAAAATTTTGTAAACATGATATATTAATGAAGAAATATTATTTTCCGCTTGTGTAAGAAAATTAAGTTACTTCTAAAAGCAATAGCCAGTTGAATAAATAATGTTTATGCTAAAATAAAACCCAATAGTAAGATTTTAAATGTATTACATCATCTTATTGTCGACAGAATTACAAAATAAAAGGCTTTTAAAACAATAATTTAGTGCTTTTACCTTACGTTTGCAATATAAACGTTATTTAAATTAGATCTTCTTAATAAATTGTAAAATAAAGTGTAAAATAAAGAATACAGGACATTATAACTTACCAAACAAGCCTCTTCTATAGCAGAAGTGAAAATGTCAAACACGTTGTGTTTAATTCTTATCTTCATGATCACGTGACTTTAAAGGAAATCACGTGGTACGACAAAAACATCCTGTTGCTAGGATAGAAACAAGCATAATGTCTGAAGTAACTATGTAAGATGGATGTGCTATTATAAGTGGGCTATATTTGTAAGTATAAATTAATCTATTTCTTTAATTTAAAGCTAATTGTTATTAATTATCAGAATATAGGGTTTCTAATGACAAAGTTTGAGAATTTCTATTACTTAACTAAAGTTCCACATGTATATAGGTACATACACATATATATATATATATATATATATACATAGACACAATTTATTAAAATTAAGTATTTTAAAACATTTATAAAATAATTTTGATAACTTTTCATTTTTCTTAATTTATTTTAATTAAAAAAAATAATTATTTTGTTTACTTATAATTTAATTAAGTTACTTTGTAAATTTTTTAAAAAACTTTTACAATAATATAACATGTTTAAATTATTTTTATAAGTACATGTAGTAACATAACAACTATATAGTATGTTACCATTATATAATATAAACATACAAGACGAATCATTATTGATAAAGTATGAAATACTTTTATTAAGTTTTAAATTTAAAATTGTAAATTTATAAAACTTTTTTAACTGAAAAATAATTTTGCTATCTTGTAAAATTTTAAAATTTTTTATAATAGTTCAAAAATACATTTACTAACATGTGTAGTATGTTACTAACATTTAGTATACATACTATGTTATCATGTTTCAGTTATAAACATATAACAGAAATTATTAATCTTAAATTGCAAGTTAAACAATATTAATAAACACACATTTTGTTTAAATAAACACAGAGATTTAAAGCAAAATATTTTATTTTTAGGATTTAAATAATACATTTCGAATAAATTCCACATTAATGTTACGTAAAAAGTTTTCACTGATACATTCAACTCCGTTTAAAAACCTTGAAATAACATAATCAAAATTTACAAGCATTAAAATCATATCCCCTAAGTGATTAAATCTTTCACGTTTATTAAAGGTGAAACATGTATGTAGACTTTGGGATTGGTGTCTAAATATACATCCTATACATTCATAAATTTGATTTAATATTGTCAGTACATTATCCTCAATAGAAGATATAAGTTTCGTTAGTAAAACACGCTCGATTGCAGAAGGTAAATTAACGAGTGTGCATTTTTGCTTAATTAACTGCGGTAGATGAACTGTATACAAGTGTTTAATAAGTTTGCTATTAAAATCAATAGCTTTTTCTTTTAAATTTTCTAACTGAAAATCGTTTAAAACACAATGTGTATAATTCTTTAAATTTTTTATTTGCATAATAGAATTATTATAATTTAACACTAATACTGTATTGTTAGCAATAAACGATGAACTTTTATATTTTAAATTAAATCCAAAAATTTTATATTGGAATTCATACCATGTTGAAATATCCATAAAAATTCTATTTGTTGATGAAATTTCTTCATTTGTAAATACATTGTGTTTGATCTCTTCAATATGTACATAATACTGTTTATAATGTCGTTTTAAAGTTAAAAATATAAAATCAGCAAGTTTAATCCGAAACATGACAAAAATGCGAGATTTACCATGTTTGGTTTTGGAAATGTTATTCACACATGCGATGGGAGGGGATATGTTATATAATTGTTCACTACTATGTGTAATGCTAGTTGATGGTTCATTTGAAGAAATTAAATCGCTTGTAGTCGGTGAGGTAAGGTATGTTTCCAAATTTTTAAAATCTAGATCCTTAAACATTGTATCCAAAAAGCCTGTAGCAGGGGTAGACTCACAGCAGGTGTCAGGGAAAGACGTTTCGTCATTATCACAGTTAGTAAATATTGGGGTTGTAGAATCCTTGGCAATCTTAGGCTCTGCAGCATACAAGTCCATGGTAGGTGATAGTGTTTCATAGTTCTCCTGTTTATTAGGTTTGGGTAAAAATTCATGTTTATAAAAATCAGAATTTTCCATAGGTTTATCTAAACGTTGAAACTTTGTTGAAGAAGCCATTTCTTCACACGACCGTTTAATCCTATCTAATTCATAAGCCATTTTTAAATAACAAACAGTAAAAGGTTCAGTCACGACAAAAGTCAACAGTAAACTGATTATATTATATCTAAACAGTTACTAACATAGGTTAAAAAAGAGTGATGGTTACAGTTAAAAGCAAGTTTAAAAGTAAATATCACGTTATAGATTAAAGATTCAAGTTGTTTATTTAACGAAAATGTATATTGCTTGTTTAGGTGAAATCCGTATGCTTTATAATATCTAATTATTTGTAAAAGCGGGTATGGCAACGCTTATTAAATGTATAAATAGTTAATCGCGTACGATAAAAAGTATAATCATGTGTATGTAAATAATAAAAATTAATTATCGATACGTATATTTAGTAAAATAAGTTTGTTTAATTACACAAATGCATAATTAGTTAAATCGATTTATTGTAAAAAAGTAATATGTGTTAAAGAAAATTAATAATATAGATTATACAAAATTATATGTTTAATAGCATATTAATTTAACTATCATATGTGAATCAATAATATATTAAAAAAATTTATTAAATATATAATTTAAGTAACTTGTATTAAATTTTTACTTCTTGTAAAAGTGCAAGAAATTTATTTTTATACATAGGGTTTACATTTACAAGTCCATTCATTCACATAATAGTGATATAATATAATCATATTGAAAAATAAAACACAAAAGCTTTTTCACTTATCTATTATTTATTTAATTATTTAAACACATACATTAGTATATACAAGAATATGTATAGTTCAAATAAATTGGTAAAGTCAATATTTCAAAAAGGAATAGTTTCATTTTTTATAGCATTTTGTAAAGTGTCTATACGTAGTAATAAATTCTGTAAGTGGTTTAAAAGTTCAGTACGCTGTTCAGATATATGTTCTTTGGGCGAGAGATGAATTTTTCTATGCTTCACTAAGTCAAATCTGTGATTAAATATTTCAGAACAATCGACACATTTATAGTGTCTGGTAAACGGTTCAATATTCCTTTGCTTTTGCTGAGGGGTGTTATGAATCATAGTATGATTTATTAAATTTTTTTCCCGTAAAAACTTTTTATCACAATCATTACATTTATGCATAACGCCTTGTTTAGAATGTACTAAGTTATGCTTTTGTAAGTCGCTTTTCTGCACAAATGATTTCGAACACATTTTACAATTAAAAGGTTTCTTTTCTAAGTGAAATTTCATGTGTCTAACTAACACATTTTTTCGTGAGAAAGTCTTACTGCATTTCTCACATTTATATGTGGCAGATGTCTTGGGATTAATTAGCATATCATCCTGTAAAGCGCTCTTTGTAGTAAACAGATTATCACACTTAGAGGGTTTTTTTTCTAAATGTAAGTTCATATGTCTTAATAACATATATTTTTTAGTAAATACTTTTTTACATGTATCACATGTAAAAGGTAACTTTTGATCGACTTGATCTGATGAAGAGGCCATCGGTTCCTTATTCAAAACAGGTTTCATTAAAATAGTACAGTCTATTTGCTCCTTAAACTCCGATGTTAAGGCTTTTCTTATCTTGGTTGGTTCGTCTAACACCATGTCTTGCATTGTACTTATTTAATTTAAATCAATTAAAATCACAGATCACTTAAACGGAGAAAAAATTAGAACGTCTTAACGGCACAGAAACAGTATGAATATTATTTCAAATAAAACTTTTCATGAATATTTATTTAATTGTAGAGGGCGCGCATGCTTAAAATAATTAAAAATAGCGTCACGTGTTATATATCTTATACAGAAATTAGTCTGTATGTTAAACATAAGTAATTTAGCAAAGTATCTTTTATTATACAGTGAGTAATTTCAAAAGTTAAGTATAAATGTATTTTCAATTTTTATGTAAAAGTATACAAGTAATGTTTTATTATGTATTCATCGTGGCTTAAAATGCAAATTTAAATGTGTGAATATACTCGTTCATTATATGGTATTGCTAATTAAGTAAATGAAATAATTTTTATACCTTAAACTATACAAGAAGTAACGTTATCAGTAAGAAAACAGGGATGTTATCCGCAAATAAGTAGTTTCCTGTTTTTGCTCTGGTAGACAACAGATCTATTTTCAAACTCGATAATCTTTATAATATTCACTCAGTTTTGGTTTAAAATCTTAAATAATTTATCAAGTAAAGGGTAGTATTTTGTATACAATATGTAAGTTATATTATAATAATGGTACACATGTTTAATGAAATAGTATAAAATCCTTAATTTTTGTAGAAAAATAAAACAAGTTTCTACATTTTCTAAAGAAAAATTGTAAAACTTTTCGAAAACTAAACTTATTTATTCCATATACATAAATAAAAACAGACACATGATAAAAAACTAAACAAATATTTATTAAATAAATACGTTAATTTATAAATACATTGTTCAAATGCTTATTATAAAAGTCTACATTCATAGATTCAAAAATAAATAAGTATAATTACATGTACATTTCTCTAGCAGGTTTTTCACAAATTCCTTAATGTTGAAATTTAACAAAGCACTGTCTGCGCACCAGTTAAACTGTTTTCTTAAATTATATCTCATACATTCATGATCCATTTCTACTGGTTGGCCGATTGAACATAAATAACAGTCAAACGTGCGATATACTGATCTCTCTAATTCATGATCGAAGCATTCTAAAAAATAGTCCATCGCCTCTTCCTCTGTAAAGTGAGAACATTTACATATTTTTACGTTTTTTAAAACATAAACAGGTAAAAGTTTTGTTAAAAAAGTTTGAATAAGACATTCGCTAATTTCAATACAGTTTTTCTCTAGTTTGAGAAATTGTTCTTTTGTAAGTAGTAAACAATCAGGTTTCAATAGTTTTTGCAGTATGCATGATTCCTTATCCACATAAATCGTTAGTAAGTCGTTGTTAGATACGAATGTTTCTTTTTCTGCAGAGTCAAAATTAAATTTTGTCATTCTCGTTTCTATTTATCAAAGGTTGCGCACGATATTGTAATTCCTTCATTTGTAGGGTACATTTTACCACTATTCTCAAATTCTTTATATTTTTGAATGTGAACGTTTAACTCACAGTCCTTATTCATTTGCACTTCGACAATCGTATCCTCCCCTAAGTCCCAATGGTATGGGGTAAAAACGTCAAAATACTGAAATATTCTACTAAATTCGCTGATTTCTGAAATTTCATAGTAAGATGTGTTAAGCGAAGTAGTCATTTTCAGGTTTAGAAGTATCCAAAAAGCAGGGTAAACAGATAGGTGATCAAGCAAATATACAGCAAGGTTTTAAGTAATTAGAAGAATAATCGTTTAAGTCAAAACTTTAAACAGTAAATTCATTATGGTGTACAAGCTTCTTATATTGCTATTCTTATCGTTGTAAAACAGGATGTTATTCTATAAATGTCGTCATATCCTGTTTTTTTAACTTGAAAATCTTAGGAAAAAAAAGTAACATTGTGTTAGGTTTCATTATTTATATTAATTGTACGGAGCCATCGTAGCGTAATTGGGAGCGCATTGGAAAGCTAGCCAAAAGGTTGACAGTTCGAATCCGAGCAAAAACATAATGGTAAGTTAAACTTTCTTTTTTAAAGTATACAATTAAAAATTCTATTACAGTATCCTTAAACCTCACTTGGTAAGTTAAAATTTGCTGTATTATATAATTTATGTTACAAAATCTCTTGTATGCAAATTGGTAAGATACGCTTTGCTTTGCAAGTTTATAAAACCAACAAACCAACCAACCTTTTAAAATGTTATTTTATATGTTATAAATACATTCCAATGTGTTTGAAAGTTTAAACATTAAAGTTTATAGTAAAGCTTAAATTATTTTACAAAATTTATAATATCATTAGTACTGTATAGTAATAATCCAATATGTTCAGTCACGTGACACCTTTTCTTATATATCTTAAATCGCGTCTAATAAACATGGTCTCATGGTGTGTTCGTTTAAACCTACTGCAAATCAACACATCATGAGATCATTTTGTCAAGTTCGAGGTTCGAACCCCGCTTCATTTACATGTTTGTTAAAAGCTAATAATTTTTAACAAGGGAGTACGCTATTTCAAAGTGAAAGTTGTAGTCGAAATTTAATATTTTCTTAATTTCTGTGAAGAAAAAAAAATGTTTTAAAACGTATGCACGTCTTGTATTTTATTACAATTAGTTCACTTCGTATATGCATGCTTGTGTACGTAACAAATAGTTCACTGCGTGTCTGTCTGTCTGCCTACCTGCCTGCCTTCTTGTCTGTGTGCCTGCCTATATGCCTATATGTCGGTTTATAACTATAATTATTTACATGTGTCACTTTAAAACTATTGTTAAGTGCCCACGCTATAACTAAATATTTCCATTGTAAGCAGTTTGGTAAGAAACTTTAAAATATTTTATTAAGTGCTTTGCTTTAACTATAAATATTTTCATTGTAAGCAGTTTGCTAAGAAACTTTAAAATTATTTATTATTTAGCTTTATGCTATAACTTAAATTTCTATTTCATATCTTTTTGCGAGCACTATGGTAACACATTTTAAAATTATTTATTAAGTGCTATGCTATAACTATATATTTCCATTGTAAGCAGTGGTAAGTAACTTTATTTTACACCATGCTATAACTTAAATTTCCATTGTAAGCAGTTTGGTAAGAAACTTTAAAATATTTTATTAAGTGCTATGCTTCAACTAAATATTTTCATTGTAAGCAGTTTGCTAAGACACTTTAAAATTATTTATTAAGTGCTATGCTATAACTATATATTTCCATTTTACACCATGCTATAACTTAAATTTCCATTATAAGCAGTATGATGAGATACTTTAGAATATTTTATTTTATACTATGCTATAACTTAAAATTCAGAAGCAGTCATTTTAAATTCCATAATTTTCATACTTACCGATAGAGGGCGACACCACCTTAAACTTTCTCTCTCCTAAATTTAAAAAAAAAAAAAAAAAAAAAAAAATTGGGGGGGGGCAAGGGGATAGTAGTCGTACTCTACCATAGCCGATACCTGGTAATATAAGACAATTTTAAATTTTTTAAAATTAAGCTCCCCCTTAAAAAAAATACCCCCTCCCTACTATAACATGCTGCCCCCTCCTAAAACCCCCTCTCCTATAGCACACCCTTTCGCCCCACCCTCGATTTTAAGTTTGAATTTTATCATCGTAGTCTTTTACAACAATTTAGCACCGCCGCCGGACCGCAGCACCGCTCATTTAGCACCGCAGCACCGCCTCATGGGGCAAAACCGGCTTTTTCCTACTACTGCTATGTAATAATTATAAAATGCAATTATATAATACATAATTCAGAGTTCTAAAGAAAAAAAAAATCAGGCGATTATCCTTAATAAGTCAGACTCTTACTCAATGCAAAAACTTTTGTTAAATGTAAAAGTATATAGTGCAAATTTAATTAATTTAATTTTAAATAATACTATCTTCTCCTCTCTGCGTCACTACTTATTTCTGTAATATTTTTTTAACGCCCTAAAATTTAGCGCCCGAGTCAATCGCCCATTTGCATAAAATTTATAACAGATAAATTTACTCCCGGGGATTATAATTCACCTGTACAAAAGATGTATAACAAAGCAATATAACAAAATTACTCTTTTCAGTATTAGCTATATAATAATTATAAAATGCAATTATGTAATACATAATTTCAAAGTTCCAAAGAAAGAAAAAATCAGGAGATTATCCTTAATAAGTCAGACTCTTACTCAATGCAAAAACTTTTGTTAAATGTAAAAGTATATAGTGCAAATTTAATTAATTTAATTTTAAATAATACTATCCTCTCCTCTCTGCGTCACTGCTTATTTCTGTAATATATTTTTTTTAACGCCCCAAAATTTAGCGTCCATCGCCCCCCCCCCCCCCCAACCCCTCGCATACACTACGTTACTGACCTAACATAGCAAACCATATGTTATCAGCTTGTGACCTTGTGAGTAAAAAAAAAAAGGATGAATATGACAAATGCTAACTCAAAAACTCCAATAATCCTTCTTCCGCTCTCTCCATTGCGTCAGCGCCACGTCATCAGACAGAGGAGAGAAGAAAAGTTTTAGTTTGTGTTTTGTAAACATGGTGCGTTGCGTCATAAAGTATAGCTTCGCAAATCGGAGTTAGATTCGTCTTTTCGTATTCGCTTGTTACTCACGTCGCGCTAGAAAAGGGTATTCCCCTTTTAGAAAACAGTTTGCGTGTTTAAACTGTAAAAATTTTGTTTTTCTCCTAGTAATTTAAAAATGACGAGCGCGGTTAAGCAGAAGAGTGCAACTTACATTGAATGGACTGTGGAGACTTGCACTAATGTATATTCACTACCAATACTGAGTTCAAAAATTGATAGTAAGTGTTTTGTGTTTCAGAATCGTAAATGTAACCTCGAATTTTATACGGACACTTCAAGTTTCGGCGATGCACGTCTTTATTTGAAACGCCACGGAAAGCAGATTCCGGAATTAGATGTCTTGGTTTTTGTTTCCTGGATAAACAATTCCGTGCGGTGCAGTTTTGGTCCGGAAAAACGTACGATCAAAAGTGGATATGAAGAAATTTGGCGACATGAAGCTGGGAAACTGCTGGGTGCTTCGTTGACTTTTGATATCATCGTTCATTCCAAGCTTTTTAAAAGTAAGTTTTTTAACTAATTTCTGTCGGTGTTGAATTAAGACGCGTTTCTCCGGAGGGATTTCTGTGACTCCGGGGGGACGGGGGGAATTTCACTTTTCAACCATTAAAATCTTAAATTTTCCGGGGGGGGGGGACATTGTACACTTCCGGGGAGATAAATTCCATTTTTCAACTATTAAAAGCTTAAAATCTTATATCTTCCGGGGGGGATAACCCCCCCCCGGAAGTACCCCGGGGAACCCCCTGAATTCAACACTGATTTCTGTTGTCAAAATCCCTTTTTCTAAGCAAATACAAAACGCAGAACTATAAATGAGATGCCATATTAAATGATCTTAAAACCGGATCCTAACATAGTACACTTACATTTCGTTAAAACATGAGTTTTGATTAAAAATTTCAGTTAATAAAAAAATAAATCAGCATTGTTTTCATAAATGAAATAAAAGGTTTTTTTTAAATCAATGTTGCCACAAAAATAAAATACCGTATTATAACTTGCTCAATAATGATTCTAAAAAAAAATTGTAAAATAAAGCTAAAGTTAGACATTGTTGCTGCACGGGTTTATTTTATGTTTATGATTAAAGAGCAAAATTTAAATTCAAATGCTCAATTTATTTTTCTTTTACCCGTGTTTTTTTTTTTTTTTTTTTTTTTTTTTTCGAAACAGATAGTGTCATCCTATCTAACGACAAAAAATTAATAATTAAAATTATAGCATTTAAAAAATTGTAGCAAAATGAACTTCTGTTTTTATCTAAAAAAAATAATTTAATATTATTATTTACAAATTATTATTATTATTATTGAGACAATCTACTCTAATTAACATTGATTTATTAAAACTAAACTATATCCTTTTAAAATTTGAAACTCTCTCTTTTTTAAATAAAGCAAAAATGAGTACAATACTGATTGTGTTTCACATGAATTAGTACATAAAAAGACAACTTCAGTTGCTAAATAAATTATTTTGATGCATTTTTTATATATTTATAAATTTATCATAAATAATGCAAAATTTGCTACTTACAATAAATGTCTTCATGACAAAAATAATGATAGGTTACTCTTTTCTTCACTATAAAGGTAATTTGAGGTATCAAGAATGCAATGAACTATCTTCTAAGCCATAAAATAAAAATTTTGATAGATACACCCCTCAATATATCACTTTGATGTTAATTTATTTTAAAAAAATGGTAGACATTTTCAGCTATCTTCATTATTATTATTATTATTATTGTACGTTAGTAAAACAAAGATCATTAAATATCATTAAGAAATTTTTATTCGGGAATGAAATATTCATTATTTATAGCCGATTAACATAAAACAATAGAAGTATAAAAAATTAACTAAAGCAAATAAAGCAAGTGGTGTAATGTTTTAAAATTTAGCTGAATAATACTGGTGTTACCTCTTTTAAGAAATAATGCTAATCATTAAATTTGAACACCATATTCTTAAACTATTTTTCTTAATGTTTTCTTATACCATTCTTTTAATACTAGAGTGAGTTATAAAATATTCAGATATTCATGTTTGTTCTTTTTATTATTATTGTACGTAAGTAAAATAAAAATCATTAAAAAAATTAAGTAAGTAAAATAAAGATTATTAAGAAAATAAAGATCAGTAAAAATAAAGTAAGTAAAATTAAGATTATTAAGAAAATAAAGTAAGTAAAATAAAAATCATTAAGGAAATAAAGTAAGTAAAATAAAGATCATTAAATATCATTAAAGCCTATAAACATAAAAACAAAAACAAAAACAAAAAAAAAACAGAAGTGTCAAAAATTAACTAAAGCAAATGAAGCAACTGGTATATATTGTTTTTCAATTTAGCTGAATAATACTGGAGATACCTGCATTAAGAAATAATGCTAATCATTAAGTTTTAATTCAATTCCTTTAATACTAGTGCGTTATAAAATATGTGGTGTAAAATTAAAATGTTTCACTATGTGATAAAGCCCCCTGAATCCCAATGTATAGACAATATAAGCCAGTTAAAACTAATAAAAATCCCTGACGGCTCGGCCTACAGGCACAGGTAGATTTCGAAGACGCAGACCGTGGGGCGCCTGTTTGTCGGGAATTGCGGAAGAAATGACCTTTTTTACGATGATGCGGCAGTTTGAACCGCCTACTTCGAAACCTAACTTGTTTGCAGGCGGATTCGGCAGGGATTTTTTTGTTTTTAATTTTTTTTTTTGATATAACGGTTGGTCCTATAAAAAACTTGTCAATATAAAAGTTTTAGATAATATTAAGAGGATTTATAATAAATTTAAGCGGATTTGAAATCTTGAGAATTGACGAAGTTATGCATTTTTTTCTTCTAACCCCCCCCCCCCCCTCCCACCCTCTTAAGGCAATTTTTAATTATATCAAAAATCTGTCATACATAAATTTTCGGCCCTTCTCCTAGAAGTAATAATAACTTAAAACGGATTCGATACGTATCATAATTAAGAAATTATGGGTTTTTTCTGTTTTCACAAAAAGGCCCCCCATCCCCCCCCCCTGGTTCGATTTTGCCCATTAACGAACTTGACCGAGATTTTATGCCTCTTGATTTTATGTATCAGTTTCGAACAGATGCGAGAGTTGGAACCGCTTACTTCGAAAAATAACTTGTTTGCAGGCGGAGCCGGCAGGGGTTTTTTTGTTTTTAATTTTTTTTGCTATAACGGTTGGTCCTATAAAAAACTTGTCAATATAAAAGTTTTTGGTTAATATTAAGAGGATTTATAATAAATTTAAGCAGATTTGAAATCTTGGGAATTTATGAAGTTATGAATTTTTTTCTTCTAAACCCCCCCTTCCCCCGCTTAAGGCAATTTTTAATTATATCAAAAATCTGTCATATATAAATTTTCGGCCCTTCTCCTAGAAGTAATAATAACGTCAAACGGATTCGATACGTATCATAATTAAGAAATTATGTTTTTTTTTCTGTTTTCACAAAAAGCCCCCCCCCCATCCCCCTCCCTTGGTTCGATTTTGCCCATTAACGAACGTGACCGAGATTTTATGCCCCTTGATTTTATGTATCAGTTTCAAAAAGATGCGATAGTTGGAACCGCCTTCTTCGAAAAATAACTTGTTTGCAGGCGGAGCCGGCAGGGATTTTTTTTGTTTTTAATTTTTTTTTGCTATAACGGTTGGTCGTATAAAAAACTTGTCAATATAAAAGTTTTAGATAATATTAAGAGGATTAATAATAAATTTACGCGGATTTGATATCTTGTGAATTGACGAAGCTATGATTTTTTTTCTTCTAAAACCCCCCTTTTTTCCCCCCCTTGGAACCATTTTTAATTATATCAAAAATCTGTCATACATAAATTTTCGGCCATTCTCCTAGAAGTATTAATAACTTTAAATGGATTCGATACGTATAATAATTAAGAAATTATGGGTTTTTTTCTGTTTTCACAAAAAGCCCCCCCACCCTCCCCCCCTTGGTTCGATTTTGCCCATTAACGAACTTGACCGAGATTTTATGCCCCTTGATTTTATGTATCAGTTTGTAAAAGATTAATGCAGAATTTTTCCAGTTATCGTGGTCAGAAAAAAGTGACATAGATAGATAGATAGATAGATAGATAGATAGATAGATAGATATATAAACTTTTGAACTGGGGGTGTTTTTGGGTTCTGGGAGTCATGATCGGCGTAGATCTGCAAAAATTTTTCAAAATTTCCAACTTAGGTGAGAATGTAATAGGTAGTATTTCATATGAAATCTACCTAAAAACTACCATCGTCATAACTTTTATCAAATTTGATCGGCTTTTTTGATATCCTGTAAAAAAAAAACTGAAAATGAGCTTGTAAATCACATATATTATTTTTGTTGTCAACATCCCTTTTTCTATAAATTTACGAAACACACAACCACAAATGAGGTATCATTCGAAAGGTTTTTGAAGCGGCTTCTAACATAGTACACTCACATTTCGTTAAAATTTGTTTTTTTTTTAATTAAAAATTAAATCTGCATTGTTTTCATAAAAGAAATGAAGATTTTCCTCAAATTAGCGTTGCCACAAAAATAAAATACCGCATTATAGGATGCTAAACAATGATTATAAAAAAGAATACGTAAATAGTTACAAAAAAGATAAAGTATGATTTCTCCGTACAGGTTTATTTTACATTTATGGTTAAAAAGCAAAATTGAAATTGAAATGTTTCGAAGAAAAAGACACCATCGATCGATCGAAGCAGTGGTATTTCACGTGTAGAATAAAAGGCATGCTTTGTTATATTAGAACAAAATTGTATTTGAAATGCATTTCAACTTATCATTATTCTTTTTTTTTCCGTGTCTTTTAAGAAGCGGATCACGTCATCTTTTAATGCAGTTAAAATACTATAGTTATTTTTATTATTTATTTATTTATTTATTTATGCGCGTGCTTATTGCTATCTTCAATCAGTTTTTGCAATAACTTTGATGGAATAAATGAGATGATATTCTGGCTTGGCTAACGTTGTTTGCAGGTATTTTTAATCCCTAATTGTTCTTTAGAAGTTTAAACCTGCATCTAAGAAATATTAGATATTGCTAAAAATTAATAGACTGCAGTGCGAAATACTTGCACGAATTCACTGGTATATCTAAAACAGCAATTCCTAAATTTATTAATATACGCGACCAACAAATTTGCTCATACGTGCATTTTAGATTTTTTTTTTTTTTTTTTTTTTTTTTCAAAAATTCCGAATTATTGCCAGAAATTCTGAACAGTAATTTTTGCTTTGTTAATTAACAGACATTTAGTGATTACATAACGTAAAAGTTCTTCTTTCGAAATTTCTGAATTAAAAAAAAAAAAATCTCAAAATGAATTATATAAATCTGAAATGCCACGTATAATATGCGCTAATGGTGAAAATGGGTTAATGAATGTATTGTAGAAAATGCTGTTTAAAAGTCAATGCAATTCATAACACAGTTTTATCCCACCGAGATAGTGCATAAGGTTGAAATTTGCTAAAACTTTTCAACTCGAATACAAAGTTTAATTAAACACGGTAATTTCTCAAATTATTTATCGATATTTTTTCATCCCCCCCCCCCATCAAAGTCGTAACACATTGACAGTTCAAAGAAAACTTGGGAACCAGGATGTAGAACTTTGACGTTTCCGCCGAAAGTTATAATATATTGTGCTCGTTAAATTTTTACATCAGATAAAATGAGTAATATATTTTTGAAGACTTGATTCATCATTCCTTGACGCACCTGTGTGTCGGGAGTAGTTTTGACAGGTGTCCCGATTTGCACTTTGCGCACAGTGGAGTATTTGAGGCAAAATACTGGATAAAATTACTTTTCATATGTTTTAAAAGTTAAAACCATCGTTGTTGACTTACAAGTAAATACACTTAATTAATGTTAAAGATAAATGTTTGCATACATTTAAAAAATAAATATATAATAGGACGTTTACTTAATTGTTCACTGTTTGTAAGAGGAAAGTAATTATTCATATGTTTGTTTTATCTACATGTAATGTTTAATTAAGCGTGGTTAATTTTACCATAACATAACAGTTTAATATAATAACAGTTTATATAAATATATAAACCAATGTATATAATATATATATTGCTTGTATTTAGTATTTGGCAAAGTTGATTATCCATAGTATAGAGGTGCTGGTTTTTGAGTGTTTTTAATAAATTAGCAGACCCCCTGAAAAATATTGATATCTAAAATGGCCACAATATGCAGAACATTAAAAAAAAAAAATCCTTCGAACTATAACCAATACGATTATAATTCACAAATGGTCTGGCAGAGCTTTAAAAAGCATTGAATATATTAGGTAATATATTTCAATAAATTACATCTAAAAAGGCTTAAAAATAATTCACTTTCAATTGTAATTATTTTTATTGCACCAGTGGACCCGTGCGAGAACTTCGCACTGCAGTCTAATATATATATTTTTTAGCAATATCTAATGTTTTTTTAGATACAGGTTTAAACTTTTAAAGAAAAATTAAGGGTAAAAATATCTGCAAACAACATTAGTGAAGCCAGAATATCATCTTATTGATTCCATCAAAGTTATAATAAAAACCTATCAAAGATAGCAAAAGGCACGCGCGAGAAAAAAAAAAAAAACAGTCGTATTTTAATTGCATTAGAGGATGACGTCACTCGCTTCGGGAAATATGAGAAAAACCTTTCCTTTCCTTTATGAAAACAATGCTGATTTAAATTTTAAGTAACTGCAATTTTACTTCGATCAATCGATGATGTTTTTTTCTTCTAAACAATTCAATTTTCCTTTTTAATCATAAATATAAAATAAATCCGCATGCACTGGCAATACACCTTAACTTGTACTTATTACGTATGCTACGCGTTATGTATTACGTAAATAATGTGCTCTAATTGCGTATGCCACGGTTGTACTATTTATTCTTTTATAATCACTAGTGAATCGAACCCGGGCTTCCCGGGTCGCAGAAAATATTCGAAAACCATTTTTTTTTCTCATTATAATAAATTTTCCATATTCAATATACAGTGTCTCACAAAAGTGATGGGACACTTGTGCTTTATAAAAAGAAACTGCAATAAAATAAATAAACAAACATGTGCAAAAATTTTTTGGGTGTGTTTCATATTTAAAGTTAGTAACAATTATTACATAACATACATTTTGTCAAAATATTAAAATATTAATTTAGTAAAAATACAATTGTTCAGAACGGAGCAAAAAATGGCTCACATAAGTGATGGGACACTTACTTTTCCATCAAATATTTATCCAAAAATTTTGCTTTTTAAAAGGTTTTAATATTTTGTTGGATTTCCTTTTACTTTTAAAACATTATTTAATCTTTTTGGGATGGATTCGACTAATTTTTTTGTGATTTCTGGAGTGATTTCACTCCATTCTTCTTGAAGCACCGATTTTAGTTGTTGTTTTGAAGAAATGGTGTGTTTGCGAATTCTTGATTCCAATTCTTGCCAAATATTCTCTATGGGATTTAAGTCTGGAGATTGTGGTGGTGTTTTTATTATTTCAGGACAGTTATATAGCAGCCAGAGTCTAACGTTCAGAGCAGTGTGCTTGGGGTCATTGTCCTGGTAGAATTTAAAATCGTTATGAAGGTTCAATTTTCGTGCTGAAGATTTCAAATTTTGCTTTAAAATATCAATATACTTGTACTGATCCATTATACTGTCAATAAAAACAAGATTACCAACTCCAGCGGACGACATACACCCCCATACCATAACTCCTCCTCCACCATGTTTTACTGTTGGTACCAAGTTCTGTTTGCGAAATTCTTCCCTGGGTTTTCTCCACACCAAGATTCTACCGTCAGAACCAAATATATTAAATTTACTCTCATCAGCAAATATAACTTTATTCCAGTAATCAGAATTCTTATTTATGTTGGATTTTGCGAAAGCTAGTCTGAGTTTTCTATTCTTTTCACTTACGAAGAATTTTTTCCTGGCTACTCTACCGTGATATCCAGCAGATCGAATTACCCTTCTAATAGTTTCAGGATTAACAATTATTCCATATAATGCTTGTAAATCAGCAGCAACTTTTGAAGCACTAATTCTTGGATTTTTTTTAATATTTTGAACGATAATTCGCTTTATTCCATTGGATAGCTTTGATGGTCAGCCAGGTCTTCTTTTATCCTGAATCATATGATTCTTTTTATATCGTTTAATGATATTGAAAACTGTTGAACGACTCAAGTTAACTGTTTCAGCAGTTTTTCTAATAGATTTTCCACGTTCAATATGCAAATTAATAACTAATTTTCGAATTTCAGGCGAAGTTTCTTTTCGTTTAGCATTCATGACTACACAGAGCTAAAAAACACAAAAATTCCAAAACAAACTGGAGAGAAATACTGCAGACGATTTTATAAATTATTGCCAATTGCTTTTAAGTAAAAATAAAACCCCAAAAAAATATTTTTATTGCTTATTTCAGACGATTTTTGTTGCATATATAATGGTGTCCCATCACTTATGTGAGCTATTTTTTGCTCCGTTCTAAACATTTGTATTTTTATTAAATTAATATTTTAATATTTTGACAAAATGTATGTTATGTAATAATCTTTACTAAATTTAAGTATGAAACACACCCACAAAAAAAATGTGTACATGTTTTTTTAATTTATTTGATTAGTTTCCTTTTGTAAAGCACAAGTGTCCCATCACTTATGTGAGACACTGTATATTTTTTAAACTGATTCATTAACAATGCTAAATAATGCAAGAATAGCATCAAAATTTAATAAAATAATTTTATTCTATGTTTGAATCAAATATATGAAATCAAAATAAGTTTTCATTTCACCATATATATGGTATGCATATTTAAGACATTTTAACACTTTTCAGTGAATATAATGAAATATATTTTTTTTTAGCCTACCTTTTTTCTTTCGTAATACTTGACAGAATTTTACCTAGTTTTATTAATTTCTCTTGTTAATTCTTATTTCTTTTATTAATTCAGCAAGGTCAGATTGTTTACTAATGGTACATGTAGATGTTTTGTTGAAATTCAGCGGCATTTTCAATGTTGAATGTGCTGATCTAAGAACACAGCTGTGATCCTAGAACATGCAACAGCTAACGCAACCATATTATATGATCTCACCTTTTTTAAAACTGCATTAAGTAAAAATGTTTTGTCAGTGCCTCCTTGCGCGTCAGTAAACTAAACCATAAAATTTTCATTTTAAATAGCAAACAAAACTACATCATAAATTCATTTTTGATCGTGATTATCCTGGCGCAGACGATAAATAGCCAAATATTTTTTGAGTCACAATTTTTACATTGATTTTTTTAAAGTATATCACAAACATTACTTACATGTTTAAATTAAATAATTTCGAATTATAAAATAATCAAAAACCATGTTTTAGCGAAATGTGAGAGTACTATGTCAGAAGCCTGTTTAAAATCCTTTCATATGGTGTCTCATTTATCGTTCTTAGCTTTGTATTTGCTTAGAAAAAGGGATGTTGACAACAGAAATAATATAATGATGAAAAATAAATTATTTAAACACATTAACAAAGCTGAAACATAACAAAAAAGCACGTCTTCTCATAAACAAACTTTCCCTTCAACTGAGGCTAGGAGCCGCCGGATATGACTCATGCTCCCTAAATAGACATAGATTGATACACCAGTTACTCAGCTATTATAAAATACTAGATGGAACTCGTCAAAATTTGACGGCAAACAACTTGATAGTACCATAAAAATAAAATTCATAGCTGCTTTAAAATTTTTGCATAATAATTCAAATAAATAAAAAACCCACCTTGAATTAAAGCTAGGTTGGAGAACAGCAATTGGCTAAGTTTCATTGGCACATGCACTCACAGAATTTCTTTCATCTGACACATTTAGCGCTGTTGTGCCGGTAAATTGAAAACCATGGCACAACAGCGATAAATTATACACAATCGTCATTATACGATGTCAGTTAATGCAAAATGCATTTATATACACTACACACTTTTCCATCTACTGATCCAATAACCATTTTGTCATTATAGTGCATCTAAATACAGTTTGTGATATAGTAAAAAATTAGCATAATTTCATAGTGGGGAGCATAATACAACTAAGCGGTCACAGACCTTCAAAATTTTAATTTTTGACTTTTTAACGAGGACATTTGCATCAGATACTCCACTGTGGGACGTCTCGATTTTCAGGCGTTCTAGGACCCGTCCCGTAGAACCACTGCGAGGGAAGCAAAAATTTCGGATTTTTTAGGATGCACAAATTCAAATTTCTTTTCGTACCATGCTTTTTGAATATTTTCCAACGTAGTGGAAAAGTGTTTATGAATTCGGTTTGTCTGTCCGCCTGTCTGTGCTGCAACTCTCATAAATATGCTCGGATTGTCATGAAATTTTTATACATTATTGAATTTTACTATAGAATGTTCGGTATTGAGAATGAAGTGTGTAGCATTAATAGTTCATTTACAGGGACACACAAAACAATTACATTCCTTTAGGGTCTATGAGGAAAAATAGTTTGTGGCGCATTTTATGGATGTTACGATATTTCAAACATAATGAAATTAATATGCATTACTGGGGTGGACTACAGCATGCTTTTATCCGAAGTATACAATGAGTAGCATTTATAGTTCAATTACAGGGGAGTACAAAATAATTCCTTTACATTATGATCTATGGGGAAAAATCGTTTGCGGTGCATTTATAACATGTTATGATGCTTGAAACATAATGAAATTTAAAAGGATTACTTAGGTTCAATTTCTATAGATTATTAATTTCTATAGATTATGAAGTGCGTAGAATTTATCGTTCATGTACAGAGACGCACAAGAGAATTCGGTTAAAGGACTGACTATTATCGGTAATTGCTAGAATTGTACTTTCCTCTGTAGTATGCAATTTTATGTAATTTTTAGTGTGTAACGTGTGGTTTACCAATTCTGTGGATCATACACATGTTGCAGGAAAGACTTCTAATATGGACAGCAATATTTAAAAATATACTGAGTTATGTAATTTTTAAATTGCTTGTTTAGATATCTCATTTCATTTTAATTACAACAAAATCATTTTTACAACATAAATAATACATTCTTCATTTTACTCACACAATGTCTCATCGTACATTGCTAATTATTCTTCTTGTCTTCCCATTTCATCTTTATTATATTTAAATTTTATTTACTTCCTTTAGTTTCCTCACATTTCAAATATTATTTGCTTTGTCAATTTTTTAGGTGCGTTCGTAATTATATAAATACGTAGCACCTATTGTCGTCGCTTGGTCCGTCCGTCTGTCTGTCCGTCCGTCCGCATATAACAACGCAAAAACTACCCAACCGAATGGTTTGGAATTTAAGATATATTATCTTAGCAGAATTTTGTCGAGACATTTCAATTTTTTTAAAAATCGAATCAAAACTTTAGGAGATATTAATAAAAATATTTATTAAGAAATTTGAATTAAAAGAAAAAAAATTGGTGCTTTCTTGTTAGAGGAGCTTCCGAGGTTTAATCGACAAGCGACCGATATACTTATTTTATGACAGAAATTAATCTGCAGACGATATAATTCATTTCGCAGAATTAAAAATCATCCAGATATGAATATTTATATAACTAGCTATAGTACGAACGCACCTCATTTGTCACGTTTGACGTACAATTTCCAACTTGTTTTCTTTTGATTATATTTTCTCTTCATTCATAATAGATGACAGCACTAGACTTATTATTTAACTTGTCTACAATTTCTGAAAATGGATTTTTACTGAGTTATGTGCTTTCTTAAATTGCTTATTTAGATAACTCATTTCATCGTATGAAACAATTGAATTTCTTAGTAATATTCCGTTAGTGTTGAAAAGTGTTTCATAATCTATGTCAGATGAACGATATTTCGTTCTTGGGTTAGTCTGTATCCAGTGGAACGTAATACAGTAAAACTTATGAAAACAGAGCCTATCTATAACGATTTTTTTTTTACGATTCCGTTGGAAAAAATGCCACACAAATCTACCGGTCTAAGACGGATTTTTTTCAGTTCCAATGCATTCTGTATATTATGTACTTTGTTTAATAGTAAAACCTGTGAAAACGGAACTTGTTTATAACGGAATCCTGTATTAAACGTAAACGATTCATAGTCCCTATTAAGAAAGAAGACCATGTAACTATAACTGTATAATAAATAAGGACTTTACGTTGTATACAAACTCAAATGTGAAAACAAAACACTAAGTTGCTATCCAACGTTGCACTTTTATTCCGTTGCACTTTTACTTTAAACTAAAATTTAAAAATTAAAATCAGAAAAATAAAAATTGTTCTCGACGTTTCGGTTTATCTTAAAATCTCGGAATAAAGTGTACGTTGGATAGCGACTTATTGTTTTGTTTTCAGATATAACTGTATAATCAAAAACCTCTCGAAAACGGAATTTGTTTCGGTTCCTAACTATTCTGCTTTTACAGATTTTACTGTATAAGATGAGTTATTGTGTTTATTTAGTAAGAGTAAAACCTACTAAGACAAAATTTTAAATGCCTGAGAGAAATTTCTTTTTAAACAGGTGTCCCTCTCAGCAGGTGTAATTGTATTGTATTTCTTCCGTAGGGACCATTAATTTGTTACTCTTAAGACAGGATTCTGCCATTGGCAGATTCTGTTTTCTTAGGATTTGCTGCATTTTTATGTTCCGATTTAGAAGCCGATGTCCCGCTTTTATTGTCTCCTTGTCCCACTTTTGTGACAGTGGACCTTGCAACACTAGTCGCGATCTGTAGTTTGGGAATAGCTGGTCTAAAAGATACCCGGAAAATAAAAAAAATCTAAACACATCAAAGTGATAAATATTTTTTTTTAAACTAGGGGGGGGGGGCTTTTTTTAATTCCCCTGTTCGCTACGCTCTCCAACCCCCCGCGTTCGGTGTCACGCAGCAATCCCTATTTTCTAGAAGAAAAGAAAAGAAAAAAAAAGCCGGAAAGGTCTATGCATATTTTTATTGGTCCATTTCCAAATCGTTTGGCACATTTCGAAACACCATGCATACAAATAAAAAAATATATTTTGTATTTAATTGTAATGAAATAATGGCATCAACAAATGCATAATCATAAAATAAACCCAATGGACAATATTCCCGTGACGTCACAATAAATATGAAATTTTATTCGCTTATAAAAGTAAAGTGCGCGCGGATAAATATTTTTACCGAAATTTAACTTGCAAATAAAAAAATTCTGCCTAAAAGCCACGTGTCTTTTAATATTTATTATTTCTCTTTTATCCTTGCAACAGTGGAAAGAAGAAAAAGCCGGCAAGATCTACGCAGATTTTCATTGGTCCATTTCCAAATCGTTATTTTTTTTATACATAGAGAGAGATATAGGGCGCGTCAGAAAGTGTATACATACACTGTTTAAGGGGTCATAACTTTCTAATTTTTCTTTCTTTTTAAAGTGTCATTCATTGGAAATAATGGGTGGACAAAGATTAACTTTTGTAAAAAAGAAAATTTATTTTAAAATACTATTGCAAGTATGAAAATGTAGCAGAAGTACAAAAACAACATCATATAGTGTTTCAGGCAGATTCACATGTGACTTACAATTCATCGGATAAAAGACAAGTTTGAAACGAATGGTTGTTCATAGACAACGTTTTGGAACCGCAATGGAGCAAAAATGTGCCACAACACCCAATGAAATGTTTGTTGAAGTTTGTGAATCAATAGCCCGCCGTTATGAGCAGCAAATTGACCAGATCGGTAATAATTTTGAACATATGCGGCAGGAGGAAAAGTTAATAAAATTTTATGTAGATTCATTTACAATTTAAATATTAATTACTAGCTGTTGCCCGTGACTTCGTTCACGTAACATTAAAAGAAGAATAAATGCATTAATTACGCAAAATATTTTACTCGTGATAATTAAAAACGTAAATAATTAACTAACTCTTTATCACATTTCATAGCAGACAATACGGTATTTTTTTTTGTTATAGGGGACTTGACATAACTCAGTTTTAAAAAAGTTAAATTTAAAATTTAAACGTGAATTAACTTATATTATTCACAACTATTAAGAAATGGCACGTCTAGTATTTTTCGAGAATTAATGGTGACATCATAATTCGCTTTTATATTTTAACAGAATCATAAGGCTACTATTACCGAGACCTACGTAATACATGTTATTAAGTAGTATTATTACGTGTATTACTTGGGTCGCGCTATTACACGTCAGGACACATTGGCGTTATCATTATATTTTTACGCCTGAAGGTTTCGCTATGGTACTCCATTGTTAAATTTGGTAATAATTTTTGATATTCAATATTTGAAAAACTGCATAATCCTTAGATTTGAAATTTATATCAAGAAAAATACAATTTTTTTATCTTTCTAACGCAGTTTGTCTAACAATTTTCTGACAAATTCTTTTCGAGCTATTAATCTTTTCAGTAACTTCAAATGTTTCATTTTTCGAGATTAATCTGTGGCAACTATTAGCGAAAGAGCCAGTCGTCAGCAACGCGTAGCTTTTTATTAAAGAGGATACTTAATAAAAACTTAAGTTATAGTCAGACTTCGAGTAATCGTAGTCGATTATAATCGATTACAAAAACTGTGTAATCGCACCGTAATCGTAATCATAAATTTTGGTTTCGAAATAATCGCAAAGTAATCATAATCAAAAGATTTCACTCTGAATACAATCATAATCTAATCATAATCGCTACATAATGTAATCGCAATGTAATCTGTATCGAAAAGCTCTGTAGTCGTAATTTCGCACAAACATGCGATTACATACCGATTACAACGATTTTTTTCTTTCTTTCCATCCAAAAAATACTGGGTTTTTCTAGATAAACATTGCAGGAAAGAAAGAGATCTGGATATGTTCACGTTTTCAACTCATTAAAATCCATCTAAAATGGGGAGCCTGGAGAGGTCAAAAATCGCAGGGGACAGTAGCAATAGATCAGGACTATAGATAAGCGATTCTATAGTCCTATGTTATAATCGTTCAAAGTGTGTATACATTTTTCTGATGCGCCCTGTAGATGCCTGTTTAAAACTCAAATTTTCTCTTTCTCTCTCTTTCAGGGGACGAATGCGTGCAAACAGCGTCCTATTTGAATGCAGACGTATCCGTGGAAAGCTTGTCCAAAGACTTCTCCGAGATGTTCGATTCGGGTCTAAACCACGATGCAGAAATTAGGTGCGGCGAGCATTCCGTCAAAGCCCATAAGAACGTTTTGTGCGCACGATCGGAGGTCCTCAAGGCAATGCTGGAGAGCGACATGGTCGAAGGCCGAACCGGAATCGTGGAAGTCCAAGACACCGACATCAGCTGCATCAAGGATTTCGTGAGATACCTCTACACCGGAGTGATACCCGAACTGACTTTCGACAGTGCAAAAGCACTTTACGAAGTGGGTGACAAATATCTGGTCAGAAGTCTCGTGCTTCGATGTTCAGAGTATATGCTGGACAACCTATCGCCAGAAAACGCATGTGTGTGCCTTGCATTAGCCGATGTACATTGTGAAGAAAAACTGAAAGACAGTGCTGTAAATTATATTTTAGAACAAAAAGTTTATCTTCAGGATAAACACTGGTTGCCTTTTTGTAATCGTTGTCCGAAATTAGCTAATGAAGTGTATAGGGTGCTACAGGCGCGCAGTGGCTTAGAAAAGAAACCGGTGGCAAGCTCTGAAAAAGCGGCGCCAATTTTAACAATGACTGTTCTCAAGAAATCTGCCGAAGTCGTACAAAAAGTGTAAAGAGCGTCTCAGAAGTGTTCTTTCAAACGTTTAAAGGGACCAGAAAAGTCTGAAATGAGGAAAGTTGACTGAAATTTGATCGTCGATTAGGAAGTCTGTAACTAATATATCTAATTAAATTTTCAGCAGAGCTGAAATTACGCTAGAAATTAATGACTACAAAGTATGTGAATTAACATTTATACACAGCCTACAACTAGTCTATATATATATATTACGCTATCGTACGTGGCACAGAAATGCCGATTATTTGTTAATTGTTTAATGGCAACACCCGAATGAAACGCATCTGATTGGTTTGGTGCTGCCATCTACAGGAATAAAAACAAAAAATGATTTCTTAATTATAAACATTAACAATTAAATTGATATATTTTTATACATTTTCATTTGAAATGTTGATTTTTGTAAGCATTTAATATTCATAATTTAAAAAATACAATTAGCAATATAAAATTTAAAATGCAAACAAAGCAATGATTTTTAAAAAGGGATTTTTAGTGAAAAGGGAAAAGTAAGTGTAATAATTTTCCCTGACCGTTTCATTTTTTAAACGTAACTGTTATACTTTTGAAATTTTAGCTCTTATTTAATGTTTTTACAAGTTTTTAGTATAAATAAATATTCAGTCTTTTTTTTATGAAATCCACTCCACCGTTATATTTTACAATGACAGTCTGCCCGGGAAACGCCGGGCGGGTCATCTAGTAGAGTGAAAAAATGTCCAGACCGGGGATCGAACCCGGAACCCCTGGTATTATGCACCAATGCTCTACCATTTTGAGCTATCCGGACGACATATAGTCTCACATTCTCTCACTCTTATATGGCAAGGCTACAACTTTGTAGCATAAGACGGAATGTCAATCATGAGCATAACTTCAGTGGCATGGATGAAAGAAATTAAACCTAGCATCGGTGAATATTTATATGTGTGTACTTACGAAGGGTTCCGGGTTCGATCGGTCTGGACATCATCTCACTCAATTGGTTGTACCCTGTGTAGTAAGTGTTAATTCAAATCCTTTGTAGCCTGTAATTAATTTATACTATTGCTTATTTTTGAATTTATTTATTTATATTTTATAGAAATAAAAATATATTTATTCAAATGTTTTTTATTTTTTTTAGAAAAAGAATAACAAAAGTTTTAATATTGTTCGACAATATATATCTTGCAAAATTAGTTTTGCCACGATTTTGAAGTTCAGGTTCCATATTTTTGAGTCGTCATTTCTACTCTATACTGCTTATTACATTGTCTCTTGGTTATACCCGAAAAACTAACAGACAAATCAAAATTATTCAAGATATAATGTATATATAAATATCAATTTTTGTGTTTTTTAATTTTTATTATATATTTTTATATTTGTTTATTGTTTGTTTTACAGCTATAATCAAGAGACAACGTAACAGGCAGTGTTAAGAAGAAATTAGGAATCAAAAATATGGAACCTGGACTTAAAATCGCGGAAAAACTACTTTTGCAAGATTAATGTTGTCGTACAATATTAAAACTTCTGTTATTGTTTTTTTTTACAATTTAAGAATTTTTTTTTCTATCAAACGCAAATAAATAAATGCTAAAAAAGTAGTAGTCTAAATGAATTACAGGCTTTCTGCAATTTAACAAGTAGATTTTGTTTCTATAATACATAAATAAATAAATGTAAAAAGAAGCAGTAGTCTAAATGATTTACAGGATTTCTACAATTTAACAAATAGATTCTGTTTCTATAAAACTTACATAAATAAATGTAAAAAAAAGTAGTTGTCTAAATGAAAGGATTTCTACAATTTAACAAATAGATTTTGTTCCTATAAAACATGCATAAATAAATGCAAAAAGAAGCAGTAGTCTAAATGAATTACAGGCTTTCTACAATTTAACAAATAAATTTTGTTTGTATAATACATAAATAAACAAATGCAAAAAAAGTAGTTGTCTACACTCAGAAAAAGGAATTGATTAAAACTACAAAAATGTTTTGTTGAGTATATTTTGGTTGTTTTAGCAAAATTCAAGTAAAATTGAACCATTTTACTTCAATTAACAAAACATTTTTTGCTGAAGATACAATTTTTTTTTTTTTGGAATTGCAAAAAAAAAAAAAAAAAAAAAAAAGTGGTTTTCAACAAAAACTTTTTTTTTGTTGATTCAAACAAAATTTCCATTGACCTATATTTAAACAAAATTTTTGTTTAAATATAGGTCAATAAAAATTTTGTTTGAATCAACAATTTTTTTTTTTTTTTAATTTAAAAAAAAAATTTTGTATCGTCAGCAAAAATGTCTTGTTTATTGAAGTAAAATGGTTCAATTTTACTTGAATTTTGCTAAAACAACCAAAATGTACTCAAAAAGGATGTTTTGTAATTTTAATCAATTTCTTTTTCTGAGTGTAAATGAAAGGATTTCTACAATTTAACAAATAGATTTTGTTTCTATAATACATAAATAAATAAGTGCAAAAAAAAAAAAAAAAGTAGTAGTGTGAATGAATTACAGACTATACAATTTAACAATTAGATTTTGTTCCTATAAAACATAAATAAATAAATTAAAAAAAAGTAGTAGTCTAAATGAAAGGATTTCTACAATTTAACAAATAGATTTTGTTTCTATAATACATAAATAAATGAAAAAACAAGAAGTATAGTCTAAATAAAAGGATTTCTACAATTTAACAATTAGATTTTGTTCCTATAAAACATACATAAATAAATGCAAAAGAAGTAGCAGTCTAAATTAATTACAGGCTTTCTACAATTAACAAATAGATTTTGTTTCTATAAAATATAAATAAATAAATGCAAAATTAAGTAATAATCTCTATTAATTACAGGCTTTCTAATCGATAATCAAATTTCAGTCAATTTTCGTCTTTTGAAGCCTTCTTGGTCCACTTAAAATACATATAGAAAACACTTAGACAAGCACAAATTAACATACAATGCAATGGCATGACAATTCAAAAGGTATGGAAAGAGCCTAAGCAGTCATTTTCAAATAAACTGAGTAAATATAAATAATTAATAACATATTTATGAGAATGATTAATCATTCAAACTAATTATTAAAAATGTTGTGTAGTAAACAGGTCTCTAAGTATAATCAATATAATCTCTTGAGTTACAGCCATGCATTGTCTAGCAATTTATGCTTCTCTAGGTGTGTTCTTTCTCGCCTAAATGTTTCAACTAACAATAGAATGATTCCCTGTATATGTATATTCAAAACATTTTATGTGCAATTAAAATCTTTCAGATAAACATACACATTCCTTTCATTATGTGTCTATCAAACAGTAACTGTGTTTTGTTTATAAAAGAGAAAAGTTAGCGAAAATCATTCCATGCAGGGATCATATATAATGAACGTAAAATAGATAAAGTTCGAGCCATAAAATTATAAAGTCGAACCCGGTTATAAGAAGCGTTTCAATGAACTGGAAAGAAAGTCGCGTATTAAGGGTGTATTCAAATCCAAACTGCTTATTTTGAGACACATTTTTAAATTCATTTTTGCTCTAAAATGCATCCAATTGGAAGTTTCTCTTATTCAGAAACTTTATAGTGTCCCTTATTCGATTTTTTGATAAAGGCAGAATATATTTTTAAAAAGTGCTGTCAAAGTGGACATTTTGAACCGAATTTCCCGAAGCGATAGCGCTGGAAACAAAAAGAAAAAAATTATCGTACTGTGAAAATACTTGTTTGTAAATCAATTTCTAATTAATTGAACGAAAAATAAAGACACAGGCCCCTTATAAATCTCTTCATAAATCACGCCGCCAAGTTTCATGTTTTTTTTTTTCTTCTTTTAAAAATGTGTCTCAAAATTTTGAGTTGTTGAGCGTGGAAAAATATTTTTTTAATACCGCCTTAAACGTGATTTGCATAATGTTGCAGGAACTGAGTTTATTTACACATCTAATTGTCTAAATGAACTTTAGAGCTTTCGTTTATATGTTTAACTGTCGAAAATTTTGTTTTTTATGCATATTTAGATTGCAATTTAAATGTGTTCAATTTTAACAAATTGTTTGTTTTTACTGGGCCAGCTGGAATAGTAACTGGAAATAAATATGGATTAATATGTTACAACCAAGGATAATGCAACAATTTTTTTTCTGCTAGCTTTTTTTTTTTTTTTTCTAACACAAACCAAAAATATTAAACCTTTGTAGCACAACCCAGTTATTAAAATCATATTTAGTACTTGTGATAATGAGTACCTTTATAATCAGACTTTAATTTTTAATATAATTAGAAAAAAACTAGCCTTATTAATCTCTGTATAAAAAAAAACATTGTTATCATGTCAAAAAGAATATTTTCAACACTGAAAAAGTAAGAAGTAATTCGCATCTTAATCTTAATCTATGAATTCGCCTCTTAAGCGAGATTTTTTTACCTCAAGGGACCGAAGTAGAGTCCTGCACGGGTTGGGTTGTACCCGACCCGAACCCACAAATTTCATTTAAAGTCACCCCGCAACCCGACCTGAACCCGACAAAAAAATTTCCTCTACCCGAACCCGCAAAAATAATTTTCGGCGAACCGCAACCCGACCCGAACCCGCAATACTTTAACCCGAAACCCAACCCGAATCCACTGTGAAAGGGCAATAAATCAAGTTTCAATGCTATTGTAAAAAGTAATGTACAATTATATCTCCTAATACCAATTTTATATTTTATGTAGAAAAATTTACAAATCTATATTCTTTAATATTCAAATATAGTGAAATCTCTAAATAGCAGACACCTCGCAATCGTTGCATAGAGTTCTACATCGGATCGGGATGACTCTAATTTTCTTTCTGCGTGTTTTGGTTCACCCTAGAATAATTCTTCCGGGGCATATTTAGGTTTTTTGCATGTCCGATTGTTGGGATTTTCGCAAAAGATTTGAACAGAACTATGTTTCAGATGAAAATAAATACATATTTGAATACGAATGACTCTATATATTCAATTTATAGCATGAGAAATAAAATGTATATAAGAAATATGATCATAGGCTATTCTTTACGGTTATTACGGTAAAGCTAAAAACCAATTTTATTTTCTCAGAATATGAAAAACATTACCAACATTTCGTTTATGATACACACAAAAACACACGTATCGTATTTGTGATACTTTATGCATACATATACATGCTACGTGTGTGAATATTTGGAGGTGCCCACTATTCCAAGGTATAAACGTGCAAATATAGAAGTGTCAGGAATTGAAAAAGTGTTCACTAAATAGAGGAGTCCATTATAGAAATCTTATTTATTATATATATTTTTTTAACCTGCAAAAATATTATGGACATTCTTTTGAAAAAGCGGGTCAACCCGAACCCGAAACAATGAAAGTCAACCCGACCCGAACCCGAACCGCAACGAAAAAATATAGCGCCAACCCGACTCGACCCGAACCGCGGGCCGGATCGGGTGCGGATAAATGCGAGTAAGCCGACCCGATGCAGGACTCTAGACCGAAGCTCTATCGCGTAATAACCATTCGTGTATTAAACGCGGTATTCTTACAGTAGCCTAATGGCGATGTTCCTAGGGACCGGAAAAAATCCGAGTATTAAACGGGATCGCGTATTAACCGTGAGCGTCTTAACCGGATCCGACCTGAACCTTTAACCTGTTAACCGGGGAATAAACTTTTGTTCAACTCGTTTCACAATGGAGACTTTTTTTTTCATAGCGATAAGTAATATCATCAGGGCCTAATTACCAACGGGACTTCCACCAGTAAAAAAAGAAAAATTTTCCTTACAACAGGACCGCCAAACATGATGCGCACAGATTTTGATGATTTTAAAGTATGTTGTAGGGGTCATACCCCTAATTATTCAAGTCAAAGGTTTCCTTCAAATGGGCTTTAGTTTTCGAGAAATTTCGGGTTAAAGTTCAGTATGCATTTCAAATACCCATTAGTTCGCAATATTGAACACGGTCACCATGGTGTAGGGCTAGCACTCTGGATTTGAAAGCCGGTGATGAGGGTTCTGTCCTCGCCTGTGACTTTTACCTTATTTTAATAAATTTTATATATTTGTCGCGTTGTAAGTTTTATGCAGAATTATGAACTCTGCATCTTTAAACTTTTTGATATATTCCTAATAAATTATATTTACATTTTCGAATTTTTCGTTAAAATTTATAGTTTTTGCGCAATTTTTATTCTAATATTTCGGTTGACGAAAATCCAAACTAATTTATGTCTTGATATCTGGTCTTTTTAAAATGATTATTGTTTACATTTATGTATATTTACTTATTTATTTACCGTATTTATGAAATAATGCATTTTTTTATTTGCATTTTCTATTTAAAAAAATTTAAATGATTAAGAAAAAATTAACAAAATAATATATCTTTTTAATGTTTCATTTGTTCTAAATATATTGAAATATGTTAACTGCTGAAATGCAAAAATATTTATCATCCCCGACATCGACATTTTTTGTTTATTAAATATGGAACTAATTGTGTGATACATATCGCAAAAATATTCTAAACAAATTCCGCATTAAAAGTCGCCTTTAAATATATTCTTTACGTAAATTGTTTTAACAATATTGGAAGGATGTATAAATTAGCATATTATATATTCTTTAAATACTTAAATTGTGATAAATATATTAAAAAATGCATTAAATTTGAAAAAGAAATTATTTCAAACTTGGTAAATGTCTGCAAAGGAAGCTAAACGAAATTGATAAAAAGAAAATTTTATTTATTCTGATATTACCGTAAAAGTCATTGCAGACGATTTTTTTCGGATATTTTTTATATGTATTGTAATTAACAAACGGTTTTTCTTTTCTAGTTGAATTTTTCTGTATGGCATCGACTTGTTAGAATGAAAAAAAAAATTAATTGTAATATATTATTTTTTATTTGTGCAAATCAAAAATGATGTTGAGTTTGAACTTTACAGTTAAATGTATTTAAATAACATAAAAAAAATATATATATATAACTGGCTAAAGCTTGGATATACGAGTTATTGCTTTAATATTTTATTACTCCTTTCAAAATATGTTGTTGGAATTACCTAATCATACATACCTTTAAAAGATTTGAAATAAAAATATTTTGTATAAATTATAATATATATATATATATATATAATTCATTTAAAATTTCATAAAGTTAAAAAAATTGTTATTTTAGAACGGTTATTAAAATATAAAGAGTAAATAATAATAATAATAAAATAAACTAAATCGAGACATAAATTAGTTTGGAATTTCGTCAGTAGAAATATTAATTTCAAAACTGCACAAAAAAAAAAAAAAAAAAAAAAAAAACTATAAATTTTTACGAAAAATTCGAAAATGTAAATAGAATTTATTAGGAAAATATCAAAAAGTTCAAAGATGCAGAATTCATAATTCTGCATAAAACTTACAACGCGACAAATATATAAAATTTATTAAAAAAAGGTAAAAGGTACAGGCGAGGACAGAACTCTCATCTCCGGCTTTCAAATCCAGAGCGCCAGCCCTGCACCACGGAGACCTTGTTCAAGATCGCGAACTAATGGGTATTTGAAAAGCATGCTGAACTTTAACCCGAAATTTCTCGAAAACTAAAGCCCGTTTGAAGGAAATCTCTGACCTACTGAACAGTTAGGGATATGATTCCTACAACATACTTTAAAATCATCAAAATCTGTGCGCATCATGTTTGGCGGTCCCCTTGTTAGTCATGGCAGTAATTTTGCATGAATAGGACGTTTTAATAAGATGAAAATTTCTATTAAATTGTACTAGTGGGAATGTGCCTCGTTATAATCAGGCCGTAATATGTTCAAAATATTATGGCAAATTTCCATGACGAAAAATGTCGTCTTGCTCATTGCACTAGTAGTCCGTGTAAGACGAAATATTTCGTCATACCCAGTTAACAGGTTAATCTCCTTTAGAGGAAAGAAAAGGCTCCCAAAATACGCTATATAGCAGGGTTCATACAGACTCCTTAGACACTCCTTAGAAATAAAAAAGTTTCCAAGGAGTACTTGAAACACCTTAAATAAACAAAATAGCACCCATTGATATTTTACGGTGTTGGAATTCATTGTTATACCTACAGAAAATCCTGGTTTTCAGTTCTTTAGACATTGTGATTCATATATATATCACTATGACTTTAAACGCCTACTCAATTGCAATTTATAGTGTATACAATATACAGGCCCCGACTAGTAAGTTTCTGTGACCAGTGTACTTTCATTTTTTCGTGCCCCCTTATATTGTTTGATTTACTGATACTAGTTTTTTTTTTTTTTTTTTTTTTTTTTTTTTTTACATATTACACACTTATTCGTAAAGTGTCAAACTCAAAAAATTAAGTTTTCTGGGAAATTGAAAAACAGTTCCAGGAATAAAAATAAAATATGTTTTCTATTATTTTTTGAAATGTACTTTTAACCAAAGATTGAGATATATTTTTGTCATTTCATCGTATTAGGTAGATTTCGTAAGAAATACTACCTATTACATTCTCACCTAAGTTGGAAATTTTGAAAAAATTTTGCAGATCTACGCCGATCATGACTCCCAGAACCCAAAACCACCCCCAGTTCAAAACTTTATCTATCTATCTATATATCTGTCTATGTCACTTTTTTCTGACCACGATAACTGCAAAAATTCTGCATAAATCTCTTCCAAACTGATACATAAAATCAAGGGTCATAAAATCTCGGTCAAGTTCGTTAATGGGCAAAATCGAACCAAGGGGGGGGGAAATGGGGGGGCTTTTTGTGAAAACAGAAAAACCCTCATAATTTCTTTATTTTTATACGTATCGAATCCGTTTAAAGTTATTATTACTTCTAGGAAAAGGGCCGAAAATTTATGTATGACAGATTTTTGATACAATTAAAAATGGCCCCAAGGGGGGGGGGGAAAGGGGGATTTTAGAAGAAAAAAAATCATAGCTTCGTCAATTCACAAGATATCAAATCCGCGTAAATTTATTATTAATCCTCTTAGTATTATCTAAAACTTTTATATTGACAAGTTTTTTATAGGACCAACCGTTATAGCAAAAAAAAAAAAATTAAAAACAAAACAAATCCCTGCCGGCTCCGCCTGCAAACAAGTTATTTTTCGAAGTAGGCGGTTCCAACTCCCGCATCTTTTCGAAACTGATACATAAAATCAAGGGGCATAAAATCTCGGTGGGCAAAATCGAACCAAGGGGGGGATGGGGAGGGCTTTTTGTGAAAACAGAAAAAAAAACATAATTTCTTAATTATGATGCGTATCGAATCCGTTTAAAGTTATTATTACTTCTAGGAACAGGGGCAAAAACTTATGTATGACAGATTTTTGATATAATTAAAAATTGCCTTAAGGGGGGAGGGAAGGGGGGGTTTAGAAGAAAAAAAATCAGAACTTCGTCAATTCCCAAGATTTCAAATCCGCTTAAATTTATTATAAATCCTCTTAATATTATCTAAAACTTTTATATTGACAAGTTTTTTATAGGACCAACCGTTATAGCAAAAAAAAATTAAAAAAAAAAAAATCCCTGCCGGCTCCGCCTGCAAACAAGTTATTTTTCGAAGTAGGCGGTTCCAACTCCCGCTTCTTTTCGAAACTGATACATAAAATCAAGGGGTATAAAATCTCGGTCAAGTTCGTTAATGGGCAAAATCGAACAAAGGAGGGGGGGGGGAATGGGGGGGACTTTTTGTGAAAACAGAAAAAAACCCATAATTTCTTAATTATGATACGTATCGAATCCGTTTGAAGTTATTATTACTTCTAGGAGAAGGGCCGAAAATTTATGTATGACAGATTTTTGATATAATTAAAAATTGCCTTAAGGGGGGAGGGAGGAATGTTTTTTAAGAAAAAATTCATAACTTCGTCAATTCCCAAGATTTCAAATCCGCTTAAATTTATCATAAATCCTCTTAATATTATCTAAAACTTTTATATTGACATGTTTTTTATATGACCAACTCTTATAGCCAAAAAAAAAAAAAAAAAAAAAAAAAAAAAAAATCCTTGCTGGCTCCGCCTGCAAACAAGTTTGGTTTCGAAGTAGGCGGTTCCAACTGCAGCATCATCGCAAAAAGGTCATTTCTTCCGCAATTCCCGACAAACAGGCGCCCCACGGTCTGCGTCTTCGAAATATACCTGTGCCTGTAGGCCGAGCGGTCAGGGATTTTTGATATCTCAAATATCACATTTTTTCAGTTGTGTCACTTTTCGAATAAATGTGCAATATGATAAAATTGAATGACTTGATAAATACAGTACATCCATTACTAGAAATTAATGATAAGAAGTCTACTTATTAATAATCACATATTGTTGATATTAAATAATAAAACCAAACTCATACTGAGTACAAACAAAAGTCTTAAAAGTATTAAAACAACTTCTATTATAAACATAATTATGAACTTTTTGTTTTCTTAGTTTTTCAGAAATAAAAGCGTTGGCAAAATTATGATTTTTTAAAATGGAAATTTAGATTAAATTATGAAAAATTTCTTTCCCCGGGTGCCCGTGCGATAGTCAGGGCCTGACAATATATATGTCTCAACTTTAATACAATTACAGAAAAGTATGTGAAAATGAAATCTGTCTATAACGAAATCCTGTCTTAAAAGACCAAATTTCATCGCCCCGAAAGAATATCAACAATTGTATACGGTAAGACGGAAATCTGTAAAGCGGAATTTTGTTCAGCTTTCACAGGTTTTACTGAATAAATATATGACAAAGCTAGATTACATAGTTCGTTATTATGTATTTTACATTTTTAATTTTAAAATAGGTCGACTGTTAAAAATTTAGTAAAATTCTCTTTCTAAATTTGCTTTGTGAGATAGGGAAGGGGGTGGGCGTAAAAATCAATGCCCCCCCCCCGCCCCACCAGTGGCTGAGAGGTTCTGCTCTCGAAGCTGGTAGACGGGAGGTGCTGGGTTCGATCCCAATCGCGCCCGTCGGCCTAATCGTTCGGAGTTTTCGTGGTTTTCTTCGAGCCGTAGATTTACCCTTGCGTAAATACGGGTTAGGTTCCCTTAGAAAGACCCCCTCGGGCCTATATCCCAAGTGTAGATAATTGGCCGTCAATAATCAACCCAACCCCCTCCCCCCCCCCCCGTGATAAAAAAGCTAGTTTCGGCACTGCTCAGTGTATTAGGACATCGAACGTGGCAAATAAAATTAAGGCAGTTTTACACTTTTCACAAACTTTTAATGCTGCCATTTATTTTACTATTTTGAAAATAAAAAATTCTGATAGACCAACAAAATGATCACGGAAAGTTTGAGGACATCCAATATTACACCGCACATTAACATATAAGCTGTTTTACTGTTTTCACAAATTTTGGTGCTGCCATCTATTTTTCTATTGTGAAAACAAATATTACTGGATACAAATGTTACCGGATAGGTCTAGGAGAGAAAATAACGCCCATACCTCTTATAAAACTGCCAATGGGCCAGTGTAACAACAACAACAAATAAAAAACTTGAACTGAGGAGGGAGAGGCCGGTTAGAACCACTTAAAAAAAATCTCTTCTTAACATATTAAAAATGTTAGTGCCAATTATTACCAATTTCAATCGTCATAATTTCTATAAAAATTTTAACAAAGAATAAATATAAATTAGTGAAGAAACGCAATAACACGGGATTAAATTTTTAAAGTACATATTTGGTTCTTGATGCGTAAATTACACTTTCAGAGAAAAAGTCGCTCTCACTCAAAATATCAATGATTTTAAATAAACCATTCTTTAAAATATATTTTTATTTAAAATCAATTTAAAAATTTTATTTAAAAAATAGGAAACCATCAGAGGGGCGCCAAGAAAACCTTCGAAGGGCGCCGCGTTGGACAAACCTGTTATAAGCCATCACTAAACTTTATTCTATATCGTTCTCATATATTAATTTATGATTGAATCAACAAGTATGAATATAAAGCCCTAATTTAATAGAATATAGTATAAAGCATAACAGTGCCCTCTATTATTAAATTTTAAAATTAGATCAGCTTATACATTTTTAATTATTAATCTCAAATACAAATTTTGGTGTATTTTTACACAATAGAACATATGATAGGGTCTGGTGGGGTAAAATGGGTAGGGATTAATATTTTAGCATATAACAAATGTTACATTTAAGGGAGAAGTTTTATTTTTACTTTCTTCTATCTTTACAAGAAGAAAGTATTGGATTCATGGAAATTTTTGACTTCCGGTTTTCAACGGATTTATACGTTTTAGAAGGTCCTAAACACGATTTGACTGTTTTTAGAAAATATCTGACTCTATCTGTTTGTATGTGACCAAAACTTTGTGGGCGCTCTATCTCAAGAACTAATGCATGAAATTTAATAAAACTTTATATTCAGTTAGTCCCTAATATAAGTGGGAGCTGATTAGTTTTTGGTGAAAATCGCCCGACAGGTGGCGTTGCTATGCTGCATTTTGTGCGATTTCTGCAATAGCTCTATCTCAAGAACTAATGCAGTTATTTCGATCAATCTTCAGATTCAGTTAGACCTTGACATAAATAGACGCTGATTACATTTTGGTCTAGATACCTCAACAGATGGCGCTGCTATACCACGTTTTTCAGTATTTTTACGAAAGCCATATCTGAAGAACTAATGCACTGAATTTCATCAAACTTCAGATTCTGTTAGACTTTGACATAAATAGATGCTGATTACGTTTTGGTGTAAATAGCCTAACAGGTGGCGCTGCTATGCTACTTTTTTCATTATTATCCCGATAACTATATCTCAAGAACTACTGCACGGAATTTCATCAAACTTCAGATTCAGTTGGACGTTGTCATAAGTTATTGGTGATTAAGTTTTGGTCTAAATCTCCCAACAGGTGGCGCTACTATGCTGCATTTTGCAGGATTTGCACGATTTTAGCAATAATCTTATCTCAAGAACTAATGCATGGAATTTAATAAAACTTTAGATTCAGTTAGACTTTGATATAAATTGGTTGCTGAATCGTTTTAGTGTATGCGAAACCTGTGTGAGATAGAAGAAAGATGTGGGATTGGCACATCCGACTAGTTTTAAATATATTTTCAGACATTAGTTGGCAACATTTCTATTCCTTCAAAAAGTTTCTGTGTTGTATACACTGTAAGAATAAACGGCAGAAATTACAGTAAAATTTGCTGTAAATTTATGCATCGAAATTTCCAGCATATTTTACTGTAAATTGACAGCAAAATATGCCTTAAGTTACATTATGTTTGCAATTTTACAGCAAAATGTGCTCCAAACATGCTAATTTTACTGCAAATACGACTATAATCACGTTAAATTTTACAGCCAAAAATGCTGGCAATTTGGAAGCATAAATTTACAGCAAATTTTGATGAAATTTTTGCCGTTTTTTCTTACAGTGTATGACAACAGGATATACCCTTGTTTTCATCTGTGGAATGTGCTTGTTTCAATTGTGATTGTGAAAAACCCATAAAAATCTATATTTTTGAAAAAAAAATTGTAAATATTTTTTATAGTTTCAATTAGTAAAGATTCTGAAGTAAAGTTTATGACAAATTTGTAAGTAATATTAAAAATATTTTTTTTTTGTAATTAAAGTTTTAGTATGGTGGGGTAAAATGGTTATAAGTTAGTCTTAATTAATCCATCCAATTAAAATGTAATTGACAGGGATGAGATTATTCCGCTTTTTGGGTTCTATTCCGCTGTTTACGTTTGAGAAATACTGTATATAACATTTATAGTTTATTCACAGGATTACACAAAACATTCAGCAACATTATATGTGGAAATTCTATGAAATATGAAATCTACAACATGTTTTCTACTGAAAATGGTGTTTATAGGATTTACAGGGTCACACAAAAGTATGTGGATTCAGTAAAATCTATGAGTGGTAAGCGTGTGTAGTACGCATTAATGATTTCTAACTCAACAGAGGTACACTAGATCATGCTTCTGACTGAAAAAATGTGCACATAGTATTTATAGCTCTTATACAGGGCAACACAAAAATGTTGTATATAGGATTTAGAGGGTTACACAAAAGCATTTGGATGCAGTACATTCTATGGACAGCAAGTATTTTTAAATAAACAGGTACATTACAACATGCTTCTGACTGAAAACGGTGGACATAGCATTTATAGTTCTTATGCAAAGAACCACAAAAAAATTCAGATATAATACTTTATAATAACTTTAATGTTCCTTGCCAAACCCATAAAACTAATATTCCATAATTGGGTCCACAGCTAAAGTTGACAGGAAATGGGGAAGGAATGAAGGATTGCTGCAATAAAGTGATTAAAAATGTATGAAAGTTACAAAGATGAAATTAATAATATGACAAGCCATGCTCGCTTAACTCCATCAGTTGTCTCTGGATCCAATTAAGAATCTCACAAGGCATAAGATAGTAGCTCACACTTTTGAATGATTAAAGCCAAAATTGACACAATATCAATTTTCGGAAAAGCATTGTACATATAGAATTTATAGAAATTCCCTCCAATAGATGAAAAGATATAGATATTGTGGAAATCCTTTAAAAAAAGCATAGAAGTGTTACCTGTAGAACGATAAACACCAAAATGTCATCTGTACTCATACATTAAAAAATATTAACTTATTTTTAAAAAAAATTACAATTATAAGCCCTCCTCCCAAATTTAATGATTTCTGTTTTGGGAAAACTGTAGCTTATATGTGAATTTTTTAGTATATACCAAAAACTCAAACAGCACTTTCATATAAAAGCAAAATATCATTTAGATAATCATATTAAAATTGGCAGCAATCTATTTTAATTAAAGATATAATATATGCAGACATACATGCAATTAAAGGTATAATACATGAAAGCAAAAAAAATGCTATTTGTTTCTAAAGCACTGGGATATAAAATTGCATGCATTTTTGTATAAAAAAGGACTTTGAGAAATTTATTTATTTTAGTGTAAATAATGGATGAAGACAGGCAATATAAAATTTAGAATGGTTTTTGTAGCAAAAGAGTAGTATTCATTTTTGTCATGCTCAGAAATGTGTAACCCACTTTTGGATGCTTGCCAAAACACTAGTTGCTAATTTTATCACGCATACACAATCTCTAAATATTGCATAATTTCAACTTTTACATCGCCAAATACGAGGGGGGGGGGGGTGTACATTTGAGTGAAATTTGTTTTAAAACGGTAGTTCAATTCAGTGACTTTGATTTTAAAAGTAATACAGTCGAGCCCCGATTTAACGAACAAAGTTGATAGTCCCAAAAGATTCGTTAAATCGGGTTTGGACTGTATTCTTTAAATCTCAGCTTTGTTTGCTACAATAATTTAAAGTAACTAAGAAAAGTATTACCAGTTACCACTATTGGCATTTAATTTCCCAAAGCAATTTTTTTTTTAACATTACCTTCACAAAAACAACGCCAGATGATAAATTTTATATGGAAAAAAAGTCTCTTTCAGATCCCTTTTTAAAATCAAGCCCTTCGCAACAGTATATGTATATAAAACAGTATATGTATATGTATGTTACCTATCCTATATCGTTACATATCCTATCGTGTCACTATTCATTAAATTGTGTCATATAAATTCGATAACAACTTAAAATTAATTTAGGCTTTAGTCACATCTACTAAAAGCAAAATAATTATAGAGAGCTATTTTTTTCTCATATTTTTAAAATCGAAATCACTTTTTAAAGTTTTGGATGTGTTAACACATCCCACTCAGGAGGGATTGACTTATGGAAAATAAGAATCTACGCTTAAAAGGTAAGAATAAATCTTATAAGAATAAAGGTAAGAATAAGCATTTGAATGTGTCTAGATAACTAAATGAAACTCTCTTCATGAACCAGATGAAATAGAGGAGCACATTTAAATATAAATCTTCAATCTATTTAAAATTGGTAAAGAAATCATATGAGTTGTAATTTCCCAACTGGAAAATACCCAGCTTCAGCCTAGAGATTCCTAATTCGAATCATGGCCCGGATTTTTCGTCCAGTAGGGAATTTCCAACCCAAATGGATATCAAGTTAATTTCCTTTCATGTTCCTGTATGAATATTTTTCATTCTTTCTGTTTTCTCTCTTATTCTTTTTCGTCTTTTACGAAAAATAATTACATACTTTTCTGAGTATATATATATATGATATATTAGTATGTATATATGTGACATCTTGATAATAGTGATAGCAAATATAGCAAAAATTGTTGATCAGTTCAATTTATTTAATCGATAATTACATGCACAATCTTTTAATCTTAAAACTAGAATTGTTTACAATAAATCTTTGATTGAAAAGATCCCCAGAAGCATAGTAAAAATATACAAGTTAGAAAGTGTATAATTTTATATAAATTAACTTAGTTTCACTCACCGGTCACATGAAAATATTTAATAATTTAATTGAAATAGAAAAAAAATTACCAATTTGTTTTTTTTTTTTAACAGAAAGGATGCCTCACCTTCTCCTTTCATGTATTTGCATATTCAGTTTATGAGACTGTGCGGGGAAGAATAGTTATGTGTTTCAATGTTCCTGTTAAACGTGCTATTTGAAAATTAGTTTATATCGACCTATTATAGCACTAATATTCTATAAGCTAATCTATAAATAATTAGCAGTGCATAAAATTAGGTTAACAAAGATTATAACTTTGAATTTATAACATAAAATTATTATGTATTTCATGGGCGGAGCTACGTGCTGGAATATAATAAGTACACAGTGTTGAGTTAGATGTTTTTCTGCGGGAGATGTTTATGATTTTCTGGTGTTCGGGGAATTCTGAAGTTCCGGTGAGGAATTTGCACTTAAATGCTATCTATAAGCATAAAACTTGATACTTTTCATAAGAAGACATTTTGATTCTTTGTGGAGAAAGGTGCCATTCCCGCGCCACTCCCGGAATTCATCGCTAAAAGAACCAATGCCATTGCCGATTCATAGGCATTTGGGAAAATAAATTTTAAGATTTTATTTCGCTTACATCAAATTAAATGAATTCACTAAATAAATACAATCATGTCAAGTAAATTCGTTTACCTTTTACCGTTTAGAAAAGAGATAAAAAATACATATTTCTATTATAAAAGGATAATTTTATTTAGATGATAAAATTCAATCATATCGGATCGATGCAGCATAAATTGGCTAGGCAGCGATTTATAAAGAAAGTAAGAATTTAAATCTAAGATTCCTCATTTAGATGGCAACGGAAATAATTACTAAATATTATAAATGAAATCAATTCTTTAAAATAACCCATATCTAGCTTATTCATACGATAGCTTTTTTCAGCATATATTTTATCATATGATGCGTATCCCTATCCCTGCATATGTGTGCGGTAAATGTATTAACTCTTAAACCTGAAAATATGTTTTGTTTCTTTAATGAATATAACAAACAAGTAATTTTTTCGACATGAAAACTGATAATGCATAGTTGGAATTGAACAGCTCAAAAACAGCAGTTTTTTTAATATAATGATTTTGCCCATGTAACTGTGTAAAATATTCGACTAAATTTCTGAAAATGATCTTGCTTAAAACTATTTTACTCAATTTGAAAATTTATCGATGCTACAAATAAATAAATAAATAAATAAAAGATAAATAATAATAATAATGATAATAAAAGGAATGGTGAGGGAAATGACGAAGGGACGAACATATTTCGTCAGAGGAAATTTGATAACCAGCGATGTTCTTAGGCATTTTATTACAGACAACACTAAATTTTGTTTCGTTTTGATTTACAATTTACAAATATGCTGGTTTAACAATAGAAATAACGAATCAAAATTTCATGAATACTGTATAGAAAGTAAAAGCATACAAATGTGCGCTGCCATTAAATAACAAAAAACGCTATTCGAAATTCGTGGTACAACTGTACGTATTTTGAAATATACACAACTACGTATCATATTAATATGAGTAGAATCTGTTTGTCTCTGCGTAGGACTAGGTAACAGTCACATACTTCGGAACATGGCATTTTATACGACGTGCGACGTCGAAACACGAGTAGTCAATCACTTTGTTTTTACAAACAAATGAATACTATTAAATGAAATTGCAAGTCATCCGGCAATAGCGGGATAGTGACTTGATGAAATGAAGACACTTATAGAAAACAAATTTGAAGGATTTTGAAATGTATTTACATATATGTTATTCGAAATAATAATTCCGGTATGAAATTTAAAATATAAACGTCTTAAATTTGTACTTCTTCATTCATTTTTTTTTTATTCTTGCTATTAATGCTACTACTGCTCAGCCAAGCTTTAAAGACTGGTCACGTGAGTAACGGGTCCAAATATGACCAGTCTATTCTTCGTAATAGGGATCGAGGTAATGAAAGGGAGTCACCCCTAGTTTTGCTTTCGTGGGGGGATGAGTTGATTCCCGATAGTTTCATGTTTACTTGTTCCAAGATTATAAAAGGATTTTTGTTCTTATGTAATAAAGCACATAAAAATTGTAGCTTTCTCTTCGATGAAGGGGGATATCTTCAATCTAAAGAAACATGTTATGATAATTTAGATTTTTTAATTATCGGATATAAACATGTTAAGTAAATAAATACTATTTTTTACTGTATTTTTACACATGTCATTGCAATTTATTGTTTTCTTAAATAAATAACGATTTTAAATATCGGTTCCTTACAGTTATAGGGTACACTTATGTAATTGTAGGAGAAGTGTGGTTTTAAAATGTTCTTTTATTAGTATGGTTATTAATAATTTTACCGCAAGAATTCCATTTTTTTTTTCTTGATTGCTCATGTTCATTTTCCTATATGAAACCATTTAATAATATGGCGAAAATGTATAACAAAATACTCAATTAATAAGAAAAGAAAATAGTTCAAAGTGTACAGAGTCACACTAAAGGATGAAAAATATTTTTTACACTCAAATATTTAAAAAAAAAATGTGCTCGAATTCAAATTAAGTTTTCTGATACCTTTACTAAATCTTTTTAATTGATAAATGCGCGAAAGTTTCAGACGTTCTTATTCAGATATCAGGAAATTGAACAGCGTTTTTCGTTTTATTATAAAAGTAACTAATCTTACTGAAAATGTCGTTGAAGTTCGCACTTTGAACCTATTTTTCGGATAAGTTCACGAAAAAATTGTAATTGTAACTCACAATGTACCGATTTTATAGGAAAATTAAAGACCCTGTTCGATTTTTAAGTATTTGAATGTTAATTCTTGAAAATTTTCAGGCAAATAGGAATAAAATTGAAATTACTGTCAAAATGAAATGAAAGAACTTAACAAATATATGCTAAAGCTGGTAAAATTAAAATTATTTTAAAGTGAAGGTCTCAGAAAAAAATAAAGCAATAAAAATGCTTGTATTTCATAATATCATCACGGACCTTCTCTTAAAAAAAAAAAAAAAATGTGCAGGGGGGGGGGTTATTCATTCACTTTCGGTGTCATCATCAGAATCATCCGGAAAAAAATCATCGTCGTCATCATCGTCGAACGAAATAATTAATGGCTCACACATTTCTTCTATTATGCCGTCTTTCTTCCAATACTCATTTTCCAGGTGTTCTATGTTCGTGCAGTAGTTTTTCCATTTCTCATCATTAACATTTTCTAGTGCTAGTTTGGTCAATTTAAAAAGTTGATCCATATTTAAATCCGCCGTTATATTTCTTTTTCGAATGAATTCCTTCATATCCGCCCATACATACTCTATTGCATTTATGTCGCAATGGTATGGAGGCAATCTTAACGCATAATGCCCATGTTCGGCTAACATGGTGTCGAATTTGTAGATTTTAGTAGAGGGCGAATTCGTCTTAACAAGGTCCATCAATTCAACTTTTCGCATGTTTGAAGAATATGGCACTTTGTTCAGTGCCAACCAATCCATAATTTCCCTTTTGTTTATTGAAGAATTCGGAGGCTTATTCAATTGAATAGAGTGATATGGCGCATTGTCTATCACAACAACAGAATTTTTCGGTAAGTTTGGAATGAATTTTTCATTTGCCCATTTTTCAAAAATTTGTTACGAATTACATCCAAGTTAAAATTATCCAAGTTGACATTCTCTATGGTTGTTTTCACCTTTTTCTTTTTAGGAGAAGCGAAATTATTTGCATTGTTATTAGCTTCTTTCCGAATTCTTCTTATAGCGCTATCCGAAACACCGGCAATTGCACTAGCTCTTTTTGTTGCATGTGCTAATAGAATAGTTAGACAGCCTTTATCTGCTTCATTATCACAATATTTTACAACATTGTTTAACATATTTTTCACTGCACTGTGAAAATGTTTGCCTTGAGAGCTTTTAGATTCTTTTAAATCCATTTTATAGAAGTAGAAACAAATACAAAATGAATAGCAGACAAAATAAGGAGAGAGAGAAAAAACGCTAATAGTACAAGAACAGCCAGTGAAGAAATGACAAGCGGTCAGGCAAGATAAGGGAAACTTGAATTTTGTCTCCTCCTAATATAATGCTTCCCTCCCTTCGGACGGGTCTATTTTTTTGGCACCATGCCAAGGTCCGTCTTTCTAGAGTGGTTCCACAGTATAAAGGTATACATCAATTAACATTAATAAAACTTATGACTCTTTTTTTTTTTATTTGTAAGCTTTTGGTTTTATTGAAAAGTTGTTACTGAAATTGTTCTATTGAAGCACTTATCTAGTTTCAAAACAATTTGGATTTTGTATTTACGTTAATTAAAAGCTAAGATATTCTAGAATTTTTAAAGCTCCAAAAAACCGGAAGGGATCATTTAAGTAGCAGTAAGTATTCCTTAAATATATCAAATGAAATTAAAATATCATACTTTTAGTAAATACAAATTTTCACACTTTTTCATTATTATTTAAAACAATTTGTAACATCTTATGAGAGTATCTGGCAACGAATAATTTAATTTAAATGGGAGTATACTTATTTTGTCAACTTAATTAAAAATACATTTTCGTAAAATCACTTATTCCATATACAATAGACTCTCGATTAGCCGAGATGTCGGAAAATGCCTTAACTCGGATAAGCGAATATCTCGGATTAGCGAATTTGTGCAAATGTTGATGAACATTTTTAGAAAAAGGATAGAAAATGTCAAATTATTATCAATAGGAGATTAATAATTTAATTAATACAAAAGAAAGAGAACGAACATAAATTTTAATGTTGTTTAGATTTAAAATTATTATCAATAGGAGATTAATAATTTAATTAATATAAAAGAAAGAGAATGAACATAAATTTTAATGTTATTTAGATTTACAATTAGTACAATATAATAAAGAAATAAAATGTAGTTTTTCTCACTGTTTTGTGAAGAAGAAATGATAGGTTTGTTTTCATTTTCATTTACTCTTCGACGAATTTTACTAAGCAAATTTCTCTACATCATTTTTTCATCAGGTGTGCTTTCATCTTTTTGTTCCAAATAATTAAGTAACGTCTCAGTGTGTACTAATGCCTCACCGTGACTTAATTTTTGTTGATTACAAGATTTTGTTCATCACTTTCATGATATTCTTCAAAATTCCTTGTTTCTTCTGAGCCTACACACAACACAATATCATCGTCACTTAAAATTTCGTAACATTCCAAATTCGCGCTTGCTTTTTCTTTTTCTTTGATTTTGATTTTTTTTTTTTTTTTTTTTTGGGGGGGGGGGGACTTTCGGTTAATCCGAATCTCGGATAATCCGATCTCGGTTAATCGAGAGTCTACTGAATATTGCTTTTTAAAAATAATAATAACTTTAAAAAATATAATTGAAAATTTTCCGAAACTGATATGTTTTTCTTTTATATTTTTTAAGCATGAACTAAAAGTATGCTGATAATAATAGTATTTTTTATATTATTGCGTGATGCTTGATTAAGGAGGATGTAAAATATGACAAATATCTAGTATTAATTCTTCGACTAGTTCTAAACTTTTCATTTATACAAAATGGCCTAAAAGTTTTAGTTCCGTTGCCAGATAAGAGAGTAAAGGTAATTTTGATACTAAATTTATTTAAATTGGATGATAAGATTTGCATGTTGCATTTTTGAAATTTTCTAACATTTCTTCCCATTTCCTATATATTTATCTGTTTTCTAAAACAAAACTAAAGTTATATAATGGAAATGTAAACTTAGTACAGTTAATATATTTACAAACTAAAATTAAAAATGGTTGTAAACTTGTTCCCATGTCATGTATATTTAAAAAGTTGCCGCGAACGTATTCGGTTTCTTTAAATGGAAAAATAATAAATTTAGTTTTAACAATAAGAGATTTCTTCTATATTGTCTCTATACTTGTGCTTTGCAATTTTTGTTTCGTTTTCATTTACAATTTCAGACATGCTGGTTTAATAATAGAAATAACGAATCAAAAATTAATGAATACTGTATAGTATGTAAAGATATACAAGGTACGGATGCTCCTTATTAATTACCAATAAGTATGGCACCACTTTCTCAAATTAGAAATTTTTGCCTAGTATGTTTTCTTCTGATAAATAATATCTGTCTGCGATTAAATAATAAAAAAACGCTATTCGAAATTCGTGATAGAACTGTGCGTATTTTCTAATACACACCATTACGTATTTTATTAATATGAGTAGAACATGTTTGTTTCTGCGTAAAACTAGAGAACAGTTATATACTTCGGAATAACTAAGCATTTTATAGAAACATAAGTTGAAACACATCGAAACAGAAGCATTCAATCAGTTTGTTTTTATAATCTAATGAAAATGCGAGTCATCCAGCAAGACAGGTAATGACAAGAATGAAAAAAAAAAAATAAAGACACACTAGTACAGATTACAGAATTTTCAAAGTATTTAAATTTCAACATATTTAATTGCTCAAAACCAGGGGGCTACCATTCGTTCCATGTGCCAGTTGTAAAAAATTCTGAACTCTTCGCGCATTACGTCACTTGGAGGACTGCTTCGTTTGTTTACGTAGCATTCTATGGGCTGTTCTGCGTGGAAATTTTCTTTCCGTGATTTTTTTTTACTTGTTCTGTCATTTTAGCAGGCTTTATTGTAAAAATGCCTACAGAATGCACCATAATCAACGTTTTCCAATAACTACCAAAAACAGATAAGTCTATTTTATCATAGAAATAAGAGAACAGTAGCGAGGACATTCTCGTTTTAATCCCGATACTTCTCGCGTTTGCTCAGATCCTTCTTTTGCTGAAGATTATGTAAGAAACTTACAAGCTAAATTGCTAGGCTTTGTTCCAGATAGAAAAAAGTATAGTTTAACCCTTTCAAAAAAATCCCTTTCCGAAACTGATTTTGGTGACTTTCTTTTTTTTATGCACTATTTAAAATTCTACATCCGGGTTTGATAGCAAAATACGAAAAAAAAAAAAAAATCACACCCACTTAACAAGTGTACATTTTGCTTTTAAAAAAGTCTTCAGTTTAAAAAAAAATCTTGATATTAACCCTTTTAAAAACAAATCTTGATTGGAGGTCCTTGCTATTTAAAGATAGGAGTATTTTGATTAAAAAATTAAAATTAATTTTACACAATCGCTCTGAAAATTCATTGAAATATACTAATCTTTTAGCTAATGACCGAGTATAAATTTGGTTTATAAATTTCGAGACTTAGGGTGGGAAATAATCAGTTTGAAAAGAAAATTACATAGAGGGATTTCCATTTCCCATAGAGGGAATACCATCGCGCACTCTTTGATTGAAAATGTTTACTTATTTCTGTGTAAACGGTCTAAATTTTTAATGCATTAATCTAACCATTTAGCTGTTGTTCGAATAAAATTATTGTTTAGAAATAATTAGATTTAAAGGCAAAATAATCAGTTTGAAAAAAAAAAATGCATTAACATTATAGTAGTCGTGTCGATACGTTTAATCCATTTCGGCAGACTGTTTTACCACTAAATGTACATAATTTTTTAACACGAAATTTTACAGAGTCAGCGAATACGTATGTTATACAGCATATAAAATCTCGACGCACTTAAACAATTTTAAATACTTAAAAAAAAAAAAAAAAAAAAAAAAAAAAAAAAAACTGAAAATCATTTAACACTGATTTTCGGTATATTTAAGGTTATAACACGGGCCCGGTTAATGGTGGTGAAGTCAACTAGTATAGTGTATTTTTTTTTATTATAGGAATAATTGTAAATATAAAAGTGTAATATAATATAATAGTTAATAATATAGTTATATAATAATAATTAGTTTAATAATAATATAATTTAATAATACAGTTTTTCCATTATTTCATGTAATTATTATTTAATATATTATTATGTAATATTTTTCCATTGCTTTAATCCTCAATAAGCATAGTGGCATTCAAAATATTTTCCAAATGAAAATATATTATTGAAAGTTGTTTGATTTGTGAGTCCTGTTAAATTTATTTTCTTTGATAATACTCGTCTTTTTATTACTATTATTGTTTCATAGTTGCGAACATTTTGTTTTACAAAAAGTTTAAATTATCGTTAGTTGTTAATTGAACTTTTACAAAATAAAGATTTTATTTTTGCGAATTTACTCAAGTACATAAATGTAAACAAACGCATCGGTGTTTTATGGAACCATTATATATTTTATCTTTAATTAACTCTAATCTGGGTCTGCTTATTTTTTAATAAAAATTGTAATGAATATGATTTAATTCTGTTTACTTTCGTAGATATTTAAAAAAAATATTTAAGCCAGAATTTGTTCTTTTTACACACAACAGCAGCTTTTATTTAAGTTATCACTGGTTGTCGATCCAGGCTTCTGTCCGTCAAGTGACGTTTAAATCCTGCTCGATTCTGATTGGCTACCCTTTTAATGGAGCAACCTTATGATAGAATAACCTTGCTACAGTGTCTAGAAATATATAGCGTGGGAATCGCGTATACTGGTATTGCTTTTTAGAATATATCCAAAAAATTGCATTTTCATAGGCGGCGCTGTTATCGAGTTTATTGCTTGACTGTGTAAACACTAAGCGTCTAGAAATATGTGAAATTTGTGTAAAAATGTGTAAAATTTATCAAAGATGCTGAAAAAGCGAGATTCTCATTGTTTTGTTCCTGGTTGTGTTACACAATATAAGAACAGCATGCTGTCTATTTTCGGTGTACCGAAAAATCAAAATCTTTTTGAATGACAGAAAAAAATAGTAGAGGTGCGAATTAGTGATTTTATTTTTAAAAAATTATAATATTTGCTTATACTTAAAAAAAAAAAAAAAAAAAAAAAAAAAAAAAAAAAACTATCATTTATTTGATTGTAATGAAACTTTTTGCCTCTTTTGCATAGACACATTCTTATGCATTACGAAATTATGTCTTGCAATGCATTACAAAATAGTGTTCTCTTTTATATTTTAAATTAAAGATCCTGGAAACATTAAATATAGGGCCAATTGAATGAAATAGCTTAATATCTATCTCTTTTCGGGTTTAAACAATTTGGAAATAAAAACACCTTTTTAATTTGCTCTGCAAATAATATTTTTCTTTAATTTATTTTCACTTTGTTGACCGATTACGAGTTAACTCGTATTTGTTTCACCAAGAGTAATTGACTAGGGCGTGTCTTTTACCTTATTTAAAAGAGAAAATGCATTTATGTATATATATATATATATATATATATATATATATATTTGTAAGATTGTAAATTTTTTTATATTAAATCCGTACATTGTAGGATATTTTCTGACGCATAAACATGAAAAACCTATTTAGAAACCATTTAATGAAAGACTTTCAGAAGAGGGCGTAGCTACTACTGTTTTAAAATCAAGATTTCATACAAATTACCGGTCCACAAAGTGTTAAGTATTAAATCCCAGATAATATTTTCAATCTAAAATTCCGAAACTAAAATAAGATTCTTTGATTATTACTGATTTTATTTGTTTCTAATAAGAAAAATTAAATTGTCAAAGGATGAACATGAGATTATTGTAACAGTTTGATAGTTATTTGCTCCAGAACTGTAATATTTTCTTATACTTTTTCTATATAGTATTATACAAAAATTATTAACTGTACATGTATATGATAATCTGTTTCATTGTAACTAATTTATTAAAATGAAAATTTAAAAGGTAAAAATTTATGTTTGGGGAAAGGAGGGGGCATCATCTTGTATTTATTAAGCATCATGCTTGGTTTTATTTGTGCTCATACCTGTGATGATATGAAAATATTAAATAGTTTCTTATTACTGTTATAAATAAAGCTGTATATTAACAAAAAAAAAAAAAAAAAAAAAAAAAAAAAAAAACTGTGGTAAGTACAGAGTGCACATAAAATAAGTCTGTTTATAACTGAGGATTCTGAAAATAAAGTCTTCTTCAATTCATACAAGTGCGAAATGCAAATTCCCGTAGTTTAAATTGCTTCATAAATATCTCAAAACACACGGGATTTCTATTCTTTCGTAGCAATCGACTCGATCCTAGCACCCTCTGGTGAAATTGTAATTTTTTGGATGCGGTTTTGCTTGTTAACTTCCACACTATATATTTCTAGACACTGTGACCTTGCTCAACATTAGTTTTTACTATGAAATAAAATGCAAACCATCCAGCAAAAGCAGGGTAGGTATGACTTGAAGAGAAAAGGATACATGATAGACAAAGTAGAATATTTAAAAGCATTTACATCGATATTATTAAAAATAATAATTCCGTTGTAAAATTTTAAAATATAAATATATTAAATTTGTGCTTCTTCATTCCTTCTTATTTATTTTTGTTATTAATGCCTCTATAAAGTTCGGTGTTTCTGTATGCAGCAATTAGTATTAATAAAACTTATGACTCTTTTTTTCATTTTTAAGTTTAGGTTGTATTGAAAAGAACACTTATCTAGTTTTCAAAACAGTTTGGATTTTGCATTTACGTTAATTAAAGAATTTCAAGAGGTCCGAAAATCGGAAGTGGCCATACTTTTAGTAAATAAAAATTTTCAGAATTTTTCTTAGTATTTGAAATAATTTTTAATATTTTATGTGAGTATCTGGCAACGAATAATTTAATTTAAATGTGAGTATACTATTTTTGTCAACTTAATTAAAAATATATTTTCGAAAAATCACTTTTTCCATATACCGTAGACTCTCGATTAACCGGGATGTTCGGGAAATGCCTCGATTTGGATAAGCGAATATCCCGGATAAGCAAATTTGTGCAAATGTTGGTGAATTTTTTTGGTAAAAGGATAGAAAATGACAAATTATTACACAATAGCACTTTAATCATTTTTTAATTAATACAAAAGAAAGATAATGAACATAAATGTTAATGTTATTTACATTTACAATTAGTACAATATATATATATATAAATAGTAATATAGTTTACCTCACTGTTTTGTGAAGAAGAAATGATAGGTCTGTTTTCATTTTCATTTACACTTCGACGAATTTTACCATGCAAATTTCTCTACAAACCTTTGTTCAGCAGGTGTACTTTCATCATTTTGTTCCAAGTAATTAAGTTACGCCTCAGTGTGTACTAATGCGTCTCCGTGACTTAATTTTTGTTGAATTACAAGATTTTGTTCATCACCTGCATGATATTTTTCGAAATTCCTTGTTTCTTCTGAGCCACAAGAGACACGCAACACAATATCACCGTCACTTAAAATTTCGCATCATTCAAAATTCGGCTTGTTTTTTCTTTTTCTTTTTTCAGGGGAGAAATGTGAGTGGCATCCCTCCGTCCACGTTGACACTCCGAAGCGATTGAGTAGGAAAGGAAAAACTTTGCCGTCCTGACAACAATCGCTTATAACACAATATGTAATTCATTTATTTGAACAAAAAAAAAAAAAAAAAAAAAAAAAAAAAAAACCTTTTTGATTTCAAATTACTTTAATAATCCTGCTTGCAAGTATCATGGATTTATGTTTAAAATTTAGTCAGAAAATGTGTCAAACTATTGCTTTGTTGAATGGGAAACATTTTTTTAGTACCTCCTTAAATGTGATACCGTTTATATACCGATAAAGATGTTTTTCAATCAAAAGTCTGAAAATTACGTTATTTGATTTTAATCCCAGCATTACGCTTTATACTTATGCTTTGTGAACTGTCTTGTACCCATGCTTAATTTCACCAATTTATAAAACACCAGGGATCCACAACGAATAAATATTTGTTACATTTTTGTAGCTTTATGTCCCCCTTTATTACCGGGTGGTTATAATATAAGTATCTCTGTTTGGAGCTGTCTGTAGCTTGAAGGAAGAACCGGAATGAAACCAAAATCGGTGTACTTACTATTCGAGAAGAAGGAAGAAGAATAGAACAATAAAAAAATTAATTGCAATAATTGCCGACCGATGGCGCTTTTGAGTTTAAAATGTAAGCTGTAATATTTTGTACTGTGGAGGTGTCACAAACCTCAATTACATTACCGCATATCACAACATGTGTGAAACATCACTCCTGATGCGTTACATTCCGTAGATGAGCACGTCATGCACCGCCTGGATTGTGTCTTCCAGCACAATGGACACGTGCAACCTGAACATGATCAGCACCGCCATGCGATAGCGTAACCACATTCACTGTGACATTTTCCAATAAATTGGGTGTACCATCCGGTTTGACGCCTTAATTCTTTGTTCTTGTATTGCACATTACATTTCACACTCAGTAGCGCCATCTGTCGGTGATTTTTGCAATTATTTTTTTTTATTCTTTTATTCTTCTTCTCCCTTCTTGAATAGTTAGTATTGCCGATTTCGGTTTCATTCGGGTTATTCCTTCGAGCTACAGACAGCTGCAAATAGAGATACTTATATTATAACCCCGCTGTATATGACATGATTTCGTACTAAACACAACAAGCCCGGGATTAGAGTCCTGAAAAGAATAATTTGTTTTTATTATTTGTTTACATCATATCAATCAATGATCAAATTATATAATACAAGCTGTCAATATTATTAGCATAGGACAAATCTCTGTAGTGTCTAAGGCCCAGGTTTTCTAAATAAGGCCCTGCTTGTATCTATACGAAAATTTGACAATTTTATATATTAAACAGTTCCTAATCATAGCAGCAATAAATATATTTTATATACAGTGGAACTCCAGTTATACGTTTTGCTCGGGACCGGAAAATAAAACGTATAACTCAGTAAAACGTACAACTCAATTAATGGTCTACCGGAACCATTTTTTAAATATATCCTAAAAACTTTGTTCCGCTGAAGAGTTCCAGTTATCTTTTATATCGAAAACGGAAGTTTCGTAAGTATTACTGCGCCCATGACATAAAGTTTTGGAAATGGAACAGAATTAAAAAAAATTACATAAGAAAAGTATACATGAAGTTATTTTATCATAAAAGCTTTATTAAAAATATTTGTAATACACATACTGTACTTAAAAGAAATTATTGAAATCGCCTTGGCATGTAAATCAGTTATCAAAAGACATTTCAATAGTTTACTGAATCTTGCAGAATTAATCACTAATATTCGATTGTTTCTTTTTGGCAGTGCTGACATCGAACAGCAAACTTTGCATTTCTGTTAATAATGCAGCCGCCTTAGCGTTACTGTTTTTACTACTGGCGAACCACTTTACTACGTCAAAAGCCCTTAGAGCAGCTCCGAAGTTAGAGTGAGATCTTTTAAATCATACTCATCCGACGAGTCGTCAGTGTGTCCGGTAACAAAATGCAGAAATGAGAAAAAATTTCGGCCAGGAACGCAAAAACGTAACGTATAACTGAGGGAAATGTACAACTCAAAACGTATAAATCAGCTAATTTTTAATGGCAAGCGGCCGGGACCGCTGAGTTGAAACGTATAACTGAGGGAAACGTACAACTCAGGTAACGTATATCTGGAGTTCCACTGTACTTAGTTTTTATCGCATTAATTAGCGATGAATCCAATCTTGTTGATAATAGCAATAGCGGGGATAATGTTTATTCAATTTAAATTTCAACCTCCCCCATCTATATATTTCCCCTTTCTCTTTTTCCGCCACACGCAGCATTAAATATTTTCTCCTGAGTTTATGACTTTATAGCATGCAACAAATAATCAGACATCTAATTATCCCAGAAATGTCCTATTTCCCAAGCACTTGGAGTTTAAAATTCTTTAGTTTCTTCGATATTTCCTGTCGTGTTTGTTGCTTTAGAGTAAAAATAAACTAATCATCTAATTTCACACAACATATTTGCTCTTATCTCTTTCCCCACCAAAATACACAAAAGTTATAATTATCAATACTTTTTAAAATTGTTTGTCCTATTTGTCCTTTTTCACTAACATTAAGTAACTTCCTGCAAAAGCAACGCTAAAATGCTTTACATAATCTAAATCCCCACCCTACTCCTCTCTCTCTCTCTCTCTCTCTCACACACACACTTTTCCTCCCTAGCATTAAAATTGTTTAATTTTTTGAAAAAATTTTGATCTATTTTGTTATTTTGCAGTAAAGATAAACAACTAAACATTTCTAAATACCCTCCACCTCACAGCATACAGCTTAATTTTAAAAATGCTTTTATATTTCTAAATTATCCTGCCTCTTTGTTCATTATTATTATTGTTGTTGTTTATACCTGTTTATTACTTTGTGGTAATAATAAATAAATAATCTAATCACGCGGGTGATGTAAAAGCAAAAGTGGTTGAAAGTGATTAAAGTTTTTCTTTTTCAAAACACATAAATTAATGTCACATATAATAATAATAATAATAATAAGTATTTTGTAATTATTATTTTTCAGATGAAAAATACCAACTAAAAATATGACTTATAACTTGTAGTAATTGCCCACAAATTTTCCTTTTAATATTGTGAAAAATTATTTACCAAAGTCTTGCTTCTTGCTCTGTATATACTGAACTTAATTCAAAATACACATTCAATTACACATTCTTTCCCTTTAATTATTTTTTCAAATGACATTTTTATTCCTTATAAGAACAATCGTTTATTTCTACACAGCATGCTATTTCTATTAAATAAAAAAAAAAAAAAAAGATAATTACATAAACAGCGATTTGCTGCATTTATTTACTGTCCATTTTCGCTAATCCTCTTTCTCTTTTCCGTAAACTATAGAAGTTTTGACACGAAAATAAATAATAGTATAAAGTTACAATCCCCTAATGCTAGCCTAAGATTCTCAGATTTAAGCAGCATACAGCGAGGGAGAGGAAGGTATTGCTTTGCTCTGAGTTCATTCCTCACTCAGTTGTAGTTTTTGCTTGTAAACCCCTCATCCATTACACTCCATTGGACGAGGCTAACGGAAAAGAAAGGCTACCGCGATGCTTTACGGGTATTGTTTTTTACAGACCGCGGGAGTCACGTGTTGCTCGAATCCACCAATGCAGGTGTACGAAAAGAGCATGACGTCACTCTAGCGGTCTGTAAAAAAAGATAAGTGGAATGCACCGCGGTAGCCTGTATTTTTCGTTAGCCTCGCCATTGGACTCATGACGTCATGATAAAAATCCTTCGGCGGCACCTCGAATAAACCTCCGAAATATTCTGTGTAACGCTCAACACTAGTTTTTACTATCACATGGAAACGAAAGCCATCCTGCAAAAGCGGGATAGCTATGTCTGGACAAAGGATATGTTTACAATACCACTATTTATAATATTAAAATCCATTTACTTTCATAGTATTTTGTATGATAATTCCGGTGTGAAACTTTAAAATATACATTTCATTAACTTGTGCTGCTTCATTTTTCTGATTTATTATTGTTATTAATGCGACTATAAAGGTCGGTGTTTCTATATGCAACAATTAGCATTAGCCACCGTATACGAGCGTGAGGTATACGTGATGTAAAAGGGGCTCAGAATCCTTGATTATTCCCACCAGTAATTTTTAATTAAAAACGTTGCCTTATTTAATCAGAGCATTTCTGCGGTTCAAATAGGCAAAAATTTCTGTTTTGAAAAACTAATGATAAAAAATGAAAAAAATTCTGCAAAGTATGCTCGTAGTGAAGAGGTTGGGAAATCTTACGATTCTTTATAAGAAAGTTTTAAGTTAGGATTTAAGAAAAAGCGCATTTGTGTAGTTTTCAAAACAGTTTTGATTTTGTATTTACGTTAATTAGAAGCCAAGATATTCTACAATTTGTAAAGGTCCCCAACCCGAAAGTGATCGTTTAAATATACCGAAAAGTAATCCTTAAATCTTTCAAACGAAATTGAAATATACTTTTTAGCTCACAGGCTATCAAAGCCTGAGAGCTTATGTGCCCGCCCGTTCTGTATGTATGTATGTATGTACGTATGTACGTACGTAACGCGATAACTCTTGACAGAAATAACCGTTTTGCTTCCAATTTTGTTTATAGGTTCCTTGTGATAAGGCGCTTCCCTGATTAGTTTTGGGGATTGATTGTTTAACTATAAAGGGGGGGACGGGGGGCTAACCCCCTGTAATTAAGATAAATGGTTTTTTCATGCAGAATTGTCCAATTTTCTTCAAATTTTGTATATAGGTTCATTGTGATAAGGTTCTTTCCTGATTAGTTTTGGTGGTTCATAGGTTAAGTATAAAGGGGCTAACGGGGGGGGGAATCCTCCCCCTTAATTTAGATAAATTAATTTTTCATGCAGAGTTATCCGATTTTCTTCCACTTTTGTTTATAGGTTCCTTGTGATAAGGCGCTTCCCTGATTAGTTTTGGGGATTGATTGGTTAACTATAAAGCGGGGGGGAACGGGGGGCTAACCCCCCTTAATTTGGATAAATGGTTTTTTCATGCAGAATTATCCAATTTTCTTCATATTTTGTATATAGGTTCATTGTGATAAGGTTCTTTCCTGATTAGTTTTGTGGGTTCATAGGTTATAAAGGGGGTATATATATATATATAATATATATACCCCCTTTTTTCCCCCTATATATATATAATATAAGTATAAAGGGGGTAACGGGGGGGGTTAATCCTTCCCCTTATTTTAGATAAATTATTTTTTTCATGCAGAGTTATCCGATTTTCTTCAAACTTTCTATATGGGCTCATTGTGGTAAGGGGCTTCCCTGATTAGTTTTGGGGGTTCATTGGTGAAGTGTAAAGGAGGGAAACGGGGGCTACCCCCCCCTTAATTTTGATAAATGGGTTTTTCATGCAGAATTATCCAATTTACTCCAAATTTTGTATATAGGCTCATTGTGGTAAGGCACTTCCCTGATTAGTTTCGGGGGTTCACTGGTAAAGTATAAAGGGGGGAACGAGGGGGACTAACCCCCCTTGATATAGATAAATGGGTTTTTTAAGCAGAATTATCCGATTTTCTTCAAATTTTATATATATGTTTATTGTGATAAGGCGCTTCTCTGATTAGTTTTAGGGGTTCTTTGGTTAAGTATAAAGGGGGGACGGGGGGCTAACCCCGCCCCCCCCTTAATTTAGATAAATGGATTTTTCATGCAGAATTATCCGATTTTTCAAATTTTGTATATAGGTTCATTGTGGTAAGGCGCTTCTCTGATCAGTTTTATGGGTTCATTGGTTAATTATTAGAAGGAGAAACGGGGGATGGTTCCCCCCTCTTAATATATTGTCGATTTCTTCATTTTTCGAGGGCTTATTTCAAATTCTTTGAAATAAAGCCTGGAATATTTCAAATTCTTTGAAATAAGAATATAATTTACAGTTAGTATGAATAGCCTGGGAGCTCAATGCCGCCAGTTTAACTGGGCAGTTTTCTTTTTAGCTCACAGGCTATCAAAGCCTGAGAGCTTAGGTGCCCGCCCGTTCTGTATGTATGTATGTATGTATGTACGTATGTACGTACGTAACGCGATAATTCTTGACAGAAATAACCGTTTTGCTTCCAATTTTGTTTATAGGTTCCTTGTGATAAGGCGCTTCCCTGATTAGTTTTGGGGATTGATTGTTAATAAATGCAATTTTAAAGACATTTTTCTTAATATTTAAAATACTTAGCAACATTTTATGAGAATATCTAACAACAAAGAATGTAATTTAAATCCGGATACACTTAATTTATCACACGTTAATTAAAAATGCATTTTTCTCAAAATCAACTTTTCCATATATATTGCTTTATTATTTTTTTTTTACAAAAACGATAATTTCAAATGTTATCGGTGATTTTTTTTCGAATTTGATATGTGTTTTTCGGAACTTTTATGTTATCCGGGCACCAGTGATCGCCAAAATTTTTTGAATTTCGCCAACCTTTTTTTTTTTCGCCAATCTTACATTAGCTAATATCAACTAGTCAATATTTTAACCCTTTAACAGATAAAGCACTTCAATTGCTAAAATGTTGAAATAAATGATTGACACCGGAAATTATGAACAAAGTTATTTGTATATAACAAAAAAGCGATATTTCACATGCATAATAAATGGAAAACATTTCTATTAAAATTCTGCTGTCACTGTTGAATTTCGTAATTAAGATTTTGTGGTATCGTAGGGAAACCAATGTCCGTTAAAGGGTTAACATTGCAATATAATATCTTAAAACACTAAAATATAATATAGCTAAAATATAATCATAATGAAATATGTAAACACAAACATATCAATACAAATAACAGAATCTCACATAAAAGGTTGCTATTCAAACGATGCCAGTTGAAAGAAGATTTAGCGAATTATCACTGGAGCCCAGCTAACATAGAAGTACCGTTTTGTCTTTCATTTTAGGCCATCAACGAAAAGAATGTTGACAATAAGAGTATTTTATTTTATACTAGCAAGCTTCGCCCGCTACGCTGGTCGGTTTCTCCAAACGAATTTTGAATCAAACTAAATATACCGGTGAATTGCATTCATCCAACAATGTACGCTTTTGGTCAGACAGCTACAGGAAAATATGAAAAGAGAACGCATATCAAATTATTGCCTTGGACTACTAAGCATTTGTCTGGCTTTAATTATGATCCTCATATTGATTATTTCAGGAATAAGGCTGTTGATCTCGGATCTCAGTTACCCTGCGCCTCGTGCCGTGCCTTGAAGTGGCAGGATGAGACTCCCTGGATATGTTGCAGTGGCGGTAGTAAAGAAAATATAGTAATGGATGCATTTTTAGAAATTTTAACTTGTAATGTTAGAAATATTGCTGAGTTGGCGCTAAAGACATCACCAAATTATAGAAAATGTGCAATATCGAAATTGTACAGACCCTCAAAACTTCAGCAAGCATATTTTATTTAAAAATCACAATTATATAAATATCCGTAAGAATAATAGGTACTTTTATATTGCTGGGCGCCAGTAAAAACTCACCAAATCTTGTTTCAATTGGCATCATTTGAATTGGAACATTTTGCGTGACAGTTTATTTGTATTGATATGTTTGTGTTTATGTATTTTATTATGATTATATTTTAGTTATTTTAAATAAGTTTTTTAAGATATTATATCGCAATGTTAAAATAATGGCTAGATGTTATTAGCTAACGTTAAAAGATTAGCAAAAAAAAAAAAAAAAAAAAAAGGATTGGCGAGATTAAAAAAATTATATTTTAGAATTATATATTTATTATTTATATTTCAGAGACTGTATTTTAGAAAATATCACTTGGCGATCGATGCAATAAATTTTAAGGTTTTATCTCCAAAGGCAACGCCAAATTCGAAAATGTGCAATATCTCACGAAATGTTGGAGTTGTTTGGTACCATTCGATTCAGCATGCAAAAATACATTGAAATATGTTATCATTTGACAAATAAATATAAAACCCGATTTTTTAGAAATTTTCTTATTGTTTGTTCCCATTTTAACCCTTTTAGGGATGGAATTTTAGCAAAACTTTCTTATTGCGCCTCTACAAACTAAGAAGTATTTTCCCCGCAATTTTCGTGTTTGTAACTTCAGTAGTTTGGACTGTGCGTTGATGATCTCCCAAGTCAGGACTTTATTTTACATAATATAGAATTTTATATGTAGATGAAATTAACCATTATTATTACCTAGCAGGCTTTGCTCGCTACGCTGGTCGGTTTCTCCAACAAAAACTTTAATCAAACGAAATATATCGGTGAATTTGATTGTGTGTTTTAAAGAAACCTGAACTTTTACCTTCATGTCCTTCCGCATTGGTGTAAAACGATACGAAAGCCATTACGCTGTTATATTTTCTAATGCACTAAAACTTCCCCTCAAAATTTAGCTAACTAACAGTGCAAGTTCCAGCAAAATCCATTCAGCTGAATTCAAGGTATAAGCGGCAGGATCGAAATTCCCTTTGCATTATACATATACAGTAGACAGATAAATGTATCTTTCATAATCATTTTCACCTGTTGATAGAACTCTCAGGGATTTTGTAGCAAGTATATGCTGGTATACGCTGTCAACCTTCTGGAATTTTTAAGACGAAATTCTGTACACCGTCCGTAGCTATAATATATGCTCTCTAGTACATATCCTCTGTCTATAGAGTATATGCACTGTTTTTTTTACGACTACACCACTGACAACTTTCTCCCATACCTACATAACTAAACAATCTAGAAAATCAATTCCGGAAATATTATCACACTGCGAAACTCCCATTAAAATCCGTTCAGTAGAACTTTAAAAAAGGTAATCTTTCATAATCGGGTTCACCTAATTTTATCTATAACTTCCTCCCGTGGCTCTATAAATAAGCAATGTAGAACAATGTGCTTTATTTTAAAACCTTTCTAAAACAAATTACCTAACTAACAGTGAAATCATATAAAAATCTGTTCGGTAGAACCCGAGTTTTAACCGATCGGAATGGAATAAGAATTTGCGTTTTATAAATATTATAGATGATTATGATATGATTTTTGTAATCGGATTCGTTGTCAAACTTTCGCTTCAGAAAACACAACGCAGACGAAAACTTTGCTCCAGATAAATACCAACCATCCCCACAAAATTGCCTAACTAACTGTATAAATCCCACCAAAGTCCGTACAGCAGAACTCAAATTATAAACGGTCGGAATGAAATACGAATTTGCATTTTAAATACATAGTAGATATATCTTTCATAATTGCACTCACCTTTCCCAATCACTTTCCCATTAGCTCTATCACTAAGCAACATAGAATGATATGTCATAGGATTATTAACCATACCTGAAAAATCCCTTCCATTAAAATTTGTTCAGTAGAATGTTTTTAAAATAATCTTTAATAATCGGGTTCACATAATTTTAGAGCTTTCCTCTTCAGCTCTATAACAAAGCAACGTAGAATAGCTATACGCTAAAACCTTTCAAAAAACATTACCTGATTAAAATGTGAATATGCGGTTTATACTCATAGTAGATGATGATAAGATTTTATGTAACAGGATTCATCATGAAGATTTCGCTTCAAACATAAACGATGCTTTCAACATTGTGGCTAATACGCCAATTGGCAAGGTATCCGATTGCGGAAAATTAGCCGGAAATCGTATGAATAACTACCCAAAAGTAAAAGAGAAACATGGCTGAAGACAAAAAACAAATAAAGAAGTAATACATAATACTAATCAGACCTTCGACACTTTATTTGGTACTTCTCCATTATCCCGTCGTCTACTTTTCATAAAAAAACTATCGTCAAACTATAAGATTTAACGCCAAAAATGCAGTCCCATTCACTTGACGTCAGAAGTATTAAATGTGTTTGTTATGTCATGAAGCGGTTTTTAATTCAACATTTCCCTGTATTTTTCATTTTGTTTTTCTGATATTTTAGTTATTTCGTTAATTAAAATGACAATTGCGTCCTTAAACAGCTGTGCCATGACATTAAAAGAGAAAATGCATTGTTAAAATGTTGCGTTTCATAGTTAAGTGCAATAGATCAATTTCAACTGACGTCACAAACATTTATTCACCAGCCGAGAAGGATAATTAAGAAAAATAATGTAAATAAATAAATATCCAAGATTTTTTTTTTCTATTTTCATTAATATATTGTAATTTTTTTGTGTTAAAACTTACTGGACACTTTGGTGAGTGGGGCTTTTCCGAATTTATTTTATTTTATTTACTTATTTTGATGTTCCAATGACAACATTCTTCCATTTGTTTATTTGGAGTTTATGTTTGGCGATGATTTTTTTTTTTTTTTTTTTTTTTTTTTTTATGAAAAGTGGTCGACGGTATAATTGAGATGTACCCTTTATTTTAGCAATCACATTTTATTTTAAATAGTGGCGTTTGTAGAAATAATAATAATACACAATTACATAAATATCCGTAAGAATAATATTCAATTCCCAATTGAGCAGTTAATGTTTCTATCTGCAAAAATAAACAAAAAGATTTAATGTGAATTTCTTCCATTGCTATAGTAACGGACGTCTTTTTAGAAATTATCACTTGTATTGTTAGAATTGTTAGATTTTGACGTCAAAGACTTCGCTAAATTAGAAAAATGTGCAATATCTCACGAACTGTTTGACTTATGAGTATTTAATTGATACCATTTGATTCAGCATACAAAAATACATTAAAATATGTTATCATTTGTCACGTAACTATAATACTCGATTTTTAAGGAATTTTTTTAAAGTTTGTTCCCCTTTTTTTGTCCCCCCCTTAAACTCCACCCTTAGGGGTGGAGTTTTTCAAAATCCCGTCTTAGTGCGCCTCTACATACTAAGAAGTATTTTGCTGCAAGTTTCGTCTTTGTAGGTTCAGTAGTTTTGGCTGTGCGTTGATCATCTAGCCAGAAAGGACTTTCTTTTATATATATAGATTGTCGTACCATGTTTGAATAACGAAGATGAAAATATGCCAAGTATCTAGTATTGTTTCTTCAACTAGTTCTAATTTTTTTATTTATAAAAGTTTCCTAAAACTTTTAATTCTGTTCCCAGATAAGTGCGTAAAGGTTATTTTGATACGAAATTTATTTAAATTGGATGATTAGATTTGCATGTAGCATTTTTGAAATTATCGAACATTTCTTCACATTCTCTATATATTTATCAGTTTTCTAAAACTAAAGTTATTTAATGGAAATATAAACTTAGCATATTAACTAACTTTAATGGAAATATAAACTCAACATAACCTATTTACAAACTAAAATAAAAAAATTCTAGTTCATTTGTTTCCATGTCATGTTATACTTTTAAAAACTGCTCTGAACGTATTCGGATACCATAAATGGAAAAAATTAACAGTAAGGGATTTTGCGGAATTATTTTTATTCATTTTAACCGTTTGTCACTGAAATAAACTGAATGTTAGAAGAAATGATTACTCTGAAAATTTTGTATATTGTCCCTATACTTGTTCATGGATTAACCCTTTATGTGACATCACATATTCTATCTTTTAAATCTAAAAAGTAAATTAACTATAAAGAATTCAACTGTTTAACTTTTAACTATTGAGTTATTTAATAGTTGTTAACTACGGTATAATTTTAAGTTAATTTTCACTTTATTTAAATATTTATCGCAGGGTTGCCACTGGCGACTGTTTTATATTGTATTTGATTTTCAATAGGTAAAATATATCATATATTTCTCTTGCAAATGTTGTAAAAGTATATGTTAAGGATTTTTATTTATAGAAAGTGGGGTGTATTGTACAAAAAAAAAGTCGCCAGTGGCAGCCTTGCTATCAGGTTTTTTCTTTCTTCCTTTCCTTTCTTTTCCTTTTTCTTTCTTTTCTTTTACTTTTTCTTTCTTTTCTTTTACTTTTTCTTTCTTTTCTTTTACTTTTCTTTCTTTCTTTAATTAATTTTTACATATAGTTTTTAATCTTATTATGACTCAAAACGTCGCAATATTACACACAATATTATAACATTCAGGGATGCTGAGTCACATAGAATTCTGAGACTTTGACGTATGTGACTATGATGTATATTCTCATGTAAATGGAAACATCGTAACAATTTTAGTTTCAAATGAAAAGTACATCAATGTTTTTCATCATTGCAGATAATGGAAACAGTTTAGAAGCTTCTTTTTCTAGTTGTTTCAATTTATAACAATAGTTAACTACGACAAATTGATTGTCGTAGTTAACAATAGTTGACAATAGTTAATTACGTCAATTTTCAAAAGACTAGTACATCAATGTTTTTCATCATTGCCGATAATGGATATAATTTTGCGGCTTCTTTTTCTAGTTGTTTCAGTTTATATGTATAATAACGCATGTGTTCTGAAAATAATCCAGTTTTGTATGTTTTAGAGTGTATATGCAAGCCATCTTTCTACTGAAAATTATGTGCAACTGCATTCAATTTGCACCTTTTATTCCGAGCCGAGTTCTTGATACGAGAGGAAAGAGAGAGACGCGGAATTGCGGCGGATGCCTTTAGGGTTATCAATGAAATAGCAGATTCGAAATATTCCAGAAGTACAATTGACAATATTCTTGTGACGTCACAGTAGGTAAAATGGCGGCGTTATTGTTTGTTTACGGTTTGCATTCACGAAGGATTTTTTCGCAATTTCTCTTATTCATGTTATTTTATTGTCACGCTTTTGAGCTCAGAAAGCAAATTAATGAAAACAAGCGCATATTCCTTCATCATTTAATTACTAATAAATGAAAAATTTGATCAAAGCACGATTTGCAAAATTTAAATGAAAAATTTTGTGAATGCGAAAATTTAACATTAAAATCATGAAATAAAAGCATATTTAAGTAAAATATGTTTAATTTACATAATTTATAAACAAACCTCAATTTAAACACTTGAAATTTCATTCATTTTTATAGGCATTGGCTATAACCAAATTTCTATAACCAATATTTCTAATAAATTCGATAATTAAGGCAAAATTAATCTGAAATTGAATGAATATTCTTTATATTATTCAGATCTACTGCATACATATCTATCGTTTCAGTAACAAAGTAAAAAATAAGCGAATTCGTAAACAGCATAATGCTTTCAAATGGAGCGATTTTTCAATGCTTTCCCAAACAGCTGGGTTTCCATAGAATATGCCTCGAACCGAACGGAAGAATACAGTCCATTGGCGTAACCGAGGGCGGTGTTTTCAATCTCGTAACACTTGCATAAAAACAGTTAAGAGCCGCTGTTGGATATGCCTTGTGAGTCATTAGCCTTCAGTAGCGATTCCTGCTACGCAATCTGGGCGTGTTCATTCTCACCATTTTTTTTCTTTTAAATTTAATTTCCTTTTTTGACCATAAAATTTCGAAGACTTTCTCCGAGGCTCCTGCGGTCACAACCACACATCCTCGGTGCATGACAAGTGGAGAAAAAATAACTGGTTAGCATACCGAAACAAGGCTGGTAGAAAAAAGGGGAACTGATTTAGTTAATAAAATAACGGAAATGCGGGAAAATAACTTCAAGGAAAAATTTAAAAAATACGTAGTTTAAGTAAAGATAACTAATGAAAGAAAGTTTATGGAGACCAAAATACTTTTGGTTAATGATTTTTAAAATATTCATACAATTTTTTTTTGTAATATATATTTTGAAAGTTTTGTATAATAATGTAAATGAAAAGATGTAAGGATATGAGAAATTAACCCATTTATGCTTGTCATCGATGCTTTAATAAAATAGGAAACAGTGCATTTCACACCACTTTTTTTTAAAACCAAATTTCTATTTAAAAAAAAAATAAATAAATAAAAGGGGTATGAAGTGTACTTTTTCCAACCCTACTAAAGCTTTCAAAAATTGGGGCGCTAGGTATAAATGGATTATCACTAGAACCGCTAAGACTGGTCATTTTGACCCGTGCCAAAAGAAAAAATGTTGATTTGAAACAGAAATTTCTTCATAAAATAAGTTAAATATATACCGCATAAAAGTTCGTTAAATAAAAAAAGTTGAAAGTTATAAATAAAAATTCTAGTGTTAAATATTTTTATGAAACTTGAGTAAAATTTCCCACGGTTCTAGTGTTAAAGAGAAAGAAAAAAGCTAGGGATGGGGCATGATATACTTGGTGATAAATGCCTGCAGGGAGCAGATTCGGGTGACATTGGCTATCTGAAAAAAAAAAAACTTCCTAGAAAAGTTATGCGAAAAAAATTAATAGAAATTATTGGTGGAAAAGAATTTTCCAAGTTTGAATAAGAGGTTTCGCTCTATTAGCTATTAAGAATGATATTTACAAAAGTTCCTGGTGCCTAGCATGAGTTAAAAATTACTTTAGTTACACCAAACAAAATCAATGAAATTTAAAGTCATGTTTATCCGAATTACATGCAGGAAACGTGCAAGGTATTTTTCGAAAAAAATTACACACGTCCAAATAAATTTTTATCAGTTTTGATCTAGAAATGCTTCATTAAGCCTTTGGTCAATGTGTACCTGAAAAGCGCCGTAAAGAAATATGTTAAGTGAAAATTAAAAAATTTTATTTAAGAGCCTACGCTAGTCATCCAAAGAAACTCGAACGCTAATGTTAAGTCTATGGGAACGGTTTTTTACAGATTTCTCGCATGCATTTTAATATATATAAATGATTTTTTTTTTTTTTTTTTTTTTTTTTTTTTTGCATTGGATAGCTGAGACTGATCCCCAACGTTGTTACTTTTTACTTTTTCGATTTTGGTTACAGTTTTTTTTTTATATAAGGGTACTTTCACTTTCAGAACCGATTGCAACAGGTTCTGAAATTGAAAATGTCCGCTTATAAAAAAAACTGTAAGTAAAATAAAAAAAGTAGAAACGGGAACGACTATATTTAAAAATTTAATTTAATCTAGGTTGAAATAAAAATCACAATAATTCAAGTTTCATTTGATACTAGACGGGAGAGGGGGTAGCTTGCATGGGTGTACGCAGCTAAAGTACACCCTCCAACCCCAGAATCGTTGACTTCGATGTTCGTTTGAAAAACTAAGCAGCGAAGCTCCATTATCCCATCGACCGCTTTCCGTTAAAAAAAACTATCGCCAAACTATAACGCCAAAGTCAATACAAATGAAAAAAGGTTGCAATTAGAATCTCAAAAAATAAAATAAAATAAAATAAAATAAAATAAGTAAATAAATAAAAATTTGGAGAAGCCGGTCTGAATAAAGCGTCAACTAACTTTAAGCAATAAAATTTACAATATATTAATGTAAACAGAAAAAAGCATGGATATTTAATTATTTACATTATTTTTCTTAATTAATTATCTCTCTCACCTTGTGGTTAAATTTTTGTGACGTCAGTTGAAGCTGATATATTTATCGTACATAATTAAGCAACGCAACATTTTATCAATGCTTTTCCCCTTTTAATATCATGAAGTCGCTGTTTAATGACATAATTTTTATTTTAATTAACGAAAAACTTGATAAATCAGTAAATATAGATAAACGTCTAATTAAAAATCACTCGATGACATACCAAACACGTGTAACGCATCTGACGGAAAGTGAATGTGATGTCACGATCATACATTTTTGGTGTTAAATCCTATAGTGTGGCGATAGTTTTTTTTTATGGAAAGTGGTCGACGGGATAATGGAGAAGTACAAAATAATGTCATATAAGTTACATATCCAAGTTCAGAAAGAATCGTAAAATTAAAATTTCAGATCAAAAAAGGACTTTCTTATTAGATAAAACAGTCCTAAAATTATGCTGTTGAGTGATTAATACATCTGTGGAAAGAAAGTCATCACATTTCTCCCAGTGACTCCAAAGCATTTTTTGAAATGGCAGGACTTTTGAGTGCCATTATTTTAAAATTGTTTAATATTCGCCTAATTTATTCGGATAATTTGTCATTAAATAAGGTGATGATTACTATTAGAAAATATTTGGGAGTCAAAGTAGGAAAGCACAGCAAAGTAGGAAGCCCCTTATTGTAAAAATCTTTTCTCTTTCTTAATATTCAACACTCCATTTTAATCTACCTTTTTAAGGATTATCCTAGTGGAAATCCTCACAAGGAAGCTCTTTCTGAAAGAATAAAAACAGTGTCACAAAATAAAATATTGTAAGACATTAATTACAAAGATATGGTACAAAGCTGTTTTGTCACCTGTAAGGACTTCGATACACAATAATCTTTACATTTTTGAAAAGTACGTTATTGTATTACAAAATTCTCTGTTTTTTACCGCTGAAAATGAAGTTTAAATCATGTTTCTATCTTCATTAGAACAGGATATATTAATTTTTTCTTTTAAAAATCTAGCTTTTAACTAGTGGTTGTCATGGAAACGTTTTTGCTTTTTTCTGCATGACGGGTTTTTATAACTATTCTCATTTTTAAATTTTTACTAAATCAAGAACAATTAGATATAAATGGTTCATACTTCGAATATGTGTTTTTCAATTAGTTTACTTTATTTTTGATTCAGCAAATTTGAAAAAAATAAAAATAAAATATGATTTTTTAGAAATAATATACATTTTCTTTTACTTTAAATATTTTTATTTTTTTTAAATTAATATTTTTAAAAATATTGAATCGTAATTAAAACTTATATATTTCTGTTTAAATTAATGTCCAATAATGCTTAAAGTGATAAAAACATAACATATCGATCATCGCGTGCCAAATTTTAGCTAATTCAGAGGAAACGGTTTCGTTACAAATGCAATCTTTTCGCAAATATATTTCTATAGATTCACGGATAATGGATGGGAAATAAGCTCTTGATTGAAAAATTATTTTACTATTATTCAAATTTATCTGTAACTGCTCCTTACTATATTGTCTGGCTAAAGCGGTGGTTCTTCTGTCATGTTTGATATCTGCCATATGTTCTTTTATTCTTGTTTTAAATTTTCTGTTTGTCATTCCTATATAGTACCGTATTGTTCCATCTGCCTTGGTGAATGGGATTTCATAACCTTCCACAAAATTAAAAAACATAGTATGTAGAAAAACAGACCCACTATAACCTAACCAACTTTCCGGTGTTTATGAAATCCCATTCACCAAGGCAGATGGAACAATACAGTACTATATAGGAATGACAAACAGAAAATTTAAAACAAGAATAAAAGAACATATGGCAGATATCAAACATGACAGAAGAACCACCGCTTTAGCCAGACAATATAGTAAGGAGCAGTTACAGATAGATTTCAATAATAGTAAAATAATTTTTCAATCAAGAGCTTATTTCCCATCCATTATCCGTGAATCTATAGAAATATATTTGCGAAAAGATTGCATTTGTAACGAAACCGTTTCCTTTGAATTAGCTAAAATTTGTCACGCGATGATCGATAGATGGAAAAGCAATAAAAATAAAAATAAAAATAAATAATAATTTTTTTCATGTTTCCCAATTTAAGCATCTACTAACCTTTGACATGCGATCTCGTGGTATATGTTTTTACTATTTTCAAATATGCGAGAATTTTGTATTTATCATTAAGATCTGAAGATATCACCGAAAGTTGTGAACGAAACATATGGCATTTACATTAAAAAAAGTATTTATATATTCTGTGTTATGTTTTTATCACTTTAAGCATTATTGGACATTAATTTAAAGTTAACAAGTGATTGTATTATATTATTTATATTTCTGTTTAATTAAATGATTTTTTTTTTAATGTGACGAATAATACTTTGAGTAATAACAATTTTAAATTACCAAACGTTTTTTAAAAATTTTAAATTTTTTAAAAAACTTATAAAGTTTTATGATTTTATTTTGTTTACAAATAATATGGTAAACCATAACAAAAAAACACCCCTCAAAATTCTAATTTAATCAATAGAAATGTTTTTAAAATGTATTCCGGACCCCTTAACGTAAATAAGTAAGACAACAAAATCTGGATTGACTTCATTCAACTTTCCGAACACTTTAAAGAATACTGTGCGTTGATGTAAATAGTAATATATAACAAAAGATAAACAACAACAACATAAAAAAATGTGTTGTACAATGAACACGTAAAGACACATTCATATAAAAAAAAAAAAATATTTCATCTCAAACAATATTCTGCACTCTCTTTTCAAAAATTGGGTTAAATAGGATTCAGCAAGGTAAAAATCAAAACCAGTGTTGCCAGATAGTCAAAACTGAATTTCTTCAAAATTTCTGAAAATTTCCCCAAATCGGTGACTTTTTCCAAAAAAAGAAGTCCCCTACAGAGTTTTTACTTATCACTATAAAAAATATTTAAAGTTAAGCTCAAAAAATTTCCCCAAATCAAGCTTTTTTTTTTGAAAGAATTCCCCATTTACAAAAAAATAAACATTTAAAATTCTATTTAGTTACATTTCATAAGATCTTCCATCTACGCAACCTACTGAGCATAGTTTGCGTATCTTTAGCAATTCGAAAACGTAAAGCGGAAAACCGTCCAGTCGTTTCATGTTTATTTATGTTTACCAAATATCTAAATCCTTTCTTATTTCCGTTACAATTTATTATTATTATTATTATTATTATTATTAATTTATTATTATTTATTATTTATTGATGAAAATACAAGAAAAAATATTATATTCAAAATGACATTTAGTTTAGGAAAAAATGCAACAATGCTTCGTGATAGTAATTATTCAGAATTTCGTAGATTCTTTTCTTTCGTGATTTTCATTTTCCGAATCAAAATGAGTTTGAGACAAATCCAGTTTTGCCAAATGACTAAAAGCAAACTTTACGTGAAATGATGAAAAAAATTCCCTAAGTTTTTATCCCAAAATGTTGATAGTCCCCAAAAATTTCCCCACGAGTTATTTACCCTCCAAAAAGGGACAAAATCCCTAATCTGGCAACACTGATCAAAACTCAACACGAATTAGAGTTCCCGAACCAACACGTAACTTTATACTCTTTTGAAGCTGTCCAATGGGACAACTATTTCATGAACCATTATGGAACAAGATGGAAGAACTGAAGTTACCTGTTTTGCCATATATATCTAAAACAATTTTTCTTCTTTATTATTCTGGTGTGAATCTTTGTATTATGAATTTTATTAGTTTGTGCTACGTACTTTCTAAGATTGTGCTACATACACTCTAGATTTTTCCGGCACGTATTCAACTAAGAATTTGACGCTTAACTGATATGTTCCGATAAATAGCAAGACGTATTAAAAGTGGCATTTTATGATGTTTTTAATATGTCCTTCCATTTATAAGGCATATCAATTATGCATCAGAATTTTGTTTAATACGCTTAGGATAATCGGAAATCTATTGTATTTGTATTCATTCTAATTTTATTACACTCTTATCTTGCAATTAAAGTTGTTTTTGTATGTAAAGATGAAATTTTGCTATCGATTTTTCACTGACTTTCTGGTATAGTAGATTTATAAAAATCCCGTATAGATAGTTTAAATCACAGCATACATAATAATTTAATTACGAACGCTATGATTTAAAAAATAATTTTTTTTCTTTGTTGTTACCATATATTAAAAAGAACACAGAGTCAAAATTATCATTTTTGTAGTAAGGTCACTAGTTCACGATTTCAACTAAGAAAAAATTAAAGCGGCGAAATTTCAATATTCGGGATTCACACGAAATTAACATATTGTAACGTATCTTATTTGGAACTACATGAATTGAAGTTTATCATATTAGGCTTGATTTTTAAGATAAATATTGAATGGTCATAAAAAAAGTGTTTTCTAGAAAAACTATTTTTACTAGTTTACTCATTTTAATGCAATCATAAGCATTTATTTATTACTAGCTGATCCACCAGGCGTTGACCATTCCCGTCAAAAAATAGTACTAAACGTGAAAACACTCAAAATATCACTGCACGAAATGCTAACCATTTTGTCTTTTGAAACGTAAATAGATAGACGGTCTCCGAAGCGGAAATAAATTCAATACAATCCCCCCCCCCCCCCTTTCAATGTCTGGGTCAGTTTTTGGTCAAAATTGAGAAATGTTACCATTCAACTTTCACAAAATTTGCATTTTCGGAATCAGAAAAATAAATTACGTATATACTCTGAGTTTCGAATCGATGCCTCCAACAGTTTACTTAATACAGCAAATAACAAAGCAGGCTGAGTTAGATTTAGCTTGTTTGTTTTTCTAAACGAATCACTCGTTGTCATTGAGAAAAGAGAAATAACCGCTTTTCCACCGCCACCTACCTTCGCATTATATAAATTGATGTGGATCAGCACAAAGGTTTTTAAAAAATATTTTGCTGTTATTCAAATGATGGCGTTCATTAACTATAGATTAATAAATACACCATGCAAATATTCATTTTTAATCTTATTGTTTCCAATATCGATTATTTGTTTGCCGTATTAAAAAAAAAACCATTTTTTACCATAAAATGCAAATTTTCATTTGTTTATTTTCAAGATTATCGTCAATTGTTACAAGTAACATTTATTGTCATTGTTTCATGCAATTATTATTATTAAAAGCATTGTTAAAGGGGCAACAATACAGTTTGTTAACAAATCTTATAATTTTTCGAAAATTTAAAAAAAATTACCGTCCAATTTTCCCAAAATTTGAATTTTCGGAACCAGAAAAATAAACTACGTTTATACTGTGAGTTTCGAATCGATGCCTCCGATAGTTTACTTAATATAACAAATAACGAAATCGGTTAAAGTTAGATTTAGAAAGTTTGATTTTCTAAACAATCCACTCGTTGCCATCGGAAATGGAGAAATAAACGCTATTTCATCGCTACGTACCTTAGCGTTTTATATATATATATAGATGTTGTACAGTATATAAGTAATATTCCCATTCGTTTATATTTGTTCTCCATGCCTCATTGTTCTTTTTACTTCTGACCTCCAGCATGGTAACATGAACATCAATGCAGAAAATTTAGTGAAATGAGATGGGAGTAGTCACCAGTTTGTGCTAAATAACGATGTAAAATGTAGAAACAATGAAGTTCTCCCTAAAGCGGATACTAAAAAATTTCTGAAAAAATTGCCAAAAAATTTATACAGGATGTGGTGTCCTCAAAAAATTCAAACGTGCTTAAATTTTTACCTGTTGGAGATATGTAAGCAATATAAATTTGAAAAGTATTTAAAATAAGGTAGGATTTAATAATGTTGATGAAACAATCTAAAAAATACGCTTTTTAATAATATTAGTTTCTGTACTTATAGCGTTTGAGATGCGTTTTATGTACCACTCCTGGAGTAAAAGTTTGCGGATTTAAAGAAAAATATTCTGTATCTAATGGTAATATCTTGGCAATAATCCTCTTGGCAAAATATCATCTTAAAACCTGCTGTAGATTCTGAGATCAATTTTTGTCATCCCCTGAGAAACAGGACAAGAGAATCGAATTTCAAAAAATTCATCCGTATCTCAAGCTTATATTCTGACACTCAAAATCTCGGAAGTTATTAGCATCAAGGAAATGACAGATTCTGAGATAATTTTTCCAACTTGCCCATTGTAAAGCATTGGAGGTAATGGGAAAAATTTTAAAAAATCTTCGCATTTGGTGTTTATATTTGTAATTTACCCTCTTTCCAAATTTCATTTTGAAAATCCTGATAGAGTCTGAGGTATGTTTTTACGCTTTTCCTTCTGATGACGTGCAAGAGGTACATATAAAGGGGAATTGCAAGCATTTATATTTATAAAAATTAACTAAAATAACTTCATATACGTATGTCAAAAAATGGATATCCACTTTTATCTAGAACACTCCACTTATAAATTCAGTAATTAGATCACATTTTAATATTCTGCTACTGAAGTAAAAAATTATTTATATTTCTTCTAAGACTTTTTTTTATCATATTGCTTGAAACGAAAACAATTGAAAGCATTCTACAAACCAATCCTATTTCCGCTTTCTCAAGTAAAATCCAAAGGGAGCAACTTCTCGAACACCTATCCCGCGTCCAGCATACCACAAATTCAGTAAATCATTTACAAGTTACTCCTCTCACATGATCTTCATATAATCATTCTTCTAATCCTACATGTAAATACATTACGTTCCACTTTCCCCAATATCTGACTTTCGGTGTTTGATAAACAACGCAGCACTTCGATTCGAAACTCGAATCTAAATTGTGTTGAATTGAAATTTGACCTGCGCTGAAAGTTCGCTCATTATTGAAAGTTGAGTATGGCCTTGGTAGGTGTGCTGACGTGTCGAAGTATCAAAGTGTCGAGGTAAATGCCGAAATCCAACACTGTGTGGTACTCCAGCCACTCCAAGACCGACACTGACTCGTTCTCGTCCCGCACCTGACACTCCAAGTCAGACCCGTTCGACCCTGTGTTGAAATTAAAGTGCGACACTTAAGTATCCGGATGGCTTATTTACAAGGAATTCGACACTTCGAGACACTTAGAAAATGTCGAGACATTGAGTCAACACTGTTGCAGATATCCAAAAGACGTGAATTAAGGAAGCAGTCGGTGAATGTGTTAACAGTAATTTAAACTCCAAATATACTAGCTTACTGAAAAGAATATTTAATGTAACTCTCACGGAAAACATTTAAAAGAATGTTTTATTGCTCAAAAAGAATGGTGATGGTTGTATCACATGGAAAATGTTGAATACTCAGTAAGTAAATAAATAAATAATAAAATAAAAACGGAGCATCAAATAAATCCAAAGACAAAAAATCGTCTCATACTACGGGAGAACAGTTATCAGGGAAAAATCTTATATAAAATGGGAGAATAATATGAAAATGTAATGGATAGAATACTTCGAAAATCTAAATAAACTTTCTATATTTCTACTATGTGCTATTTAATTTTAAAATCACGTCTCGTAATGGCCCTTTAAAAGTTCCTGGTCCATGTAATTTGTAAAGGCTCTGCGTCCATTTCTGTGAACCTCGATGTGACAACATATTTTATTTTCTCAATCTTAAAAAGTATAATTAAACATTTGACTGTTATAAAATATGTTTAAATATTTTTAATCTGTATTATGTACATCATGCATATACTGTACACACTCCTTACGTACGTCTTCTAAGTAGTGCATGTATTTGCACGACTATATAGAAATAGAAAATTTCTATTTAATAACTAAATTGCGTAATCTGTAATCACTTCGTTTATTTTTAGAATTTTTAATATATTTTTGCAGTTAAATGAGGCGAAATATTAAATTTAAAAATTGTGGTACAAGTGTACGCACCCTGATTATGATGTAAATACTCAAATAATGTTAGTAGTGGGAAAAGGAGAGTTCGATTGGAGGGCGGCGGCGGCGGTGGAAGGGGGCTTATTTTTGAGGGGGGGCTTATTTTTGAGGGGGGCTTATTTTTAAGGGGGGCTTAATTTTTGAGGGGGGCTTATTTTTAAGGGGGGCTTTTTTTTTTTTTTTTTTTTTTTTTTTGAATTTTAGAATGGACTTTCAGTTTGAAGGCGAAACGGAGATCAATTTTTTTTTGGTGGCAACCGGAAATTTATCTTTTTCGATATGATGGGATTGAATATTAACATATTTCTTCTAAAATGTATAGTGGAAGCAATGGTAAAAAGAAGACATGTTTAGGGGTAAGTACTGTTTTTATTGTGTTTGGTGTAGAAAACATAGGAAAGAGGTTTAGTTTAAAAAAACAAATTCAATTTTATTAATAATTTTCCCAATGCAATACATGTGGACCCACTTTTCGTTTTTTAGTGGGTTTTGACAAATCTAATACAGAATCTTGTTTAATGTGTGTTGACAAATATTTATTTTTAATAAAATTTCGCGGGACATTCATTTCGTTTAATGTTTCAAATAATTCGTTATGTGCCTTGATTGTTTTTCTTTTATTCACAGAAAACAAAAGATTAAATAAATCTGCCAAGTTCGATTCGGGGATAGGTTTTCCTTCGAAACTTACAGTCAAATTTTTATCCTATCGAAATTTTCTTGGACGTGCCATGACAAACTGAACTTAATTTAGGCTTTGATAATTTAGGATAGCTTTATCTGTTCAAGTTATGATATCATGGTGGTTAGATTACAGATATTTGTGTTTGGAATACACATGTGGTACACGTGATTTTTAATTTTGCCTGTTCAGTTTCAATTATATTGTAAAATGAGGGTTTATTTTTGAAAGATAATGTTAACTTTTTGTGATTATCTTGTAACAGACTGCTTTCATTAAAAGTATATTTTAGAATTGTAAACTACAATTTTGAAATTTTCGTCTGTTTGGAAAAAAGCACAGAAAAAAAATAAAAGTATTAAAAAAATACTGTATATTTATAAAATATACAGTATAAATATATTTATAAAAATATATTCATAAATTAATAACTAATTTATTTGTGTATTATTTTGAAAAGCATAGCATTTTAAAATAAAAAAATTATTAATTAATTATTTATGAATATATTTTTATAAATATATTTTGTGATAGTTACAATTAGTTATGTGATATAAACATCATTAGTAATGTGAAGGTTAAGATCGCGTAGTCACGTGATTAACCTGTGGTGGATGACGTTACTAGTAACGTCATCATATCACATGATATACACTTGTACTAACTTTCAAATCTCTACAAGTCCTCGCAAGAGCCAGACCATGCATGAACCATGTTGTCAAGCTCATAAATAAGGTAAGTTTAATTTTCATGTGAATTAGTCTTTTTCGCTTTCAAAATAAAATTAAAGTAATTCTAAAAATAATGTGTAGTTAAATTGACAATGTTCATTTTTAACTAAATAAAACCGTTTTGTAAGAACTTATTTGCAAATATGTTGCAAGATCTTTTGTTCGACATTTAAAAGAATAATTTAGCATAATAAAATTTAGTCTTTTAACATTGTGATTCAAAAGTAGCTGGGTATGAAAAGAAATTTTTTCCAATTAGTTTATTTTCCAAAAAGAAAAAATGGTACCCAATAAAACTTACCGAACCACAATTCTCGACTGCAGAAGTTAAAATGACCAACATGCTGTTTATAGAAGTTATCGGTTGAACATGTAACTGATAAGGTCTTGACCACGTGCGTGATAAGGAAGTAAACTGATAGTTTAACCTTATTCTGTTATAGACCATACACTTGATGTTAGCAAGCTGAAATGTATGGATCCCTTTTTAAATTATCCTGTTTTTGTAAGTATATAAATTACATTTCTTTGTTAATGTTTTAAAATAGGAACGATTATTTAAAAATCATAAATTTTCTAAGAATGAAAGATATTCGACTTGTATAATATAGCTAAGGTTTTAAAGTACAACTCAAGTTAGTGCATAAGTCAGTGTTTTTTTTCTGCGCATGTGCAGATGCAAAGTATATGGTTGGCTAGGTAACCAGTTGGTTGGTTGGAAGATGGGTAAGCCAATGATTATGGGGATAAACAGTTAGCTCGATATATAAAATATTGAAACTTACATTTACATAAAACTAAAAGTCAATTTTGATTAATTTGAAGATTTTTAAACATAACTTAAAAATTTTATAAACTTTACTTTTGTTAATTTTTATTTTAAAATTTTATTTTATTCAATTCTTTTGTTAACTTATAATTTTTATAAACTTATAACTTTGAAACTTTATTTTTGTAAACTTTTATTTATAATGAATAGAGGAATTATTTATTTATTTTGTTAACTTTAACTTTAACTTTTTATTATTTTAAATTTAAAATAAGCAATTTTCTAAAAGGTTTTATTATTTTTAATAATTGAATGAAGCCTTCATAGCGTAATTGGTAGAAGGCGATCTGTTTCTTCATTAATTTTCGGTTTCACAAACGCTTAGTAACACTGAATAAACCTAGACAAACCTTTAAATGCACTTTCAGAGGTATGAAGTTATGACATAATGATTAAAATAACATACAAATCATTGTGTCTTGATTTCATTTGGTCAAGTTCGAACCTCTAGACTGTTAAAAACTATCTTCTAAAATAAATTCAAACTATATATGGAAGGACCAAGAATAAAATCTGTCTTGAAAATTTCAATCAAACATATCTTATAATATTTAAATCCGTAATGTGTTTCGTATATATTTGTTAAATTGTATGAAATTTAAAATAATTTTATTAACTTGTGATATATATATATATATATATATATATATATATATATATATATATATATATATATATATATTTACTAATATGTATATTTCCATTCAATAGTTGAATATTTTTGCAACAGTGAAAATTTTTATTTTGTGCTAAGTTATATAGAAAACATAAATTCTAACTGTTCACTTAAAAGTTCTACTTAATGCTAAACTAATAAATACACACACACATACATTTTGTAAGTTACTTCAACCCCTCTCTTTATAACATATACCTTCTTTTGCTTTATTAACTTTATTTTGTTAGATTTTATTTTATTTTATTTTATTTTATTATATCTATATATATATTTTAATTACTTTTACTTTTTTTGTTTACTTTAATTTTCAAACTATATTTTTGTTAACCTTTATTTATTTATTTTTTGTTAACATTTAATTTTGATAAGTTTCAATTTCATTAACTTCTAATTTTTTTTCGAACATAAATATTTTCATTTCAATTAATTTTTTGTAATAGATTAATTTTTTTTTAATTGGATTACATGACTTCACTTAAAAGTTCTACTAAATTATAAACTATTAAATTCACTCATAACACTTTGCAAAAAATAAACACACAGAACTTAATCAAAAACATTTTATTTTCAGGTCTTAAATAATTCATTACAAATAGTTTGTTCATTAATCTTACATAAAAAGTGCTCACTAACATTATAAACTCCGTTTAGAAACGTTGAAGTTACATAATCGAAATCTACGAGCATTAACAAAGCTTCCCCTAATTGATTAAATTTTTCCCTATTATTAAATGTGAAACAGGAGTGAAGGCTTTTGCTCGAATGTCGTAGTGCACATGCATGACATTCATACAATTGATTAAGTATTGATAACATATTATTCTCGATACATGTGTTAAGTTTATACTTTAACACCTCATCATTTCCTGTAGATATATTACTCACCATACATTTCTTTTTAATAAGAGATGGTAAAAGTTTTGTATACATATGTTCTAAAAGTACACTATTTAAATGAGAGGTACTTTCTTTTAATTTTTCTAGTTGATGTTCGTTTAAGTCAATATAAGAATGATTCTTTAAATTTTTAATTCGCATTGTAGAATTTTGATTTAACACTAAAATCATGTTATTAGAAACAAAGGACGTGCTTTTGTATCTTAAATTAAATGCAATAAGTTTATATTGAAACTCAAACCAGCTAGGAATATCCATATTAACCACGCGGTTTGTCGGGATTTCTTCATTAGTAGATACATTGCGTTTAAATTCTCGTATAAGTATATAATATTGTTTAGTTCTTAACTTCAAAGTTAAATAGAAACAGTCACTTAGTTCTTTGTGAAACACATAGGTATTGCATAATTTATCACTTTTAATGTCATTTGCAGGTGAGATGGTGGTTTGTAATTCACCACTTGTTTGCGAAAGGTTGCTTGCTTGTAGCTCGTTGACCTCGCGTTTAACAGTAGTCTGTAAAATATTATTTGTAGGTTCTTGAAACGCTAAGGTAGTAGAACAATCTAAATTTTCAAAATTCATGTCTTCGAAAAATGTATTCAAATAGTCCGTGGCAGAATTTGGCATTCGACCGGGATTCTCGAAAGATGTTGTATCATTCCCATAGGCAAAGTTTGAAAAATTCATAGCGATCTCGGGTTTCACATCTTGTAAGTCCTCAGTAGTTACACAGTTATTACCCATTTTAGAAAGTTTTAATCTTGGGTCTTTTAACTCCTTCTCATAGGTATTTAAATTTTCCATGGGTTTTTCTAAACGTAGACGTTTTGAAGGTGAAAGTACTTCTTCGTGAGATCTTTTCTGCATATTAATGTCATAAAATATTTTTAATCAGCATTCCACTAACTGGTGTAATCTCGATAAAAGTCTACAGTAAAGTGATTGTGTTTCCTGGAAACATTTAGTTATCTAGATTAAAAGCAGTCACAGTTATAGTTAATCATTTAAATTACATTTAGGTTAAAGATAAAATGTTTACTTATCTATAATAAATACAGTGACGGTTTAAGTTAAACATTTTCTTAACTATGTTAAATACTGTAATGTTAACTGTGGGATGGAAATTATCAAAACATGCAATGTCATTGTTTAAAAGGAGAGAAAAATTAAACTTTCTTATCAATAAATAACTTTAATACCTATTCAAATAAAAATAATAAATTTTTCTTAAAAAGAGATTTCATTTAACCAAAAAGTGTTAACTTTAAAGACTACAATTAAAAAATTTTTGCCTACTCATAAATATATGTTCACTTTTTTTTCCCTTGAAAATAAAACTTCAAAGATTGATTTCATAAATAAATAAATAAAAAAAAAATAAATAGACATGTGAAATAAAATCAGATATGTAATATATAAACAAATATTTATTAAATAAATACTTTTCTATGTTAATTTATAAATACATTGTTTAAATGGTTATTATAAAAGTCCATATTCATAGTTTCAAAAAATAAATGAGTATAATTACATGAACATTTCTTGAATATGTTTTTTACAAATTCAGTCACGTTGAAATTTAGCAGTGCACTGTTGCTACACCAATTATACTTTCTACGCAAATTATGACTATCACACTCGTGTTTCACATTAATTGGTTCTCCGATTGAACATCGATAGCAATCAAACACGCGAGAAACGGATGACTTTAACTCGTCATCGAAACATTTTAAGAAATAGTTCAAAGTCTCGTCTATTGTTAGGTGGGTACATTTACATTTGTTTAAGTTTTCTAAAATCGAAACAGGAATAAGCTTAGTTAAAAGCGTCTCAATGAGACATTTGGTAATTTTAAAGCCATTTTTCACTAGTTTCAAATATTGATCTTTTGTAAGCAGTAAAAAATCCGACTTCAAACAAAACCCAAACTTTTTCGATTTGAATAATTTTTGCAGTATGCATGATTCCGTATTTACATAAGCGATTAGTAAGTCATTATTACAGACGAATGTACCTTTTTCAGAAACAAAATTAAATTTATCCAATCGCGATTCAAATTTGTCGAATGTTGCACATGATAATGTAATGCCTTCATTTGTGGGGGTAGGTTCTCGACCGTTCTTTTCAAATTCTTCGTATTTTTGTATGTGAACATAATGCTCATAGTTCTTATTCATTTGTACTTCAACAATCATTTCCTCACCTAAATTCCAATGAGCAGGAGTAAAAACATCGAAAAACTTAAATATTTTACTAAACTGAGTGATGTCTGAAATTTCATATTTCGAACTGTTTCCCAAGGAAAGTTGATCAGATGGTTTAAGTTCTTTAGGTGAAAGATGAATTTTTATATGTTTCGCTAAGTCAGATCTATTATTAAATGTTTCAAAACAATCGTCACATTTACAGTGACTGGGTGACTGTCTACTTTTCCTTTGTTTTGGCTTGGAAGTGTTATGAATTTTCCCATGCTTTAATAAATCACTCTTTTGTGAAAATACTTCGCCACATACATTACAATTATGAATCACAGGGGTCTTTGAATGAATCTTCATATGATTTAATAAATGATACTTTCTAGCAAATGTTTTTTCACAGATTACACATACAAGAGGTATTTTCTCCAGATGACATTTCATGTGAAACGTTAAATTAACCTTTCGGGGAAAAGCTTTGTTGCAAGTAGAACACACAAAGGGTAACTTCTGTTTCTTTAATCATGATGAGGTGGGTTTCACCTCACAATTCGAAACGGGTTCTTCTTTAGGCTGTATTAAAAATTCTATGTCATGGTCATTTAATCCTGGTGATGAGGGTTCACTCTTCACGTTAGACATATCATTAACACTTAATAAAGCAGAATCCATGACTCGTTCCGTAATCACTTAAATGTAAACTAACTTAAAACGAAAAACACAACCTTTCACAGCGGTAACAGGAAACAATATAATCATATTAACTCGTTTCTTGGAAGTTCATAAAATGATACAGGGCGCTTGTTTAAAAATATTAACATTTTATTGGTTTAAAAAGTCACGTGATTATTTTATCCTACTCTGTTATAAGTTCAATAGTCAGTTAATACTTACACATTGATTCAGAAAGGGTTGCGTATCTGAAGTTCGTACAATTGTAAGTCAAAAATGCTTTTATAAATAATATTTTACTGGTCGAATCACTTGTGAATCAGAAGTTCAAATGTTTGTAAGTTAAAAATTCTTATTAATCTCGTATTTAGTGCTTTTATAAATAATATTTTACTTATGTGTTATAAATCACTTATGTGTTATAAATCTAACTAGAAAAAGTGAATATTTCAAATAAGTCGTGTTAGAAAAAACTAGATTCGATTAACTTTTTTTAAAATGTTGGTTGTATAAAGTCAATCGTTTATCATTTGTTATTATTTTTTAAACAGTTTTTATTATTTTTAAACAGTTGTTATTATTATTTGAACAGTTGTTATTATTATTTGATCATTTGTTTAGTTGTTATTATATTTTTGAACAGTTGTTCTTATTTTTTTAATACTTTTATTTTTTTTTCTGTGCTTTTTTCCAAACAGACGAAAATTTCAAAATTGTAGTTTACAATTCTAAAATACACTTTTAATGAAAGCAGTCTGTTACAAGATAATCACAAAAAGTTAACATTATCTTTCAAAAATAAACCCTCATTTTACAATATAATTGAAACTGAACAGGCAAAATTAAAAATCACGTGTACCACATGTGTATTCCAAACACAAATATCTGTAATCTAACCACCATGATATCATAACTTGAACAGATAAAGCTATCCTAAATTATCAAAGCCTAAATTAAGTTCAGTTTGTCATGGCACGTCCAAGAAAATTTCGATAGGATAAAAATTTGACTGTAAGTTTCGAAGGAAAACCTATCCCCGAATCGAACTTGGCAGATTTATTTAATCTTTTGTTTTCTGTGAATAAAAAAAAAACAATCAAGGCACAGAACGAATTATTAGAAACATTAAACGAAATGAATGTCCCGCGAAATTTTATTAAAAACAAATATTTGTCAACAAACATTAAACAAGATTCTGTATTAGATTTGTCAAAACCCACTAAAAAACGAAAAGTGGGTCCACATGTATTGCATTGGGAAAATTATTAATAAAATTGAATTTGTTTTTTTAAACTAAACCTCTTTCCTATGTTTTCTACACCAAACACAAGAAAAACAGTACTTACCCCTAAACATGTCTTCTTTTTACCATTGCTTCCACTATACATTTTAGAAGAAATATGTTAATATTCAATCCCATCATATCGAAAAAGATAAATTTCCGGTTGCCACCAGAAAAAAAATTGATCTCCGTTTCGCCTTCAAACTGAAAGTCCATTCTAAAATTCAAAAAAAAAAAAAAAATTAAGCCCCCCTTAAAAATAAGCCCCCCTCAAAAATTAATCCCCCCTTAAAAATAAGCCCCCCTCAAAAATAAGCCCCCCTCAAAAATAAGCCCCCTTCCACCGCCGCCACCGCCGTCGCCGCCGCCGCCCTCCAATCGAACTCTCCTTTTCCCACTACTAATGTTTCACATATGAATATTATTAGCAAACAATAACGAATATCAATTTCACTTTGCAATTTCGTTTATTTTTAGAATTTTTAATATATTTTTGCAGTTAAATGAGGTGTAAGGTTCTCGCTTGTGTGATGAATTTAATGGTAGCAAATAAATCAAACAAGACCTTTTTGTCCTTAGAATAAGATATATTCTATTCTGAAATTGTTATAGAAATATATTTAATATTTACAAGTCAAATAAAATGAGTCATTTTCTTTTGTAGATCACAAGCGACGTAACTGTTACTTTGAGATTAGAGAGTCTCTACCTTTTGCCCGCGCTGATGGCAGTCTGCAAAATGTTCGTTACAAAGACTAGATGTCTCTTTCGTTTCGCTTGCACTGATGGCAGTCTGCAAATGTTTAACGTTCAGTTTGGTGACAGGGTGTCCCACAAGTTTTGCTCACACTGATGGGGATCTGCAAAAATATTCAGCTTACTGACGGGATGTCTCTTTTGTTTTGCCCGCTCAGCTAGCGGTCTGCAAAACTCAACACACGGGACGTGACGTCCGGCAGATGATCGCATTCAACTCCTCGAGGGATGTTTCCCTCTTCCTCTCAGGTCCGAAGAAAAATCTCCGACCTCAATCGTTGCTCTCCAAACTTCAACTCCTTCACAAAACTCCTTTTTCCGGCTGCCCGACGGAGGCGCGGGGTTTGCAGATTTCTCAGAGCTCCAATAAAATTAGTTCGCCTTTTCTGAGTTTTCGATATTTTTATTATTTTTAATCTGCTGCCACTGAAATAAATTGAATGTTAGAAGTGATTCCTCTCAGTTTTTTTATACTGTCCCTATACTTGTGCTTTGCATTTTTTTTTTTTTTTTTTTTTTTACAATTTGGAAATATGCTGGTTTAATAATAGAAATAACGAATCAAAAGTTCATGAATAGTGTATAGAATGTAAAGGCATACAAGGTACGGATGCTCCTTATTAATTTCCAATAAGTAAGGCACCACTTTCTTAAATTTTTGCGTAGTATGTTTTCTTCTGATAAATATTTTTGTCTGCGATTAAATAACAAAAAACCGCTATTCGAAATTCGTTGTAGAACAGTGCGTATTTCGGAATATGCACCACTACTTATTATATTAATATGAGTAGAACATGTTTGTTTCTGCGTAAAACTAGATAACAGTCATATACTTCGGAATAACTAAGCATTTTATAGAGACATCAGTTGAAACACGTCGAAACATAAGTAGTCACTCTGTTTTTAGTATCAAATGAAAATACGAGTCATCCAGCAGGACAACTAATGACTTGAAGAAAAAAAAAACACTAATACAGTTTTCAGAATTTTCAACGTATTTAAATTTCATCATATTTAAACCAGGGGGCTACCATTCGTTCGATGCTCCAGCTGTAAGAAATTCTGAACTCTTCGTGCATTACGTCACTTGGCGGACAGCTTCGTTTGTTTATGTAGAATTCTTTGGGATATTCTGCGTGGGAAATTTCTTTCCTTGAATGTTTATACTTATTCTGTTATTTTAGCAGGCTTTATTGTAAAAATGCCTAGAGAATGCACCATAATCAACGTTTTCCAATAACTCCCAAAAACAGATGTCTATTTTATCATATAAATAAGAGAACAGTAGCGATGACATTCTCGTTTTAATCCTAATACTTCTCGCGTTTGCTCAGAAACTTTTTTCGCAGAAGATTATGTAAGAAACTTACAAGCTAAATTGCTGGGCTTTGTTCCAGATAGAAAAAAAGTATAGTTTAAACCTTTCAAAAACATTCTTTTCCGAAACTGACTTTAGTAACTTTTTTATGCATACTTTAAAATTCTGTATCCGGGTTTGATATTAAAATACGAAACAAAAATTACACCCAATTAACAAGCGTACATTTAGCTTTTAAAAAAAGTCCTCAGTTAAAAAAAAACCTTAATATGAACCCTTTGAAAAAAATTCTTGATTGGAGGCCACTGCGATTTCAAAATAGCGGTATTTTGATTAAAAAATTAAAATTAATTTTATACAATCGCTCTGAAAATTAAATGAAATATACTAATCTTTTTGCTAATGACCGAGTATAAATTTGGTTTATATATTACGAGACTTAAGGTGGGAAACAATCAGTATGAAAATATAAATTCACATAGAGTTAGCATTGCGCACTCTTTGATTGAAATGTTTATTTATTTCTGTGTTAAAGGTTTAAATTTTTAATGCATTAATCTAACCATTTAGCTGTTGTTCGAATAAAATTATTGTTTAGAAGTAATGAGATTTAATCACTTCACTCCCAGGCTTAATTTCGCTGGGGAAGAGATACCAGGCTGTGCGGTGCAAAATGTTTGTGTCACAAATCATTTCATAACTTCCGTGATTTAATAGTAATGAATGTAAGGTCATTAAAGGATTTACAACGTTATCATAATACGTATAAAATAATATATAAAACTTGCACATTATATACATACAATGATATACATACATACAGTATATCAGGGTGGCTAGTGGTCAGGGAAAAATACAGTCAAAAAAAGTGATAAACACCAGCATATTCTTATAGAAAAATTCATGTAGATTATTTGATCGAATAATGAAAAAGAATTTTTCTATAAGAATATATTGGTGTTTGTCATTTTTTTACTGTATTTTTCCCTGACCACTTCCCCCTGTATATACATAAAACTTAGGAATTTATTTTAAAAATTTATGATATTGATCAAAATGACTTCTACTGCAAGTCCTGGAAAACCTTCACAACCAGAACACATTAGCCGAGTATCTTTCCTAACATGTTTAGTTGTACAAATACGGCATCGCTTTTGGGGACGTTTCTTTCGATCTGTGCTTGGAATCTGAACTAGTTTATAGATAGTTTTAGTTTCGTCTCCTTTACTACTACGAGCAGAAAACATTTCTTTATAACTGTCACTGTACTCTATAAGTATTTCTTCGGAGCATTTTATAATAATATCTTGGAGTGGTCTCATTGGTCAGAAAATAGATAGCCTTTAAAAACAGAGGTAATTTTCGACGATATTTTTAACAGTGATGGTTGAAAGCTTATTTTCTTTCTTATAATGACGTAATATGTGTAGTGAACGTATTGATGTACTAATGGTCGCTGATTACTGAAATGAGAGGACGTACGCAGCGTACGTCCTGGTCGCTGATTGCTGAAATGAGAGGACGTACGCAGCGTACGTCCTGGGAGTGAAGAGGTTAAGGGTAAAATAATCAGTTTAAAAAAAATCGCATTAACATTATAATAATCATGTCGATACGTTTAATCCATTTCGCCATTTCGGCCGAATTTTTCACCACTAAATATCAATACTTTTTTAACACGATAATTTTAAACTGCCATTGTATACGTATTTTATACAGCATATAAAAATCTCGAAACAGTTAAACAATTTTAAATACTTAAAAAAAAACTGAAAATCATTTAACACTGATTTTAGGTATATTTAAGGTTATAACACGGGCCCGGGTAATGATGGTGGAGTCAGCTAGTATAATGAATTTTTTTTATTATAGGAATAATAGTAAATATAAAAGTGTAATATAATATAATAGTTAATAATATAGTTATATAATAATAATTAGTTTAATAATTATATAATTTAATAATACAGTTTAATTATAGAGTAATATTTTCCCATTTCTTTAATCCTCAATAAGCAGAGTGGCATTTAAAATATTTTCTAAATGAAAATATATTATTGAAAGTTGTTTGATTTGTGAGTCCTGTTAAATTTATTTTGTTTGATAATACTCGTCTTTTTATAACTATTATTGTTTCGTAGTTGTGAACATTTTATTTTACAAAAAGTTTAAATTATCGATAGTTGTTAATTGAACTTTTACACAATACAAATTTTATTTTTGCGAATTTACTCAAGTACATAAATGTAAACAAACGCATCGCGGTTTTATGGAACCATTATATATTTTATCTTTAATTAACTCTAATTTGTGTCTGCTTATTTTTTAATAAAAATTGTAATGAATATAATTTCATTCTATTTACTTTCGTAGATATTTTAAAAAATTATTTAAGCCAGAATTTGTTCTTTTTTCACACAACAGCAGCCTTTATTTAAGTTATTACTCGTCGTCGATTCAGGTTTTTGTCCGCCTGTCCGCCAAGTGACCTTTCAATCCTGCTCGATTTTGATTGGCTACGCTACAAATGGACCAACCTTATGATAGAATGATCTGCTCAATACTAGTTTTTACCAAAGACATTTAAGATACACAGACTGGCAATGCCCATTCAAAAGCCATCAGCCATCTGAAGTAAATTGAAACACCTCAACCGCGAGGTCTGTACGTCAGATTTGAGTTGTTTACCATTAATCGCTATGGCTAGAAGCTACTTAAAAAAATAAATTTTTATTAATGTATACGAAGTTTATGCCATTTTTTTACATCAAGCTATTTTTTTATATATCTAAATAAGCATTAAAAATATTTAGTTTCCTAAAATAGAATAAAATAAGGTAATTTATTAATAATTTTTTTGATTGGTGTATTTAAGTAAGAGTATATGATTTTAACATGCAATAAAGGCGAAATGTACATTGAAACGAAACAAATTGGTGGAGATTATAAGTTAAAGCGTCTGAAACCAAGAATTTTTTTAAAAAAAGGTGGGGGGGGGGGGAGAGAAATCTATCTAAGTTAATTAATTGATCCTTCAAAATATTCATGCATGCCTGTATGACTCTTAAAATTTAAAGATGATTTCAAATATGTTTTGCAATAAAGTATATTTTTAATAGTTAATAAAGCTTAACAATTTCAAAAAAGTAAATAATGTAAACAAAATCAAATAATACATACCAATAAAATAAACATACATATTTAAATATATATTCATCAATTTTAATTTTGTAAAATATTTATATAGTTGTTATTTGTTTCAATATTTTAGATTTATGTTCGAAAATTTTATCTTGTAAGTTAAGCAAAAATAAAACTTGTTTAGAAATAAGATTTTTGTTAAAAAGATAATATATACATATATTTATTATTATTTTAATTATTGTTTAATCATTGCTTTTCTTTGAATCATAAACTAAACTGGAAAAAACATTCTGGAATTGATAATTTTGACTGTAGGATGAAACAAACACAACACACCCACATTCTAACTTCAAATGCTTCATGATTTTGAGCCAGAGTACAACTAAATTTGATAATTTGTAGATTATAAGGCTCTTCTAAACACAGGTGTGTATGATAAATAATAAAGTCATTCTAATTTGACCATTTTAAAGTAAACTTATTTTTACGATAACTTAAAAAAAATATTTTTGCAATTCACTCAAAATAAATTTGTTTCTTGAAATGTGTCTGTTTATGAACAAATACAGAGTAAGTAGAATAAATAAAATATCTTGTGCTTGATTCTACATCCATTCAGGAGGTTAAGCACATAGATTCTATTGTCCAAAAATGCACAGTTAAAATTATACTGCGTGTGGTGTACAATTGTGAAAAATAGCAATCAGCAGATAATTTCTTATTCTTCGGTAAGTACATTTTTATTTATGAGTTTACTTAAGAATGTCCTTTTTAATAAATGTTAGTATAATTGTTTCATTTATTTAGTCAGTATTATTTAAAGTGATGATAAAATAAAATTCACCAATTTGATCTGGCCATGAATTTATGGCACAAATGAGATTTATTTAAAAGCAATTACTTGATTATAAGTAGTTTAATTGAAATATGTTTTCATTATATAAATTTGAACATCAAAATTATATTTATTCATAATGTAGTTATTCATAATTTTTTTTAATCAATAAACAGGGATCTGTTTAGGAAAAAATTGGGTCCTTTAAAGGACCCTTCACAATTTTTTTTATTTCACAAAACTATTTTCCCTAAAACAGGACCTTTCACAAAACTATTTTTTCTAAAACAGGATCCTTCACAAAATTCTTTGTCTTAAAAATAGGTTTTTCACAAAATTTTTCCATCTTTAAACTGAACATTTCACAAATTAATCATTTAAAAGTAAAATCTGACCTGTCACTTTTACACATACAAAGAAAATATATGTATTTTACATCCATATATCTTCTTAAAAATGTATAAACAAGAACCGGAATATAACGATAATTTCAAATTCACAAAATTATGAGTAGATTTTTCACAAATATAAAAAGCTGAGACCCCTGATAAAATATCACTTTCTTATGAATCGCTTCATTTTAGTTTAGCTGTTAAAAAAAGATAACTGTTTTGGGAACAGATGCTTTACATTCACGCAAACATATAAACATAAGTTTGGCGACTTTTTGGTTGGCGCGATTTTCAAGACCGTGCCAAACGAATAACTTAATACAATGGCTAGGTTGACATCTAAATTTGGCGACTTTTTTCCGTTTTTTAACAGATTAATTTTTTTTCTGCGTGAGTGTAAAGCATCTTAGCCCTGTTTTGGAATTCCTATATAATGCATTTCTAATGTATAATATACCTTGGAGAGTGTGGTATAAAATAAAAATATTAACTGAAACACTAAGAACTTTTTATTACTGTTGTTATCCAAAACTGTACAATTAGAATAATTTTTGCAAATCTTAAACGAATTATCAACATATTAACTGATAATGTAAGCTATAATCAAGATATCTCTGGTCTGCCTACTTATGGAAGTCAAGGAGATGACTTACAAAGCTGACTTTTGGGATTCAAGGAACTCAGTTAACCAAGTCTTCTGTTGGAATTTTTATGCTAGTTGGGTACATTCACAGCCAGAAGTGTTTATTTCATATTTCTGTCTGTAAATGTAACTTGCTAGAGCTTCAGATGTCTTCCACAGCCAAGAAAACTCTTGCTGCAAATCTTCATTTACAGCTTGTGCTGCATGGGTTATGCTTGCTTCATTCACAGTAATTCAATATGTTGATATTAAGCTCATTTAAGATTTGGAAAAATTATTTTACTTGTACTTTTTTGCATAACAACAGTAATAAAAAGTTCTTTGTTTTTCAGTAAATATTTTTATTTTATACCTGTATCTGAAAGTGTTATATATTAGAAATGCTGGTACTTCTCGACTATTGAAGTCTTGGCGGCGAATTACAGAGAACTGGAGCATCCCTAAAGTCCTCTAGAAAAAGTATGCAACATGGCAGCGCGCACTGCAGATTAATCTAGTAACTTTAAAATAAAGGCTGTTCTTAAATTTTTTTTTTAATTTTTACTTTATTCCTAAATTATTGTATCTTCTAGGGATGCACCAAACATTCAGTATTCAGTCATACTACTGAATGTTTGGTTAAGCTGAATATCATATTATTTGGTTAGGCTGAATATCAAACTATTTGCAGGGATCGATGCAGGTTTTTTTCTTGGGGCCCATTTTGTGAAAAGTAAAGGTTATTTTTTAGAAATTTATTATATTTTTGTGAAAAATAACATTTTGTAACGAAAGTTGATATCCAGTTAATCAAATGCAAACCAAGCATTTATAAACAAAAACTTTTTAAAATCCTTTTGCTGAAGTTTTCCTCTCTGGTGAACTTGCTTGTTTACAAATTACACATTTTAAAACATCACAAAATAATAAATAAATTATAAATAGTAAGTTTTTATGGAATAGAATTTTGTAAAGGAGCCCATTTTATCAAATTGATTTTTGTGAAGGGCCCATTTTATCAAATAGATTTTTGTGAAGGGTCCTTAAATAGGCCCCAAATTTTTCCTAGATCGACCCCTAATTTGATATGCTGAATATTCGATTTGGCCAAATATCTTGATATTCAGTCAAACTGAATACTTAAAGAAAGTGTTTTTAAAACCTTTTTTTTTTTTTTTTTTTTTTGAAAACCTTAGATAATTTTTATTTTTAACTGTCAATAAATAAAGATATTAAGAAATACAACCATATTTAAATAACAGAGATTGCTTTTGCTTTATTTATTTGCTGTTTGAAAAGTAACAATTAAGGAAAATAACTGTTAATGATGACATTCATAGGAACTAATGATCTGTAAATGCAAGTTTTTGAATATTGTTAGCTTTTTCACAACTGGGTATTCCTAAACATAATGAAAGATAATATACAGCTTTTAGGGGTTATAATAAGTAACAAGACAAACAGTTTTTGTATGGGAAACCAGAATTGCAATCCACTTATTAAAAAATACAGTGTATCTCACTCCATGTTGAACTTGCATTTTCATTTAAAATTAACAATAATGAAGATATTGTAACAATATATTCAAATATCAGACTTTGCTTTCTGTAAAATATGACAAGAAGTGTTAAAAAGTGACACTAGTGCAGTGCAAACACTAAGCTGGATATTCCACTATTCAGAATGCAGCTGACAGTACTGTATCACTGATTAAAATTCAATCACTTTAATGATTCCAATACACTTTATACAAAACAAAGTTAATATGATAAAAATCTTGCTAAAATATCTTCATTATTTTTAAAGTTGCGAACAAATATTAGGGTTCTACTTGTAGAAACCTTGTATTTTTGATTGAATAAATGGATTGAGATGGTGGTTTTCTGTACAGAAAATGCTTGTCTTGGCCTTATTATCTTCCTCAAAAGTTTGTTCTGAAATTTTACAAACATCATATAAATTTCTAACCTCTGAAAATAATCGTTCACTTTATTCACTCTAGTACATTTCGAAAACTTTCTTGCTAAGTTGCCACCATTTGAATGTTTTATTATTATTATTATTTACTCGCTTCTTGTCAAATAAATACTATATGACTGTAAAATATTCCTTCAAAATTTCTTTTTGATTTTAATATATTTGTTTTAGAATGTAAGTAAATTTTATTCATATTCATTTCTTTGTGCTAAATATGTAAAATTATTTTTAAATTTAACTTTTTAAAATTTTTAAACCATGAAATATAGAAGTATATAGTCAGTCGAATATTCGGTACTTCGCCAAAGTCACTATCCGGTGCCTCCCTAGATGTTCTTATTACATTTTCTTTGTAAAAGTATATTTTGCTTAATTTATGGGTTACTATTTTTTCTTATGGTCGCATATAAATTTTGTTTTGCTGCTGATTGACTCGGTTGGGTTGGGTTGATTATTGACGGCCAATTATCGACACTAGGGATATAGGCCCGGGGGGAGTGCCCTTCGTGGGGGTCTTTCTAAGGGAACCTAATCCGTATTTACGCATGGAGAAAATCCACGGCTCGAAAGAAAACCACGAAAACTCCGAGCGATTAGGCCGACGGGCGCGATTGGGATCGAACCCAGCACCTCCCGTCTACCAGCTTCGAGAGCACAACCTCTCAGCCACTGGTGGGGCGCTGATTGACTCGGAAAAATCTGCTACTGGGATTCAGTAAATTGGAATTTTAATCACATTCATAATATATTTTAATTTATCATGAATTATAGCTTTTCATAATAATACCTTTAATCATCAATAATAGCTTTTCATTATATTAGTTTTAATGTGTCACATTTACTGGGGACAAGTCATAAAACAAAATTTTGACGATGATTCCAAACTCCTACCCAATGAGGATCCTGGTTACACCACTGTTATAATGCATTACTATTATTATTACTTATTTATATTACTGCAAATGTTACTTTACATTAATATAACGGATAAATACTTACTGTTGAGTTTGAGTCATGTGGTAATAGATTAAAATACAAAACCATGCCTGAAAGTTAGTTATTTAAAAAAATAAATGTTTTTTCAATTTATAATCAATATTTCTCAAGCTGTGTAAAAGAAGGTTAAACCTGATAACACGAATAAACAATGTATTTAAAAAAAAAGAACTGACAGTCAATAAAATTAGCAAATAGCATGCCTTTATAATACGGATGCCTTCTTACATGCAAAATAAATTTCTTGTTGATCAGTGTAGAGACCAATTATAAATCTTTGTAATTTTATTCTTCCAAGATTTTCTTTTTCAGTGAATAAGTGATTTTTTAGTATGTATTTAAATAACACATACAATTTTGCATTCATCAAAATTATGAATGCTCTACATTTAAGTTCTAAAAAGGCAAACTAAAATTCATATTGTAATATTTGCTCATAAAAATATATGATAAAATAATGTATTCTTGATTTCGAAGCACCAAAATGTCACAATGGATAAATACCCAAAACATGGTCAGCAAGATCTCAAATTCCCTTCACTAATGTTAAACCTATAGGCCTATAATGCATTCATATTTTTTAAATATCTCCTCCTCTTTTTTTCTCTGTGTGCTGCTCTTAAAAGATGCCTGTTTTATATAGTTGTCAAAATATTTCTAAGATTTATACTTAATTTATAATTTTATGTGTTAAAATCATTAATAGTTGTGAGTAAGATCTTAACACTTCAAATAATTAAGTCTGACTAAGCATGAAATAAAATTTCTGTATTTTTATGATTTTGAAGTAAATTATTAATATATCTTTATAAGACGAGTTTCATTGAATAATTCAAGAAAAATATATCTCATCATTATTATGCATATTTAGTTATGCATGACCAGAAATCCACAAAATTCTAAAATCTGCACAACATCTGGTCCTAAGCTATGCAGATTTGAAGATATATGTAGGAGTGGGAAATTTTCAGAAAATCTTACCAGCCAGCAAGAAGCAACATACAGTTGAAAATTGTTATGACAGAATTTATGCAACTGCAAAAATAAATCCTTACTACAATAATACATGTTCGTACTTTTTTTCAAATAAAATTAAGAAATATATACAAAAGAGGAAAGTTTAGTATAAGGTTAGAACTTAGTTACCATAGTGATATTACACTAATTTGAAGAGTTACAAAATATAGCTAACAAGTAAAAACAATTCTTCTATAGCCTGCAGTTTTCAAAAGATTTCTTAAAGATTATCTCGCCTCATCAGAAAAGCCACTCACTAGAGGGATATAATTCCCCAACCCTTGTGTATTATATATTATTATTATTGTTTTTTATATACAAATTAATTATGTTTGTATATAAAAAATGGTACTTCTCCATTATCCCGTCGACCACTTTGCAATAAAAAAATTATCGCCAAACTGTAATGTAAAATAAACAAATAGAAGAATGTTGCCATTGTAATATCAAAATAAATAAATAAATAAAATAAAAAAATTCGGAAAAGCACCACTCACGAAAGTGTCAACTATTAGTAAGTTTAAACAAAAAAATGACACTATATTAATGAAAACAGAAAAAAAAAATCTTGGATATTTATTTATTTACATTATTTTTCTTAATTATCCTTCTCGGCTGGTGAATAAATGTTTGTAACATCGGTTGAAATTGATTTATTGCACTTAACTAGGCAACGCAAAAATTTTTTAATGCATTTTCTTTTTTAATATCATGGCACAGCCGTTTAAGGATGCAATTGTTATTTTAATTAATGAAATAACTAATAAATCGGTAAAACAATGAAAAATACATGTAAATGGTGAATTAAAAACCCCTTGATGACTTAGCAAACATGTGTAATGCTTCTGACGTCAAGTGATTGGGACTGAATTTTTGGCGTTAAATCCTATAATATCCAAATTTTAATTGCTTAATAGGCGTATATCCAACAAGCAACTAAAATTTGGATATTATGAATGCAAGGCGTGAGAAATTTTCTCTGGAAAAATTTCCAAGTATTAAAATATGAAGTTAAATCCTATAGTTTGCCGATAACTTTTTTATGAAAAGTGGTCGACGGGATAATGGACAAGTACCAAAAAAATAAATGACTTTTTTATATTAAATAAATTATATAAATAGAGAAAAAAATCTTCTGTAAAAGAAACAGTAAATAGGTTACCAGAAACTATGCATGTGAAATTTCCTTCTCTTGCCAAGATAGTCGAGAAGTATCAGCATTTCTAATATATAATACTTTCAGATACAAATATAAAATAAAAATATTTACTGAAAAACAAAGAACTTTTTATTACTGTTGTTATGCAAAAAAGTATAAGTAAAATAATTTTTCCAAATCTTAAATGAACTTAATATCAACATATTGAATTACTGTGAATGAAGATTGGCAGCAAGAGTTTTCTTGGACGTGGAAGACATCTCAAGCTCTAGCAAGTTACATTTACAGACAGAAAAATTAAATAAAAATCTCTGCCTGTGAATGTCTCCAGCTGGCATAAAAATTCCAACAGAAGACTTTGTTAACTTAGTTCCTCGAATTCCAAACGTCAGCTTTTGCAAGTCAGTTCCTCGACTTCCATCAGTAAGCAGACCACAGATAACCTGATTGTAGCTTAGGAGTTTATCAATATGTTGATATTCATTTGGGACTTGTAAAAGTTATTCTAATTGTACAGTTTTGGATAACAACAGTAATAAAAAGTTCTTAGTGTTTCAGTAAATATTTTTATTTTATACCACACTCTGCAAGGTATATTATATATTAGAAATGCATTAGGAATTCCAAAACAGTTATCTACTTTAACAGCTAAATTAAAATGAAACGATTCATAAGAAAGTTATATTTTTATTGATTAAAATGTTATGAATAAATATAATTTTGCTGTTCAAACTCAAAAAAAAAAAAAAAAAAATACTTTTTTAGTTTTATGTAACATTGAGAGCTAATATCTCAGTGTTTATATGATAATGAGACGTATCTCAATTAAACAACTTATAATCAAGTAAGTAACTACTTTTAAATAAATCCCATTTGTGCCATAAATTCATGGCCAGATCAAATTGATGAATTTTATTTTGTCCTCACTTCAAATAACACTGGCTAAATAAATGAAACAATGACACCAACATTTATTAAAAAGGGCATTCTTAAGTATACTCATAAATAAAAATTGTCTTACCGATGGAAAGATAAAGTTTTATTTATACCTTGATTGCCGGTGCTTACACACATGTAACACACATATATAACAATTGCGATTTCGTCTAAATAACAAACTAATGCCACAATAAAGTGTTAAAATAAATAGAATACTTTTAAATTTAACAACGATTTAAAAAAACTTTTAGAAAAATTCTCGAATAAAGAAATTATAGCGCAACACAGCTAACCACACATAATATACTACTATATGAAATGTCAACAATCTGACGTACGTCAGCTGTGATCAAAAATCCTCAGTTAAACTGACAGTTTTGCCAGTCTATGTATCTTAAATGTCTTTGGTTTTTACTATGAAATGAAAATGAAAGCTATCATTAAAAAGCGGGGGAGGTGAGGAACACAGAATAAGCCAATGACAAAGATGAATTTTCAGATGCATTTACATTGATATTATTCCAAATTATAATTCCGGTGTGAAGTTTAAAAATATAATTGTCTTAAATGTGTGCCTTTTTATTCCTTCTGATTTATTCTTGTTATTAATGCTACTATAAAGTTCGGTGTTTCCCTATGCATCAATTAGCATTAATAAAACTTATGACTCCTTTTTTTCATTTTTAAGTTTGTGTTTTTATTGAAAAAAGTACTTATTTAGTTTTTTAAACAGTTTGGATTTTGTATTTACGTTAATTACAAACTAAGATACTCTAGAATTTCAAACGGTCCGAAAACCGGAATTGATCATTTAAGTAGCAGTAAGTATGTCTTAAATATGTCAAACGGAATTAAAATATCATACTTTTAGTAAATACAATTTTTAAGAATTTTTCTTAATATTTAAAATAATTTTTAATATTTTCTGAGAGTATTTGGCAACGAATAGTTTAATTTAAATGTGAGTATACTTATTTCGTCGACTTAATTTAAAATATATTTTCGAAAAATAACTTTTTCCATATACAGCAGACTCTCGATTAACAGGGAGGATCAGGAAATACCTCGACTTGGATAAGCGAACACCCCGGATAAGCAAATTTGTGCAAATGTTGGTGAAAATTTTTGGAAAAAGGATAGAAAATGTCAAATTATTATACACTAGGACTTTAATAATTTAATTAATACAAAAGAAAGAGAATGAACATAAATTTTAGTGTTATTTAGATTTACAATTAGTACAATATAAAAAAAAAATAAAAATGTAGTTTACCTCATTGTTTTGTGAAGGAGTAATTATAGCTCTGTTTTCATTTTCTGTTACTCTACGACGAATTTTACTAAGCAAATTTCTCTACATCATTTTTTCAGCATATGTGCTTTCATCTTCTTGCTCCAAGGAATTAAGTAACGCCCCAGTGTGTACTAATGCGTCACCGTGACTTAATTTTTGATGAGTTACAATATTTTTTTAATCACTTTCAGGATTTCTTCGAAATTCCTTGTTTCTTCTGAGCCACAAAAGAGACACACAACACAATATCAGCGTCACTAAAAACTTAGTAACATTCCAATTTCGCGCTTGCTTTTTCTTTTTTCTTTTCTTTTCCTTTTCTTTGGGGGCGGGGGGGGGGTCGTTTGTGAGGTTAATGTTATGTCTGTGAGTTCTGTTTTATTTGTGATGTGATGTTTACTGCTTTTATATATATATATATATATATGTAGCATTTTGACGAGGTTGAGATATTACGATGAATAATATTCGATGAAAAGATGGCAGTCCTTCAACGATATAGCAAGTTGCAGTCGATATTAGCGAGTATGGCAAAGTAGAAGGCAATGAAATGAGTCCACCAAAGTTTTCCAATAAATCCAGCCAATCTCCAGACAAATAATTTTATTAGAAGACAAACAACACAGAAACAATTTCCAAAAGGTCTAAAACTTATAGCCCTCGGGCTAACGTTGCTTCACTTCATTGAATTAAGATGTTACTGGGTCAGATGAATATTCTACGGACATAAATATACCAGACACATATTTGTTTAGCTTCCGAAAACGTCAAAAATCTGCCGCTCCGAGGGCTGCGGGCGAGTTTTGTTCTCTCCGCGGAAACATACAGAATTTACGTCACGAGCGCACAACCCAATGAGTGAGAGGTTAGCTCCAGCCCAGCAAATGAGGTGCGAAGGAGGAGCTAAGACGATAAAGAATTCCGAACCTGTCGCGGATTAATTTTGAAGTGAAACTACCTCAGCGCGCGAAGAATCAGAGCAATAATAATAATAATAATAAAAAGAAAATGGCTTTTAAAAAACATTCGAAATGAGAACGCGTCTCAGAATTTTATAGATTGGGGAACTGATAAAAGCTACGAATGATCTTAAATTTTAGATTAAGTTTTGGAATAAAATAATTATTAATATACGGATATTTACTTTTAAAAAGACTTTAAATAGGAAGAGATATTATTAAGAATTAAGGAAATACTGACTATGACAGAAGTTAGATTAATTTTAAAATATTAATGCGAATAAAATGGAAGGTTACGAAGGAAATAAATTTTTATATAACATATATATATATATATATTATTACATTTATAATTTTATTTTTCTTCTAAAACTAACTGCCATATCTAAAATTAACATGTGTAAATAGAAACAAAAATGACAAATCATGCATTTGGCCATAGATCATGGAACTCCAATACTAAGGGAAAAGTTTTAAGAAGACTCATTTTAGATTCAAAATGTGTGGAATAAAATGATTTTCGAAAAAAATGTCAGACATAGACAAAATTCTTATACCTCAAACTTAAATGAAAACAAACCGACTTTTCTATATTTTTATAAAAAAAATAATCAAATGAAAAATTGAAAAAATTATTTAAAAAAGAGTAAAGAAAACCAGATAGGGTAAATAATATTCTTTAGCATCTTATTTATTGATTATATTGTTGAAAAATTTATTTTACATTTAATACTATACTTTTTTTCAAGAAATGATATTTATAATAATTAAAACAAATAATTTATAATAATAATACTTAACATAAAAAATGTAAATAATTACATAATATAGTATGATATTTGTTATCATATAAAACTGAATAGCATATAGCACATATCACATCAGTCCAAAATAACTGCGTAGATTTCAATGGTATTTTTACTAGAAAAGAGCTTGATCCGAAATTTTTCAAATAGGCTATTTCTTTTGCGATTTGGTGCAAAATTTAGGTAGATAAAATCAAAAAATTAACGTTTTCTTCACCCATTTTTTGGTGAGAAATATCCTTTATTTCGTAGATTTTAACCTCGGAACAGACGTGATTGAAAATAAATGAAAATGACGTCACTTTAAAGCAATTGTTACAAAAACATTCTCATTTACGAATCAAAATAAATGTTTAATTTTAAGGCTGTTGTTTTTAAATCCAAACTACCTACACTGTAATACATATTTGAATTCATTTTTCTTTCAAAATGCATGAAATTGTCAAATGCTTTTATGCAAAAATGTAATCGAACAGTATTTCAATTTCTGGAAATAGCAGAAGATTGTTTCGAAAATGTTGTGACAGTTGGCGTTTTCAACGACGCGACAGCGCAGGAAACAGAAAAAATCGCCGTCCAGACAACAATCCCTTATAACTCAACATGTAATTCATTTATTTGAAAAAAAAAAAAGTTCTTCGATTTCAAATCACTTCAATAATAATGCTGCTCACAAGCATCATGTCGTTATGTTTAAAAACAAGAACGAAAAATCATGCGTCAAGCATAGATTATGTAACACTTTCCAACGCTTCCAAAATAATTTTACAAATAATTACCGTTTAATAAGCTGAAAACAATTTGGAAAACGCATGACATATTTAAAAACATAATTTCTGTAATTCCCAACATATACAATATTCGGAAAAATATCAGAATACTTTTATTCATCCCTGTATATGATCTATAGATTTGTATATATGCTACATAGGATGCTAAATTTTAGTTTAGTTAGGAAACGCGTAGCACAGTTTAAAATTCTCCTTCTGGAGTTTCTGTCAATAAACGGAAATGTGTTCGCGAACTTTTGTGCTGCCCTGTATATGATCTACAGAATTTATACACACCAAGTAATAGACAAAAAGTGAGTTAAATTTTAAATCGCGTTCAACAACTTAAAACGAACTTCCAGGAATTTTTGTTAACAGACAGTAGAGAATTCTTTTGTGTGTCCCTGTAAATGAACGATGACTGCTATACACACAATATTGGGTAGTAAGCCTCTTGTAATGCACCTTAGTGATATATATAAATTTCAATGCGTCTAAAATAGTGAAACATTATTTAAATAAACCGCAGACGGTTTTTCTCCATAGACGTAATGTAACGGAATTCTTTTGACTGTCCCTGTAAAGTAACTATATGTGCTATGCACACCCTATTCCATGTTAAGCTTCTTGTAATGCACCTTAGTGATATATATCAGTTACAATGTGTTTGAAATTGTGTAACATCATTAAAATAAACCGCAAATGATTTTTCCCCATAGACCGTAATGTAACGGAATTCTTTTGAGTGCCCCTGTAAAAAAACTTAAGTGCTACACACTTCAGTTGAAATAGGGAACATGCTATAGATGACGACAATAACATATAAAAATTGCAGGGCAATTCGAGCATATTTACGGGAGTTAGAGCACGGACTGACGGCAGACGGCAGACGGCAGACCGCCATACTGCAGACAAACCGAAGTCATAAACACTTTTCAATTAGGTTGGAAAGTGTTAATTAGTCAGAAAATGTGTCAAACTTTTGCTTTGTTGATCCGGTAAAAATATTTAAGAACCACCTTAAGTTCTTAAATATTATTCCATTTTCGGAATTAGTTTGGCAAGGAAAATAGCCACAGCATTAAGATTTTTCAGCTTTATAGCTATATTCTACCGTTTATATAGCTACAAAGATGTTTTTCAATCAAAAGTCCGACATTTATTTTACTTGATTTCAATCCCAGCATTACGCTTTACACTTTGTGAGCTATTTTGTACCCGTCTAGTTTTATTAATTTATAAAATACCATACATCCACAAAAAAAAAAAAAAAAAATATATTTGTTACATTTTTTAGCTTTGAGTCCCTTTTTATATAGACATGATTTTATACTAAACACGACAAGCTCGGGCATAGGGTCCCCAATCATTTAGTGTCCTGAAAATAATATATATATATCTATATTTTTAATTTGTTAACATCATATCAATCAATGAACTAATTACATAAGACAAGCTGTCTATAGTATTAGTATATGACAAATCTCTGTCGTGTCTAGGGCCCCGATTTTCTAAAGAAGACCCTGTCTGTATCTAATGAAAATTTTGGCCATTTTATAAATTAAACAGTTCCTAATCTTAGCAGCCATCAATATTTTTTATATACTTATATTTATCACATTAAGTAGTAATGAATTGAGGCAATTGAATTTAAATCCTTCTCCAACATTATATTTTCCCTTTCTCTTTCTCTGCCGCACATAGCATTAAATATTTTCTGCTCAGTTTGTCACTTTATAGTATGCAATAAATAATCAGACACCTAATTATCCCAGAAATATTCTATTGCCGCAGCACTTGGAGTTTAAAATTCTTGATGAATGAGTTGTAATTTCCCAACTGGGAAAATCCCAGCTTCATCCGAGAGATTCCTAGTTCGATTTCTGGCCCGGATATTTTTTGTCCAGTTGGGAAATTAAAACTCAAATTGATATCATATGAATTTCCTAAGTTCACGTATGAATATTTTCCTTTCTTTTTGTTTTCTCACTTACTTATTCTTTTTCTTCTTTTATGGAAAATAATTACATACTTTTCTGAGTATATATATGATACATTAGCATATATATATGACACCCTGATAATAGTAAAAGCAAATATAGCAAAAATTGTAGATCAGTTCAATTTATTTAATCGATAATTACATGCACAATCTTTTAATCTGAAATCTAGAATAGTTTACAGTAAATCTTTGATTGAAAAGATCCCCAGAAGCATAATAAAAACATACAAAATAGAAAGTGTATAATTTCATATAAGATAAACTTGGTTTCATTCACCGGTCATATGAAAATATTTAATAATTTAATTGAAATAAAAAAATGACCATTTTTTTTAATATTTAGGAAGCCTCGCCTTCTCACTTCATGTTATCTGCACATTCATTTTATGAGACTGTGTGGGGGAAAATTAGTTATGCGTCTCAATGTTCCTTTTAAAAGTGCTATTTGAAAATTAGTTTATATCGACATATTATAACACTAATATTCTATAAACTAATCTATAAATAATTAGCACTGCATAAATTAGGTTAACAAAGATTATAACTTTGAATTTATAATATAAAATTATTATGTACTTCATGGGCGGAGCTATGTGCTGGAATGTATTAAGTACACAGTGTTGAGTTAGATGTTTTTCTGCGGGTGATATTTGTGTACTTTCGGCGGGTGGTGGAGGAATTCTGAAATTCCAGCGAGGAATTTACACTTAAATACTATTTATAAGCATAAAACTTGAAACTTTCCATAAGAAGACATATTCTCTGGCGAGTAAGGTGATACTCCCGGCGCCACTCCCTGAATTCATCTCTGGAAGAACCAATGCCATTGCCGATTCATAGGCATCTGGGAAAATAAAATTTAAGATTTTATTTCGTTTACATAAAATTAAATGAATTCACTAAATAAATACAATCATCTCCAGTAAATTCGTTTACCTTTTCAAGTTTAAAAAAGAGATAAAAAATACATATTTCTATTATAAAAGGATAATTTTATTTAGATGATAAAATTCAGTCATATCGGATCGATGCAGCATAAATTGGCTAAGCAGCAATTTATAAAGAAAACAAGAATTTAAATCTAAGATTCCTCATTTAGACGGCAACGGAAATAATTACTAAATATTAAAAATGAAATCAAGGCTTTAAAATAATCTTTATTCTTATGATAGTTTCTTTTAGCATATGTTTTATCATATACTGTGCATCCCCTGCGTATGTGTTCGGTAACTGTTAATACTGAAAATATGTTTTGTTTGTTTAATGAATATAACAAACAAGTAATTTTTTCGACATGAAAACTGCTAATGCATAGTTCGAGTTGACCAGCTCAAAAACTGTAGTTTTTTTTAATACAATGATTTTGTCCATATAACTGTGTAAAATACTCGATTAAATTTCTGAAAATGATCTTTCTTAAAACTATTTTACTCAATTTGAAAATTTACCGATGCTACAAATAAATAAAGAAAACAAATAAAAGATAAATAATAATAATAATGATAATAAAGGAATGGTGAGGGAAATGACGAAGGGACGAACATATTTCGTCAGAGGAAATTTGATAACCAGCGATGTCCTTAGGCATTTTATTACAGACAACACTAATTTTTGTTTCGTTTTTTTTTTTACAATTTGCAAATATGCTGGTTTAATAATAGAAATAACGAATCAAAATTTCATGAATACTGTATAGAAAGTAAAAGCATACAAATGTGCGGACGCTCCTCATTAATTTCCAATAAGTATGGCACAACTTTTTTAAATTAGAAAATTTTCCCAGTATGTTTTCTTCTGATAAAAATATATGTCTGCCATTAAATAACAAAAAACGCTATTCGAAATTCGTGGTACAACTGTACGTACTTTGAAATATACACAACTACGTATCATATTAATATGAGTAGAGCCTGTTTGTCTCTGCGTAGAACTAGGTAACAGTCATATACTTCGGAATAACTAGGCATTTTATGCTACGTGCGACGTCGAAACACAAGTAGTCATTCGCTTTGTTTTTACAAACAAATGAAAATGCGTGTCATCTAACAAGACAGGTAATGTCTTGAAAAAAAAAAAAAAAAAGAAAGACACACTAGTACAGTTTTCACAACTTTCAACGTATTTAAATTTCAACATCAACATATTTAACCCCTTCGCGACGAGCGTCTTTTACAGAATTTTTAATCTTTTACCACCGGTTTTTCAAAACAGAAATTTTCGCCCAATTGAATCGCAGAAATGCTAAGATTTAAGGCAAAGCTTACAATAAAAAATATCTGGTGGGAATAATCGAGCATTCTGAGCATCTTATGAGCCATGTATACGTGTCGCTCGTCCCCAAGGGGTAAATTGCTCAGCAATAACTTTTACTATTAAATGAAATTGCAAGCCACCCGGCAAAAGCTGGATAGTGACTTGATAAAAAGAAAATATCATATCAAAAGCAAATTACTAGGATTAGTAAATGTATTTACATTCATCTTATTCGAAATAATAATTCCGGTGTGAAATTTAAAATATAAACGTCTTAAATTTCTGCTTCTTCATTCAATTTTTTTATTCTTTTTATCAATGCTACTGTAAAGGTACGCAGCAATTAACATTAACAAAACTTATGACTCTTCCTCGTTTCCTCTGAGCCTACACGTAACACAATATCATCGTCACTTAAAATTTCGTAACATTCAAAAAATTCGCGCTAGCTTTTTTTTTTTTTTTTTTTTTGAGGGCTGTGTGGGCTTCCGGGTTATCCGATCCCGGTTAATCGAGAGTCTACTGAATATTGCTTTTTAAAAATATTAATAATTCAAAAAAGTATCATTGAAATTTTTTCGATATTGATATGTGTTTCTTTATATTTTCTGGGCATGAACTAAAAGTATTCTGATAATAATACTATTTTTTATATTATTGCGTGATGCTTGATTAAGGAGGATGTAAAATTTGCTAAGTATCTAAAATTAATTCTTCGACTACTTCTAAATTTTTTATTTATACAAAATGGCCTAAAAATTTTAGTTCCGTTCCCAGATAAGTGCGTAAGGGTAATTTTGATACTAAATTTATTTAAATTGGATGATAAGATTTGCATGTTGCATTTCTGAAATTTTCTAACAAGTCTTCCCATTCTCTATATATTTATCTGTTTTCTAAAACGAAAGTTATATAATGGAAATGTAAACTTAGTATAGTTAATCTATTTACAAACTAAAATTAAAAATGGTTGTAAACTTGTTTCCATGTCATGTTATTATTTTAAAAGTTGCCGTGAACGTATTCGGATTCCATAAATGGAAAAATAATAAGTTTCTTTTAACAATAAGAGAGTTCCTTTTTTTCTCTTAATCCTTTGCCACTGAAATAAATTGAATGTTAGAAGTGATTCCATTCAATTTTTTTTTTATATTGTCTCTATACTTGTGTTTTGCAATTTTTGTTTCGTTTTTATTTACAATTTCAAACATACTAATTTAATAATAGAAATAACGAATCAAAAGTTCATGAATAGTGTATAGAATGTAGAGGCATACAAGGTACGGATGCTCCTTATTAATTTCCAATAAGTAAGGCACCACTTTCTTAAATTAGAAATTTTTGCCTATTAAGTTTTCTTCTGATAAAAATATGTGTATGCGATTAAATAACAAAAAACCGTTTTTCGAAATTCGTTGTAGAACTGTACGCGTTTTGGAATATACACCAGTATGTATTATATTAATATGAGTAGAACATGTTTGTTTCTGCGTAAAACTAGATAACAGTCATGTACTTCGGAATAACTAAGCATTTTATAAAAACACCAGTTGAAACACGTCGAAACAAAAGTATTCAATCAGTTTGTTTTTAGTATCAAATGAAAATGCGAGTCATCCAGCAGGACAACTAATGACTTGAAGAAAAAAAAACACTAGTACAGTTTTCAGAATTTTCAACGTATTTAAATTTCAGAATATTTAATTGCTCAAAACCAGGGGGGGTACCATTCCTTCGATACGCCAGTTGTAAGAAATTCTGAACTCCTCGCGCATTACGTCACTTATTTACGTAGAATTCTATGGGCTGTTCTGCGGGGGAAATTTCTTTCCGTGAATGTCTTTACTTATTCTATTATTTTAGCAGGCTTTATTGTAAAAATGCCTAGAGAATGCACCATATCAACGTGTTCCAATAACTCCTGAAAAGAGATAAGTCTATTTTATCATAGAAAAAACAGAGCAGTAGCGAGGACATTCTCGTTTTAATCCTGATACTTCTCTTTTTTGCCCAGAAACTTTTTTTGCTGAAATTATGTAAAAAACGTACAAGGTAAATTTGTGGGCTTTGTTCCTGATAGAAAAAAGTATAGTTTAACCCTTTGAAAAACATTTTTTTTCCGAAACTGACTTTGGTAACTTTTTTATGCATACTTTAAAATTCTGTATCCGGGTTTGATATCAAAATACTGAAAAAAATACACCCACTGAACAAGCGTACATTTAGCTTTTAAAAAAAAGTCTTCAGTTAAAAAAAATCTCAAAATTAACCCTTTGAAAAAAATTCTTGATTGGAGGCCACTGCGATTTCAAGATAGGCGTATTTTGATTAAAAAATTAAAAATAATTTTATACAATCGCTCTGAAAATTCATTGAAATATACTAATATTTTAGCTAATGACCGAGTATAAATTTACCGAATATAAATTACCGAATGTAAATTACTGAATATAAATGACCGAATATAAATTACGAGACCTAGGGTGGGAAATAATCAGTTTGAAAAAAAAAAATCCCATAGAGTTACCATTGCGCCCTCTTTGATTGAAAATGTTTACTTATTTCTGTGTTAAAGGTCTAAATCAGAGTTGCCAAGTTTCCGGCTTTTTGTACACCAGTATTTTCTGAGAGAAAATGTTGTTCTTTTAAATCGCAGAGTGCTCTGATTAAAGAAGTAAACATTTTCTGTACTAAAATACTGGTATCCAAAAAGCCGGAGACTTGGCAGCTCTGGTCTAAATCTTTAATGCATTAATCTAACCATTTAGCTGTTGTTCGAATAAAATTATTGTTTAGAAATAATGAGATTTAAGGGTAAAATAATCAGTTTGAAAAAAAAAATTGCATTAACATTATAATAGTCGTGTCGATACGTTTAATCCATTTCGGCAGACTGTTTTACCACTAAATATACATAATTTTTTAACACGAAAATTTTACACGGTCATCGAATACGTATTTTATACAGCATATAAAAATCTCGACACACTTAAACAATTAAAAAAAAAAAAAAAAAAAAAAAAAAACTGTAAATTATTTAACACTGATTTTATGTATATTTAAGGTTATAACAAGGGCCCGGGTAATGGCGGTGGAATCAGCTAGTATAGCGTATTTTTTTCATTATAGGGATAACAGTAAATATAATAGTGTAATATAATATAATAGTTAATAATATAGTTACATAATAATAATTAGTTTAATAATTATATAATTTAATAATACAGTTTAATTATAGGGTAATATTTTTCCTATACTTTAATCCTCAATAAGCATAGTGGCATTCAAAATAATTTCCGAATGAAAATATATTATTGAAAGTTGTTTGATTTTTGAGTCCTGTTAAATTTATTTTGCTTGATAATACTCGTCTTTTTATTATATTATTGTGTCATAGTCGTGAACATTTTATTTTACAAAAAGTTTAAATTATCGCTAGATTTTAATTGAATTTTTAGACAATAAAAATTTTATTTTTGCGATTTTACTTAAGCATTTAATTACAAAAAACGCATCGGGGTTTTATGGAACAATTATATATTTTATCTTTAATTAACTCTAATCTGTGTCTGCTTATTTAAAAAAAAATATATTAATGAATATAATTTCATTCTATTTACTTTCGTAGTTATTTTAAAAATTATTTAAGCCAGAATTTGTTCTTTTTACATACAACAGCAGCCTTTATTTATATTATTTATGTCGTCCATCCAGGCTTCTGTCCGCCAAGTGACGTTTAAATCCTGCTCGATTCTGATTGGCTACCCTTGAAATAATTTTGGACCAACCTTATGATAGAATAACCTTGCTACAGTGTCTAGAAATATACAGCGTGGAAATCGCGTATACTGGTATTGCTTTAGAATATATCCAAAATATTACATTTTCATAGGCGGTGCTGTCATCGAATTTATTGCTTGACTGTGTAAACACTAAATGTTAGTTACAACGTCTAGAAATCAGTGAAATTTGTGTAAAAATGTGTAAAATTTTTCAAAAATGCTGAAAAAGCGAGATTATCATTGTTTTGTTCCTGGAAGTGTTACACAATATAAGAACAGCATGCTGTCTATTTTCGGTGTACCCAAAAATCAAAATCTTTTTGAATGACAGAAAAAAATAGTAGAAGTGCGAATTAGTGATTTTATTTTTAAAAAATTATAACATCTGCTCCTTCTTTTTTGAGATATGGCAATAAAGAAGTATTTAAGTAATGTATTCAGAATTTTTAAATTGTTTTCTCAAATCATAAAATATATTAATTTCTGATTTTTTTTTTAAATTACAAATTTGTGTTCAAATGTAATATAAATGTTACATTATTAAATCTTCCTTCGCGATGTTTCTCTGTTTTGTAATAAATTACCACCACACACACACACACACACAGTTTCACTATTTCCTTATTCCTTAATAATATCTATCATTAATTCTATTTAATTCTATTAAATTTCCCTTAAATTCATTATTATTTTGCCCAATTTACTTAAATATAAAACTCTCAGTTACTCCTAAATTATATCATAAATTCTGATCATTTCTGTGAATTTGAATGTTTTTTCGAAAGTCACTTTATTTTATTTTTCCTTTTCCTCTTTCCGAGTTTTCGTGCGTACGTTTCTTTTCACTATAAAATGCGTCCGCTTAGAATATGTTAGAACTATTTACTTTATCATCCTTATTGGTCATGACGTAGATTGTACACGTATTCCTTATTCTCTCATTGGTTAGAACACGCGCTACGTCATGATCTGGTATCTTTCCGCTTATTCACAAAAAAGCGAGTGTAATCGTGCTTCCCCCAGTATTTTGGCCGTTTTTACAACTGTTAACAGTCCCCTGGCTGCGTCTTTTACTCATCCTGTATTCTAAATAATTAAGCCTAATAGTTTGTCGAGAATTATGACCATATTCGATGTATTTTAATAACAGCGTGTGACAACTATTTCAGTGAGAGATGGCGATGCACATTTAAATCATGTGAGGACTGCCTCCATGTCGATTTTTAAAATAAAACATGGAATTCTGAATAAGTTTTTTTTTTCATACTGGAGAAACACCCACGATGTCAATTCATTTCCTGGATCCCTCTACGGCGACTGCCAATATATTTATGCTTCGAATAAACGATGACTGCGACCATATTTATTCATCAAAAGAACAACTCGTTTCACTTATATAATTCAACTGCAATTCCATACAACTTATCGCCAATCATCTTCAACGATTTCATCGAATTATAACAGAGAAGCCGGCAGGATTTTTGAAAAATCTACGCATCAGCGAAGTGTGATTGCAGATAATCTACAATAAGAAAGGTATAACTAAACCAAGTCGGAAGCTAAAATGTCAACAAAAATGTGTTTATAAAACAACGAAGTCTAACCCCAACGACCCCAGCCAGGATGAATTATTTGGAATACAACCACAACAACAAAAATATCACTAAAAGTAATGTCAAAATAACAACAAAAGTTGTTATCAAATGCATTTCAATTGCGTAAGTTCTTTTTATTTATTTATTTGTTTTATACGAAAGAATGCGAGGTTTGATTATTTATTACTTGTTCGAATTAATATTTATATTTAATATTTGTTGAAACTTATTTGTTGTTAATACCTTAAAGTTGATTTTTATTATATTATTTATTCTTACATAAGCGAAATCAGTTGTGTTTATTTTTTACTGGAATTCTACAAAAATTTAGGATAATTGAAATGTATTTATTTAATTACTGGAAATGCTAGTAATTCGAAAATAAAGACTTAGGAGAAGAAAAAAATATGTTGAATAATGGAAAAGTTATGGTGTAATTTAACTATGTTATTAAGCAAATATTTTTATATTTTAAATATATTTTAAAGAAAGCATATTACCATTTGAGAAAAATATTTTGTGTTATCTTAAGATTTTGAAAGTAATTAACTTATTAACTTCAAATATCACCAAAAAACCTTGAATAAAACAATTTTTTTTTTTTTTTTTTTTTTTTCCTTGAATAAAGAACGGATTACAATTGAAGGGTGACAGTGTGTTTTTATATTATGATAATTATGATTAAAGTATTTTTTGTATATTATTTTTATATTTTTATTCTGTTTGAAGTAATATGTTAAAGATTTAAGAATATGTTGTGTTATGGTCTTATGATCGGGAAATAAAATTAGATATCCCAGTTTTATCTCGTTAAAATTGAAATACAAAATGTCTGAAATTAGTATTATACCTTTTGACCCCAATTTGGGAATGGACATACAAAGTTGGTTAACATATTTCGATAAATCTTGCAGTTCCAATAAGAAAAATGCTGATTGGAAATTTGAAAATATTTCAAAATATCTAAAAGGAGAAGCTTTAACAATCTATATTAATGAATGTCAAAATAGTGAAGATTATACTCAAATTTCAGAAATTCGAATCGAAAAATTTATTAAGGTTGAGATTCCTAGATTTTCTGATTTCTCCTCTCTCAAATTAAATGACTTAAAAGATTTGAAAAATTATTTCCATAAAAAGGTTGAAATTGGCCGGAAGTTGAAGCTTTGTGAAACCATCATTGTACATGGCCTTACCGATGGATTAGCCCCACAATATCAGAATGTTTTGATTGTAAGTTCCCTAAATAACACCACCGATTGGTATAAATTGGTAAGACAACTTGTAGTCATCCCAGATTCTAATGTAAATACTACAAGAAATAACCCCTCAAATAACAGAGAAACATCGCGAAGGAAGATTTAATAATGTAACATAAACTGAAAAGCTGAAACTTAAAAACTGAAAAGTGTAAAATAACAATACAAATAAAGAAGGTAATACTATATATATTTTAAATACGCTTTTTTTTAAATTAATAGTTTAATATTACATTATGATTATCCATTCAGCATTTTTTCTTTCAACTGATATATAACCTGATATATCCCCCTCCCTCTTTTTTTAAAAAAAGTAAAAAAAAAGTATCATTTATTTGATTGAAACCAAACTTTTTGCCTCTTTTGCATAGATATACTCTTATGCATTACGAAGTATTATGTCTTTCAATGCATTACAAAATAGTGTTCTCTTTTATCTTTTAAATTAAAGATCCTGGAAACATTAAATATAAGGCCAATTGAATGGAATAGCTTAATATCTATCTCTTATCGGGTTTAAACAATTAAGAAATAAAAACACCTTTTTAATTAGAAGACTAAGGGCGTGGCTTTTACCTTATTTAAAACAGAAAAATGCATTTATATAATTTTTTATATTTGTTTTATTAAGATTGTAAAATTTTTATATTAAATCCGTACGTTGTAGGATATTTTCTGACGCATAAACTTGAAAAACCTATCTTGAAACCATTTAATGAAAGATTTTCTGAAGAGGGCAGAGGTTCTACTGTTTTAAAATCATGATTTCATACAAAATTACCGGTCCACAAAGTGTTAAGTATTAAATCCCAGATAATATTTCCATACTAAAATTCCGAAACTAAAATAAGATTCCTTGATTATTACTGATTTTATTTGTTTCTAATAAGAAAAATTAAATTGTCAAAGGATGAACATAAGATTATTATAACAGTTTGATGGTTATTTGCTCCAGAACTGTAACATTTACTCTTAGTTTTTCTATATACTATTATACAAAAATTAGTAACTATACATGTATATGATAATCTGTTTCATTGTAACTAATTTATTAAAATCAAAATTTAAAAGGTAAAAAGTTGCGTGTGGGGAAAGGAGGGGGCATCATCTTGTATTTATTAAGCATCTTGCTTGGTTTTATTTGTGCTTAAACCTGTGATGATATGAAAATATTAAATAATTTCTTATTACTGTTATAAATAAAGCTCTATGCTAAAAAAAAGAAAAAAAAAAGCTGTGGTAAGTACGGAGTGCACATAAAATAAGTCTGATTATAATTGAGCATTCTGAAAATAAAGTCTTCTGCAATTCATACAAGTGCGAAATGCATTTAAAACAAATGCCTGAATTTTTGTTTATTCTTAATGCATGATGTATTACAATTTGAATCATTTTAATTCTGTTTCTCTCAAAATATATCTTTGAAAAATAGGTTCCCGTAGTTTAACCCTTTAGCGGGGGGTGTCCACAAAAAAGGACACCTAATTTTAATTCCAAAACTGACAAATGGCACCAAGAATATTTAATTAAATTTTTCCTTTTATAAAGTACTGGAAAATAAGCAAGTTTTTATTTTCTAATAAACTCTTTGGTAAATTCTGGTGTCAGTACATAATTTCATCATTTTAAAAACAGACTTACTCGACGCCGGAAAGGGTTAAATTGCTACATAAATATCTCAAAACACACTGAATTTCTATTATTTCGTAGCAATAGACTCGATCCTAGCGCCCTCTGGTGAAATTGTGATTATTTGGATGCGCTTTCGCTTGTTAATTTCCACTCTATATATTTCTAGACACTGTAACTTTGCTCAACATTAGTTTTTACTATGAAATGAAAATGCAAGCCAACCAGCAAAAGGAGGGTAGCTATGACTTGAAAGCATGAGGATACGTGAGAGACAAAGTAGGGTATTTAAATGCATTTGCATTGATGTTATTCAAAATAATAATTCCGGTGTGAAATTTAAAAATATAAATGTATTAAATTTGTGCTTCTTCATTCCTTCTGATTTATTCTTGTTATTAATGCTACTATAAAGTTCGGTTTTTCTGTATGCTGTAATTCGCATTAATAAAACTTATGACTCTTTTTTTTTTCTTTTTTAAGTTTTTCGTTGTATTGAAAAGAACACTTAGCTAGTTTTCAAAACAGTTTGGATTTTGTATTTACGTTAATTAAGGATTTCAAGAGGTACCAAGAATATTTAATTAAATTTTTCCCAATTGAATCCATTTGGACACTACACTGTTAACTAGTATTTTAAAAACACAAATTGCACAATTTGTGCTTATTAGTTGCTAAAATCAGTGTAAAAATTGTTTTAAACTCATAAAAGAGCTAAAATCCTACATGTTTCGGCTTTAAACTTAAAGCCATCATCTGGGAAAAGGAACAACACAAACGACTACTGATCTTTTAATTTTCGACACGAGAAAATGTATCCCATAAACTAGGTATGTTGAAAGAAAAGTTATCATTACAAATACAATCTTTTCTAATTTTAATTTCCAATGATTCCCTAATGGCGGCTTTAAATGGGTTATTGAACCTATGGATAATTCTTGCTTTATCGAAATTAATTACAGTATCATTATTTTTAGCGTAAAACCGGGAGAGTGCAGTGGATAACTTTCCAAATTTTATGTCGTTTTTATGCTCTTTTAACCTTTCCAAAAACTTTCTTTTAGTCATACCAATGTAAAAAATTATACTATTATTATTTAAGCTAATGGGGATTTCATAAACACCTGCGAATTGATCAGGGGGGGATAGGATCTAATTTACATGAAACTAAGTCAACCAATTTTCTGGGAGGGACAGCAATAAGATGGATATTGTATTTACGGAAAGCCCTTTTAATCCTTTCAAATATAATAGGTATATATTGGAATTTACGATAGTTTGGTTTATTATTGCTAGGGACAGGATGCTGAATTAAATGCCCATTGAGTTTTTCTATAATTTTCTGTACGTGATGAGCAGGAAATCCATGGTCAATGGCGATATCTCTGATAAAATTAAGTTCATCTTGGATGAATTCACTTGAACAAACCAGAAAAGCACGCTTGATGAATGAATTGAAGGCAGCAATCTTATAAGTGAAAGTTGTAGAGGCATTAAATGGGATTATTGTGTTACTTCTCATCGGTTTACGATAGACTTTACGTTTTAGGTTGTTGTCATCTTTAATTAATTGAATATCCAGGAACGGTAGTGATGAATTTTCTTCTATTTCCAACGTAAACTTAATATTTTCATCTATTTCGTTTATTTTTGAGACGAAAGATAGGAGTTCTTGCTTTCCATGATTCCATGTGATAAAGATATCGTCCACGTATCTTAGCCAAACTTCTGGTGTTAAATTCAAACTTTTAAAAATAAATTAATAACAACGTTTTCATGTTTAATAAGAAATTTTACAGACAAAATAAAGGAGCACCTATGGGATCTCCTATTTCTGGTCTGTTGGCTGAATTTAAACTTAGACCGATGGAGGAATATATTTTTAAAAGTTTGAATTTAACACCAGAAGTTTGGCTAAGATACGTGGACGATATCTTTATCACATGGAATCATGGAAAGCAAGAACTCCTATCTTTCCTCTCAAAAATAAACGAAATAGATGAAAATATTAAGTTTACGTTGGAAATAGAAGAAAATTCATCACTACCGTTCCTGGATATTCAATTAATTAAAGATGACAACAACCTAAAACGTAAAGTCTATCGTAAACCTATGAGAAGTAACACAATAATCCCATTTAATGCCTCTACAACTTTCACTTATAAGATTGCTGCCTTCAATTCATTCATCAAGCGTGCTTTTCTGGTTTGTTCAAGTGAATTCATCCAAGATGAACTTAATTTTATCAGAGATATCGCCATTGACCATGGTTTCCCCGCTCATCACGTACAAAAAATTATAGAAATATTCAATGGCCATTTAATTCAGCATCCTGTCCCTAGCAATAATAAACCAAACTATCGTAAATTCCAATATATACCTATTATATTTGAAAGGATTAAAAGGGCCCTCCGTAAATACAATATCCATCTTATTGCTGTCCCTCCCAGAAAATTGGTTGACTTAGTTTCATGTAAATTAGATCCTATCCCCCCTGATCAATTCGCAGGTGTTTATGAAATCCCCGTTAGCTTAAATAATAATAGTATAATTTTTTACATTGGTATGACTAAAAGAAAGTTTTTGGAAAGGTTAAAAGAGCATAAAAACGACATAAAATTTGGAAAGTTATCCACTGCACTCTCCCGGTTTTACGCTAAAAATAATGATACTGTAATTAATTTCGATAAAGCAAGAATCATCCATAGGTTCAATAACCCATTTAAAGCCGCCATTAGGCAATCGTTGGAAATTAAAATTAGAAAAGATTGTATTTGTAATGATAACTTTTCTTTCAACATACCTAGTTTATGGGATACATTTTTAACCCCTTGTTAATTCATTGTTTTGTTTTTCGCTCTTTGGCAACAGAGAGCGCCCGCTTATTTTATTTAAATTTTTCCATACTATTGATTTCAATTTTCTCGTGTCGAAAATTGAAAGATCAGTAGTCGTTTGTGTTGTTCCTCTTCCCCGATGATGGCTTTAAGTTTAAAGCCGAAACATGTAGGATTTTAGCTCTTTTATGAGTTTAAAACAATTTTTACACTGATTTTAGCAACTAATGAGCACAATTTGTGCAATTTGTGTTTTTAAAATAAATCTTTCCTTTTATAAAGTACTGGAAAATAAGCAAGTTTTTATTTTCTAATAAATTCTTTGGTAAATTCTGGTGTCAGTACATAATTTCATCATTTTAAAAACAGACTTACTCGACACCGGAAAGGGTTAAATTGCTACATGAATATCTCAAAACACACTGAATTTCTATTATTTCGTAGCAATAGACTCGATCCTAGCGCCCTATAGGGTAGCTATGACTTGAAAGCATGAGGATACCTGAGAGACAAAGTAGGATATTTAAATGCATTTACATTGATGTTATTGAAAATAATAATTCCGGTGTGAAATTAAAAAATATAAATGTATTAAATTTGTGCTTCTTCATTCCTTCTGATTTATTCTTGTTATTAATGCTACTATAAAGTTCGGTTTTTCTGTATGCTGTAATTCGCATTAATAAAACTTATGACTCTTTTTTTTTCTTTTTTAAGTTTTTCGTTGTATTGAAAAGAACACTTAGCTAGTTTTCAAAACAGTTTGGATTTTGTATTTACGTTAATTAAGGATTTCAAAAGGCACCAAGAATATTTAATTAAATTTTTCCTTTTATAAAGTACTGAAAAATAAGCAAGTGTTTATTTTCTAATAAATAATAAACTCTTTTTTTTTCTTTTTTAAGTTTTTCGTTGTATTGAAAAGAACACTTAGCTAGTTTTCAAAACAGTTTGGATTTTGTATTTACGTTAATTAAGGATTTCAAAAGGCACCAAGAATATTTAATTAAATTTTTCCTTTTATAAAGTACTGAAAAATAAGCAAGTGTTTATTTTCTAATAAATAATAAACTCTTTTTTTTTCTTTTTTAAGTTTTTCGTTGTATTGAAAAGAACACTTAGCTAGTTTTCAAAACAGTTTGGATTTTGTATTTACGTTAATTAAGGATTTAAATTACGTTAATTAAGGAATAAAAATAAAAGGTCCGAAAACTGGAAGTGATCATAATTTTAGTAAATACAAATTTTCAGAATTTTTCTTAATATTTAAAATAATTTTTAATATTTTATGTGAGTATCTGGCAACGAATAATTTAATTTAAATGTGAGTATACTTATTTTGTCAACTTAATTAAAAATATATTTTCGAAAAATAACTTTTTCCATATACAGTAGACTCTCGATCAAATGAGATGTTCGGGAAATGCCTCGATTTGGATAACCGAATATCCCGGATAAGCAAATTTGTGCAAATGTTGGTGAAATTTTTTGGAAAAAGGATAGAAAATGACAAATTATTACACAATAGCACTTTAATCATTTAATTAATACAAAAGAAAGGGAATGAACATAAATGTTAATGTTATTTCTTTTACAATTAGTACAATATATATATAAAATAATAGAAATATAGTTTACCTCACTGTTTTGTGAAGAAGAAATGATAGGTCTGTTTTCATTTTCATTTACACTTCGACGAATTTTACCATGCAAATTTCTCTACAAACCTTTTTTCATCAGGTGTACTTTCATCATTTTGTTCCAAGTAATTAAGTAACGCCTCAGTGTGTACTAATGCGTCACCGTGACTTAATTTTTGTTGAGTTACAAGATTTTTTTCATCTCTTTCATGATATTTTTCGAAATTCCTTGTTTCTTCTGAGCCACAAGAGACACGCAACACAATATCACCGTCACTTAAAATTTCGCAGCATTCAAAATTCGGCTTGTTTTTCTTTTTTTTTTTTTTCAGGGGGAGAATTGTGAGTGGCATCCCTCCGTCCACGTTGACACTCCGAAGCGATTGAGTAGGAAAGGAAAAACTTTGCCGTCCTGACAATAATCGCTGATAACACAATATGTAATTCATTTATCTGAAAAAAAAAAAAAAAAAAAAAAAAACCTTTACGATTTCCAATCACTTTAATAATCCTGCTTGCAAGTATCATGGTTTTATGTTTAAAATTTAGTAAGAAAATGTGTCAAACAATTGCTTTGTTGATCGGGGAACATTTTTTTTAGTTCCTCCTTAAATGAGATACCGTTTATATACCGATAAAAATGATTTTAATCAAAAGTCTGAAAATTACGTTATTCGATTTCAATCCCAGCATTACGCTTTATACTTATGCTTTGTGAACTGTCTTGTTACCCATGCTTAATTTCATCAATTTATAAAATACCATGGATCCACAACGAATAAATATTTGTTACATTTTTTCAGCTTTATGTCCCCCTTTATACCGGGTGGTTATAATATAAGTATCTCTATTTGGAGCTGTCTGTAGCTTGAAGGAAGAACCGGAATGAAACCAAAATCGGTGTACTTACTATTCGAGAAGGGAGAACAAGAATAGAACAATAAAAAAAATTAATTGCAATAATTGCCGACCGATGGCGCTTTCGAGTTTAAAATGTAAGGTGTAATATTTTGTACTGTGGAAGTGTCACAAACCTCAATGACATTACTGCATATCACAACATGTGTGAAATATCACTCCTGATGCGTTACATTCCGCGGATGAGCACGTCGTGCACTGTCTGGATTGTGTCCTCCAGCACAATGGCCATGTGGAACCTGAACATGATCGGCACCGCCATGCGAAAGCGTAACCACATTCACTGTGACATTTTCCAATAAATTGGGTGTTTTTTCCGGTTTGACGCCTTAATTCTTTGTTCTTGTATTACACATTACATTATTGCAATTATTTTTTTATTCTTTTATTCTTCTTTCCCCTTATCGAATAGTTAGTGTGCCGATTTAGGTTTCATTCGGGTTATTCCTTCGAGCTGTAGACAGCTGAAAATAGAGACACTAATTTTATAACCACGCTGTATATGACATGATTTCAGACTAAACACAACAAGCCCGGGATAAGGGTCCTGAAAATAATAATTTGTTTTTATTATTTGTTGACCTCATATCAATCAATGATAAAATTATATAATACAAGCTGTCAATATTATTGGTATAGGACAAATCTCTGTAGTGTCTAAGGCCCAGGTTTTCTAAATAAGGCCCTGCTTGTATCTATACGAAATTTTGACAATTTTATATAGTAAACAGTTCCTAATCATAGCAGCCATCAATATATTTTATATACTTAATTTTTATCACATTAATTAGTGATAAATCGAAGCTTGTTGATAATAGCAATTGCAGGGATAATGTGCATAATTTAAAATTCAACTTCCCCCATCCATATATTTCCCCAGTCTCTTTCTCCGCCACACGCAGCATTAAATATTTTCTCCTAAGTTTGTCACTTTATAATATGCAATAAATATTCAGACATCTAATTATCCCAGAAATGTCCTACTTCCTCAGCAATTGGAGTTTAAAATTCTTTAGTTTCTTCGATATTCCTGTCGCGTTTGTTGCTTTAGAGTTAAAAATAAACTAATCATCTAATTTCACACAAAATATTTGTTCTTATCTCTTCCCCCCAAAAAACACACAAAAGTTATAATTATCAATACTTTTTAAAATTGTTTGTCCTATTTGTCCTTTTTCACTAACATTAAATAACTTCCTGTAAAAGGAAAGTGTAAGCAACGCTAAAATGCTTTACATAATCTAAACCTTCCACCCCACCCCACTCTCTCTCTCACATACACACACTTTTCCTCCCTAGCATTAAAATTGTTTAATTTTTTGAAGAAAAATCTGATCTATTTTGTTATTTTGCAGTACAGATAAACAACTAAACATTTCTAAATACCCTCCACGTCACAGTACACAGCTTAATTTAAATAATGCTTTTAAAAATTCTCCTGCCTCTTTATTCATTACTATTATTGTTGTTGTTTATACGTGCTTATTACTTTGTCGGAATAATAAATAAATAATCAAATCATGGGAGTGATGTAAAAGCAAAAGTGGGTGAAAATGATTAAAGTTTTCTTTTTCAAAATACATAAATTTATGTCACATATAATGATAATAATAATAAGTATTTTGTAATTATAATTTTTCAGATGAAATATATCAACCAAAAATATGCCTTATAACTTGTAGCAATTGCTTACAAATTTTCCTATAATATTGTGAAAAATTACTAAACTTCCTCCACAAGATTTACCAAAGTTTTGCTCCTTTCTCTGTATATATACTGAACTTAATTTTAAAAAAAAACATTCTTACACTTTAATTATTTTTTCAAATGCCATTTTTATTCCTTATATGAAAAATTGAGGTAAATTTCGCTAGCCCGGACCTATGGAGTTGAGGAAATTCAGTAATGCCATTCGTTAGTACTCCGTTAGTACCGGTAAGTACCGAGAGATTTTCGTTTGTACCGCTTCCGTTACGGAGTAACGGACGATTCTTATGTGTGAGCTCCGGGCTGGAGAAACATGGGGTTTCCCATAGGAAAAAAAATTAAAGTTTCCCGATCGCGCTCAAATTATAGGTGTCGTTAGTACTCCGTTAGTACCGGTAAGTACCGAGAGATTTTCGTTTGTACCACTTCCGTTACGGAGTTATTGCCGATTCTTTCTCCGGGCTGGAAAAAAGTGGCATTTCCCACAGCAAGGGTAAAAAATTCTCCGACATCGCACAAATTGCCCGTGTCGTTAGTACTCTGTTAGTACCGGTAAGTACCGAGAGATTTTCGTTTGCACCGCTTCCGTTACGGAGTAACGGACAATTCTTATGTGCGAGCTCCGGGCTGGAGAAACATGGGGTTTCCCATAGGAAAAAAATTAAAGTTTCCCGATCGCGCTCAAATTATAGGTGTCGTTAGTACTCCGTTAGTACCGGTAAGTACCGAGAGATTTTCGTTTGTACCACTTCCGTTACGGAGTTATGGCCGAATCTTACTCCGGGCTGGAAAAAAGTGGCATTTCCCACAGCAAGGGTAAAAAATTCTCCGACATCGCACAAATTGCCCGTGTCGTTAGTACTCCGTTAGTACCGGTAAGTACCGAGAGATTTTCGTTTGTACCACTTCCGTTACGGAGTAACGGACGATTCTTATGTGCGAGCTCCGGGCTGGAGAAACATGGGGTTTCCCATAGGAAAAAAATTAAAGTTTCCCGATCGCGCTCAAATGATAGGTGTCGTTAGTACTCCGTTAGTACCGGTAAGTACCGAGAGATTTTCGTTTGTACCACTTCCGTTACGGAGTTATGACCGATTCTTACTCCGGGCTGGAAAAAAGTAGCATTTCCCACAGCAAGGGTAAAAAATTCTCCGACATCGCACAAATTGCCCGTGTCGTTAGTACTCCGTTAGTACCGGTAAGTACCGAGAGATTTTCGTTTGTACCGCTTCCGTTACGGAGTAACGCACGATTCTTATGTGCGATCTCCGGGCTGGAGAAACATGGGGTTTCCCATAGGAAAAAAATAAAAGTTTCCCGATCGCGCTCAAATTATAGGTGTCGTTAGTACTCCGTTAGTACCGGTAAGTACCGATAGATTTTCGTTTGTACCACTTCCGTTACGGAGTTATGGCCGATTCTTTCTCCGGGCTGGAAAAAAGTGGCATTTCCCACAGCAAGGGTAAAAAATTGTCCGACATCGCACAAATTGCCCGTGTCGTTAGTACTCCGTTAGTACCGGTATGTACCGAGAGATTTTCGTTTGTACCGCTTCCGTTACGGAGTAACGGACGATTCTTATGTGCGAGCTCCGGGCTGGAGAAACATGGGGTTTCCCATATGAAAAAAATTAAAGTTTCCCGATCGCACTCAAATTATAGGTGTCGTTAGTACTCCGTTAGTACCGGTAAGTACCGAGAGATTTTCGTTTGTACCACTTCCGTTACGGAGTTATGGCCGATTCTTACTCCGGGCTGGAAAAAAGTGGCATTTCCCACAGCAAGGGTAAAAAATTCTCCGACATCGCACAAATTGCCCGTGTTGTTAGTACTCCGTTAGTACCGGTAAGTACCGAGAGATTTTCGTTTGCACCGCTTCCGTTACGGAGTAACGGACAATTCTTATGTGCGAGCTCCGGGCTGGAGAAACATGGGGTTTCCCATAGGAAAAAAATTAAAGTTTCCCGATCGCGCTCAAATTATAGGTGTCGTTAGTACTCCGTTAGTACCGGTAAGTACCGAGAGATTTTCGTTTGTACCACTTCCGTTACGGAGTTATGGCCGAATCTTACTCCGGGCTGGAAAAAAGTGGCATTTCCCACAGCAAGGGTAAAAAATTCTCCGACATCGCACAAATTGCCCGTGTCGTTAGTACTCCGTTAGTACCGGTAAGTACCGAGAGATTTTCGTTTGTACCACTTCCGTTACGGAGTAACGGACGATTCTTATGTGCGAGCTCCGGGCTGGAGAAACATGGGGTTTCCCATAGGAAAAAAATTAAAGTTTCCCGATCGCGCTCAAATGATAGGTGTCGTTAGTACTCCGTTAGTACCGGTAAGTACCGAGAGATTTTCGTTTGTACCACTTCCGTTACGGAGTTATGACCGATTCTTACTCCGGGCTGGAAAAAAGTAGCATTTCCCACAGCAAGGGTAAAAAATTCTCCGACATCGCACAAATTGCCCGTGTCGTTAGTACTCCGTTAGTACCGGTAAGTACCGAGAGATTTTCGTTTGTACCGCTTCCGTTACGGAGTAACGCACGATTCTTATGTGCGAGCTCCGGGCTGGAGAAACATGGGGTTTCCCATAGGAAAAAAATTAAAGTTTCCCGATCGCGCTCAAATTATAGGTGTCGTTAGTACTCCGTTAGTACCGGTAAGTACCGATAGATTTTCGTTTGTACCACTTCCGTTACGGAGTTATGGCCGATTCTTTCTCCGGGCTGGAAAAAAGTGGCATTTCCCACAGCAAGGGTAAAAAATTGTCCGACATCGCACAAATTGCCCGTGTCGTTAGTACTCCGTTAGTACCGGTATGTACCGAGAGATTTTCGTTTGTACCGCTTCCGTTACGGAGTAACGGACGATTCTTATGTGCGAGCTCCGGGCTGGAGAAACATGGGGTTTCCCATATGAAAAAAATTAAAGTTTCCCGATCGCGCTCAAATTATAGGTGTCGTTAGTACTCCGTTAGTACCGGTAAGTACCGAGAGATTTTCGTTTGTACCACTTCCGTTACGGAGTTATGGCCGATTCTTACTCCGGGCTGGAAAAAAGTGGCATTTCCCACAGCAAGGGTAAAAAATTCTCCGACATCGCACAAATTGCCCGTGTCGTTAGTACTCTGTTAGTACCGGTAAGTACCGAGAGATTTTCGTTTGCACCGCTTCCGTTACGGAGTAACGGACGATTCTTATGTGTGAGCTCCGGGCTGGAGAAACATGGGGTTTCCCATAGGAAAAAAAATTAAAGTTTCCCGATCGCGCTCAAATTATAGGTGTCGTTAGTACTCCGTTAGTACCGGTAAGTACCGAGAGATTTTCGTTTGTACCACTTCCGTTACGGAGTTATTGCCGATTCTTTCTCCGGGCTGGAAAAAAGTGGCATTTCCCACAGCAAGGGTAAAAAATTCTCCGACATCGCACAAATTGCCCGTGTCGTTAGTACTCTGTTAGTACCGGTAAGTACCGAGAGATTTTCGTTTGCAACGCTTCCGTTACGGAGTAACGGTCAATTCTTATGTGCGAGCTCCGGGCTGGAGAAACATGGGGTTTCCCATAGGAAAAAAATTAAAGTTTCCCGATCGCGCTCAAATGATAGGTGTCGTTAGTACTCCGTTAGTACCGGTAAGTACCGAGAGATTTTCGTTTGTACCACTTCCGTTACGGAGTTATGGCCGATTCTTACTCCGGGCTGGAAAAAAGTGGCATTTCCCACAGCAAGGGTAAAAAATTCTCCGACATCGCACAAATTGCCCGTGTCGTTAGTACTCTGTTAGTACCGGTAAGTACCGAGAGATTTTCGTTTGCACCGCTTCCGTTACGGAGTAACGGACGATTCTTATGTGCGAGCTCCGGGCTGGAGAAACATGGGGTTTCCCATATGAAAAAAATTAAAGTTTCCCGATCGCGCTCAAATTATAGGTGTCGTTAGTACCGGTAAGTACCGAGAGATTTTCGTTGTACCACTTCCGTTACGGAGTTATGGCCGATTCTTACTCCGGGCTGGAAAAAAGTGGCATTTCCCACAGCAAGGGTAAAAAATTCTCCGACATCGCACAAATTGCCCGTGTCGTTAGTACTCTGTTAGTACCGGTAAGTACCGAGAGATTTTCGTTTGCACCGCTTCCGTTACGGAGTAACGGACGATTCTTATGTGTGAGCTCCGGGCTGGAGAAACATGGGGTTTCCCATAGGAAAAAAAATTAAATTTTCCCGATCGCGCTCAAATTATAGGTGTCGTTAGTACCCCGTTAGTACCGGTAAGTACCGAGAGATTTTCGTTTGTACCACTTCCGTTACGGAGTTATTGCCGATTCTTTCTCCGGGCTGGAAAAAAGTGGCATTTCCCACAGCAAGGGTAAAAAATTCTCCGACATCGCACAAATTGCCCGTGTCGTTAGTACTCTGTTAGTACCGGTAAGTACCGAGAGATTTTCGTTTGCACCGCTTCCGTTACGGAGTAACGGACAATTCTTATGTGCGAGCTCCGGGCTGGAGAAACATGGGGTTTCCCATAGGAAAAAAATTAAAGTTTCCCGATCGCGCTCAAATTATAGGTGTCGTTAGTACTCCGTTAGTACCGGTAAGTACCAAGAGATTTTCGTTTGTACCACTTCCGTTACGGAGTTATGGCCGAATCTTACTCCGGGCTGGAAAAAAGTGGCATTTCCCACAGCAAGGGTAAAAAATTCTCCGACATCGCACAAATTGCCCGTGTCGTTAGTACTCCGTTAGTACCGGTAAGTACCGAGAGATTTTCGTTTGTACCACTTCCGTTACGGAGTAACGGACGATTCTTATGTGCGAGCTCCGGGCTGGAGAAACATGGGGTTTCCCATAGGAAAAAAATTAAAGTTTCCCGATCGCGCTCAAATGATAGGTGTCGTTAGTACTCCGTTAGTACCGGTAAGTACCGAGAGATTTTCGTTTGTACCACTTCCGTTACGGAGTTATGACCGATTCTTACTCCGGGCTGGAAAAAAGTAGCATTTCCCACAGCAAGGGTAAAAAATTCTCCGACATCGCACAAATTGCCCGTGTCGTTAGTACTCCGTTAGTACCGGTAAGTACCGAGAGATTTTCGTTTGTACCGCTTCCGTTACGGAGTAACGCACGATTCTTATGTGCGAGCTCCGGGCTGGAGAAACATGGGGTTTCCCATAGGAAAAAAATTAAAGTTTCCCGATCGCGCTCAAATTATAGGTGTCGTTAGTACTCCGTTAGTACCGGTAAGTACCGATAGATTTTCGTTTGTACCACTTCCGTTACGGAGTTATGGCCGATTCTTTCTCCGGGCTGGAAAAAAGTGGCATTTCCCACAGCAAGGGTAAAAAATTGTCCGACATCGCACAAATTGCCCGTGTCGTTAGTACTCCGTTAGTACCGGTATGTACCGAGAGATTTTCGTTTGTACCGCTTCCGTTACGGAGTAACGGACGATTCTTATGTGCGAGCTCCGGGCTGGAGAAACATGGGGTTTCCCATATGAAAAAAATTAAAGTTTCCCGATCGCGCTCAAATTATAGGTGTCGTTAGTACTCCGTTAGTACCGGTAAGTACCGAGAGATTTTCGTTTGTACCACTTCCGTTACGGAGTTATGGCCGATTCTTACTCCGGGCTGGAAAAAAGTGGCATTTCCCACAGCAAGGGTAAAAAATTCTCCGACATCGCACAAATTGCCCGTGTTGTTAGTACTCCGTTAGTACCGGTAAGTACCGAGAGATTTTCGTTTGCACCGCTTCCGTTACGGAGTAACGGACAATTCTTATGTGCGAGCTCCGGGCTGGAGAAACATGGGGTTTCCCATAGGAAAAAAATTAAAGTTTCCCGATCGCGCTCAAATTATAGGTGTCGTTAGTACTCCGTTAGTACCGGTAAGTACCGAGAGATTTTCGTTTGTACCACTTCCGTTACGGAGTTATGGCCGATTCTTTCTCCGGGCTGGAAAAAAGTGGCATTTCCCACAGCAAGGGTAAAAAATTGTCCGACATCGCACAAATTGCCCGTGTCGTTAGTACTCCGTTAGTACCGGTATGTACCGAGAGATTTTCGTTTGTACCGCTTCCGTTACGGAGTAACGGACGATTCTTATGTGCGAGCTCCGGGCTGGAGAAACATGGGGTTTCCCATATGAAAAAAATTAAAGTTTCCCGATCGCGCTCAAATTATAGGTGTCGTTAGTACTCCGTTAGTACCTGTAAGTACCGAGAGATTTTCGTTTGTACCACTTCCGTTACGGAGTTATGGCCGATTCTTACTCCGGGCTGGAAAAAAGTGGCATTTCCCACAGCAAGGGTAAAAAATTCTCCGACATCGCACAAATTGCCCGTGTCGTTAGTACTCTGTTAGTACCGGTAAGTACCGAGAGATTTTCGTTTGCACCGCTTCCGTTACGGAGTAACGGACGATTCTTATGTGTGAGCTCCGGGCTGGAGAAACATGGGGTTTCCCATAGGAAAAAAAATTAAAGTTTCCCGATCGCGCTCAAATTATAGGTGTCGTTAGTACTCCGTTAGTACCGGTAAGTACCGAGAGATTTTCGTTTGTACCACTTCCGTTACGGAGTTATTGCCGATTCTTTCTCCGGGCTGGAAAAAAGTGGCATTTCCCACAGCAAGGGTAAAAAATTCTCCGACATCGCACAAATTGCCCGTGTCGTTAGTACTCTGTTAGTACCGGTAAGTACCGAGAGATTTTCGTTTGCAACGCTTCCGTTACGGAGTAACGGTCAATTCTTATGTGCGAGCTCCGGGCTGGAGAAACATGGGGTTTCCCATAGGAAAAAAATTAAAGTTTCCCGATCGCGCTCAAATGATAGGTGTCGTTAGTACTCCGTTAGTACCGGTAAGTACCGAGAGATTTTCGTTTGTACCACTTCCGTTACGGAGTTATGGCCGATTCTTACTCCGGGCTGGAAAAAAGTGGCATTTCCCACAGCAAGGGTAAAAAATTCTCCGACATCGCACAAATTGCCCGTGTCGTTAGTACTCTGTTAGTACCGGTAAGTACCGAGAGATTTTCGTTTGCACCGCTTCCGTTACGGAGTAACGGACGATTCTTATGTGCGAGCTCCGGGCTGGAGAAACATGGGGTTTCCCATATGAAAAAAATTAAAGTTTCCCGATCGCGCTCAAATTATAGGTGTCGTTAGTACCGGTAAGTACCGAGAGATTTTCGTTGTACCACTTCCGTTACGGAGTTATGGCCGATTCTTACTCCGGGCTGGAAAAAAGTGGCATTTCCCACAGCAAGGGTAAAAAATTCTCCGACATCGCACAAATTGCCCGTGTCGTTAGTACTCTGTTAGTACCGGTAAGTACCGAGAGATTTTCGTTTGCACCGCTTCCGTTACGGAGTAACGGACGATTCTTATGTGTGAGCTCCGGGCTGGAGAAACATGGGGTTTCCCATAGGAAAAAAAATTAAAGTTTCCCGATCGCGCTCAAATTATAGGTGTCGTTAGTACTCCGTTAGTACCGGTAAGTACCGAGAGATTTTCGTTTGTACCACTTCCGTTACGGAGTTATTGCCGATTCTTTCTCCGGGCTGGAAAAAAGTGGCATTTCCCACAGCAAGGGTAAAAAATTCTCCGACATCGCACAAATTGCCCGTGTCGTTAGTACTCTGTTAGTACCGGTAAGTACCGAGAGATTTTCGTTTGCACCGCTTCCGTTACGGAGTAACGGACAATTCTTATGTGCGAGCTCCGGGCTGGAGAAACATGGGGTTTCCCATAGGAAAAAAATTAAAGTTTCCCGATCGCGCTCAAATTATAGGTGTCGTTAGTACTCCGTTAGTACCGGTAAGTACCAAGAGATTTTCGTTTGTACCACTTCCGTTACGGAGTTATGGCCGAATCTTACTCCGGGCTGGAAAAAAGTGGCATTTCCCACAGCAAGGGTAAAAAATTCTCCGACATCGCACAAATTGCCCGTGTCGTTAGTACTCCGTTAGTACCGGTAAGTACCGAGAGATTTTCGTTTGTACCACTTCCGTTACGGAGTAACGGACGATTCTTATGTGCGAGCTCCGGGCTGGAGAAACATGGGGTTTCCCATAGGAAAAAAATTAAAGTTTCCCGATCGCGCTCAAATGATAGGTGTCGTTAGTACTCCGTTAGTACCGGTAAGTACCGAGAGATTTTCGTTTGTACCACTTCCGTTACGGAGTTATGACCGATTCTTACTCCGGGCTGGAAAAAAGTAGCATTTCCCACAGCAAGGGTAAAAAATTCTCCGACATCGCACAAATTGCCCGTGTCGTTAGTACTCCGTTAGTACCGGTAAGTACCGAGAGATTTTCGTTTGTACCGCTTCCGTTACGGAGTAACGCACGATTCTTATGTGCGAGCTCCGGGCTGGAGAAACATGGGGTTTCCCATAGGAAAAAAATTAAAGTTTCCCGATCGCGCTCAAATTATAGGTGTCGTTAGTACTCCGTTAGTACCGGTAAGTACCGATAGATTTTCGTTTGTACCACTTCCGTTACGGAGTTATGGCCGATTCTTTCTCCGGGCTGGAAAAAAGTGGCATTTCCCACAGCAAGGGTAAAAAATTGTCCGACATCGCACAAATTGCCCGTGTCGTTAGTACTCCGTTAGTACCGGTATGTACCGAGAGATTTTCGTTTGTACCGCTTCCGTTACGGAGTAACGGACGATTCTTATGTGCGAGCTCCGGGCTGGAGAAACATGGGGTTTCCCATATGAAAAAAATTAAAGTTTCCCGATCGCGCTCAAATTATAGGTGTCGTTAGTACTCCGTTAGTACCGGTAAGTACCGAGAGATTTTCGTTTGTACCACTTCCGTTACGGAGTTATGGCCGATTCTTACTCCGGGCTGGAAAAAAGTGGCATTTCCCACAGCAAGGGTAAAAAATTCTCCGACATCGCACAAATTGCCCGTGTTGTTAGTACTCCGTTAGTACCGGTAAGTACCGAGAGATTTTCGTTTGCACCGCTTCCGTTACGGAGTAACGGACAATTCTTATGTGCGAGGTCCGGGCTGGAGAAACATGGGGTTTCCCATAGGAAAAAAATTAAAGTTTCCCGATCGCGCTCAAATTATAGGTGTCGTTAGTACTCCGTTAGTACCGGTAAGTACCGAGAGATTTTCGTTTGTACCACTTCCGTTACGGAGTTATGGCCGAATCTTACTCCGGGCTGGAAAAAAGTGGCATTTCCCACAGCAAGGGTAAAAAATTCTCCGACATCGCACAAATTGCCCGTGTCGTTAGTACTCCGTTAGTACCGGTAAGTACCGAGAGATTTTCGTTTGTACCACTTCCGTTACGGAGTAACGGACGATTCTTATGTGCGAGCTCCGGGCTGGAGAAACATGGGGTTTCCCATAGGAAAAAAATTAAAGTTTCCCGATCGCGCTCAAATGATAGGTGTCGTTAGTACTCCGTTAGTACCGGTAAGTACCGAGAGATTTTCGTTTGTACCACTTCCGTTACGGAGTTATGACCGATTCTTACTCCGGGCTGGAAAAAAGTAGCATTTCCCACAGCAAGGGTAAAAAATTCTCCGACATCGCACAAATTGCCCGTGTCGTTAGTACTCCGTTAGTACCGGTAAGTACCGAGAGATTTTCGTTTGTACCGCTTCCGTTACGGAGTAACGCACGATTCTTATGTGCGAGCTCCGGGCTGGAGAAACATGGGGTTTCCCATAGGAAAAAAATTAAAGTTTCCCGATCGCGCTCAAATTATAGGTGTCGTTAGTACTCCGTTAGTACCGGTAAGTACCGATAGATTTTCGTTTGTACCACTTCCGTTACGGAGTTATGGCCGATTCTTTCTCCGGGCTGGAAAAAAGTGGCATTTCCCACAGCAAGGGTAAAAAATTCTCCGACATCGCACAAATTGCCCGTGTCGTTAGTACTCCGTTAGTACCGGTATGTACCGAGAGATTTTCGTTTGTACCGCTTCCGTTACGGAGTAACGGACGATTCTTATGTGCGAGCTCCGGGCTGGAGAAACATGGGGTTTCCCATATGAAAAAAATTAAAGTTTCCCGATCGCGCTCAAATTATAGGTGTCGTTAGTACTCCGTTAGTACCGGTAAGTACCGAGAGATTTTCGTTTGTACCACTTCCGTTACGGAGTTATAGCCGATTCTTACTCCGGGCTGGAAAAAAGTGGCATTTCCCACAGCAAGGGTAAAAAATTCTCCGACATCGCACAAATTGCCCGTGTTGTTAGTACTCCGTTAGTACCGGTAAGTACCGAGAGATTTTCGTTTGTACCGCTTCCGTTACGGAGTAACGGACGATTCTTATGTGCGAGCTCCGGGCTGGAGAAACATGGTGTTTCCCATAGGAAAAAAATTAAAGTTTCCCGATCGCGCTCAAATTATAGGTGTCGTTAGTACTCCGTTAGTACAGGTAAGTACCGAGAGATTTTCATTTGTACCGCTTCCGTTATGGAGTAACGGACGATTCTTACGTCTGAGCTCCGGGCTGGAGAAACATGGGATTTCCCATAGGAAAAAAATGAAAGTTTTCCTATCACGCTCAAATTATTGGTGTCGTTATTACTCCGTTAGTACCGGTAAATAATATTTTTGTTAGTACCATTTTATTTCCGCTTTCGTGACCCCGTAATGGACGGGGACAACGAACGAACAAACAAACATGCAAACAAGCGAAGTGTAAATGACATTTTCTCTCTCCATGTATGTATTGATAGATTTAAATTTCTCTTTGTTAAACAGTCCTGATTGGGTTACCCGCACCCAATATCAGCCGAATGCATTTTGCACAGACTGCATATGTTTTGAAATTGGGTCCTGCATGGATCAGATTATACCACAGCGAAATTTGGCCTGAGATGAACCCGAAGTCGGAAATAAACAAATTAATTTTTATTATGGTGAATTTGTTTAAAATTCTATCTTCAATATGAATTTCATTATTTATATAAAACAATAATGAATACATACTCATTCACATTCAAATATATAGTTCCAATAATATTCTGCTCTTTCTTTTAAAAAATTGGGTTAATCCGAACCCGACCAGCAGGAATCAAAACCCAATACAAACTGCAAACAATTCGTGGAACACAACAACAAGAATAAACTGTACAGAACAGAAGACAGAAATAACAGGAAACAGAAAAAACTTTTTCGTACAACTGAAGAGACAAACAAAGTAACTAAAAAATGCGCCTATTCGACAAATGTTGATTTAATTGAGAAAGCGTCAAAAAGTAACACATCTCTTAACTGCGTAGTATGTGCCGATGGAAATTTGCCTTCAGGTGCACATAAATGTATTTTTTGCGAAAAATCAGTGTATATAATTGAAAGATGTTCATATCCTTTTTCAGATACAGAAAATGAAGAGGGGTATGGACAGCGTAGAATATGCAAATCTTGTTTTATAGTACGAGATAACATGAAAGAAGACAAATTGAAATTAGTTGCCTCTTCTCAAAGCATATTACCAGAAAATTTTCCGAAAAAAAATTAGATAAATTTCAGGGAGATAAGATAATTCGAAACAAAAAATATCAAAACAAGCAACTAAAGTTGATTTAATTGAGAAAGCATCAAAAAGTAACACATCTCTGAACTGTGTAGTATGTGCCGATGGAAATTTACCTTCAGGTGCACATAAATGTATTTTTTGCGAAAAATCAGTGCACATAATTGAAGGATGTTCATATCCTCTTTCAGATGCAGAGGGTGATGAAGAGGGGTATGGACAGCATAGAATATGCAAATCTTGTTTTATAGTACGAGATAACATGAAAGAAGACAGAGTAGTCGAAAACTGGCGAGGATTAGCCCTACCTCCTAAAAAAAGGAAACGTTCTTCTTATTTAGAACCTAATCAAGAACTACTCAATGTTGATTTTTCCAGTAAAAGTAGAAATCGACCTATTGGTTTATTACGAAATCGGTAATAAAAATTTAAAACCAATATATTATAATGGGGATGGCATTATTCTTTCAAATACGTGCGCATACGATTCTGTTTTACAAATACTTGCATGTGCATATTCGGATAGTAAGGATTTTCGTAATTTTATTGATAGGTTATTACCATCAAAAACAGTGTTCCAGATTGTGCGGGATACAGCTATGGGCTCCGTAACTTCAAAAACATATTTTTTGAGAGCAACATGGTTGAAAAATATTTGCAAATCGTTTCCATTGCCAAACAATATTTTACAAATCCAAGCACACTGCACAGGAAAAACAGCAGCTGAAAATATATTTCAAGAATTTCCATCGGTCACTGAATTGTCTCGATGTTCAGAAAAGGATTGCGAAATTAATACTCAGAGTCCAAGAGAAATCAGCGTAATATCAATTACATCATCATCAAATTCAGTAAAAAACTTGCAATCTGCTGTAGATTGCTACTTAAGTTGCCAAAACTCACTTTGCGGTAAATATAAAGGAAAGGAATCGTGTAAAGGTATTGTGGAAACAACATACCTTATTTGTGGAAATCAAGTAATCCTCGAATTAATAAACGAAAATTCTAGCACCGAAAGTGATATAGCTGAAGAAATTGTAGTTAGAACAAATGCTATTCCAGAAAAATTACAATTTTCGGGGAAAATTTTCTATTTACGAGGAGTTGTAGCATTCTACAGTACATCTAAAGCCATTAATGAAATTGGTCATTATGTAGCAGTTTGCAAGCGACTGAACAAACACTGGGAATTATTCAATGACTCGGAAAAAAAAGTAAGCATTTTACTAATCACAAAAAAATTGCTTATCAGTGCTTAATTTATACAGTTTAAATTCTTGAAAATTAACTTTTTCCCGAATATATATTAGAACTATGTATTATTTAACTATTATTATTGCTCCACGATTATTAATGTGATAAATGTATATTTTGTGGTTATTGAATTTACAAAAATACTAATTATTAATGCATAAATGTGTGTATCTTTATTTTAGAATTTTTTGCATATTTCATTTCAAGATCAATTCATTTTTATGTGTTAAAAATCCATAGACACGTGTAAATATTTTGTGCATACACTTTTTAATATGTGTAATATTTACAACGCTCTCTAAATATTTCTAAGAAATATGTATATTTAGTTATTATTGGTTTTATTACTGCCCAATTATTAATCAGAAACATGTATATTTTGTTGTTTAAAATTTAAAAACTATTTATTAATAGGTCTAAATGTATCTGTGTATCCGCATTTTCGAAATGTTTGCGTACTCAATCTTATGATCCAAACATTTCATTTGTTATAAATCCTTAGCCATGAGTGCTTGTTTTGCGCATACAGCTTTTACAATCTTATTGTATAAAAATAACAGATAAAATTATTCTGTTACCTACAATAAATACAAATTTTTAAGTATTATGATAAAAATAAATTTTAGTTTTTCGGATTTTGATATATTTTATTTTCTATGTTCTTTTTGTAAGAAGGAAACGATTCATGCAATGAGTAATATGCATGTTAAAAAAATATGTTTACCATAATTGCACACTTTAAAATAAATAACAGTTTATTATGCATATTTTATCAGTTTTTTTAGAAATTTTGAAGATATTTTGTGTCATACAGTATTTTGATTTGAGTGACATAAAGTGTATAAATGCATTTTTATCTTGATAGCAAACAAAAAAGACAGTGTCTATAAATATGTAGAAAATATAGTTATGAGGAGAAGATTTTTTGTCAATATCTATTGGAAATATTATTCTACAACTTTTTGATCTGAAAATATGAATTTTTTGAAATACTGTTTTACTTTTGCTTGGAATCGATGTTGATAAAAATTATTTTTACCATTTTGTACAATTTTGTAATAATTAATATTTCATGGTGTGTATAGCATTCTTTATCGGAAATTTTGAAGATCTTATATGCTATAATACATTATGATAGGAGTGATATGAAGAATGTAAATATGTATACTATTCTACAAAAAAGTCGTGCTTTATAATCATGGAAAAAGTTTTACGAAAGATTTATTCGGAAAAGTTTTATTTATTTATCTTTTTTCATTTCTCATTAGAAGAGCATTTTTCGACCTTTTGCGATGAATGTATACATTATGAGATATTTATGTATATATTTATTTAATTCTACATTTCATAGTTGTTGAAGAAGAATTATATTTATTATTTAGTACAGCAGGCAGTATTATTTTATCGTACTTATAAAATCGTTTTTCCCACGTTTTTAATATCTTATGTGTCATACTATATTTTGATTTGAGTGATATGAAAAATGATAAGGAAAAATCATAAGTGTAGAGATAATTCTTCGCAATATTTCACCATAATTTATTGATACAGTATTCAGAAATTTTTTGAACATTAATATACATATATTTTATATCTTTACGTATATATTTATTTGTTTTTACATTTCATAACTGTTCAAGAAACTTTTAAAGAAATTATTATTTTATTTTGTATAAAATTCATTTTTTTTTAATTTGTAGATTACATGTACCAAAATATATTTTGATATGGGTGATATAAAGGACTTCAATTAATATCTTCTCCCTCATTAAGAAAAATAAATGTAAATGAGATAATTAACCTGTAGTAAGAGGGATAACCATTTTCCATTATTTATTACTGCAGCTTTCTTATCAGAATATACACACTTTTCTGTTTTTATTTGTACATTGCATAACGGTTGTTGAACAAATATGTAATTACAATTTAAAGAAATTAATGTTTTATTCTGAATTTAGCATTATTCCTTTTATGTTATTTTGAAGATATTATGTAAAATAATATATTTTGATATGAATGGTACAGAAATGTAAATAAATATATTCTTCAAATCAACGTCATAAAATCATGTAGACAGGAATGTTTTTCAACAACACTGTTTCATTTACCATTTTGTATAATTGTACAGAAACTGTTATTTTATTACGTATGTAGCATCTATTTTGTCTCAAAAGTTGAAGATCGTATGCGTTATAATATATATTTTGATTTGTGTGATATGAAAAATTTAAGGAAAAATCATAAGCGGAGAAATAATTCTTCGTAATATTTCACCATAATTTATTACTACAGCATTCAGCAATTTTTTTAACATCAATATACATATATTTTGTATATTTACGTATATATTTATTTATTTTTACATTTCATAACTGTTCAAGAAACTTTTAAAGAAATTATTATTTTATTTTGTATAAAATTTATTTTTTTTTTAAATCTGAAGATTACATGTGCCAAAATATATTTTGATATGGGTGATATGAAGGACTTAAATTAGTATCTTCTCCCTCAAAAAGAAAAATAAATGTTAATGAAATAATTAACATGTAGTAAGGGATAACCATTTTCCATTATTTATTGCTGCAGCTTTCTTAGCAGGATATATACACTTTTCTGCTATACGTATATACATAATCTTTATTTTTACATTGCATAACAACTGTTGAACAAATACGTAATTACAATTTAAAGAAATTAATGTTTTATTCTGAATGTAGCATTATTCCTTTTATGTTATTTTGAAGATATTATGTAAAATAATATATTTTGGTATGAATGGTGCAAAAATGTAAATAAATATATTCTTCTTAAAAAATCAACGCCATAAAATCATGTAGACAGGGATAATTATTTCGATTTTTTATTTTTTATCCCGTTATGTATTAGAGGAATATTCTGCAGTTTGTTTAGCTGAATATATTATATTTTTAGATATTTAAATTATTTTTTTGGTATTGTACAACTGTTTATAAAAGATAAATGTAAAATAATATATTTTGATATGAATGGTACAAAGATGTAAATAAATATATTCTTCTTAAAGAGTTTTTTTTCTTTTCATCAATAATAATAAAAACAAAATCTGCAGCTTTTTTTTTTTTTTTTTGAGCTGAATGCATACATTTTTAGATATTTATAAATATTCTACTTTATTTTTACAGTGCATAACTTTTAGGTAGATTTCGTAAGAAATACTACCTATTACATTATCACCCAAGTTGGAAATTTTGAAAAATTTTGCAGATCTACGCCGATCATCACTCCCAGAACCCAAAAACACCCCCAGTTCAAAACTTTATATCTATCTATCTATCTATCTATCTATCTATCTATGTCACTTTTTTATGACCACGATAACTGGAAAAATTCTGCATAAATCTTTTCCAAACTGATACATAAAATCAAGGGACATAAAATCTCGGTCAAGTTCGTTAATGGGCAAAATCGAACCAGGGGGGGGGAAATGGGGGGGGGGGGCTTTTTGTGAAAACAGAAAACCCCCCGTAATTTCTTATTTATTATACGTATAGAATCCATTTAAAGTTATTATTACTTCTAGGAAAAGGACCGAAATTTTATGTATGACAGATTTTTGAAATAATTAAAAATGGCCCCAAGGGGGGGAAAAAGGGGGGTTTTAGAAGAAAAAAAATCATAGTTTCGTCAATTCACAAGATATCAAATCCGCGTAAATTTATTATTAATCCTCTTAATATTATCTAAAACTTTTATATTGACAAGTTTTTATAGGACCAACCGTTATAGCAAAAAAAAAAAATTAAAAACAAAAAAATCCCTGCCGGCTCCGCCTGCAAACAAGTTATTTTTCGAAGTAGGCGGTTCCAACTCCCGCATCTTTTCGAAACTGATAAATAAAATCAAGGGGCATAAAATCTCGGTAAAGTTCATTAATGGGCAAAATCGAACCAAGGGGTGGGAGGGTGGGGGGGGGGGGCTTTTTGTGAAAACAGAAAAAAACCCTTAATTTCTTAATTATGACACGTTTGAAGTTATTATTACTTTTAGGAGAAGGGCCGAAAATTTATGTAGGACAGATTTTTGATATAATTAAAAATTGCCTTAAGGGGGGGGGGAGGGGGGTTTAGAAGAAAAAAATTCATAACTTCGTCCATTCACAAGATATCCAATCCGCTTAAATTTATTATAAATCCTCTTAATATTATCTAAAACTTTTATACTGACAAGTTTCTTCTAGGACCAACGCTTATAGCAAAAAAAAAAAAAAAAAAAAAAAAAAAATTCCTGCTGGCTCTGCCTGCAAGCAAGTTAGGTTTCGAAGTAGTTCCAACTGCCGCATCATCGCAAAAAGGTCATTTCTTCCGCAATTCCTGACAAACAGGCGCCCCACGGTCTGCGTCTTCGAAATCTACCTGTGCCTGTAGGCCAAGCCGTCAGGGATTTTTTTATATATACCATTTTGTATAATTTTATGTAGCACATTTAATGTAGCAACGTTTTTTCGGAAAAATTTCATTCGCCATAATAGAGTTTGAGTAGTCATACTTAAAATGTAAATACATATTAATTTTCATGTTACTGATAAAAATTAGGCTATATACTCGTATAAAGGTGTAAAGAATAGTAACTATAGTTGCCATAATTTATTATATGCCTCATAATATATTTTGATATAAGTTTGATATAAAGAATATAAATATATTTTTGATATAAAGAATATAAATATATTTTTACCACATTGTAAGCAAACAAATATGACAGTGATATGCATATGACAATGATATGTTGGAAGGGATAATTTCGTGGAGAATATTTTTTGTTTCTATTATTTATTAGAAGAATATTATTTAGCCTTTTGAAATAAATCTATACATTTTTAGATATTTGCATATTTTTCTCTATTTTAACATTAGAGATCTTTGGATAAATAATTATATTTATCATTTACATACTTTTCCAAAAATTAATATATTTTTGCGAAATTTTGAAGATTGTATGTGTCATAACATACATAATTTAGAATTTTTAATTTTACTCCCACTTTTTTCTTTAACAAAGAAAACATATAATGTTTAGATTGTAAGATTTTTAAAAAGAGAAGTTGATAGAACTTTGAATACTTGGATGTTTGATTAATTAGAATTAGGTAAATCGGCGCTCGTCTGTATTTTGATATGAAAAACGTTAAAAAGTGTATTTTATAAAAAAAAAAAAAAAAAGTTCAGTCAGATACGTTAAGTTGCAAGGTAATAATTATTTGGAAAAATCCCACTTTTTTTTCATGACTTATTAGATAAGCATGCTATTTGAGCTACATACACACACACACACACATATATATATATATATATATGTCTACGTCTGTGTGTCTGTTTCATTTACATTGGATAAGTGTTAATGAAAGATGCTTGTGATTTTATTAGAAATACTACTTTCCTTAGTATGCATTACATTCTTTGATTTTAAGTCAGTTTTTGTTCAATTCCTTTTTCATTATTATATTTTATACTTGTCATTACAATATTTATAATAACCAAATCAATATATTATTACTTTATCATTTATTTATTTTTGCACATACTTAGCATATTATTGAAAATATTAACAATATTTACTCGACATTATTTGCATTTCGGAAATTTCCTCTGTTTTTTTTTATTATTGGAATATTGTATAAATATTTTATTGCAATAAAAAATTCAATTGGAATATTATTAAATTGTTATTAACTGTTTGGTATTTTCCAACATGTCTATTTCATTACATCTGACAATATAGGAAATATATATTAAACTAGCTGAAGTACCTGGCTTTATCAGGGATTTTAAGAATGTTTGTGGTGAAAAATCAATTTAAACATTAAACATGTCATATAGAGACCTTCAAAATGTTAAAACATGCCAATATTTCCATAATAGGTTTTTATCATGATTCAATACATTCCTGAAACTCATATGGAGTTATATTCACCTGCTCACGTTATATCTACTTGCTTTCTCTATTACACATAATGATAAAGATTCTCAAACATTTGAAAAAGTCCGTTAAACTTCCTATATGACGTCATATTAATTTTCATTTTAACTCTCTAATGACGTTATATTAACGCACTTTCTGTTCTTACACATACTCATACTCCTTGTATTATTGAGAAATGTTTGAAAATTTCCGTTATATCTGTCATATTAATATTTCTTTCAATTGTTGAAACTTTTTATTTCAGTTTAAATTTTTCACGTGGAAATCTTTCAATAGAAAATTAACTAGAAAATTATTAGAAAATTAATTAGATAAATTTAGAAAGAATCTTATGGTGGACTTTTAATTGTTGGCAACTGCTATAACGAAAAATGTTTAAATTTGATAGGAAAGTCTGTTAGATGTTTGGTTTTTAATTAATTTAAAATTAACTATACATTATTTCGATTCCGGGTAACTTTAGTTGACTCGGCTGTGTTTTAATATACCTAAACGTAAAATTTCACAATTCAGGCTTTCAAACTGCTCATTTGTATAGAAGCAAAGACAAACGGAAAAAAATTTCATTTTATATATTAAATACAAAATCAGTTCTGTAAAAGAAACGATAGAAAGGAAAAAAACATTACTTTTTTTTTTTCCACAACTATAAACATTTATGTAATTTTTATAACAGAGTGGTAAAACATTTTTAAATGCATTATTAATCACTCCTTACAATAATTTGTATAATAAATAATATTTCTAAAGCTTTAGAAATTTATATCGCAATGTATGCTTTTTAGTTTTAATATACGGAATTTGCTAACACAACATGAATAATTCGCATATTGTTTGCAATTTTTTACCCTTGCTGTTTGTTTCTCCAGCCCGGAGCTCGCACATAAGAATCGTCCGTTACTCCGTAATGGAAGCGGTACAACGAAAATCTCTCGGTACTTACCGGTACTAACGGAGTACTAACGACACGGGCAATTTGTGAGATGTCGGAGAATTTTTTACCCTTGCTGTTTGAAATGCCACTTTTTTCCAGCCCGGAGTAAGAATCGGCCAGAACTCCGTAACGGAAGTGGTACAAACGAAAATATCTCGGTACTTAGCGGTACTAATGGAGTACTAACGACACCTATAATTTGAGCGCGATCGGGAAACTTTAATTTTTTTCCTATGGGAAACACCATGTTTCTCCAGCCCGGAGCTCGCACATAAGAATCGTCCGTTACTCCGTAACGGAAGTGGTACAAACGAAAATCTCTCGGTACTTACCGGTACTAACGGAGTACTAACGACACGGGCAATTTGTGCGATGTCGGAGAATTTTTTACCCTTGCTGTGGGAAATGCCACTTTTTTCCAGCCCGGAGTAAGAATCGGCCATAACTCCGTAACGGAAGTGGTACAAACGAAAATCTCTCGGTACTTACCGGTACTAACGGAGTACTAACGACACCTATAATTTGAGCGTGATCGGAAAACTTTAATTTTTTTCCTATGGGAAACCCCATATTTCTCCAGCCCGGAGCTCGCACATAAGAATCGTCCGTTACTCCGTAACGGAAGTGGTACAAACGAAAATCTCTCGGTACTTACCGGTACTAACGGAGTACTAACGACACGGGCAATTTGTGCGATGTCGGATAATTTTTTACCCTTGCTGTGGGAAATGCCACTTTTTTCCAGCCCGGAGTAAGAATCGGCCATAACTCCGTAACGGAAGTGGTACAAACGAAAATCTCTCGGTACTTACCGGTACTAACGGAGTACTAACGACACCTATAATTTGAGCGCGATCGGAAAACTTTAATTTTTTTCCTATGGGAAACACCATGTTTCTCCAGCCCGGAGCTCGCACATAAGAATCGTCCGTTACTCCGTAACGGAAGTGGTACAAACGAAAATCTCTCGGTACTTACCGGTACTAACGGAATACTAACGACACGGGCAATTTGTGCGATGTCGGAGAATTTTTTACCCTTGCTCTGGGAAATGCCACTTTTTCCAGCCCGGAGTAAGAATCGGCCAAAACTCCGTAACGGAAGTGGTACAAACGAAAATCTCTCGGTACTTACCGGTACTAACGGAGTACTAACGAATGGCATTACTGAATTTCCTCAACTCCATAGGTCCGGGCTGGCGAAATGTACCTGAAAAATTGTTAATTTCTACACAGCATACTATTTCTGTAAAAATAAATAATCTGATAATTACATAAACAGCGATTTACTGCATTTATTTACTGTCCATTTTCGCTAATCCCCTTTCTCTTTTCCGTAAACTATAGAAGTTTTGACACGAAAATAAATAATAGTATAAAGTATCAATCCCCTAATGCTAGCCTAAGATTATCAGATTTAAGTAGCATACAGCGAGGAAGAAGAAGGCATTGTTTTGCTCCGAGTTCATTCCTCACTCAATTGTAGTTCTTGCTTGTAAGCCCATCATTCATTCCTCACTCAATTGTAGTTCTTGCTTGTAAACCAATCATCCAAACAGTCCATTGGACGCATTACGTCCTGATAAAATTGTTTTGGAGGCACTTCGAATAAACCTGAAATTTTCTGTGTGGCGCTCAACACTTGTTTTCACTATCAAATGGAAATGCAAGCCATCCTGCGAATGCGGGACAGCTATGTCTCGACAAAGAATTAGGAGTATGATACAACACTATACAATTTGAAAATGCATTTACTTTCTTATTATTTTGTATGATAATACCGGTGTCAGACTTTAAAATATACATTTCATTAGTTTGTGCTGCTTCATTTCTTCTGATTTATTATTGTTATTAATGCTACTATAAAACTAGCCTGCGCCGCCAGCAGCACACGGGGGTCGCCGGCCGTCATGAATACGACCATCGCGCCCAACCCTCTAAAGGGCTTATTACGCACCAGGGGCTTTGTCTCGCCCCGGCGCTGCGATCGGCCTGGGGCCGCTCCCCACTGCGGACCCCCAGGTCATTTTACCAAGGTCGATGACCTAGGTCGCTACGATAGTAACCTCACACTTGGAGGAAACTTCCGCAGAGACGGAACCTTGATTAACCGCCGAGGAACCCCCGACGACTTCGTTCGCGAAACCCCATAGGGGGAGACGGTCACTAGGCCATATATCGAGCTACCACGACGGCTTTTGCTTTACCACAACTCGAGGGGTGCGAAAACCTACAGAGGTAGTCGCGTTCCTAATGCTACTATAAGGTTGGTGTTTCTATATGCAATAATTAGCATTAGATGCTTTGAGATGAGTGTGACGTAAACGTGATGCAATGTTCGGAAACAATCATAAAATTAAAATTTCAGATCAAAAAGGGACTTTCTTATTTGCTAAAACAGCCCTAAAATTACACTGTTGAGTGATTAATACATCTGCGGAAAGAAAGGGATCACACTTCTCCTAGTGACTCCAAAGCATTTTTTCACATGACAGGACTTTTGAGTTCCATTATTCTAGAATTGTATAATATTCGCCTAATTTCTTCGGATAATTTGTGTCAATAAATAAGGTGATGATTACTATTAGGAAATATTTGGGAGTCAAAGTAGGAAACAAGAGAGCCTTACACGTCTGTGCAGAGAAAGTGACAGAATGAAAATTTTAGACGTGGCGTTATTTCAAATTTAAAGTAAAATTACAAATTCAGATTGTAGATTCAGATTGTAAAATAGAGGTTATTTTACTTTTTCTCCTCGCATAAATAACCTTACTGTGCATTTATTCGACATTCTACATGGAATTTTCCATTTATAAATCTTTTAATCTGGATTATACTTTTTACTTCAGACATATAAGTTTTATAATATTATTTAATAAGTTTTTTAATGTTAATTTGGATTTTATACTAACATAAAAGTATATATTTCTTTTTTCATAAGTAATTACAAAGCAGCGTATATTACATTTTGTAATTATTACATTTAGAATTTTATTTTTCTAACTTTTGAGGTAGTCCTTTCAAATTGTCATATTTTGCCTCTTCTTAAACTAATTGCTCAATCTAAAATTAACACCTTTAAATGGAAACAGAAAAGAAAAATCATACGTCCGGCATAGATCATGGAACTCGAACATTAACAGAATATTTTAAAGAAGATTCACTTTATATCCAAAATTTGTGGAATAAAATGATTTTCATGAAAAATATTTAAAAGCTTTGTCAGGCATAGAAAAAGATGTCTCAAATATTTTTTTTAAGTGAAAAAAAAACCCAGATATTGTAAGTCAATGTTACTTAGCACCTAATTTAATGATTGTATCTATGAAAATTTTATTTACATTTAATATATTTTTTCAAGAAATGTTATTCATAATAAAAACAGTTAATTTATAATAATAATATTTCACATAAAATATCAATATTAATGACATAACGTATTATTATATAAAATAGTATAGCATATAGCATATACAACATCACTCCAAAATTACTGCATAGATTTCACTGATATTTTTACTAGAATAGAGCTTGATCGGCAATTTATGAAATAAGCTATGAAATAAGCAAATCTTGTGCAATTTGGTGCAGAATTAGGAAGATAGAATCGAAAATCTAACGTTTTCTTCACATTTTTATAAAAAAAATACCCTGTAGTTCATAGGTGTTAATCTCGGAACTGACGTGATTAAAAATAAAGGAAAATGACGTCACTTTGAAGCAATTTTCTTACACAAATAATCCCATTTATGAATCCAAATGCAAGTTTCCCTTTAAAGCTGTACTCAAATTCAAACTACCTATTTTTGGACGCATATTTGGATTCATTTTTACTTGAAAATGCATGAAATTGACAAATGCTTTTCTGGAAAATAGTGTAAACGTTTTTCCATTTTTCGGTAAAGGCCAAAGACTATTTTGAAAATCCTGTGAAAGTTAGCGTTATGTACGGAATACCCCGACGCTGCAGCGCAGGAAAGGGAAAAAATTGCCGTCATGATAACAATCGCTTATAATTTAATATGTAATTCATTTATCTAAAAATAAATAACTCTTTTATTTCGAATCACTTCAATAATCCTGTATGCAAGTATCATATTTTTATGTTTAAAAGTTACTCAGAAAATGCGTCAAAGTTTTGCCTTGTTGATCAGGAAAAAATATTTTTTCATGAACCGCCTTACATGCGATACCGTTTGAATGCGGATAAATATGTTTTTCAATTAAAAGTCTGAAAATTACGTTATTTGATTTCAATCCACCATTACTCTTTATACTTATGCTATGTGAACTGTCTTGTAGCCGTCCTTAATTATATCAAGTTATAAAACACCAAATATCCACAACGAATAAATATTTGTTTTTTATTTTATTATTATTCTTTCTTTTTTCTTTGAGTCACCTTTAAATATGACATGATTTTCCACTAAGTACAACAATCCTGGCATTAGGGTCCCCAAACATTCAGTGTTCTGAAAATAATAAGTTTTTTCTTTATTTGTCGACATCATATCAATCAATCGTCAAATTATATAAGACAAGCTGTCTATAGTATTAGTATAGGACAAATCTCTGTGGTGTCTAGGTCCCTGATTTTCTAAATAAGGCCCTGCCTGTATCTATAGGAAATTTTGGCCATTTTATAAATTAAACAGTTCCTAATCTTAGCAGCCATCAATATCTTTTACATTACTTATATTTATCGAATTAAGTAGTAATGAATCGAGGGATGTTGATAATAGCAATAGCAGGGATAATGTGCATAATTTAAATTCTAACCTCCCCATTTCTATAATTATGAATTTCTCTTGCTCCGCCACACAGCATTAATTATTTTCTGCCCAATTTGTTACTTTATAGTATGCAATAAATAATCAGGCATCTAATTATCGCAGAAATGTCCTTTTTCCCCCAGCACTTGGAGTTTAAAATTCTTTAATTTCTTCGATATTTTCTGTCGTGTTTGTTGCTTTACATTCAAATAAATAAATTATATAATTTCACACAAAATGTTTGTTCCTGTTTCTTTCCCCATCTGCAGACAAATGTTAAAATTATCAATACTTTTTTAAATTGTTTGCCTATTTGTGCTTTTTCACTAACATTAAATAACTTCCTGTAAAAGCAACGCTAAAATGCTTTATATAATCTAAACACCCCCCCCTCCACACACACACACACTTTTCCTCCCTAGCATTAAAACTGTTGAATTAAAAAAAAAAATTCTGATCTATTTCTTATATTGCAGTAATACTTAACAACTAAACATTTCTAAATACACTTCAACGTCACAGCACACAGCTTAATCTTAAAAATGCTTTTATATTTTGAAATTATTCTGTCTCTTTATTTATTGTTATTATTGTTCTTTAAACTTGTTTATTACTTTGTAATAAATAATCAGATCATGCAGGTGATGTAAAAGCAAAGGTGGGTGAAAGTAATTAAAGTTTTTCTTTGTCAAAAGACATAAATTAATGTCACATATATAAAAATAATAATAATAAGTATTTTGTAATTATAATTTTTTAGATGAAAAATGCCAACCAAAAATATGCCCTATAACTTGTAGTAATTGCCCACAAATTTTCCTTTTAATATTGTGAAAAATTACTAAACTTCCTCCCTAAGATTTACCAAAGTCTTGCTTCTTGCTCTGTATATACTGAACTTAATTCAAAATACACATTCTCTCACTTTAATTATCTTTTCAAATGACATTTTTATTCTTTATAAGAACAATTTATTTATACCCAGCAAACTATTTCGGTAAAAAAAAAAAAAAATCTGATAATTACATAAACAGCGGTTTACTTCATTTATTTACCGGCCATTTTCACTAATCCCCTTTCTCTTTTCCGTAAACTATAGTATCTTTAATACTAAAGTAAATAATAGTATAAAGTACCAATCCCCTAAAGCTAGCCTAAGATTATCAGATTTAAGCAGAATACAGCGAGGGATAGGAAGGCATTGATTTGCTCTGAGTTCAGTCATCACTCAACTGTAGTTCTTGCTTGTAAACCCCTCATCCATGTCACTAAATTGGAAGAGTGACATCGTCATTATAAGAAATCGGAGGTACCTCTAACAAACATCTGAAATTTTCTGTGGGGTGCTCTATCAAGTGGAAATGCAAGCCATCCTGCAAAAGCGGGACAGCTACGTCTCGACAAAGGCTGACTATATGATACAACAATTTATAATTTGAAAATGCATTTACTTTCATATTATTTTGTATGATAATACCGGTGTAAGACTTTAAAATATACATTTCATTAGTTTGTGCTGCTTAATTTCTTCTGATTCATTATTGTTATTAATGCTACTTTAAAGGCCAGTGTTTCTATATGCAACAATTAGCATTCGCCGCCGTATACGAGCGTGACGTATACGTGATGCAAAAGGGGCTCAAAATCCTTGATTATTCCCACCAATAATTTTTAATTAAAAACGTTGCCTTATTTAATCAGAGCATTTCTGCGGTTCAAATAGGCAAGAATGTCTGTTTTGAAAAACTAATGATAAAAGATCTGCAAAGGATGCTCGTAGAGAACAGGTTAAGAAAACTTATGATTCTTTTAAAAAAAGTTTTGGGGTTTAAGGAAAAATGTATTTGAATAGTTTTCAAAACTTTTGATTTTGTATTTACGTTAATTAAAAGCCAAGATATTCTGTAATTTGTAATGGTCCCCAAACCGGAAGTGATTGTTTAAATATACCGAAAAGTAAGCCTTAAATCTTTCAAACGAAACTGAAATATCCTACTTTTTAATAAATACAATTTTTAAGACATTTTTCTTATTATTTAAAATACTTAGCAACTTTTTATGAGAGTATATAACAACGAAGAATGTAATTTAAATCCGGATACACTTATTTTGTCACACGTTAATTAAAAATTCATTTTTCTCAAAATCACCTTTTCCATTATTTATTATTTATTTTTCAATAACGATAATTCAAAATGTTATCATTGAATTTTTTTCGATTTTGATATGTTTTTTCGGAACTTTTATGTTATCCGGGCACCAATGACCGCTAATTTTTTTTGAATTATGCCAACCCCTTTTTTTCGCCAATCTTATACATTAGCTAATATCAACTAGCCAATATTTTACATTAACTTCTATCAACTAGTGAATATTTTAACATTGCACTATAATATCTTAAAACACTTATTTAAAATTAGCTAATAGTCCAGGGGAAATGTACATGTTACCTTGCAAAAGGTCGGGTAGAAGATTTTATTTTTCCAACTTGTATATGATGAGGCCAGCATGGAAAAACCGGATTATCCAACAAAATTTCTTAAGGGAGAATTTTCTGTGGCCAAAAAACAACAAATTTTTGGGACTTTTGTTTTTGTTGTTTTTTAAATATCTCGAGACTCGTTGTTGTAGCATATTATTTGTTAATTACAATGTTAAAGAAGACAAAATTTTCTACAACTTTCATACTTAAAACTTTTTTAATACACTCAATAGCAAACGCAGTACGACATTTCAAAGATAAGACATTTTTTTTTCGATTTCCTTAAAAACCGTGAAAAACGTAGTTTTATTCCGATGATTCAATGTCCCCCACGGATATAATGATGTATGTCAACTTCTACACATTGACAGCAGAAAATTATCTATTACTTGCACACTCTCTTCTTCATTTTCATCACAAGAGACATATTTTATGTTCAATAAATCTATATAATTTAGCAAGTAGGGGAGAGTGTGGATGACTGAGACAATTTTCATATTTAGACAGTAACTTTAAGTATATACAATTGTTAATTTTAAAGTATTGTTTAAAAGAATATATCAGCATTTAGTAAATTATTGGCAGGGAAGTTAAAAAAAAAATCTTGCTTAATTTTAATAATTATTTTTATAATGCATACATATTGTCCATTTTATTCCATAAATATTTTATTCTGTAGTACAATGGTATATTTTATTTACCAATTATTCATGACTTTTTTTAATGTTTTACTGTTTTAAGTATAGCAAACATTGAATTGAAGTTCCATATAAAAGGAGGGACTTAAAAAATAAATATATATGTAACAAATACTTTTACTTTATAAAATATCTACAATAAAAATGACAACAGATTATTTCATTAACTAATATTATACATTTAAATATATTGCAAAATTTAAAAATTCTATCAATAAATTATTTGAGACCACTATTTTCATAAAAATGTTCAAAATATTAGTTTTACTAAATATTGTTAATATTTTCCCACTTTTATTATATAAATATAACAATAGATTATAACATTTTAGCGTGCAAAAATAGATAAAATTTTAAGATTTTATCTATTAAATGCCTTAAAAAGCTCAAACAGAGAAACTTACTTTGGTTGTTGAAAAATACACTTTTTGGAATATTCTAATCTTCTGTAATATGTACTGTTTTGAAACTATATCTGTTGAATGATCTCAGTGCTACCATTTATCAAATTAAATATCAAGTTATTTATGATTGTAGATCGTATAAACATTTTTGTTGTTACATTCATCCCCTATCTCATTGAATTCCACTTTCCCTACACAATAAAGTAAGGTACGCTATATGACTGCATAAGCTAAATGAAAAAAATGTATTTTAATAATAATAATTTCTACGGGATATTTAACAATATTTTTGTCTCTTTGATGGGACTGTTGTAGGATTATTATCCTGAATAGAAGATATATCAGGATCGTGTTCCTCTACAGCAGGGGTTTCTAAACTTTTAGACCGACATACCACTAAATCGAAGTTCATACTTCCGCGTACCACCAGGTAACAAACGTAAAGCTAATATAGAAAAACCTGTTTGAAAAAACCAAAAAGTGTTTTGGTATAGGAAAAAAGGCACAATACTTAATGACATATTGGCACACACTGATTCATATACTGTTACAGTAGGCTGATTACACTAATTTGCTTCTATCGCTAATAAAAAGGGTGGACTTGTTTTATCAAGCACAGCTTCTCACGTCTGGCTCAATATTAGGAAGTTTTAGTCATAAGTCAGATTCGATGTTTAGTTTATTCCTGTATTTGTTTTTGATATAACAAAGGGTGGGGGGGGGGAAGCACATTCACAGAGATATGTTGTGCTAAGCACAAGCAGACTTTGACGATATCAGACTGTACTTTCACATTCTCGCCAACGAAAAATCGGTTACATTCATCCTTTTGAAAGTGGACTCCAGTCAGCTCAAGAGAGCTGAATAAGTTTACTTCTTTCCTCTATCGGGAAAGACAGCAGGGTGTCTCAAATGAGAAACGAATTTCTTATCCAAAGAATATTTAGCGCATTTAACATAGGCTCGATACAACTGTATTAATAATAAATGCGACAATAATATCGCGCATTAGCACTTGCAAGTTTCTTCATACATTTATGTCTATACTACCTCAAAACATGTGTACCTTTATGTAGCTATATGTACCTATGTAGCTTTACCTCTTTATTATGTACCTACAGTGGTGGCCAAAAGTGTGGACATTTTTTGAAAATTTCATGTTTTTCAACTTTGTGTGCTTGTAGAATATATAAATTTTCACTTAAATACAAACGTTTGTATATCAAATTGAAGGTAATTTAATGTAAAATTTAATAATAAAAACAGTATTACAATATCTGTATTACAAAAAAAGTTATGCAACTAATAGTAAGATCTATCTTAGATTTGCATTTTTTTAAAGTGATACTTACACAATCAATACTTAGTAGGATAACCCTTATTTTTTAAGACAGCTTCACAGCGTTATTTCATCGAGTGAACGAGTGTTTGGAGTTCATCTTTCGTAATCACATGGTGCCAAGAATCAATTATAGCTTCAATAAGTTGTCTTTTATTGGATGGACGTTTTTTTCGTACAAGAATTTTCAAACGTCGCCACAAATTTTCAATTGGATTGAGATCAGGGCTGTTTCCTGACCATGGTAATATATCTATGCCTTTATTTTGAAACCATGCTTTGCATACTTTTGCTGTGTGGCATGGAGCTGAATCCTGCTGAAAAATAAATGGTGCGTTGTTGGGTAAGAGATCCCTGATGGAAGGTATCAATTTTGGTTCCAGGACAGTTTCGATGTATTTTTTGGCATTCAGGATGCCATCAATCAATTGAATTCGGCCCACACCATCTGCAGACATACATGCCCAAATCCTGACATTTCCCGTAAGGCATGGTGACGTCACGGCGACGTCACTGTGAACTCACACTGTGACTTTGTGACCGTCGTCGTGACGTCAAGTGACGTCGATGTGAAGTCATTGTGACCTAAATGTGAGGTCGTTATGGCCGTTTTCAAGGCTTTCTGTGACCTCACAATGTGACTACTTTGTGAAGTCACCGTGCGACTTCAATGTGAAAAATGTGACGAATCTGCATCGGATTGGGTGACCAGATTTTACCCGAATCCTATACGGATTGTTCGGATCAAAATTTTTTTATGGTTCAAGTTTGTGACGTTTGTGACGATACTGCACCGGGTCGGGTGACCAGATTTTACCCGAATCCAATCCAGAAACTTCGGATCGATCTTTTTGAATTTGTTTGGCTACAGAATAGATTTGGATTAGTTGTCGTGTGACCTGATTTTCGTGAACCCGGTCTGACCCGAGTCGGGTATAATGTTTTTACTGTAAGTCTTGTTTGGAATAGAATCTTGAATAAGACCGAGTAACCAGATTTTATCAGAAATTGTGTTACGATACAATTTCCGATGTCGGTTCAGATCTAGAGTCATACACGAATCCGGTTATATACTTCTTGAACATGATTGAATGTCTACTTGAACATGAATGATGGTTGACTGAAACTATATTTCGATTTAACCCGTATTCTTACCCTAACCCAACAACAACAACAACAAACAATCTGTAGGCCCACAACCCGATCGAACCTGATAAATGATTTCGCATAGATTCGGATAACAAGATTTTACCAGATCCGGATAAGATCAACGATAAGAATTGGATCGGCAGTAATTTTTATCGATGCAACTCGTATTCAATTTGAAATTTTGCATCTGATTGGGAAACCGGCTAATGAAGCCGTTAAGCAAGAAAATTATAAATGTAAAATACGCATACTAATATATAAAAAAAGATGAATCCATTAAAAATTATAATAAATGTAAATATTTCAATAATATGAAATTCTATTGTGCAAACAACAACTTTTTAAATTAACTTCTACTTCCATTTGTTTTATGTAACCACCAAAAATATTGACAATAATTAAAACTATTCTATTTTGCTGTTAAGTCTTTGTAAGTGTCTTTAAATATGTATACTTTGCCATATTTCCCCTCGTTCAGTATCATGAAACTTTCTAACACATTTATGAACAAATTTTTAAACGCATGGCCTTGCATGCCTTATTATTAAAACGAATTGGAATGAATAGCGTTTTCCATTTTTAGATAAATGAAATACTTAAGACCAATTTTTGTCACGTTTTTCCCGTTTCTGACGCTGCACGTCGGAAATTTGGTTCAAAACTCCGACTTTGATAGTGTTTTCTGAAACATCATCTGCCGTTACCAAAAATTGGATAACGCCATTCGATTATATATAGGGTAGATGTGCCAGTAATGGACACCAATAAGGAATTTCTTTAAAAATTATTTTTTAATTAATAGTTATAATTGTTATATTCAACATTTTTTAATATTATATTCCTCTACCAACAATATTTAACCATGCTCATAGTCACATTTCTCAATGTGAATCGAAATTTATTTGTAAATAACAGAAATAAATCAAAACACCCTAAATTCCAGTAATAGACACCTCACAAAAAGTAATAGATAATTGATATTATGGTTGTATTTAAAACTAGAATTTAAAGATAGCATATTAATGAAATAAAAAAAGCTGAATTTTTATTGGTTATTTTTTTATAAACCAAAAACTTTGAAGGTGTCCCATTACTGGAAGGCGGTCCATTACTGGCACATCTACTCTATTCTGAATAAGAACACCTGCCAATTTCATGTATTTCCGAATAAAAATGAATTCAGAAATATGCCAGAAATTGGCTATTTTGGATTTGAGAACAACTTTAAAGAAAATATAAGTATACATTTTAAAATAAGCATTCTGAAAAATTTATATTAGGAATCAATTTAAATAATAGCTATACCTATTGTGCGAAATTATTAAATAATAAACATTGTATCAAGCAGTAAAACAGTTTTCGTTGTAAATGAAATATAGAACTTAAGATCATAAATGCCAAAAAAAAATATATATATATTTTTTTTCTTTACAAATTATTTTATTTATAGTTTTTGATAGAATACTAAATGCAGAACTTAAATATCAATTTTTACAGTAAAAACATTCGATAACACAACTGGAAAAATTACCTTAACTAAACAGTTATTTTATTGTTTCATCAATATTTATTATTTTTGTGCACCTAACATTGACATATCTCGACAAATAAATTATTCAATGCATTAAATTGTCACATTTTTTTCCAATATACCGGAAAATTATTTCTGGAAACCTACACTAGCAACGAAATGATCAAATTGCAAATCAAATATTAATAGTTTTAAAAATTGCAATGTTTTTAATTATAATGAATAACTATGAAATATGAACTTTAAAAAACGCAAAATATTAAATAAATTCCTCATTTTACATAACACTTTACATTTAGAATACATATTGTTAGTAAATACTTTAAGCTTTTGTTCCAAACAGTCTATTTTTAAAAATTTAAAACATTAAAGATAAAATTTAATACAAGAGATTTTTAAAGAAATCTTAAACATCTTAACTTTTAAATAATGCACTATTAAATGTACTAGTACTAAACATGCACTATTAACAAAACTGCGAAGACACTGAAAGTTACCTGCTGATCTATAGGTAAAGGGGTTACGATTGAATGCTCCTTATCTGCTTCCCTTTCATTGAAGAATTAGTCTGTAAATCCACTACAATAATTTTCAAATTATTCCAGCAGAAGTGATGTGTTCATAGATCTGAGAAATCAAATATCACCCAGGCCTTATGAACGCACCCGGCTAGACACAGTAAGATGTTAAAATGGATGGTTTACTTTAAAATGGAGATTGTTCACTTTAAAACGTTAATTTACTTACACAGTATAAATCTACAAACTTAAAAGAACGCAACACACGCTAATCCGAACTTCGAATGAGAAAAAATCGTCTGCCTTCAATATGCGCGCGCAGTATTGTTTAAACACAGCAAAATAACAACTAGCAGATGTTTCCAACTTTATCGTAAATTATATAGGAAGAAAATAATTTAAATAAAGACATTTCAAAACCTTTTTAATTTATATGGCTGAAAAATGAACTTCTAATGATGCTATAATATTCTTTTTTTATATGAGAGAGTTTTGTATTCTTAGAAATAAGCTGTGAAAATTTACATTTTTATATATTTTTTAATCCATTGCATTTGCTTTAGACGTCGAAAGTAAAGATAAATTTTAAATAAAAATTGATTTAATAGGCTTTATAAAGTAATTTCGATATAAATTTAAATTGCAATCAAATTTCCTAAGTACAAATTTTTCATTTTTTACACTCTATCGAAAAGAGCAATATATTTAATAGAGGTGACATCTTACTAAGCACTGGCCAGTTTTGGATAACTTGCTATAGGAATGACATATATTTTATAACATGTTTTTAATTCATTTTTGCTCGGAAATACACGAAATTGGCTCGTGGTTTTATTCAGAAACTATGTTATTGAAAAACCTTTTCCATTTTTTGTTAAAAGCAGAAGATCTTTCAGAAAAGAATGTCAAAGTCGGCGTTTTGATTTGAATATCCGACGAGACAGTGAAATACAGGAGAAAAACTGGTCGTCACGTGACACGAATTGCTTATAACTCGATAAGTAACTAAATTTCTATTTAAGGATTTTTACCTGTGTATTATATAGTATATTTTGTTAAATTTCATGAAAATGGTAATGAAAATTGTAAAAAATTATCTGCGTCACATATGTAGACAGATATTTATTTATTATTTTACTTAGGAAATACTCAATATATTTAAATAGTGTGTGAGAATATTTTTATTAATGATTTAGGTACATGACATAATTCAAATCTATATTTTATGAGTTTTTTTTTCCAAATTCACTCTCCGATCACACCGTGAAGTCACAGAGTGTTGGCATTTTGGTCATAGGTTTTACGTAACTTATGTGACTTGCAGTGACGTCATTGCAACGTCACAAAAATTTTTAAAGCTGTCAAAAAGTAATTTTCTTTATGCCATAAGATGTTCTAAAGTTTATTTTAAGTTTTCTTTAGATCTCCAAGACGTTCACATTTTGGTCACAGTGTGACGTTACAAAGTGGTGGCATTTTGATAACAGATGTGACGTGACGTACGTGACTCACAGTGACGTCACAATGACGTCACTGTGACTGTGCATGCTATGCGGGTTGTTGGGTTTTTTGTAGTTACTTCAATGCAATCAGGATGAAGTGCTTCTCCTACTCTACGTCTCACGTATGTTCTACCATCACTACCAAAGAGCGATATTTTACTCTCATCGCTCCAGATTACTTGCTTCCATTGATTTTCTGACCATTTAATGTGCTCTTTTGCCCACTTAACTCGTTTTTCGCGTTGCTTTTGATTTATATATGTTTTTTTTTTAAATTCTAGCTTGTAGTCCAAATCCTGATAACTTTCTTCTTATTGTTCTTGAACTTACTGCAATACTCGCTGCATTCATTTCACATCTAATGGCATCTGATGAAACTTTTCTATCTTGAAGGCATAGCCGTTTAATTTTTCTATAGGCAGTAGCACTTGTGCATTTTTTTCGGCCTGATTTGGCCTTATTTTCCACTGATTTCGTTTTTTCATAACGTAAAACAGAACTTTTGTACACCAGAACAAGTCACTGAACCACCAACTTGTCTTGCAATTTCAGCATAAGAGAGGCCATTTTCTCTCAATATGACGATTCGGATTCTTTTTGTAGATGTCCAATTAGTTCTTCTTGTTGATGACATTGTTTAAAATTAGTTTAATTAAAAAAAAGGAATTTTAAATATTCAAAAACAGCAATACTCTATTTAATTGTACTAGTATGCATCATTCCGCAAAATATTTCCACAACAATAACTCTTTTACCATCCAAATAACCTAAACTATAGTTACAGACATTTGATTGGTCCTCGGAACAGTGTTTGTGATTGGCTAGTACGCTTTTATTACAAAACACGTCCTTATTCAAAACGATTTGTGTTTGTTTGTTCTACTAAAATAAGCATAAATTTTTTTGTAATACGGATATTGTAATACTGTTTTTATTATTAAATTCTACATTAAATTACCTTCAAATTGATTTATAAACGTTTGCATTTAAGTGAAAATTAATATATTCTACAAGCACACAAAGTTGAAAAACATGAAACTTTCAAAAAATGTCCAAACTTTTGGCCACCACTGTATATGTATAGCTTTACCTCAAATCCACACTACATATGTCCACAGTTTTTGTTTGATTTCAGATCACCATTTTAAATAACCTAACTCTGTTAAAAACTAATTTTCATGAAATAGAAAGAAATTATGCACATTTTGTACAAGAGAAGAAAAATATTTCAATCAACAGAATGAATTAAGTCATAATGAATAGAGGAAAGTACTTCCCTCTATTCATTATGACCTAATTACATGATATAGGAGTTTCCGTGCTATTTCAAGATTCATCATGTAAATGCTATAGTTATAGCTCTGATGAACGAAATTAGCGCTGTAGTTCGCAGCCTTGACCAACAAATAAGAGTGAGATATGCCAGTCCAGGATATCGTCGGGATAGCTCAGTAGGGAAAGCGTTGGTACGGCAAACCAAAGTACCCATGTTCGAGTCTTGGTCCCGGCATATTTTCACTCTGTTGGAAAAATTCTCAACATGATACTCCAACCATTGGATAGAATGAATTAATTTGTGAAATATGTTTGAAATAAACCTTTTTTTTTCAACACTACCTAGAAGCTCTTCCAGTACAAAGAGAACAATGTGTTACAAATTACACTTGGAATTTTAGTTTGTTTTAACTGCACCTACTCACACAAGCTACTCCTACTTCCAACCATCCAGACTTTACTTTCAAATAATTCAATTTATAAAGAATATTTAAAAAAGTTCTTCTGCTAATTAAAAATACTTCATTCATTAATTTTATAATTCGGTCTTTATTAAAAAAATTATTTTTTATCCGTATAAATCTAATAATTATGTTTTTAATTCTGGAAAATTGATTGTATCATAAGCGGTGTGTGCGAATTTCAGCAAGTCTGCAATAACAAACATTTCTCGTAACAAAAAAAAAAAAAAAAAAAAAAAAAAAAAGAAAAGAAAAGAAAAGAAAAGAAAAGAAAAAAAAAGCGTTTGCAGATCCAAAATCGATTTTTTTTCTTAAATTTCCAAGCAATAAAGACTAGCCGGTTTTGATTCCATACTAATATATTGCATTCTGTATTTTTGATTCCATAATAATATGCTGCATTCTGTATTTTATTCCACGTACTAGTATCGGACTTCTGCGTACCAGTAGCCAGAGCTTCCCGTACCATAGTTTGTATCAACACCTGCTCTAGAGGTATTTTTTCTTTTTCCCTGCAGTTATTTGTCACCTGTCCCATCTTTCCAATACCCACTCTATCTATATCGAACGGGTATGTAAGTTGAAAAAATAGCCTCATTTTTGAAAAGCTGTACTGCACTTAAGACAGAGAGCGTGCAAATAACATATAATTTACTGCTATCAATATGTATAAGTTGACATACATGATTAAATCCGTGGAGAACATTTGAATCATCGGGACAAAACTACGGTTTTCATGGTTTTTAAGGAAATCGAAAAGATTGTCTTATTTTTTAAATGTCGTACTGTGTTTTCTATTTCGTGAATTAAAAAGCTGTAAATATGAAAGTTGTAGAGAATTTTATATTTTTTAACATTGTAACTAACAAATAACACGCTACGACAACGAGTCTCAAGATATTTAAAAAACAACAAAAAAAGTCCCAAAAATTTGTTGTTTTTTGGCCACAGAAAATTCTCCCTGAAGAAATTTTGATGGATAATTTGGTTTTTCCATGCTGGCCTCATCATATACAAGTTGGAAAAATAGAATCTTCTACCCGACGTTTTGCAAGGTAACGCATTTTTTTGGTACATTTCCCCTGTACTACTGTGCGGGAAGAAGTTATTTGACAGGATTTCGTTCGGTTGCTTGAAATTATAAGCTACCGATGTGATTTAATTTCTATCAGAGTGTTTTCATTTGTAAATAGTTAAACCTGTTTTTTAAGTAAAATTATTTTTATATAAATGAATTTCTGGTGTAAGTTGTATATTAAAATTCACGTATTTTTCATTCTTCGTTTTAAGTATAAAAAATATCTTCAAGGGCTCGGACGACTAACCTGTGGTACGCGGCCGAAATAGCCTCATTTTTGACAGGCACTTAAGATAGAGGGTGTGCAAATAAAGGATAATTTACTGCTATAAATATGTAAAACTTGACACCCATGATTAAATCCGTGGGGAACATTTGAAACATCGGGACCAAACTACGTTTTTCACGGTTTTTAAAGAAATTGAAAAAAATGTCTTATTTTTGAAGTATCGTACTGCGTTTGCTATTGAGTGTATAAAAAAGTTTTAAATGTGAAAGTTGTAGAGAATTTTGTCTTCTTTAACATCATAACTAACAAATAATACACTACGATAACGGGTTTCGCGCTTTTACAAAACAACATAAAAAGTGCCAAAATTTTATTGTTATTTGGCCACAGAAAATTCTCCCTTGGGAAATTTTGTTGGATAATTCGGTTTTTACATGCTGGCCTCAGTATATACAAGTCAGAAAAAAAATCTTCTACCCGACCTTTTGCAAGGTAACGCCTTTTTTTTGTACATTTCCCCTGGACTATAAAATATAATCATAATAAAATATGTAAACACAAACATATCAATACAAATAACAGAATCTCACATAAAAAGTTCAAACGATGCCAATTGAAACATGATTTGGGGAGTTATCATTGGCGCCCAGCTAATATAAAAGTACTGTTTTTTCCTTATCTTTTCTGGCCATGAACTAAAAGAATGCAGGTAATAAGAGTATTTTTTTTTATATTACCGACGATGTTTGAATAACGAGGACGTAAAATATGCCAAGTATCTAGTATTGATTGTTTGACTAGTTTTAAAATTTGTTTTTATAGAAATGGTCTAACAGTTTTAGTTCCATCCCTGGATAAGTGTGCGACGATTATTTTGATACGAAATTTATTTGAATTGGATGATAAGATTTGCACGTAGCATTTTTGAAATTTTCTAACATTTCTTCACATTCTCGATATATTTATCAGTTTTCTAAAACTAAAAGTTATTTAATAGAAATATAAACTTAGCATAGTTAACTTATTTAAAAACTAAAATAAAAAATGCTCGTTAATTTGTTTCCATCTCATGTTATATTTTTAAAAACTGTTCCGAACGTATTCGGATACCATAAATGGAAAAACTAATAAACTTACTTTTAACAGTAAGGGATTTTGCGGGGTTTTTTTTTCATTATTTTTATTCATTTTAACCGTTTGAAACTGATATAAACTGAATGTTAGAAGTGATTCTTCTGAAATTCTGTTATATTGTCTCTATACTTGTTCTTTGATTAACACTTTTTGTGACATCACATATTCTATTTTTAAATCGAAAAAGTATGTTAACCCTTTGTACTCCGTTGTCGCCGCTGCGGCGACATTCAATAAATCCAATAAATTTATTTCTGGCACCAGTAACAATGAAAAGTAACATTTGCCTTATTTAATTAGAGGATTTTCGACTATTAGAGCATTTCGTGCAAATGAAGGTAACTTAAAAAAAAAGTGGTGCCAACAGAATGAAATTTGTGTTAGAGACGCCGGAGCGCAAAGGATTAACTATAAACAATTCAACTGTTTAACTTTCATGTATTGAGTTATTTAATAGTTGTTAACTACGGTCTAATTTTAAGATAATAATTTTCACTTTATTTAAATATTTATCGCAGGGCTGCCACTTGTGACTGTTTTGTATTCTATTTGATTTTCAACAAGTAAAGTATATGATATATTTCTCTTGCACATGTTGTAAAAGTATATTTTAAGGATTTTTATTTATAAAAAGTGGGGTGAATTGTATATAACAAAAAAGTCGTCAGTGGCAGCCTTGCTATCAGGATTTTTCTCTCTTCCTTTCTTTTCTTTTACCTTTTTCTTTCTTTCTTTAATTAATTTTTACATATAGTTTTCAATCTCCATATGATACAAAACGTCACAATGTACGTTATGAAGACTCACAATTTTATAACATTCAGGGATGCTGAATCGCATAGAATTCTGAAACTTTGACGTATGAGACTATGATGTATATTCTCATGTAAATAGAAACATCATAACAATTTTAGTTTCAAATGACTAGTACATCAATGTTTTTCATCATTTTAGATAATGGAAATAATTTAGCGGCTTCTTTTTCCAGTTGTTTCAATTTATATGTATAATAACGCAAGTGTTTTGAAATTAATCCAGTTTTGTAAGTTTTAGAGTGTATTTGCGAGCCATCTTCTTCTGAAAATTATGTGCAACTGTATTCAATTTACACTTTTTACTCTGAGCTGAGTTCTTGATACGAGGGGAAATAGGCAGACGTAGAATTGCGGTGGATCCCTTTAGGGTTATCAATGAAATAGCAGATTCGAAATCTTCCAGATGTGCAGTTGGTCTATCAGGGGAAGGGGTTTTGCATCTGGAAACACTTACATAAAAACAGTTACGAATCGCTGTTGGATATGCCTTGTGAATCTTTAGCCTTCAGTAGCGATTCCTGATACTCAATCTGGGCATGCTCATTTTCACCAGTTTTTTTCCTTTTAAATTTCATTGCCTTTTTTTATCGTAAAACATCGAGAAGACTTTCTCCGAGGCGCCTGCAGTCACAACCACACATCCCCGGTGCATGACAAGTGGAGAAAAAAATAACTGGTTAGTACACTGAAGCAAATTTGGTACACTGTAAAAAAAAAACTCGGATACGTTACGCTATCTGATGGGGCAGCAATGTGGCCCATCGGTTCTGTTATGTTTCCGCATATTTCGGTCAGATGTTCGTAAAAGTTTCTGCAGATTTCGGTCAGATATTCAGAAATGTTTCTGTATATTTTGGAAGCATTTACGTGCATTTCGGAAACGTTTCTTTATATTTCAGTCAGATATTCAGTAACGATTCTGCATATATCGGAAATGTTTTTTGTATACATCGGAAAGGTTTCTGCATACATCGGAAACGTTTTTGTATACATCGGAAATGTTTCTGTGTGTTTTGGGAATTAATATTATCAGACTCTATTTTATTGCATATTAATATTACATTCGCTAGAAGCGTGGTTGGGTTTTCTGCGAAGTTCGGTGAGCGAACTCGGTAATCATACTATAGAAATGATCCTATGAAGCATGATCTTGTAGATGAATTATACTCTAGAATTAGCAATATTATAAACTTTCTGTAATTTGTGGTGTGATATATTTTCTGAACTCGTTTCATTATTCACCTTTTATTGTTAGACTGCTACTTAAGATATCACTTTAAAGTTATTTATGCAGGCGAAATAAACTTTGAAAAAACTTAATTCTATGACAAAGACTTCTGTCATTTTAAAATAACTCCAAATTTGAGAGTATGTCCTTCTACTGAAGAGAGGCTTCCAAATTTTCCTTTATAGGAACAGAGTTGAGTCGTCTGGAAACTTCTTTAGTTTACCTACTACAAGTTTACAAGTACAACAAGTTTAGAAGTTGTTGTATACACAGTTAACCCCTTAATTCTCTCTCCCGTCAATATCACGGGCTGAGGTGTCGTTCGTTATTTCTCGTGCCCGTCATATTACCGGGCTCAAGATTGGACTGCTGGAAAAAACTTCTGAAACCAGATAAATTTAACTGAAATTTCCATCTGAAGATTCCATTGCACTGATTGTGATGTTGGACTTTGTATTGCATGTTTCAAAATATATCATACTCAAAAGAGTTATTGATAATCAATGTTTAACGTGTATATATTATATAAAATATTATTTCTAGAATTTGTGAAGACGGGAAAATTGAAGATTTTATTCGCATTAATTTGTATGGTGTAAAGCTAACATTAACCTCTTAATTCTCGCGCCCGTGATTTTCACGGGCAGTGTAAACTACTTTTTTTTAAATTCAGATTGTTGACCAGTTTTTTTCTAAATAGTGCAATTGGCTTTATTTTCGCATCATTTTATCTGCCGTAAACTACGGTGAATATTTCTATATCAAAAAATGGGTGGGAATAAAATAATTTTAATTATAAAAAAAAGTAGCCTACACTTATCGGGGGGCGGTGCTTAAGGTGTTAACTGTTAACGGGCGGTGGTCACAAAAAAGGACACCTAATTTTAATTCCAAAACTGACAAACGGCACCAAGAATATTTAATTAAAATTTTCCTTTTGTTAAGTACCGGAAAATAAGCAAGTTTATATTTTCTGATGAATTCGTTTGTTATTTCTGGTGTCAGTCCATTATTTCATCATTTTACAAACAGACTTACTCCGCGCCGGAAAGGATTAATACACAGAATTGTCGTATGATGGCATTTCAACAAATGTGAATTTGTTCCTTAACATATTGTTTTTTTGCCTTAAAAAAAACTAATTGCATATTTTATTTAGAAACCTTATAATTACTCAATTTCTGTAATAAAAAAATAGGTACTTTTTTGATGTTTTTTTGAAATATTAAGCGACCCTGAAGGGGTTAAATAACTCGTTCGATAGTTTCTTTATACTCTTGTTCCATGAATCTATAATAAATATTATATATTTGATTGAGGAATAATAATGTAGTACTAGTATTAATGAAGTACAGATAGCACCGTATATACGTCTTTAACATCTTTTCGTTTTGAGATCGGTTCCGTTTCATAACTTTTCTAATGATGAAATGTATCCTTTACATGACAGAACAAATTCCTAATTTCACTTATACTATACGTTTTTCACTCAGTTTTTATGAATCAGATATTTGTAAATAAATAACGTTGAAAATTTGATTTATGGATCTATAAATAATTCTTTTTTTAAATGCAGCCTCATGAGTAGATAATGAAAATATTTAATTTTCCTATACTTATAAATAGATAGATTTTAGTAATACCTTTCAACATTTTTTTTGATCTTGTAAATAGTTATACTATTCGAACATATTTTATATCTGTGGTAATTGTTTTATTTTCACGAATTGTATACTTATAAATAGATATATTGATAAAAATGTTTTGTCTGTTTGTAAATATTTTTATTACAGTGTTTTACAACTATCATGCTTCTAAATATATTCATTTAAAGGTATTATTTTATTCGCATAACTTGAGAAGTGCTGAGATAACCTGAGAAAATAAATATTTTTTTATAAGTATACAGTTCATAAAATAAAATAATTATTTACAGATACGAAATCCTTTGACATAATATCTATACTTACAAGAGTAAAAAATATATTTATTTAAAGGTATAAAAATAATACATCTATTTTAGGAAATAAAGCATTTTCATAATGCATATGCATCTGTTTACAGCATGGAATTCACGAGACCGGATTTTAAAAAAAGAATTATTTATAGATTTATAAATCAAATTTTCAATTATATTTATTTATAATTATCTGATTCATAAAAATTGAAGGAAAAACGTATAGTATAAGTGAAATTAGGAATTTGTTCTGTCATATAAACAATACATTTCATCATTAGAAAAGTTATGAAACGGAACCGATCTCAAAACGAAAATATGTTAAAGACGTATATACGGTGCTATCTGTACTTCATTAATACTAGTACTACATTATTATTCATCAATCAAATATCTAATATTTATTATAGATTCATGGAACAAGATTATAAAGAAACTATCTAACGAGTTATTTAACTTTGTGTATACAACAAAAGATTAACTGCAAATGTAATATTAATATGCAATAAAATAGAATCTGATAATATTAATTTTTTTAAGAAGCATATTGTTCTCTCAAATAAAAGAAATTATAAAACAGAATACTTACAGCTCATATAAATACGTTGCATCTGCATCTGTTTTAAGCTGTCTTTCCTCTCAAGAACAATAGAAATCACGTGATAATGACATGTGCAATAGGTCGGAGTAGATGAGCAAGCGCAAATATTACTTCATTTCGAATTCCATTTTAAAACTTTACACGGAATGAGTGTAACACTTCCGAATTTTTCAGTAACCATCATTTTACACTACCTATTCGAAAACATTTCCGGTATGGAGTGTAACGTTTCTGACTTCTTCAGAATAATTCACCGCTTTGAATATTTTTCCGAAAATACATGTAACGATTCCGAAATAACAAGTAACTGAGGAGAACACAAAGTTTACTATAAATTTCCGGAAACCTTTCCGCCTTGTGCGGAAACGCTTCTGAGTTTTTTTTACAGTGTAGCAAAAAAGGGGAATTGATTTAGTTAATAAAATAAAGAAAATGCGGGAAAAAGAGCTTCAAGAAAAAATAAAACGAGTAAGTAGTTTAAGTAAAGATAAACAAATTACATTGTTGAGTGATTAATACATTTGCGGAAAGAAAGTCATCACATTTCTCCTTGTGACTCCAAAGCTTTTTTTCACACGGCAGGACTTTTGAGTACCGTTATTTTATAATTGTATAATATTCGTCTAATTTATTCGGATAATTTGTGACATTAAATAAGGTGATGATTACTATTAGGAAATATTTGGGAGTCAAAGTAGGAAACAAGAGAGCCTTACACTCGCCCCTTATTGTAAAAATCTTTTTTCTTTCTTAGCATTCAACACTCAATTTTATTTATCTTTTTAAGGATTATCGTAGTGCAAATTCTCACAAGGAAGCTCTTTCTGAAAGAATAAAAAACAGTTGCACAAAATAAAATATCGTAAGACGTGACAAAGATGTGGTACAAAGCTGTTTTGTCACCTTTAAGGGGTTCGGAACACAAAAATCTTCAATTTTTTGAAAAAATATGTTATCGTATTAGAAAATTCTCTGTATTTTCCCGCTTAAAATGACGTTTAAGTCATGTTTCTATCTTAAACAGAACAGGATATATTAATTTCTTCTTTTAAAAATCTAGCTTTTAAATAGTGTTTGTCATGGAAACGTTTTTGCTTTTTTTTTCTGCATGGCTGTTTTTTCCAACTATTCACTTTTTAAAATTTTTATTAAGTCAAGAACCATTAGATATAAATGGTTTAAACTTGGAACATGTCTTTTTCAATTAATTCACTTTAATTTTGATTCAGCAAATTTGAATAAAAAAATATTTTTAAAAAATAAGTTACATATATATTTTTAAAATTTTATTTAAAATTTTTTTGAATCATAATTAAAACTTATATATTTCTGTTTAATTAAATGATTTTTTTTTTTTTAATATGACGAATAATATTTAGAGTTATAACAATTTTAAATAACCTCACGTTTTTTAAAAATTTTAAATTAAAAAAAAAAACTTTATGAGAAGTTTTATGATTTGATTTTGTTAATTATATGGTTTTAACCATCACAAAGGGAAAAAAACCCCTCACAATTCTAATGCAATGAATAAAAATGTTTTTAATATGTGTCCAGGAAGTTAACGTAAAAAAGCAAAACAACAACATCTGGAGTGATTCCACTCAACTTTCCGAACACTTTACAGAATACTATGCGTTGGTGTAAATAGTAATATAACAAAATATAAACAAAAATATTATGTCGTACTAAGAACACGTAAAGACCCATTCATATATATATAAAAAAATTTACCTGAAACAATATTCTGGACTTTCTTTTCAAAAACTGGGTTAAAAAGGATCCAACACGGTAAAATCAAAACTCAAAACTCAACACGAAATACAGTTCCTGAACGGTTGCATTACTTTATACTTTTTTGAAGCTGTCCAACTGGACAACTATTTCATGAACTCATTCTAAAAAACAATACACGACTTGAAGTTTCTTGATTTGCTATATATACCTAAAACAATTCATCTATTTATTATTCTGGTGTGAAACTTTGTGTTATAAATTTTCTTAGTTTGTGTTACGTACACTCTACATTATCCGAAACGTATTCAACTAAGAATTCGATGCATAATTGATATGTTCCGATAAATAGCAAGACGTATTAAAAGTGTCATTTTATGTTGTTTTTAAAATGTGCTTCCATTTATAGGGCACATCAATTATGCGTCAGAATCTTCTTTAATACGCTTAGGATAATCGGAAATCTATTGTATTTGTATTCATTCTATTTTATTTCACTCTTTTATTACAATTAAGATTATTTTTGTATGTAAAGATGAAATTTTGCTATCGATTTTTCACTGACTTCCTGGTATGATAGATTTATAAAAATCCTGTATAGATAGTTTAAATTACGGCATACGTAATAATTTAATTACGAGCGCCATGATTTAAATAATGATTTTTTTTTTTTTTTTTTTTTTTTTTGCTGATACCATATATTAAAAAAGACACAGAGTCAAAATTATCATTTTCGTAGTAAGGTCACTAGTTCACGATTTCAACCAAGCGTAAATTAAAGCGGTTTCATTATTAGTGATTCACACGAAATTAACATATTGTAACGGATCTTATTTGGAACTACATAAATTGAAGTTTATCATATTAGGCTTGATTTTTAAGATAAATATCGAATGTTCATAAAAAGTGTTTTCTAGAAAAACTATTTTTACTATTATACTAATTTTAATGCAATCCTAAGCATTTATTTATTACTAGCTGATCCACCAGTCGTTGACCATTCCCTCGAAAACACTCATAATATCACTGCACGAAATGGTAAACCTTTCGTCTATTGAAATGTAAATAAATAGACAGGCTCCGAAGCGGAAATAAATTCAATACGATCCCCCCCCCACCTCCAAAAAAAAAAGTCTGGGTCAGTTTTTGGCCAAAGTTAAGAAATGTTACCATTCGACTTTGACAAAATTTGCAGTTTCGGAATCGGAAAAATAAACTACGTATATACTCTGAATGTCGAATTTATGCCTCCAATAGTTTACTTAATACATCAAATAACGAAACAGGCTAAAGTTAGTTTTAGCTGGTTTGTTTTTCTAAATGAATCACTCGTTGCCATTGGGAAAAGAAAAATAACCGCTTTTCCACCGCCACCTACCTCAGCATTATACAGATTGATGTGGATCAGCACAACGGTTTTTTAAAAATATTTTGGTGTTATCCAAATGATGGCGTACATTAACTATAGATTAATAAATTCACCATGTCAGTATTCATTTTTAATCTTATTGTTTCCAATATCGATTATTTGTTTGCTGAATAAAGAAAAAACGATAAAATTTTGTACGATAAAATGCATATTTTCATTTGTTTATTTTCAAGCTTTTCGACGATTGTTGCAAGTAACATTTATTGCCATTGTTTCATGCAATTATTATTATTAAAAGCATTGTTAAAGTGGCAACAATATAGTTTGTTACAAATCTTTTAATTTTTCGCAAAAATTAAAAAAAATTACCGTCTAATTTTCTGAAATTTTGCATTTTCGGAACCAAAAAAATAATCTACCTATATACTGTGAGTTTCGAATCGATACCTCCAGTAGTTTTCTTAATACAACAAATAACGAAGCAAGCTAAAGTTAGTTTTAGCAGGTTTAGTTTTCTAAACGAATCACCCGTTGCCACTGGGAAAAGAGAAATAACTGCTTTTCTACCCCCATGTACGTTAGCATTATATATATAGATAGATAGATGTGGATCAGCACAACGGGTATATTTTTTAAACCTTTTCGTGTTACCCAAATGATGGCGTACATTAACTATAGATTAATAAATACACCATGTCAATATTTATTTTTAATCTTATTGTTTCCAATATCGATTATTTGTTTGCCGTATTAAAAAAAACATTTTTTACCATAAAATGCATATTTTCATTTGTTTATATTCAAGATTCTCGTCGATTGTTGCAAGTAAGATTTATTGTCATTGTTTCATGCAATTATTATTATTAAAAGCATTGTTAAAGTGGCAACAATATACAGTAGGACCCGTATTTAACGAGGAGCTCGGGACACAGAAAAATGTTCGTTAAATCAGGTCGCTCGCTACATCCGAATCCAAGTTAATAACTAGTATGTACATAAAAAAAAAAAAACTTACGTGAATTGCTGCTTGATAATCTTTAATGAGAAGTTCCAAATATTCATCCAAAGTTTATTATCTGACTTTACAAATTTTGTTAAATTTATTTTTCGTAGTAAAACTTTAATGCATTAAATGTTGCATCATCAATATTTTTCCTTGCTTCAAAAAACTGTTCAAGATTTTGTAATGACTCTGCAGCACAATCACGTGACGGTATTTTAATTACAGTTTCTTCTTCCGAGTCACTATGACTATCACTTGCATTTTCCTGTGCCTGCACGTTTACCACCTTCATGACGATATCTTCAGTGGAGAGTATGCCCGAGGTTAAGACATCATCATCAACGTTATTGTACTCATTGATGTTTAAAACATCGTTAACCTGCTGAATGTTATTTTATTACAAACAGACTGAGAGTCACAAGTCATCTTCATCTTCGAAGTCACCATCTGTTCTGTCAATCCATCCAGCTTTCCTGTAACAATTTTGGATACATGATTGAGTCACACTTCCCCAAGCATCTGTCATCAGGTGTATAGCGTCAAGAACAGAAATTTTAAGATCCTGATCTTTTTCATTTCTCTCTAACAGCGTGAGAATCAATTGCTTTCTGTAATAGCATTTGAAACTGTGAATAAGAACAAGTTCGAGAGGCTGTAACACCGAGGTTGTGTTAGGCGTTAAGAAAACAAGTTTTATGTTTTTTCAATTGCTGACTTGCGGGTGAGCAGAACAATTATCAACAATGAGTGCAATCTTTGTTTTCTGATTTTGGAGCACTTTATCCCACTCGTGAAAATAGAATAAAAATAATTCCTATGTTATCCATGCCTTTTTGTTCGATTTGTAAGTCACTGATGGGCTTTTTACCCCTTTAAAGCATCTTGGATTTGCAGATTTACCGACGATAAAATTTTTTTATCGTCTTTGCCTTACATGTTACAACACATTAACAGAGTTAAGCGATTTTTCATCAACTTACCACTCACACATTTTTCACCTTTACAAACTTCATCGTTTGATAAGGGATTACATTGTAAAAGACGACAGCCTCATTGGCATTGTCAATGTTATCTTTAGTATACTTTTCACGTAAATCCTTCCATGTGCAATCCAACTAGACATTCACGTCCTTGTCGTTCACAGTTTTTCTGCACAGATGTTGTGCCGTTGCTTGAAACGATGTAGCCATCCATTAGAGCATGAAAAAACTGTGTAATCTACCTGAGCTTCAAAAATTTCAGCTTGGATTTTAATGATGGACCCAGTTATCGGCAAACAAGAATTCCGTTGCTGAACAAACCATTTTAACAGAGCTTCATCCAAGTCCTCTTTTTCACACTTCTTCAACCGTTTGCGATCCGTCACATTCGCTTCATATGCTTCCATTAAGGATTCCTTGTTTTTCAAACGAGTTGGCACAGTTGAACTGCTTACATATTGCAAAAATTTTTCACCTTTATCTAAGAGTTTTATAATTTTTACTTTTTCTCTTACGGGTAAAACTTTACATTTTGACATTTTAAACAGCAGAATAAAAAACACGCTCCCAAGAAGAGGCACAAGCCGAAAATATGATTTTCTTACACATAGTTCTGAAACAGGTAATTACACCTGATTTGAATTGGATCAAGCTATTAAAGGGAGGAGTCTTCATAAATGCTGTCACTTGACGCCGTTCCTACCCTCTCTGCATCCGCCATCTTTAACTACGGTAAAGCACTAAGTGTGTTAGAATTCCAATCCTTATCAGTTGGGATTATTTCACTCTTCCTTTTACCCTTCCTGTAAAAGGGACAATGAGACAGGCGTGCAGTTCACACCACCTCCCTTCCAAGAATCGATACCTGCCTCTGATGGTTTCAACTGTTGTTGGATAATTTTAAAGAATGGTTATTTTTTTATTTACAAGAGGAATGCGGGAATTCTAGGAAAGCTGTGTGTTTTTCCTTTTTTCAATCATCATTTCTGTAATTATTTCTCGCTTTCACAATTATTTTTCTCGTTAATCCGAGGAAAGTACAAAAATTTGCTCGCTAAAAGAGTATACTGAATACATTTATAAACATTATACTATGCAAAAGTCTCCATTTTCCTCGCTAAATCAGGAATCTCGTTAAATGCAGGCTCGTTATAAACGGGCTCGACTGTAGTTTGTTTACAAATCTTTTAATTTTTTTACAAAATCTAAAAAAGTTACCGTCCGATTTTCTCAAAATTTACATTTTCGGAACCAGAAAAATAAACTACGATCTGAGTTTCGAAACGATACCTCCAATAGTTTTCTTAATATAACAAATAACGAAGTGGGCTAAATTTATACATTTGAACATTTGAAGAAGTGTTGCTCTGAGACCTATAGCTACACAGGCTATTGTCTCAAATGATCCATATATTTTTATTCACAGAAACACATACATGACTTCGACAATTACATAAATCTGCTTGATGAGGACGGAATAGACACAAGGAAATTACATCACCGAAGAATTACAGCCCAGACATCTATAATGAGTGTGCAATGGAGATGACGAGAGTTGAACCCGTCTCCCTGACTCCTACGCTCTCAAGAGATTAGAGGAATGGTGCCTTTACCACTCGGCCACGGAGGGCCCGGCTGAAGTTATATTTAGCAAGTTTAGTTTTCGGAACAATCCACTCGTTGCCATCGGCAAAAGCGAAATAACCGCTATTTCGCTGCTATATACCTTAGCGTTATATACACTGCTCAAAACAATTAAAGGATATTTGAAGTTTTATATAAAATAAAGATATAAACGAAATTTTTTTTGCCGAAAATAGAAGAAGAGAATCACAAATGCAAATTTTTCTGGTTTTCAAACTGCGGAGTATGCAAATTTTGAGTTGGACGTCAAAAACGTCGCTTCAGCGGCAGCGAATGAAATTTGACTTTCAACTGGATAAAAGAGAATGAAGACAAGGATGATCGGCATTCAGTGATTGCTTTGTTTCGATGAGTACGATGTCTCAGCGAAGTCATTTGACAGATTCAGAAGCTTGGAGAATTGATGGTAGGTTAGAAGGGGGCCAAACTCAAGCCGAAGTAGCACAAGCCATTGGAGTGTCACAAAGTGTCATTTCCAGGATCTGGAACCGTTTTTTGGAGAGTGGATGTGCAGGCCGAAGACCAGGGCAAGGTCGTAGACGGGCAACAACGCCCAATGAAGATCGGTATTTACCGTTAACAGCTCGGAGACACCGAAACATGAACGCTACTCTTCTCCAACAACACCTTCGCTCGGCTACAGGCACCACGATTTCAACTCAGACTGTCCGAAACCGGCTCCATGCTGTAGGTCTGTATGCTCGCCGATCGATGGTATGTGTTAGATTAACATCAAGGCATCGTCGCGACCGCAGGGAGTGGGCAACCGAGCATGTCAACTGGAGGAGAAATGAATGGAGCAATATTCTGTTTTCTGACGAGTCCCGTTTTTCTGTGCATCCGGATAATAGGCGTATTTTCATCTGGAGGGACCGTGGCAGTAGGAATAATCCTGCGTTCGTGCACGAAAGTGTCAGATTTGGCGGTGGAGGAGTGTTGGTGTATGGTGGCATCTCCATTGACGGGCGCACTGACCTCTACATCATTCGAGATGGAGCTCTGACTGGTCGCCGATATAGGGATGAGATCCTCAGACCTATTGTAGTCCCTTACGCTGCAGTAATCGGAGATAACTTCATTTTAATGGACGATAACTGCAGGCCACATCGTGCAAACCTGGTGGAGGATTTCCTTTTCGAAGAAGGAATCGTTCGAATGGAATGGACAGCGTGTTCTCCAGACATGAATCCAATCGAGCACGTTTGGGACGCTCTAGGGAGACGAGTTTCTGGCAGCCAACAACCCCCACAAACTCTCCAAGAACTGGAAAGAGCTCTTCTGGAAGAGTGGGGCAGAATACCCCAACTCGTCATTAATAGCCTCATTGAGTCCATGCCTCAAAGGTGTTCAACGTTGGTGGCCGCCCGTGGAAACCATACCCCCTACTGAAAATGATTTTCTTTGAAGAAAACACCTTTTCTTATTCTTTTTTTCTCATATGCACAAATTGTGTTTTTTTCCTTTTGTACACAAATGCGCAATAAAATGCATTTTTTTCTGCCAAACATGTGTAATTTATTCTCATATAACCTACTATGTCTGTCGACCATGTATCAATCAGCTAAAAAGTTTCCCAGATACAAAATCCACCTAAAACTGCAATATCCTTTAATTGTTTTGAGCAGTGTATATATATATATAGATGTTGTACGACACATAAGTAAAACTTCTATCCGTTTACATTTGTTCTCCATGATTCATTGTTGTTTTTACTTCTGTTCCCCACCTTTTTTCAATATAAGGTGTATTTATTCGCAACATGAACATCAATGCAGAAAATTTACTGAAATGAGATGGGAGAAGTCACCAGTTTGTGCTAAATAAAGAAGTAATATATATAAACAACAAAGGTCTCCCTAAAGCGCATACTAAAAAAATTATGAAAAAATTACCAAAGAATTTATACAGGGTGAAGTGTCCTCAAAAAATTTAAACGCGCTTAAAATTTTTACCTGTTGGAGATATGTAAGCAATGAAATTGGAAAAGTATTTAAAATAAGGTAGGATTTAATAATGTTGATGAAACAATCGTGCCTTTAATTTTCTAAAAAAATACACTGTTTGATTTTTCATATTATTAGATTCTGTACTTATAGATTTTGAGATATGTTTTATGTACCTCTCCTGGGAGGAAAGATTACGGATTTATAAGAAAAAATATTCTGTATCTAATGTTTATATCGTGGCAATGATCTTCTTGGTAAAATGTCATTCTGAAACCTGCTATAGATAATGAGATATATATGTGCCATTAGCTGAATTTGAGAATTTCAGACAATTCATCCGTGTCTGATGCTTATATTCTGACACTCAACATCTTAGAAATTTTCAGCATGAAGGAAATGACAGATTCTGAGATAATTTTTCCAAATGTCATTGTGAAACAGAGTGGTCAATGAGATAAATGAAAAATCTTCGTCTTTAGTGTTTATATTTGAAATTTACTCTCTTTCCAAATTTCATCTTAAAATCATGATAGATTCTGAGATAAGTTTTATGCCCTTCTTCCGTTGGCGGGCAAAGGGCACAAATAAAAAGAAAAAGTAAACATTTTTTTTTCTTAATTTTCCAGAGATGACAGCACTAAAGATTTTATAGACGTATGAAAAAAATAAAGCAAGCTCCTGGTAAATATAAATAAAAAGAAAAATAATACAAAAAAAAATAGTAATAATGAACAACAATAAATAACGAATAACCACCGGTTTTTGTTAAGCATTTGATTATTCAGCTTCAGAATGGAAAAATTAATTACCACACATGAAATAGATATTTTCCAAAGCTTAAAAATAAGATCTCTTTTAAAAGGCGATCTGCTTGGGGAAGTGTGGGGATGGAAGCTGTATGAATTAGCTTTCGATCTGGTTTCTGTGTTTCTCTTGAGAATTTTCAAAAAGAAAAAATGAAATAAAAAGAAATAATTCTCCTCTTTGTTTTCCTTGTTCGAGCAAGCCCAATTTTAATTTAATATCTTTCGAGAATTCGTTATAAGTGGAATCAAAAAGAACTGTTTAGAATAGTAAAAAGCATCTTATAATTGCTTTTTCCCGAATTTTTTGTAGTATTAGCCATCTTAACAGCAAGTATCTTTCAAAATAACTTGCAATAAATGGATTTAAATTTTTATGATATTATTTTATTTCTGATTATATTTTCTGCTGAATGTCACAGACAGTACAACTATTTTGAAAGACCCATAAAAGATTATATGTATATATATATGAACGAGTGACCTACATCTAGAAAGGTTGGACTATTATTTTTCATTGTTGCTGTTTGGGTATTCAGTTATTCGGAATCAGGTTTAATAGGTTTAAAAATAATTGAGACTGTGATTTAGGATGAAAACTACAATAAATTTAAATGTAGTCAATTTTTATATATTTAGTTTACTTCAAAAGAAAATAAATAAATTTTATTATTGAAGATCAATTGAGGAAGTGCCAAGCCACATTTTTGCTGAAATAAATCTAACACTGTAATTTGTTGCTTAATATTGTAAATTATAATATCCTACATATAATTTGTTTCTAATGTCACTTGGTGGCAGCATATGTCCCATGTTTCGTTTTTACCCCAGACGTTTATGCCCCCAATGAAGATAGCTAATTTACAAAAAACGTAATAGTAATGTCATTAAAGTATTGCAATATAGTTACCCAGAATATCTCACATGTTACTAAGACATTGGCGTAAAAACTTTATGTTATATATCTTGATTTGAGTATTGGATCTAATTTTCAAATTCAAATAACTCAGAAGTTCAAAAATGTGACTTAGCTCTCTCTTGCCTCGACCCCCTCATATATAAGATGATTTCTGTATTGCTGAAATCTGCAGATGAGGCAGATTTTTAATGTTTTCCCCGGTTTTCTCGGTTTTTTGAATCTGGTTGAAAGAACCAAATCAATTTGGTTCTTTTAACCAAATCCATTTGGTTAATAGTTATAATAACCAAATGGATTTGGTTGAAATAACCAAATCCGTTTGGTTCTTGCAACCAAATCCATTTGGTTAATAGTTATAATAACCAAATAGATTTGGTTGAAATAACCAAATCAGTTTGGTTCTTGAAACCAAATCCATTTGGTTACGATAACTGTTAACCAAACCGATTTGGTTCTTGTAACCAAATTATTTGGTTACAACAACAAAATAAAGCTAACCAAATAATTTGGTCTCTCCAACCAAACATTTGGATGGAGCTATAGTGACAAAAAAATTTGGTTGACACAACTATGTTTTTGTTGTTACAACTAAAGTTTTTTCAGTGTAGGAAAATTTGGAAAAAACTTCATGCTCGAAAAACTTTACAAGCTGAATGAGGATTTCCATTTCCTAAACAGCGACTATATTAACTATTATTCCAGATAGAATATGGCTACAAAATGAAACAGTGATCATTAATTAAATGAAACAAAATTTATATTTATACTTTATGACATGAAATTAAAGCTTTTAATTGCAAAAAAAAAAAAAGAAAAAAAAAAGGACATTAATATTTGCGTGACATTGTTTTTAAATTATTTTCTTAAGAAAAGATTCCACTTTGTAAGGCCAAAAATGTATGCTTTTTAACAATTTTTTCTCGGCGAAGAATGAAAAAAAAAAGACAGATATTTCCTTCCAAAATACTCATATTTTGTCTATTTTGTGTTTAAAAAATATAAACTTGTTGTGGTCTTTTCGCGGTGCTGGACTCTGACTTAACTTCATGTACCTGTTTTTATGGATGCTGAAATTTTCATACACAGTTGAAATTTTACCTTCTTTTCACAAGATCAATAGTTGTACATATAGAATTTTTTGTATTTTCACTACTTTAGGTTTTATACATTTTAATAATACAATTTTAGACTTAAACCCAAATTCTGAGTTATTATTCTTACCAATACATTTATTTTGAAATTAAAATTAAATAAAAAATTTTAATTTCCCTATAAGATTATTTTCCTTGAAATCTATGCAAGTAAATGTATAATTTTTCTTTTATGTTATTACATTCTTATTTATATTAAAGCTAAAACATGCCCCAGTTCAGAATTTGTTTCCAGCTAATATTCCAAAATGAAATTTACACTTCGTCAATAAATAAACGAAACAAAAATTTAAGATATGTATTTCACCCCTTCAGCAGCCCATATTCAATTTAGTGATAGTATCCTGAGAATAGATTTATTAAATTTCATCAGTAGTTTATGTCATTTTTAAATACACGTGAAATATTCAATTACATGTAATATGATATAAAGATTTATTTATATAATGCAAACAGAAATAAGGCTTGAAGTTTCAATGTTCATCACAGCGAGAATCTTTTTTTACATGTAACGCCATCTATGCTGTGCGAAAACAATCATTGCTGTAAAGCTCAAGGTTCGTAAATATCATATTTTCAAAAATATAAAAATTATCCGATATTTTCAAAATAGTCAACTTACTGCAGATAACAAATATTTTCAAGCATAATATAGATCAGAAACTAAAATATATTGCACTTAACATGAAAACAAACAATGTACTAAAAATGCTTTTTTTTTCCTTTTCTTTTATTGTTCACTTTGAACAAAATTGAAGATCAACTAATCAACAAAACAGAAACAATTTGCTTTATACACTTATTTATAAAACAAAAAATTAAATTACACAAGTTTTTTTTTATTAAAAAAATTAAACATAAATGTAATTTTTTTTTTTTTAAATTCCCTAACATGTTGAACAATTTAAGCTCAACAACACCAAAAAAAGAAAGTGCTTATTTTCTAATGAAGCTGTATAGAACTGATTACCTAAGTTAGACCGTTTGTATTTCTATATCTGTCCTGAATTAGTTATGTGTCATATAATCTACATTTAAAGTAAAAACTTCAAACAAAGCTTGTATAAGATTTTTTTTTTCTTTAGCTAGAAAAGTCACTGCCAGAGAAAAATGTTCTTTATCTACAGTCAATATCAGTTGAAAATTTCATTTACACTTGTTTTGACTTAAAATATCTCACACAGTGATATTTATTTTGAAAAAAAATATCAAATATTGAAAATTACAAACATCTTGATATTTTGAAAATAAATATAAAAATATCGAAAATCTTGATATTTTGAAAAAAAATATCGGATATATATATCAACGAACCCTGTGGAAGCCTGTACAAAACAAACCACAATAGCAATTAGTGACGTAAAAAAACAGATGCTTAAAACATTGCAGTCTGGACTTAAAGTGAGGATGTACGCAGGTACATCCTGTTACTTCAAATAGAAGAGTTCATGATGTACGCAGGTACATCATGATGTTTAAAGGGTAATTTAAAAAAGGGCAGTAGCAAGTAGTGAAATCTGTATCTTATTATTTCTGCCAAGCAGGTAATACAAAGGTAATTGCTTTTAATAAATTTCAAAATACACTTTACTTCCCATATATATATTAAAATACTGTTTCTGCTAGGCTTACTTTAACAGCAGGGCTGCCAAAGATAACTTATTTTTATTCGGTATTTTCAAACAACAATAAACTACAATGAAAAATCCTTTGTCAAAAGTAGTAGAAAAAGAAAACAAAAGTCGCCCGCATTAACTGAATTAAAAATTATAACAGACACAATAAAATATTAACACAATTCAGTTGGTTTGCGGTATATGCCGCTCCATTTATTGAAAGTACAAAAGATATATTAGAAGTATATATCGGATTAATATTTATGAATATAATCATATAGCATTTCTCTCAAACAATTTCAGATGGTTGCTGCACACCGTCTGCCCTATTTAAAAAATAGATTCCTTCTTGCACAAATGAGGATCATAAAAAATAAATGCAGAGTTCTCAAGTGCTAGACTTCAGGCTGAATCAAGATTCCAAGTTAGGTAAAATAGAACTGCTTGAAGCATCTGTTCAATTTCTCCACCTGTTTTAATAATGGAAGGGAGAAAATTTTAAGATATAAAATTGTCACACATAACACAGTTTTACTTAAATATTGAGAAATATAATGAACAAAATCAAATTTCACACAACAAAAACAGTCAAAATTATATATAGGATTACCAACAGGTGACAGTGGACAATTTTTTACATTAATAAACTGCTATGAAGCATTTACATAGTAAAAGCTGAAAATAAACACTCCACTCCCTATGCTACAAAGGAAGAAAAAGATCTACAGAAACTTCTTACTCGTTACAAGAAAGGATTAAAAAGAAGAGAAAAATAATTTCAATAATTGTTAAGGATGAAATGCATTTTACAGTGCTTATGAAGAGCTAACTTTTTTCCTTGCAGGGATCGATGCAGGTTTTTTTTTTCTTGGGGCCCATTTTATGAAAAATAAAGGTTATTTTTGTGAAATTTATTATATTTTTGTGAAAAATAATATTTTGTAACAAAAGTTGAAATCCAGTTACTCAAATTCAAAATTTGAAAAAAGCATGATAAAAACTTTTTGCTCAGGTTTTATTTTATTAAATAGAATTTTGTGAAAGGTGATATTTTATCAAATTTATTTTTGTGAAGGGAGCCAATTTTATCAAATTAATTTTTGTGAAGGTACGCATTTTATTAAATTAATTTTTGTGAAGGGTCCCGTTTTATTAAATAGATTTTTGTGAAGGGGACCCTAAATAGGCCCCAAATTTTGCCTGAATCGACCCTTGTCGCCTTGTCCTGACAGCACAATTTCAAATCATTAAATTTTATAATCCAAAACCTTTTCATGAATTTTCTTCAGAAATTTTAAATTTCCCTGACTTTCTCATGAATAGTAAATTTCACTGACATTTCCAGTTCTTAAAAATTTTCCTGACTTTTCTAGATTATCCAGGTTGTTAGACACCCTGTAAGAACTTTGTTAAGAAATAAAACAAGACATTTAAAATGCCTTGTGTAAAAGATTTGTACGTTCAACATGTAACCAATAAAGTGTAAAAACAAATGTAGAATTTAGACAATGCTATAGATAATATAGTCGACTCCATAGTAATTAATCTCAACTAAAATAGTAGTGATATTAGTAATGGGCAATTCTGGAAAAATCGAGTATCGATAAACATCTATCTCTATATACCTAAAATAACAGATGTCTGCCTGCCTGCCCGCGGATAGCGCTGTAATTATAACACCTATGACTCTGAAATTTTTGTCATGTGTAGATGCGGTCACTAGAAAGTGCACCTCGCAGCAGGATTTTTAAATTTCAATTTAGATTTTTTTTAAATTATTAAAACGTGCATATGAAATTCCGGGTTTGAGGCTTTTTACAGCTCTCTGCCAATCCGCAGCAAGGAAGCAATAAGTTCGTGGCAACGAAGCACCCAGCCAATGAGAGCAGCAGTAAATACAGGATATAGCGACAGCATTTCCTTCCTTACCAGAGTTTGGCTAGCACGGAGCTTTTGTAGAACAAATTGTACAGTTTATTTTATATATTTATTTATTGCTCATTACTATCTGTTATGAATATAGGTTCACGTAAATTATTTTCAAATGTATTTTTTCGTATGCGTAGTCGCCCCCATATATTATGAGATATATATATCTTGCAATTTATTGAAAGTTTTTATAGCGCTAGGCATATCATTTCAAAGCTGAGGCCTACTTTAGTGATGCGAAAATTTTAAGTATTTATTGCTAAAAGATGTATGTTTTATAGATTGCTGTAAGATGCATCTTTTATGAAGAGTTTCATATGAAATTAAAGCATTCAGTAAATAATAATTAAAGTCTTTATTTAAATTCTTGGGTGAATTTTTTAATTACTGAATGTTTTCACTAAATGTCTCTAACTTTTGAGTAATTTTTTATTGTTATTTACAATCTCGCTTCCTATTACTGTTTTTGACTACATATTTAGTCAGTTTGTTTCATAATCGAATGATTTTCTTGAACTTTACTGAATGTTTTCATTTTATAAGAAGTAAATTGCTGCAAGATGCATGTTTTTAGGAAGAGTTTCATATGAAATTAAAACATTCAGTAAATAATAAAGTCTTTATTTAAAATCTTGAGTGATTTTTTTATTTACTGAATGTTTCACTAAATTTGAGTAATTTTTTATTGTTATTTAAAATCTTGCTTCCTATTACTGTTTTTGACTACATATTTAGTCAGTAAGTTTCATAATCAAATGATTTTCTTGAACTTTACTTTCTATAAAATTCAGTAAATTGCTGTAAGATGCATGTTTTATTAAGAGTTTCATATGAAATTAAAGCATTCAGTAAATAATAATTAAAGTCTTTATTTAAATTCTTGGGTGAATTTCTTATTTACTGAATGTTTTCACTAAAATGTCACTAAATTTGAGTAATTATTTATTGTTATTTACAATCTTAGTTCCTAGTACTGTTTTTGACTACATTTTTAGTCAGTCTGTTTCATTTAAAAAAGTCTTATTTTTTTGTATAAACATACCTAGTCTATTATTCTCAGATCTTAATTCTAGACAAATAATTTAAAAAAGGTATTTATGTAGTTAGCTACATAAGCATGTTGTATATAATTTTGCTGTTAACGTATTTTAAAAATTAAAATAGATCGGAAATTAATTTCTGAAGTTTATTCAAAATAATACAAATTAAAATATTTTTATTTAGTTCATAAATTACTTGTTTACTATAACTCATTATATATTTTTTTCAAATAAATATTCAGTGACATAAATGTACTTACTGGGTACTAAAAAATTGTTCTCAGTAGCCAGTAACTGGCGAATCAAAAAAACAACCTTGGCTACTAAGCAAAATTCCTTATTTTCATCTCACTTTTTTCAGTCAGCACTAAAGTAAAATGTGATTATAACTGTAAAAAACTTGTGGTGCACAGGAAGAAAATATATTCCCAAACTCCAAAGAAACATATTTAGAAACAAACTAACTGATCCTTACAATTCACCAAAATTAGGACTTCACATTTTAAAGTCAACCTACATTTCTCATGCAATAGAAAAAATGAATCAATGTCATTTCAAACATTGGATGCGGATTTAAAATTTCAATGCATAGAACCTAGTTCAATCAAAGAAAATACTGAGGATTCTGGTTTTGGCTTTATTTAGTTTGTATTTTGGTTAAAACAGCTCTGTTCAGAAATTGATATCGACAAAGCCCCACACTAAATATGCATTGCTGATGCAAGTAATTAAAATTGAGTGCACATCAGATTTTGCAAAATGTTCTGGATTTTTTTAAAAGAGCATAAGTTTCTGAAATTTTCAAAAGTTATAAAAGTTGCTCTTGTGCTGCATGTCACAAGGGTACCTTGTGAAAGTCGCTTCGGCTAAGCTTTGGTATTCACCTGCGGTCAGCCATCTTGTTTTTTAAATCAAAAATTTCAACTTTTATTGTTGCATATAAATAAATTAGCCAATAAATTTAAATTACGTGTTTATAATAAGTACATATGGATGAAAATTATTTTGGAAATGAGAAACAAAACAAATATGTTTTGATTTAAAATACACTGCGAGTGAACACCAAAGCTGTTCCGAAGCTTCAGTACCGAAATTTGAATACACTCTAAATTCAGACATTCATTTAACAACCCAATTGTTAAGTGTCCATAACATTTGGTGAGAAAAATAGATGTATACATAAAGATGACTTTCTTCCATTTTTAAAAATAAACATTTTGCATAATTATTCTGAGTTGTCAATGTAAAATTTTTCAATAATATTTTGTCATTATTAATGAAATTCATAAATTGAACATAAAATAATAATGGGGTTTACAGATACTTTTTTCTCCCTCCCAAACATTTCAACTCCCCTCCATTTATAAATGTTGGGAGGGAGACTCCCCTCTTAGGAAAAATTGAATTTCAAGCCCTGTAAATAAAAAACATCTTTTATAACCTGCAGTTTTTTTAAGACTGTTTAAAAATTCATCGCCCAGCCAGAAAATTTACTAGCCACTAATGAGTAAAGTGGTGTAATTCCCTGCTCCTGGTAGAGGTCTGAGTACTCAATATATACTTGGTACCTGGCCAATTTGCCAAGTATTCTACATTTGTCCCAAATTTGACTATGTACTCGCTTGTCCAATACTGAGTAGTAGTAAAAATAACTTTGTTATAAAATAAGCCTTGTAAGACAAACAGAAAAAATATACTCAAAATATTGCAAGTACAGTCAACTCCCTCTAATCCGCACAGCTTGGGACCAAACGTTGTGCAGATTATAGGTCATTGCTTCGTTTACATTTTTTTCTCCTGTAACTTTACAGTAAATTAATTATTAATGTATAAATTAGTTGGTAAAAAAGAAAGATATTGTAAAAGATTGGATTATTTAATTAAAAATCCCATTATGTTTAAGGAAAAATGTCTTTAAATTTTATTTTACAATTTCTTTTGTTTATTTTTACAATTTCTTTTGTTTATTTTTACAATTTTCAAACATAGTAATAATTGTCATTTGTTTGAGAACTTTTGACTTTTGATCTAGTATTTTTTCTTGGAGTCTTTGTATAGTCATTGTTTCTTGTTCTGAGGCAAAACTCTTTTCTGAAGAAAATCCAGATATTTATAACCCATATCCAAGACCTGCTCAAGAGTTACTTTTTCACCTTCATCATCATACTCTGTGCCAGAATTATCCTATTTTCAGTAGAGTTTCATGTTCAGTAGAGACATAGTAGTACTCATAATGTCATTTGTGAAATTCTCTTTATTGCAGCTTCATCTTAGGAGGATATCCATCCAATTACATTTTCTCCATTCAAGAAATCCAGCACAACACTTAGTGAATTTTTTAGTTTTAGTTTTGTATTAGTGAATTTTTCTGCAGATTTCTGTTTAGCACTAACCAAACTGAGGCCAACTAAGTCAACATCATCACCATTACTGTCTATAACTAAAGATGCTGGCCACAAATTTTGCTTTGAACCTATTAAAGTGTTTTTGTATACAGAGACTCATGCATCAGCCAAGAGAAATATACAGCCCTTAATTGTAAATTGTCTTCTATACTCCTCCATATTAGCCGATAAATCAGAGGTTATAATTTTGTGCATATATTCCATTTTGTATTGGCATTTCATGTTACGAATAATTCCCTGATCCATTGGCTGAGTAAGAGAATTTGTATTCGGGGGTAAAAGTAATGTAGATAACATTGCCTTTTTGTAACAATTTTGGATGTCTAACACAATTGTCTAAGAGCAATAATATTTTACAGTTTACAGGTAAACAGACCTTTGTACTACAATGCGTATAGGCTTCATTTACAAAATGATTTTCAAATCATTCTATGAAAATTTGCTGGGTGAAACCACGCTTTTTGATTGTTACAACATGTAATAGGCAAGAAAAAAAGTCTCCTGATTTTTTACTTTTCTTTTTCAATGTGAAAAATAAGTTTAACTTCATTGAAATACAAAAATTTAGGGGGGAGGGGACGGTCTACTGATAATCAATCAAATTGCTGCCATTCCGGAATTTCTCTCGCACAGTTGATGGTAACCAAATTTTCATTGTTTACATCTGAAACAGTGTGCGGATTATAGAGTTGCGGATTAGTGGGAGTTGACTGTATACTGCCCACCCAAATGTTTTATAAGAATTAATTCAAACATAAATATTAATATATATAATATACACAATAATTCACAAAAACTATTACGGGATACATAAATAATAAAATAATAATAATAAAAGCAAAAATTTTACTATTTTGGTATTAATTCTGTTCTCACGGCTTCATAAAAAGGGGCAAAAATTTTATATATTCAGCATTATTAATTGTACAACTTTGGGTCCTGCAAACCCAAAAAACCACATATTGAAATCTAAGAAGAAAACAAAATGGATACTTACTATTTTGGATCCTGCTGACTTGGCAAAGAAAATACAAAAAATTGGAATTTTGGAGTTATTTTGTGTCCTTTTTCCACAGGTGCAAAAAATTCTGATCTAAGGGAAGAAAAATAAAGATAAAAGTATTTTGAAAATAATTCGGGTTCTGCAAAGAAATTGTGAAAATTTTATATTTTCGGCATTAATTTTATAATTTAAGGGTTTTTTTTTGTTTGCGGTGGGGGTGGGGGGGGGGGGGGGTCAAATCATTTGAAAATCAAAAAGGGGAAAGGTAACGGAAATTTCACTATTGCATCATTATTTCAGGTACTGTTTGTGTGTATGTTGGGGAGAGGGGGGGGGGGAGGTGTTCCGTGCACATGAGAAAGAGGGGCAGAAAAGTTACAATTTTGGCATTACTCCTGGTCCAAACAAACTGTTTTTTAATTTTAAAATATTTAATAAATGAGCATTTTTAAAGAACTAGAAGCATATTGCATTTAAATTAAAATGACTAAAAGGAAAATTTTAATTGTAAACAGAAATCGCGTCTTAAAAAATTGCTCCTATGAGCGAAGGCCAAATTCGAAATGACGCTATTAGTAACTAAGTTCTAGGTATTCTAGGACATTCCAAATGATTCACCTCTTTCCTTCCAATCAAACAGGTGAAAACAGATGGAACAGAGCATGCACGAAAACAGAACACTTGATGATAAATTTTGATTGGACGAAGAGAAATATCAACCGGAGAAAGTACGAGTGTTGCAAGATAAAAAGTGCTGTTGTGCGCGCACTAGCAAGGAAAAAAAAAAAAAAAAACACGCCATGCAGTGGTAAACACTCCGATTTACACCAAAAGTTTCTTTTTGTTTTAAGCATCATTAAAAAAGACAGAAGAAAATATATATACAGTAGACTCCCTCAAATCTGCAGATGCCAAAAATATACACATTGTTTCAGATGTAAACAATAAAACTTGCAATTAAGATGGGAACAGATCAGGGCTGGGTTTCTGCCGTGCCAGTGGCAGAAAGTGGTTATAACCGGCAGAAACTGGCATAAACACATTTCGTGACATAATCTGAGACTATTTTAGTAATATTAAATTCCTTAAATACATTTTATTCAGGATAAATAACAAATAAAATACTCTGGGTAGTTTTAATTTAAAATAAATTTGTATTAGAAAAAATGAGTAATATAACAGATAATCTTTTTTTTTATAATATGGTTGTGTAATTTTATATGTAAACAATTATTAGAGTATTTAAAATGTGAGTTTAAAATTCAAAATAGAAAACTATATCCAATACTTATTTCAAATTAAACACTGAAAAGAAAAGAAAAATAATCAATACTCACTCAATACTTTTTTGTAATTTAACATAATCCCTAATATTAAGCGCGGTAAACGTCTCTGTGTGTGTGTGTGTGTGTGTGTGTGTGTTTCTGTCTGTGCACTCCGCCTTTGTACCCGCAAAGGCTCCTGGACTAATCGACGCACCGACGGCGGACGCGTACCGAAAAATTCGCAAAAAAGGCGCGACGCTCAAGTTTCGATCGGGTCGGGCCTCCGACCCGGACCCGGGGCGTTATTAATGAGCGAAAGTGTTTTAATTACCGACCGAAACCGAACTTGAAAAAGAATCGAAAACCGCAAAGTTTCGCCTCCGAAAAGGTTTGCCGGTGGAGACGATTCTCGAAAAAGGCAGGGTCGCCAGGAGCAAATTAAGCCCCAAACCGCAGTGCGGGTTTTTAAACCGACCCGGATCTACGGAAGTCGGGGGGTCAGAAATTCGGAAATGGGACAGACAGATTCAGGAGAGCATTTGCTTTCAGAAATTCGAAAAATCATTCCCGTACGACCATTAGAACCGAAAAAAATCCTTTAAAAATCGATCGATAAAAAATAATTTTTTAATTCTTTCGGCGCGGCATGTGGAGACCGCAGACTGCCTGGAGCGCAGATGTTTGGAAGGAAGAAAGAGCAAATTCACGTGACAGCTTTCATGTAATGCTCAAGTCCGTTTTCGAAAAACAATGAAGGAATTAATCTCTGGACCCCCAAATCGGCCATCACACGTAAAAAAAAATCCTGATTTCAACAAAAAAAAGATTGTACAATTCGACCAGTAAAATCGGAAGATATCAATTAAAAACCGGTTAATGAAGCAATTTATTTCTAATCATTTGTAACCAATGCAGAAAAACGACACATCGGAGACGCACGGCCAGACGATTGTCTGGATCGGCATTTTCTTTGACGGAGGTGAGGTCACATGACGTTCAACTGGGGTTTTACAGAGGGGGGGGGGCATCTCTGATTCTAAGAGGCGCAGAAATTCCAAACTTTGACAGGGCGACGCTAAATGGATTCTGCTTTCAGAATATCTAAAAATTATTGTCATATCTTCATTACGAGCCGATATATTATTTTATTGTATAATTAATCATCGTTATTTGTATAATTAAAGCAAAAGAAAAATTTCCATTACAGTGCCGGCTAGATATTACGATTTTAAGAAGTAGGCCGCGTCTAAAAACTGCATTACGAGTATTTTCAGTTTTTGTTTTAGAGTGGCAACCAGATATTATGATAGGAAAAAGCGGGCTTCGCCCGTTATCGATTTTTTTTTCTTCAGTTTTAAGTTTTCCTACAGGTCCCTGTCTTTGAACAAGAAGTCCGGTAGTCTAAATAAGTTGTTTGACATCAGATTTTTTATTTTTTTTTCCGGCAGTCTAATTCAGTTGTTTAAGGAAAAGCAGTGTCCTCCCCCTCCCCCCCTTCAAGTTTTTTTATCTTAACTGTGGGGTTCTAGAGATTCGTTCAGTTCGAGGTTTATCTTATTCGAGGTTTATTTTTTCTATTTGCGCCACCTGGTGGCGGAAGGCGGAACTAACGTATACTGCAGCGCGTGCGCAGCACGACTGCTATACGGTGCCGCAGGCAGCGGGGACTCGAGTCGGAGGTTCGTTCAGTTAGAGGTTTATACTATTCTATGTGCAATTTAAGGGATTATCCGGTGCGTGCATAGCACGGCTGGTATACGGTGCCGAAGCCAGCGGGGACCAGGGTCGGAACAACTGCTATACGGTGCCGCAGGCAGCGGTGACCGAAATCACCCACTAGTGGACAGCCACCCGTGAGGTATAGGAACAATAAGTCCACGAGGGGACGAGCCGGAGGTTCGTTCAGTGACAGGTTTATACTATTCTATGTGCAATTTAAGGGACTATCCGGTGCGTGCATAGCACGACCGGCATACGGTGCCGAAGGCAGCGGGGACCAGGGTCGGAACGACTGCTATACGGTGCCGCAGGCAGCGGGGACCCGAGCCGGAGGTTCGTTCAGTGACAGGTTTATACTATTCTATGTGCAATTTAAGGGATTATCCGGTGCGTGCGTAGCACGACCGGTACATGGTGCCGAAGGCAGCGGGGACGAGGGTCGGAGATTAGTTCAGTTAGAGGTTTATATTATTCGATGTGCAAATTAAGGGATTATCCGGTGCCGAAGGCAGCGGGGACCCGGGTCGGAGGTTCGTTCGGTTCGAGGGGGATGCGAGCCGGAGAATACAAAAGTTTCGAGGCACCGATGTAAATTAGGGGCCCGCTGGCGGGCGAAGCCAGCTAGTAATTTAATAATAGCTGTAAAGAATCTTTCTCCTAGAGATGTTATGCAGCTCCAAATCAAAAAATTAGAATAATTAATTCCATTTGTATATTTGGAATTGCATTTAGCTTTATTTCACTGTAGTACAATTGAAAAAGAACAGCGGTGGATGTTTTAATACATTTGCATGTTATTAAAGAAAATTAAAACTGTAAAATATTAAATTTTGAGTGAATATTTTATTTTTGTAAAATTATTTTCATTATTCAAAATATTAGAATAATACTAAAATAGGTGGTTCAAAAAATTAGAATACTTATGAATTTTCCTGATTGGTTCAGAAGGTTGCATAAAATAAGCATTTTTGGCACAATAGATATTGCGCTAAAGAACAAAGTTGAGCTTCTTTCCAGCATAAAGTCGGCATGGTCATGTCTGGGCAGAAAACATTTGAACCACTTGTAGAGTTTGTGCTGTTATAAAATGTAAAGGTGATGCCAGAAAATATTAAAGAATAACTATTTTTCCTATTTTTTAAACACATTATTTACAATGCATTATTCTAATATTTTGAACCAGGTAAATGGTTATAATAATATTTTGATTTTTTCCAAGTGTGAATAATTATTTTAATTTTTGTATTATTTCCTTTAATTTTAATGCTAAAAGATTCTACAATCTATGTAGATTCTTACAGTATTAAGTTTTATCCTGTATTACTTTTTGTATAAGCGATACATAAAAAACTTGTTTTCACAATTCCTTTTTTTATATTCTTCTAATTTTTTAACTTGGAGGTGTAGTTATATGTGGATCTTGTAATTCCGTGGATTTAAAAACATTTCATTTAAATACAGTATTCAGAGAAACTAATCTGACTCCATTTTAGGTAGATTTTGTAAGAAATACTACCTATTACATTCTCACCTAAGTTGGAAATTTTGAAAAATTTTTGCAGATCTACGCCGATCATGACTCCCAGAACCCAAAACCACCCCCATTTCAAAAGTTTATATACCTATCTATCTATCTATCTATGTATGTCACTTTTTCTGACCACGATAACTGGAAAAATTATGCATAAATCTCTTCCAAACTGATACATAAAATCAAGGGTCATAAAATCTCGGTCAAGTTCGTTAATGGGCAAAATCGAACCAAAGGGGGGGGAATGGGGGGGGGCTTTTTGTGAAAACAGAAAAATCCTCATAATTTCTTTATTATTATACGTATCGAATCCGTTTAAAGTTATTATTACTTCTAGGAAAAGGGCCAAAAATGTATGTATGACAGATTTTTGATATAATTAAAAATGGCCCCAAGGGGGGGGAAGGGGGGTTTTAGAAGAAAAAAATCATAGCTTCGTCAATTCACAAGATATCAAATCCGCGTAAATTTATTATTAATCCTCTTAGTATTATCTAAAACTTTTATACTGACAAGTTTTTTATAGGACCAACCGTTATAGCAAAAAAAAAAAATTAAAAACAAAAAAAATCCCTGCCGGCTCCGCCTGCAAACAAGTTATTTTTCAAAGTAGGCGGTTCCAACTCCCGCATCTTTTCGAAACTGATACATAAAATCAAGGGATATAAAATGTCGGTCAAGTTCGCTAATGGGCAAAATTAAACCAGGGTGGGGGGGCTTTTTGTGAAAACAGAAAAAAAACCCGTAATTTCTTAATTATGATACGTATCGAATCCGTTTAAAGTTATTATTACTTCTAGGAACAGGGCCAAAAACTTATGTATGACAGATTTTTGATATAATTAAAAACTAGATGGAACCCATCAAAATTTGACGGCAAAAAACTTGATAGTACCATAAAAATAAAATTTATAGCTGCTTTAAAATGTTTGAAACTTTTGCAGAATAATTCAAATAAATAAAAAACCCACTTAGAATTAAAGCTAGGTTGAAGAACAGCAATTGGCTAAGTTTCACTGGCACATGCACTCGCAGAATTTCTTTCATCTGACACATTTAGCGCTGTTGTGCAAGTAAATGGTAAGTGCCCCCTTGGGGAGGGGGAAATGACGGGATGGACCAAGGAGATGCATAACATGAATAAGCAGTCAAAGACATTTCAAACGATATGTAACATGAGGGGTGTGTGCTAAATTAAAAAATGTACCCCCTTGGGGGGGGGGGGTAAAGTAGGGGATGGACACGGAACATGCATAATATGATTAAGTGGTCACAGACCTTTCCAACGATATATGACATGAGGGTTGTCTGCAAAATTTAGAAAAGTACCCCCTTGGGGGAGGGGGGGGCAAAGTGGGGAGATGGACATTGGAGATGCATAATATGATTAAGCGGTCACAGATCTTTCCAACAATATATGACATGAGTGGTGTCAACAAAATTTAGAAAAGTGCCCCCCTTAAGGGGGGGAAGTGGCGGGATGGACCCCGGAGATGCATAACATGAATAAGCAGTCAAAGACCTTTCCAACAATATGTAACATGAAGGGTTTGTGCAAAATTTACAAAAGTACCCCCTTGGGGGGGGGGGCAAAGTGGGGGGATGGACACCGGAGATGCATAATATGATTAAACGGTCACAGACCTTTTTAACGATATATAACATGAGCGGTATGTACAAAATTTAGAAAAGTGCCCCAATTGGTGGGGGGGGGGATGGACCACACAGATGCATAACATGAAAAGGCAGTCGCAGGCCTTTCGAACGATATATCATATGAGTGGTGTCAGCAAAGAAAAGTCTCCGCCCTGTGTGGGCAAAATATACTCCCCCCCCCGCCGCCATAATTATTGATGCGGACTGATTTTTTAAATTCGTTCGCACCCCTCTTCTCCCGCAAAATGTTGTGAATTTTAAAAACTCCCCTTCCGGATTTTTTTATACCAAAAGCGCTTATGTCCATCGTCTGCACGCAGTTTTGTGCTTACAGACGTCAGACACACACAGACAGACGTTTACCGACATTAATAGTATAGATGATACTCAGTGCCTACACATTTCACCCTTTATAATTCAGTCAATGAGTTGACGGTTGTTCATTTCCAGAAACGAAACAATAATTCTTTAGGATGAATTTTGTTTGTTTGATACACCGTGGCAGAATGCGTGCAATGCAGCGACAGGCGTCACAAACTTTTTAGGGCACCTGCAGACTAAAAACATATAATCAATTTTCGCGGGAAAAAAATCCTAGATTTCGTCAAATGATCATGGGAAAAACACTAATTTCATCAAAGGATCATGTAAAACGTGAATTTTGTTAAAAGGCCACAGAAAAACTCGATTTACGCAAAAGATGAGCAAATTTTGTCAAAGAATCGCAAAACAGGAAATTTCACCAAAAGATAGCGTTTTCTTGCCAAATTTCATATAAAAATTGCGGAATAAAATGTATTTTATCAAAAAATCGCTGGAAAACGCAAATTTCGTTAAAGTATCGCGAGAAAATGCGAATTTCTTCAAAGATCTCTGAAAAAACGCGAATTTCATCGAAGGATTGCTGAAAATTCATGAATCTTATCAAAAGGCAGCAGAGAAAATGTGATTATTATCAAAGGATTGCGAAAAAAGAAAATTTCGTCTAAGGATCACAGAAAAATGCAAATTTCGTAAAAGAATCGTGGAAAATAACGCAAATTTCGTGAAAAAAAATCGCATAAAAAACACAAATTTCGTCAAATTATCGCTGAAAAAAAACACGAATTACGTCATAGGATAGCTGAAAAAAATGTGAATCTCGACAAAAAAAAGATACAGAAAAAAATGCGAATTTCATTAAAGAATCACGAAAAAAAATGCGAATTTTGTTAAAGGATTGTGCAAAGAATGTGAATTTTTTGAAAGGTTCATGTGAAAAATGAAACTGTCTTTATTAAAAACAGCACACACACAAACATCTATACAAACCTCAATACACACAAACATATTATAGGCAGGGCTTGAAATTCAATTTTTCCAAGGAGGGGAGTCTCCCTACCAACATTTTTAAATGGAGGGGAGTTGTAATGTTTGGGAGGGAGAAAAAAAATCTTTAAACCCCACTATTATTTTACGTGCTATTTAAAGAATTACATTAATGCAGACATGACAAAATACCATTGAAAAAATTAAGTCAACTGAGAATGATTATGTAAAATGTTTATTTTTATTATAAAAAAGGGAAGAAAGTTAAGTTTTATATATGCAGTGTATTTTTCAAGTTCCATTAAATGTGTTAGGGACCCTTAACAATTAGGTTGTTAAATAAATTTCTGACTTTAGATTTTACTTGATTGAGATTCACCGATCGATCGTGGAAAACACGCAAAGTTCATCGATTTGTCGCGGAAAAAACGCTAAGTTTGTCAATCTGTCACCAAAAAACGCAAGGTTCGTCGATCAGTCGCTTAAAAAACGCAATGTTCGTCTATCTGTCGCAGAAAAAACGCAAAGTTTGTTGATCAGTCGCGGAAAAAAATGCAACGTTCGTTGATCTGTCGCGGAAAAAACATAAAGTTCGTCGATCAGTTGCGGAAAAAAGCAAATTTCGTCAATCGATTGCGGAATAAATGCAAAGTTCGTCGATCAGTCAGGGAAAAAAGAAAAATTTCGTCGATCGATTGCGGAATAAACGCAAAGTTCGTCGATATGTCCCCAAAAAACGCAAGGTTCGTCAATCAGTCGCTTAAAAAACGCAATGTTCGTCAATCTGTCGCAGAAAAAACGCAAAGTTCGTTGATCTGTCACGGAAAAAACCACAAAGTTCGTCGATCAGTCGCGGAAAAAACACAAAGTTCGTCAATCGGTTGCGGGAAAAAAAATCACGAAATTTATCGTTCGGTTGCAGGTAAATTAAATAATGCAAATTTCTCCGAAAATGCAGAAATTTTTTGGGCGGGATTTCAAAATTTTCGGCGCGAATCCCGCCCTGAAAGGTATAGTTTTAATCTGAAATAGTATACTGAAATAACTTTTGAAAAATCGGGTTAACCCAAATCCAACTTGCAGAAATCTACACTCAGTCTGAAATCGACTCGAACCATAAAGACAGTTAACCCAACTTGCAACAAAAATAATTATTGCCGAGAGAGCATTTACCCTCTCTCCCTGTGCTGAAACCTTTCAGAAAATTTTCTGATTTTTTCTTTTCTCAGAAATGCTGTAGTCATTTTGTCCCCCAATTTTGCCCTTTACAATTCAGCCAATGAGTGGAGGGGGCCAAAGGAGCGTTCCTTATCACAAACGAAAGATGAGATACGTTCGTTTGATATCGTTGTTGAAAATTTATGGATTTCTATTATTAAAGTAATTTTTTCATTTTACCGTATTTATTTTCTTTTTGTGTTGTATGTATTTTTCTACTTTGAATTTTTTTAAACTAACCCTTTTTTTTAGAGAGTGAGAGATTTAGTAATTTGGTGACACGAAGTTCCGCAAATTCTTAAAAACCACAAATCGTTTCCAATGTAAACAATGGAATTTACAATTAAGCTGCAAGTGCAAAATTTCAGTTTTTTAAAATTTTCATGTCATTCTGTACACATTTTAATATGTCATTCTGATCATTATACTACATATTTAGTTATGCATCATTAATTATTTACTTGACCTTTACTTTTAATATTTTAAATATTTCAAACTTACAGCTGTATGTAACTATTAAAACATTTGAAATACTGCATTCAAAAAATGAAATTTCAGCTTAGAAACGCGGCAATTACTATTAGGTTAAAAAAATTTTAAGTAGAAAAGTACTTATGATATAAAAAGTCTGATAAATAAAAAGAAGAAAAAAAAATACACCAGAATGTATCTCTATTACAAAAGCGGGAGAAATGATTTTCTGTGCTATACGAAAAGATATCCAAATAACTCAATCATGAACATAGAAATAGATATCGGTTTCTATGTTCATGTGCACTCAATCCAAACTTGAAACTTTTAAAAGGTCATTGAATGAATGAAATTCATCTTCAACTTTCACCTACAGGGAGAAATACAGAAAACTTGCTGTGTCGCCAATCATGTTTATATTATATATATATATATAAAGAAATTCAGGCACTTTTCCGTTATACGGACACTATTGTCGCCAAACATACATACATACATTTTGGCATAGTGTCCGTATAACAGAAAAGTACTAAAGTTCATGGTTTAAAATTACAATAAAATATCATGAAATTTATTGATTGGTTGTCAGAAAATATCGGGGAAATAATGTGTTTTTCATGAAATTTTTTGTTTCGTTAACAATTTGGTTAGAGAGCTTTTGTAAGACAATTTATTTGTGTTTAATTGTAAGCATTCATTATAATTTTCAGTGCATTATTAAATTCAAATTTTTGTTTAAAATATGTAAACAAAACAGTGCCAACAAAACAGACCAGTATGTAAACAAACCAGAAACCTGCAAATTTCTAAAATCTGCATAAACTCCGGTTTTAAGCTATGCAGATTTAAGGGTATATATATAAATAGATAGATGCATGCATGTAGTACTTTTAATTATTTGGTAAAAATACTGTGATAGTCACTGAGAAAACCTGAATTTAACCTAAAAGTAATTGTCTAGTGTTTAAGCTGAAATTTCATTTTTCGAATGCATAACTAAATATGTATAATGATGAGATTTTTTTTTCTTGAATTATTCAGTGAAACTCGCCTTATAAATGTACGCAAATAATTCACATAAAAATCTTAAAATAACAAAGTTTTCTTTTGTGTTTAGCTATGCTTAATAACCAAAAAAGCTTGATTAATACAAAAATTATTTGGTAAAAATACTGTGATGGTCGCTGAGAAAACCTGAATTTAATCATATCACACAGAATTACATATTAAAATGTGTACAGAAGGACATGAAAAGTTTAAAAATCTGAAATTTTACACTTGCATCTTAATAGTTTGTTTACATCGGAAACGATTCCACTAAATCTCTCTCTCTCTCTCAAAAAAAAGGGTTAGTTATAAAAAATTCATAGTAGTAAAATACATACGACATAAAAAGAAAATAAATACGGTAAAATGAAAAAATACCTTAATAAAAGAAATCCATAAAGTTTCAACACCCACATGGAATTGTAATCCAAATACGCTTTTAGAGAGAGGAAAAAGCCTTCACCTCATTGGCTGAAACATAGCGGAATCGAAATTGTCTCTGGACAGTAAAAGCCTCTAGCTGATTAGCTGAATGCTCGCGCATGCGTATAAAAGGGATTTTTGCATGGAAAACTAAAAAGCAGGTTAGCTTTAAATAGATGGATTGCCTTAAGGGGGGGAGGGAAGGGGGGTTTTAGAAAAAAAAAATTCATAACTTCGTCAATTCTCAAGATTTCAAATCTGCTTAAATTTATTATAAATCTTCTTAATATTATCTAAAACTTTTATATTGACAAGTTTTTTATAGGACTAACCGCTATAGTAAAAACAAATTAAAAACAAAAAAATCCCTGCCGGCTCCGCCTGCAAACAAGTTTATTTTCGAAGTAGGCGGTTCCAACTCCCGCATCTTTTCGAAACTGATACATAAAATCAAGTGGCGTAAAATCTTGGTCAAGTTCGTTAATGGGCAAAATCGAACCAAGGGGGGGGGGGGGGGACTTTTTGTGAAAACAGAAAAAAAACCATAATTTCTTAATTATGATACATATCGAATCCGTTTGAAGTTATTATTACTTCTAGGAGAAGGGCCGAAAATTTATGTATGACAGATTTTTGATATAATTAAAAATTGCCCCAAGGGGGGAGGGGGGGGGGGGTTAGAAGAAAAAAGTTCATAACTTCGTCAATTCCCAAGACTAATTTATTATAAATCCTCTTAATATTATCTAAAACTTTTATATTGACAAGTTCTTTATAGGACCAACTCTTAAAGCAAAAAAAAAAAAAAAAAAAAAAAAAAAAAAAAAAAAAAAAAATCCCTGCTGGCTCTGCCTGCAAATAAGTTAGGTTTCGAAGTAGGCGGTTCCAACTGCCGCACCATGGCAAAAAGATCATTTCTTCCGCAATTCCCAACAAACAGGCGCCCAACGGTCTGCGTCTTCGAAATCTACCTGTGCCTGTAGGCCGAGCCGTCAGGGATTTTTTTTTTAATATTCCACTTATGGAAACATGTGCCATTCTGTGACGATTTTGAAATAGAAAATGCATTACAATTTAACATACAATACAATATGCAGTTGCTGCATCTTTTTTTTTAGCATTGATTTAAAATTTACAACATGCGAGTCAGAGTAACAGACTTCTGTTTTCAGAAATCGATGCGATTTCTGTGAGGAAAGGGAGGGGGCAGTAGGAAAAAGAAAAGTCAAATATTTTGAAAAAAAAAAAAGACTAAGCAAAGAAGCTATTGGGAAAAAGGGAACGGTGCTTTTACCATGTCTAAAAAGGACAGGGTGCATCGGCAGTTTTAAAGAAAAAAGCAGGGTGCAGTGCCCTTTGAAAAACATCAAATGGGAACACTATGTATGTATGTATATCACTGCCGCCCAGCTAACATAAAAGTAGTTTCTGACATTGGGGTTCGTCAATAAAGAAAATTTAATTTATAGGTTGGTCAGCAGTAGGTGCCAAAAAAGCATCATTAATATTAAAAAAATTTGTAAAAAGACAAAAAGACTGGGATTGGTAAATAATGGGTATACATAACAATAAAATAAAATGTGTAGCATTAATTCAACAAAATTTCAATAATTAGATTAATACCTATGAATGTTTTCGTTTTTCTTTAAAGCATGGGTGTTTTGATTCTGCAACATATTATAGGTGCAGATTCACGGTCGCCAGTCGCCACGTCACGTGGCGACTAAATTTTTTGCTGTGGCCACTAATTTTCGGTGTTTAAGTCGCCATGTGATTTAAAAGTAATCAATTTCTGGTATTCCCAGTCCACATCGTGAAATGTTGATATTTTTTTTAAAGATTAAGACCAAAACACATAACAAACATTATTATTATCTTTTAATAACATTTCAGAATGATCTGTTTAACACAGCAAACTATTAAATATATTCGAATAGCAATGTTATTCGTAACAGTTTGATTCTGATAATTTTACATAGACTGTGATTTAAATATATATATATAAACAAATGTTTGAAGTGTGTTTTGATTTTTATAGTGCAAAATAATCTCACAAATTCAAATTGTCTTTCATATGTACTTTTGTCTGGTAAAATCAAAATAAGAAATATTGTTTTTATGATATTCCCCGCTATCATGATTGCTTAGCCTTTTTTTTTAGTTTTTTTACCCCATATAAACACTATTGTTTTTATGTGTTTGTTTTACAACTGTGGCCACTGGATTTTTTGGGTTCTGGAGCCAGTTACTCCTTCCAAATTTTGAGAATCTGAACCTATACAACATATGCATTTTGTTAATCTAATATTTTAAAAATGAATTTTAATAACATTCATAACTTTTAAAGAAGGAGATTTTAGTCAATATTAACATGTATTATGTATGTTTATACAGAATAATTGAATATGTATTATGTATGTTTATACATAATGCATGTTAATATTAAACATTCAAATATATCACTTCAATTTTCATGTGCATTGTTTTAAACCAGCAGCATTATTTTAAAAGTTATGAATGTTATTAAAATTATTATTTTTTAAATATTAGATTAACAAAATGCATATGTTATTTTAAGCATTCCAGATGTGTATAACTTTAGCATATGTGTATGTAAGTAAGTATAATACTTTCTAATCAATTATACTTATTTTAGCTAAAATGTTTATTTTTAACCCTTTAGCGGGCGGTGGTCACAAAAAAGGACACCTAATTTTAATTCCAAAACTGACAAACGGCACCAAGAATATTTAATTATTTTTTTCCTTTTATAAAGTATAGGAAATTTAGCAAGTTTTTATTTTGTAATACATTCTTTTGTAAATTCTGGTGTCAGTCCATTATTTCATCATTTTAAAAACAGAATTACTCCGCGCCGGAAAGGGTTAAAGAAGTATAATAGTCAATGTTTACATTATGTTATGCTACAAATTAAATAAATTTGTGAAAAAGAAAATCCTCTTAATATAGCAGCCAATACGGAAATTTATAATGTTACGCTATATCAGAATGAATGTTTTAAACTAAAACCCTTTCGGCACAGCATAAAACACTGAAGATGAATATATTTTAGCTTTTAATAAGAGTTAGTGGCAGTCGTTAAATAACAAACAAACAGCAAAAAAAGATAAAAAATAGATAGTATATTACACAGTTTGATCAAAATTAACAATTCATTAATTAAATGATTTAAACAATAATCAGTTTCCTTACCTTGAATATTTCAGTCAGAAAGATAGCTTATCGTTGTAGCTGGCGTAAATATGTAATGGCGTACTTCTTCTTCCTTGATTCGCGAATGTGTTGCGCAGTCTGTGTTGCGCAGGGCAGCCATTTCCGACTTCTGAGCAGAGTGGAGCGGAGAAAATAGGGATTGAAGCTTCAAGTCAACCAAATAATAGTTGATTGAACAAAATTAAGTTAACCAATCTATTTGGGTGAATCAACTAAACGGTTATACTTGCCGCAACAAAATTTTAGTTCAGACAACTAGTGAAAACTACCAACACTGTAACCAAAAAAATTTGGTTGTCTCAACCAAATCGTTTTTTCCGTGTAAAGAAGATCTGATATTATAAAATTTGCAATATCTTCTAATAGAAATCTGGTGCACGGCAGGAAATTCGTTTACTTATAAATCAGCACATTTTCTTATGTAGGAAGTAAAAAAAATTCTGTTTTGAAGTTGTTTGCCTTTGTAAAATATTTAAAATATAAAATACAGTGAAACCATATGCATTTTTCAACAATGAAACCTTTGTTATAAATACGAGGTAAAGTGGATGTGATATTATAAAATTTGCAATATCTTCGAATAGAATTCTGGTGCACGGCTGGAAATTGGTTTTCTTATAAATCAGCACATTCTCTTATGTAGGAAGTAAAAAAAATTCTGTTTTGAAGTTGTTCGCTTTTGTAAAATATTTAAAACATAAAATACTGTGAAACGATCTACTCTGTTCCAAAAAAGAAACCTTTGTTATAAATACGATGTAAAGAAGATATGATATTATAAAATTATCAATATCTTCGAATAGAATTCTGGTGAACGGCTGGAAATTCGTTTACTTATAAATCAGCACATTTTCTTATGTAGGAAGTAACAAAAATTCTGTTTTGAAGTTGTTTGCCTTTGTGAAATATTTAAAATATAAAATACAGTGAAACGTTATGCATTTTTCAACAATGAAACCTTTGTTATAAATACGATGTAAAGAAGATCTGATATTATAAAATCATCAATATCTTTGAAAATAATTCTGGTGCACGGCTGGAAATTCATTTACTTATAAATCAGCACATTTTCTTATGTACGAAGTAAAAATAAAAGTCGGTTTTGAAAATGTTCTTGTTTGTAAAATATTTAAAACATAACATGCAGGGAAACGATCTACTCTGTTTCAACAATGAAATGTTTGTTATAAGTTAGAGGTAAAGGTGATGTGATATTATAAATTTTGCAATAACTTCGAATAGAATTCTGGTGCACGGCAGGAAATTCGTTTACTTATAAATCAGCACATTTTCTTATGTAGGAAGTAAAAAAAATTCGGTTTTGAAGATGTTCGCCTTTGTGAAATATTTAAAATACAAAATACAGTGAAACCATATGCATTTTTCAACAATGAAACCTTTGTTATAAATACGAGTTAAAGAAGATCTGATATTATAAAATTTGCAATATCTTCGAATAGACTTCTGGTGCACGGCTGGAAATTGGGTTTTCTTATAAATCAGCACATTTTCTTATGTAAGAAGTAAAAAAATCGGTTTTGAAGTTGTTCGACTTTGTAAAATATTTAAAATATAAAATTCAGTGAAACGATGTACTCTGTTCCAACAATGAAACCTTTGTTATAAATACGATGTAAAGAAAATATGATATTATAAAATTATCAATATTTTCAAATAGAATTCTGGTGCACGGCTGGAAATTCGTTTTCTTATAAATCAGCACATTTTCTTATGTAAGAAGTAAAAAAATTTCGGTTTTGAAGTTGTTCACCTTTGTAAAATATTTAAAACATAAAATACAGTGAAACGATCTACTCTTTTTCAACAATGAAACCTTCGTTATAAATAAGAGGTAAAGGAGATGTGATATTATAAAATTTGTAATATATTCCAATAGAATTCTGGTGCACGGCTGGAAATTCATTTACTTATAAATTAGCACATTTTCTTATGTACGAAGTAAAAATAAAAGTCGGTTTTTAAGTTGTTCGCCTTTGTAAAATATTTAAAACATAAAATACAGTGAAACGATCTACTCTGTTTCAACTATGAATTCTTTGTTATAAATAAGAGCTAAAGGAGATGTGATATTATAAAATTTGCTATATCTTCGAATAGAATTCTGGTGCACGGCAGGAAATTCGTTTACTTATAAATCAGCACATTTTCTTATGTAGGAAGTAAAAAAAATTCGGTTTTGAAGATGTTCGCCTTTGTGAAATATTTAAAATACAAAATACAGTGAAACCATATGCATTTTTCAACAATGAAACCTTTGTTATAAATTCGAGGTAAAATGGATGTGATATTATAAAATTATCATGGTTTTCTTATAAAGCAGCACATTTTCTTATGTAAGAAGTAAAAAAATCGGTTTTGAAGTTGTTCGACTTTGTAAAATATTTAAAATATAAAATTCAGTGAAACGATGTACTCTGTTCCAACAATGAAAACTTTGTTATAAATACGATGTAAAGAAGATCTGATATTATAAAATTAGCAATATCTTTGAATAGAATTCTGGTGCACGGCTGGAAATTGGTTTTCTTATAAATCAGCACACTCTTATGTACGAAATAAAAAAAATTCTGTTTTGAAGTTGTTCGCCTTTGTAAAATATTTAAAACGTAAAATACTGTGAAACGATCTACTCTGTTCCAACCTTTGTTATAAATACGATGTAAAGAAGATCTGATATTATAAAATTATCAATATCTTCGAAAAGAATTCTGGTGAACGGCTGGAAATTCGTTTACTTATAAGTCAGCACATTTTCTTATGTAGGAAGTAAAAAAAAATCTGTTTTGAAGTTGTTTGCCTTTGTGAAATATTTAAAATATAAAATACAGTGAAACGTTATGCATTTTTCAACAATGAAACCTTTGTTATAAATACGATGTAAAGAAGATCTGATATTATAAAATCATGAATATCTTTGAAAATAATTCTGGTGCACGGCAGGAAATTCGTTTACTTATAAATCAGCACATTTTCTTATGTAGGAAGTAAAAAAAATTCGTTTTGAAGATGTTCGCCATTGTAAAATATTAAAAACATAAAATACAGTGAAACGATCTACTCTGTTTCAACAATGAAACCTTTGTTATAAATACGAGTTAAAGAAGATCTGATATTATAAAATTTGCAATATCTTCGAATAGAATTCTGGTGCACGGCTGGAAATTGGTTTTCATATAAATCAGCACATTTTCTTATGTAAGAAGTAAAAAAAATCGGGTTTGAAGTTGTTCGACTTTGTAAAATATTTAAAATATAAAATACAGTGAAACGATCTTCTCTGTTCCAACAATGAAACCTTTGTTATAAATACGATGTAAAGAAAATCTGATATTATAAAATTATCAATATCTTCGAATAGAATTCTGGTGCACGGCTGAAAAATTCGTTTACTTTTAAATCAGCACATTTTCTTATGTAACAAGTAAAAAAATTTCGGTTTTGAGGTTGTTCGCCATTGTAAAATATTAAAAACATAAAATACAGTGAAACGATCTAATATGTTTCAACAATGAAATATTTGTTATAAATAAGAGGTAAAGGAGATGTGATATTATAAAATTTGCAATATCTTCGAATAGAATTCTGGTGCACGGCTGGAAATTCGTTTACTTATAAATCGGCACATTTTCTTATGTAGGAAGTAAAAAATAAAAAAATCTGTTTTGAAGTTGTTCGCCTTTGTAAAATATTTAAAATATAAAATACAGTGAAACCATATGCATTTTTCAACAATGAAACCTTTGTTATAAATACGAGGTAAATTGGATATGATATTATAAAATTTTCAATATTTTCGAATAGAATTCTGGTGCACGGCTGGAAATTTGTTTACTTGTAAATCAGCGCATTTTCTTATGTAGGAAGTAAAAAAAAATTCGGTTTTGAAGTTCTTCTACTTTGTAAAATATTAAAAATATAAAATACAGTGAAACGATCTACTCTTTTCCAACGATGAAACCTTTGTTATAAATACGATGTAAAGAAGATCTGATAATATAAAATTAGCAATATCTTCGAATAGAATTCTGGTGCACGGCTGGAAATTGGTTTTCTTAAAAATCAGCACATTTTCTTGTATAGGAAGTAAAAAAAATTCTGTTTTGAAGTTGTTTGCCTTTGTAAAATATTTAAAACATAAAATACTGTGAAACGACCTACTCTGTTCCAACAATGAAACCTTTGTTATAAATACGATGTAAAGAAAATCTGATATTATAAAATTATCAATATCTTCGAATAGAATTCTGGTGCACGGCTGGAAATTGGTTTTCTTATAAATCAGCACATTTTCTTATGTAGGAAGTAAAAAAACAAAAAATCTGTTTTGAAATTGTTCGCCTTTGTAAAATATTTAAAACATAAAATACTGTGAAACGATCTACTCTGTTTCAACAATGAAACCTTTGTTATAAATAAGAGCTAAAGGAGATGTGCTATTATAAAATTTGCAATATCTTCTAATAGAATTCTGGTGCAAGGCAGGAAATTCGTTTACTTATAAATCAGCACATTTTCTTATGTAAGAAGTAAAAAAAATCGGTTTTGAAGTTGTTCGACTTTGTAAAATATTTAAAATATAAAATACAGTGAAACGATCTACTCTGTTCCAACAATGAAACCTTTGTTATAAATACGATGTAAAGAAGATCTGATATTATAAAATTAGCAATATCTTCGAATAGAATTCTGGTGCACGGCTGGAAATTGGTTTTCTTATAAATCAGCACATTCTCTTATGTAGGAAATCGAAAAAAAATTATGTTTTGAAGTTGTTCGCCTTTGTAAAATATTTAAAACGTAAAATACTGTGAAACGATCTACTCTGTTCCAACCTTTGTTATAAATACGATGTAAAGAAGATCTGATATTATAAAATTATCAATATCTTCGAAAAGAATTCTGATGAACGGCTGGAAATTCGTTTACTTATAAGTCAGCACATTTTCTTATGTAGGAAGTAAAAAAAATTCTGTTTTGAAGTTGTTTGCCTTTGTGAAATATTTAAAATATAAAATACAGTGAAACGTTATGCATTTTTCAACAATGAAACCTTTGTTATAAATACGATGTAAGGAAGATCTGATATTATAAAATCATCAATATCTTTGAAAATAATTCTGGTGCACGGCTGGAAATTCATTTACTTATAAACCAGCACATTTTCTTATGTACGAAGTAAAAATAAAAGTCGGTTTTTAAGTTGTTCGTCTTTGTAAAATATTTAAAACATAAAATACAGTGAAACGATCTACTCTGTTTCAACAATGAAATCTTTGTTATAAATAAGAGCTAAAGGAGATGTGATATTATAATATTTGCAATATCTTCGAATAGAATTCTGGTGCACGGCAGGAAATTCGTTTACATATAAATCAGCACATTTTCTTATGTAGGAAGTAAAAAAAATTCGTTTTGAAGATGTTCGCCATTGTAAAATATTAAAAACATAAAATACAGTGAAACGATCTACTCTGTTTCAACAATGAAACCTTTGTTATAAATACGAGTTAAAGAAGATCTGATATTATAAAATTATCAATATCTTCGAATAGAATTCTGGTGCACGGCTGAAAAATTCGTTTACTTTTAAATCAGCACATTTTCGTATGTAACAAGTAAAAAAATTTCGGTTTTGAATTTGTTCACCTTTGTAAAATATTTAAAACATAAAATACAGTGAAACGATCTACTCTTTTCCAACAATGAAACATTTGTTATAAATACGATGTAAAGGGGATGTGATATTATAAAATTTGCAATATCTTCCAATAGAATTCTGGTGCACGGCTGGAAATTCGTTTACTTATAAATCAGCACATTTTCTTACTTAGGATGTAGAAAAATTTCGGTTTTGAGGTTGTTCGCCATTGTAAAATATTAAAAACATAAAATACAGTGAAACGATCTAATATGTTTCAACAATTAAATATTTGTTATAAATAAGAGGTAAAGGAGATGTGATATTATAAAATTTGCAATATCTTCGAATAGAATTCTGGTGCACGGATGGAAATTCGTTTACTTATAAATCGGCACATTGTCTTATGTAGGAAGTAAAAAATCAAAAAATCTGTTTTGAAGTTGTTCGCCTTTGTAAAATATTTAAAATATAAAATACAGTGAAACCATATGCATTTTTCAACAATGAAACCTTTGTTATAAATACGAGGTAAATTGGATATGATATTATAAAATTTGCAATATTTTCGAATAGAATTCTGGTGCACGGCTGGAAATTTGTTTACTTGTAAATCAGCGCATTTTCTTATGTAGGAAGTAAAAAAAAATTCGGTTTTGAAGTTCTTCTACTTCGTAAAATATTAAAAATATAAAATACAGTGAAACGATCTACTCTTTTCCAACAATGAAACCTTTGTTATAAATACGATGTAAAGAAGATCTGATAATATAAAATTAGCAATATCTTCGAATAGAATTCTGGTGCACGGCTGGAAATTGGTTTTCTTATAAATCAGCACATTTTCTTGTATAGGAAGTAAAAAAAATTCTGTTTTGAAGTTGTTTGCCTTTGTAAAATATTTAAAACATAAAATACTGTGAAACGACCTACTCTGTTCCAACAATGAAACCTTTGTTATAAATACGATGTAAAGAAAATCTGATATTATAAAATTATCAATATCTTCGAATAGAATTCTGGTGAACGGCTGGAAATTCGTTTACTTATAAATCAGCACATTTTCTTATGTAGGAAGTAAAAAAAATTAGGTTTTGAAGTTGTTCGCTTTTGTAAAATATTTAAAATAGAAAATACAGTGAAACGATATGCAATTTTCAACAATGAAACCTTTGTTATAAATACGATGTAAAGAAGATCTGATATTATAAAAGTGGCAACATCTTCGAAAATAATTCTGGTGCACGGCTGGAATTTCGTTTTCTTATAAATCAGCACATTTTCTTATGTACGAAGTAAAAAAAAAATTCGGTTTTGAAGTTGTTCGCCTTTGTAAAATATTTAAAACATAAAATACAGTGAAACGATCTACTCTTTTTCAACAATAAAACCTTTGTTATAAATAAGAGGTAAAGGAGATCTGATATAATTCGTAAACGTGGAAATTCGTTTACTTGTAAATCAGCACATTTTCTTATGTAGGAAGTAAAAAAACAAAAAATCTGTTTTGAAGTTCTTCGCATTTGTAAAATATTTAAAACATAAAATACTGTGAAACAATCTACTCTGTTCCAACAACGAAACCTTTGTTATAAATACGAGTTAAAGAAGATCTGATATTATAAAATTTGCAATATCTTCCAATAGAATTCTGGTGCACGGCTGGAAATTCGTTTACTTATAAATCAGCACATTTTCTTATGTACGAAGTAAAAAAAATTTCTGTTTTGAAGTTGTTCGCTTTTGTAAAATATTTAAAACATAAAATACAGTAAAACGATCTACTCTGTTTCAACAATGAAACCTTTGTTATATATAAGAGGTAAAGGAGACTTAATATTATAAAATTTGCAATATCTTCCAATAGAATTCTGGTGCACGGCTGGAAATTCGTTTTCTTATAAATCAGCACATTTTCTTATGTAGGAAGTAAAAAAATTAGGTTTTGAAGTTGTTCGCTTTTGTAAAATATTTAAAATATAAAATACAGTGAAACGATATGCAATTTTCAACAATGAAACCTTTGTTATAAATACGATGTAAAGAAGATCTGATATTATAAAATCATCAATATCTTTGAAAATAATTCTGGTGCACGGCTGGAAATTCATTTACTTATAAATCAGCACATTTTCTTATGCACGAAGTAAAAATAAAAGTCGGTTTTTCAGTTGTTTGCCTTTGTAAAATATTTAAAACATAAAATACAGTGAAACGATCTACTCTGTTTCAACAATGAAATCTTTGTTATAAATAAGAGCTAAAGGAGATGTGATCTTATAAAAATTGCAATATCTTCGAATAGAATTCTGGTGCATGGCAGGAGTTTCGTTTACTTATAAATCAGCACATTTTCTTATGTAGGAAGTAAAAAAAATTGGTTTTGAAGATATTCGCCTTTGTGAAATATTTAAAATACAAAATACAGTGAAACGATATGCAATTTTTAACAATGAAACCTTTGTTATAAATACGATGTAAAGAAGATCTGCTATTATAAAATTTGCAATATCTTCTAATAGAATTCTGGTGCACGGCAGGAAATTCGTTTACTTATAAATCAGCACATTTTCTTATGTAGGAAGTAAAAAAAATTCTGTTTTGAAGTTGTTTGCCTTTGTAAAATATTTAAAATATAAAATACAGTGAAACCATATGCATTTTTCAACAATGAAACCTTTGTTATAAATACGAGGTAAAGTGGATGTGATATTATAAAATTTGCAATATCTTCGAATAGAATTCTGGTGCACGGCTGGAAATTGGTTTTCTTATAAATCAGCACATTCTCTTATTTAGGAAGTAAAAAAAATTCTATTTTGAAGTTGTTCGCCTTTGTAAAATATTTAAAACATAAAATACTGTGAAACGATCTACTCTGGTCCAACAATGAAACCTTTGTTATAAATACGATGTAAAAAAACCTGATATTATAAAATTATCAATATCTTCGAATAGAATTCTGGTGAACGGCTGGAAATTCGTTAACTTATAAATCGGCACATTTTCTTATGTAGGAAGTAAAAAATCAAAAAATCTGTTTTGAAGTTGTTCGCCTTTCTAAAATATTTAAAACATAAAATACTGTGAAACGATCTACTCTGTTTCAACAATGAAACCTTTGTTATAAATACGAGTTAAAGAAAATCTGATATTATAAAATCATCAATATCTTCGAATAGAATTCTGGTGCACGGCAGGAAATTGGTTTTCTTATAAATCAGCACATTCTCTTATGTAGGAAGTAAAAAAAAATCTGTTTTGAAGTTGTTCGCCTTTGTAAAATATTTAAAACATAAAATACTGTGAAACGATCTACTCTGTTCCAACAATGAAACCTTTGTTATAAATACGATGTAAAGAAGATCTGATATTATAAAATTATCAATATCTTCGAATAGAATTCTGGTGAACGGCTGGAAATTCGTTTACTTATAAATCAACAAATTTTCTTGTATAGGAAGTAAAAAAAATTCGGTTGTGAAGATGTTCGCCTTTGTGAAATATTTAAAATACAAAATACAGTGAAACCATATGCATTTTTCAACAAAGAAACCTTTGTTATAAATACGAGGTAAAGTGGATGTGATATTATAAAATTATCAATATCTTCGAATAGAATTCTGGTGCACGGCTGGAAATTGGTTTTCTTATAAATCAACACATTTTCTAATGTAGGAAGTAAAAAAACAAAAAATCTTTTTTGAAGTTGTTCGCCTTTGTAAAATATTAAAAACATAAAATACTGTGAAACGATCTACTTTGTTTCAACAATGAAACCTTTGTTATAAATACGAGTTAAAGAAGATCTGATATTATAAAATTTGCAATATCTTCGAACAGAATTCTGGTGCACGGCTGGAAATTGGTTTTCTTATAAATCAGCACATTTTCTTATGTAAGAAGTAAAAAAAATCGGTTTTGAAGTTGTTCGACTTTGTAAAATATTTAAAATATAAAATACAGTGAAACGATCTACTCTGTTCCAACAATGAAACCTTTGTTATAAATACGATGCAAAGAAAATCTGATATTATAAAATTATCAATATCTTCGAATAGAATTCTGGTGCACGGCTGAAAAATTCGTTTACTTTTAAATCAGCACATTTTCTTATGTAACACGTAAAAAAATTTCGGTGTTGAAGTTGTTCACCTTTGTGAAATATTTAAAACAAAAGACAGCGAAACGATCTACTCTTTTTCAACAATGAAACCTTTGTTATAAATAAGAGGTAAAGGAGATGTGATATTATAAAATTTGCAATATCTTACAATAGAATTCTGGCAAAACGGCTGGAAATTCGATTACTTATAAATCAGCACATTTTCTCATGTAGGAAGTAAAAAAAATTAGGTTTTGATATTGTTCGCTTTTGTAAAATATTTAAAATAGAAAATACAGTGAAACGATATGCAATTTTCAACAATGAAACCTTTGTTATAAATACGATGTAAAGAAGATCTGATATTATAAAAGTGGCAACATTTTCGAAAATAATTCTAGTGCACGGCTGGAAATTCGTTTTCTTATAAATCAGCACATTTTCTTATGTACGAAGAAAAAAAAAATTCTGTTTTGAAGTTCTTCGCCTTTGTAAAATATTTAAAACATAAAATACTGTGAAACAATCTACTCTTTTTCAACAATAAAACCTTTATTATAAATAAGAGGTAAAGGAGATCTGATATAATTCGTAAACGTGGAAATTCGTTTACTTGTAAATCAGCACATTTTCTTAGGTACGAAGTAAAAAAAAATTCTGTTTTGAAGTTCTTCGCCTTTGTAAAATATTTAAAACATAAAATACTGTGAAACAATCTACTCTGTTTCAACAATGAAACCTTTGTTATAAATACGAGTTAAAGAAGATCTGATATTATAAAATTTGCAATATCTTCCAATAGAATTCTGGTGCACGGCTGGAAATTCGTTTACTTATAAATCAGCACATTTTCTTATGTACGAAGTAAAAATAAAAGTCGGTTTTTCAGTTGTTCGCCTTTGTAAAATATTTAAAACATAAAATACAGTGAAACGATCTACTCTGTTTGAACAATGAAATCTTTGTTATAAATAAGAGATAAAGGAGATGTGATATTATAAAAATTGCAATATCTTCGAATAGAATTCTGGTGCACAGCAGGAGTTTCGTTTACTTATAAATCAGCACATTTTCTTATGTAGGAAGTAAAAAAATTCGGTTTTGAAGATGTTCGCCTTGGTGAAATATTTAAAATACAAAATACAGTGAAACCATATGCATTTTTCAACAATGAAACCTTTGTTATAAATACGAGGTAAAGTGGATGTGATATTATAAAATTTGCAATATCTTCGAATAGAATTCTGGTGCACGGCTGGAAATTGGTTTTCTTATAAATCAGCACATTCTCTTATGTAGGAAGTAAAAAAAATTCTGTTTTGAAGTTGTTCGCTTTTGTAAAATATTTAAAACGTAAAATACTGTGAAACGATCTACTCTGTTCCAACAACAAATATTTAAAATATAAAATAGAGTGAAACGTTATGAATTTTTCAACAATGAAACCTTTGTTGTAAATACGATGTAAAGAAGATCTGATATTATAAAATCATCAATATCTTTGAATAGAATTCTCGTGCACGGCTGGAAATTGGTTTTCTTATAAATCAGCACATTCTCTTATGTAGGAAGTAAAAAAAATTCTGTTTTGAAGTTGTTCGCCTTTGTAAAATATTTAAAACATAAAATACAGTGAAACGATCTACTCTGTTTCAACAATGAAACCTTTGTTATATATAAGAGGTAAAGGAGACTTGATATTATAAAATTTGCAATATCTTCCAATAGAATTCTGGTGCACGGCTGGAAATTCGTTTACATATAAATCAGCACATTTTCTTATGTAGGAAGTAAAAAAATTAGGTTTTGAAGTTGTTCGCTTTTGTAAAATATTAAAAATATAAATTACAGTGAAACCATATACATTTTTCAACAATGAAATCTTTGTTATAAATACGAGGTAAATTGGATATGATATTATAAAATTTGCAATATCTTCGAATAGAATTCTGGTGCACGGCAGCAAATGCGTTTACTTATAAATCAGCACATTTTCTTATGTACGAAATAAAAATAAAAGTCAGATTGTCTGTTTGCCTTTGTAAAATATTTAAAACATAAAATACAGTGAAATGATCTACTCTGTTTCAACAATGAAATCTTTGTTATAAATAAGAGCTAAAGAGATGTGATATTATAAAAAATGCAATATCTTCGAATAGAATTCTGGTGCATGGCAGGAGTTTCGTTTACTTATAAATCAGCACATTTTCTTATGTAGGAAGTAAAAAAATTCGGTTTTGAAGTTGTTCGCTTTTGTAAAATATTAAAAATATAAATTACAGTGAAACCATATACATTTTTCAACAATGAAATCTTTGTTATAAATACGAGGTAAATTGGATATGATATTATAAAATTTTCAATATCTTCGAATAGAATTCTGGTGCACGGCTGGAAATTGGTTTTCTTATAAATCAGCACATTCTCTTATGTAGGAAGTAAAAAAAAAAAATCTGTTTTGAAGTTTTTCGCCTTTGTAAAATATTTAAAACATAAAATACTGTGAAACGATCTACTCTTTTTCAACAATGAAACCTTCGTTATAAATAAGAGGTAAAGGAGATGTGATATTATAAAATTTGCAATATCTTACAATAGAATTCTGGCAAAACGGCTGGAAATTCGATTACTTATAAATCAGCACATTTTCTCATGTAGGAAGTAAAAAAAATTAGGTTTTGATATTGTTCGCTTTTGTAAAATATTTAAAATAGAAAATACAGTGAAACGATATGCAATTTTCAACAATGAAACCTTTGTTATAAATACGATGTAAAGAAGATCTGATATTATAAAAGTGGCAACATTTTCGAAAATAATTCTAGTGCACGGCTGGAAATTCGTTTTCTTATAAATCAGCACATTTTCTTATGTACGAAGAAAAAAAAAATTCTGTTTTGAAGTTCTTCGCCTTTGTAAAATATTTAAAACATAAAATACTGTGAAACAATCTACTCTTTTTCAACAATAAAACCTTTATTATAAATAAGAGGTAAAGGAGATCTGATATAATTCGTAAACGTGGAAATTCGTTTACTTGTAAATCAGCACATTTTCTTAGGTACGAAGTAAAAAAAAATTCTGTTTTGAAGTTCTTCGCCTTTGTAAAATATTTAAAACATAAAATACTGTGAAACAATCTACTCTGTTTCAACAATGAAACCTTTGTTATAAATACGAGTTAAAGAAGATCTGATATTATAAAATTTGCAATATCTTCCAATAGAATTCTGGTGCACGGCTGGAAATTCGTTTACTTATAAATCAGCACATTTTCTTATGTACGAAGTAAAAATAAAAGTCGGTTTTTCAGTTGTTCGCCTTTGTAAAATATTTAAAACATAAAATACAGTGAAACGATCTACTCTGTTTGAACAATGAAATCTTTGTTATAAATAAGAGATAAAGGAGATGTGATATTATAAAAATTGCAATATCTTCGAATAGAATTCTGGTGCACAGCAGGAGTTTCGTTTACTTATAAATCAGCACATTTTCTTATGTAGGAAGTAAAAAAATTCGGTTTTGAAGATGTTCGCCTTGGTGAAATATTTAAAATACAAAATACAGTGAAACCATATGCATTTTTCAACAATGAAACCTTTGTTATAAATACGAGGTAAAGTGGATGTGATATTATAAAATTTGCAATATCTTCGAATAGAATTCTGGTGCACGGCTGGAAATTGGTTTTCTTATAAATCAGCACATTCTCTTATGTAGGAAGTAAAAAAAATTCTGTTTTGAAGTTGTTCGCTTTTGTAAAATATTTAAAACGTAAAATACTGTGAAACGATCTACTCTGTTCCAACAACAAATATTTAAAATATAAAATAGAGTGAAACGTTATGAATTTTTCAACAATGAAACCTTTGTTGTAAATACGATGTAAAGAAGATCTGATATTATAAAATCATCAATATCTTTGAATAGAATTCTCGTGCACGGCTGGAAATTGGTTTTCTTATAAATCAGCACATTCTCTTATGTAGGAAGTAAAAAAAATTCTGTTTTGAAGTTGTTCGCCTTTGTAAAATATTTAAAACATAAAATACAGTGAAACGATCTACTCTGTTTCAACAATGAAACCTTTGTTATATATAAGAGGTAAAGGAGACTTGATATTATAAAATTTGCAATATCTTCCAATAGAATTCTGGTGCACGGCTGGAAATTCGTTTACATATAAATCAGCACATTTTCTTATGTAGGAAGTAAAAAAATTAGGTTTTGAAGTTGTTCGCTTTTGTAAAATATTAAAAATATAAATTACAGTGAAACCATATACATTTTTCAACAATGAAATCTTTGTTATAAATACGAGGTAAATTGGATATGATATTATAAAATTTGCAATATCTTCGAATAGAATTCTGGTGCACGGCAGCAAATGCGTTTACTTATAAATCAGCACATTTTCTTATGTACGAAATAAAAATAAAAGTCAGATTGTCTGTTTGCCTTTGTAAAATATTTAAAACATAAAATACAGTGAAATGATCTACTCTGTTTCAACAATGAAATCTTTGTTATAAATAAGAGCTAAAGAGATGTGATATTATAAAAAATGCAATATCTTCGAATAGAATTCTGGTGCATGGCAGGAGTTTCGTTTACTTATAAATCAGCACATTTTCTTATGTAGGAAGTAAAAAAATTCGGTTTTGAAGTTGTTCGCTTTTGTAAAATATTAAAAATATAAATTACAGTGAAACCATATACATTTTTCAACAATGAAATCTTTGTTATAAATACGAGGTAAATTGGATATGATATTATAAAATTTTCAATATCTTCGAATAGAATTCTGGTGCACGGCTGGAAATTGGTTTTCTTATAAATCAGCACATTCTCTTATGTAGGAAGTAAAAAAAAAAAATCTGTTTTGAAGTTTTTCGCCTTTGTAAAATATTTAAAACATAAAATACTGTGAAACGATCTACTCTTTTTCAACAATGAAACCTTCGTTATAAATAAGAGGTAAAGGAGATGTGATATTATAAAATTTGCAATATCTTACAATAGAATTCTGGCAAAACGGCTGGAAATTCGATTACTTATAAATCAGCACATTTTCTCATGTAGGAAGTAAAAAAAATTAGGTTTTGATATTGTTCGCTTTTGTAAAATATTTAAAATAGAAAATACAGTGAAACGATATGCAATTTTCAACAATGAAACCTTTGTTATAAATACGATGTAAAGAAGATCTGATATTATAAAAGTGGCAACATTTTCGAAAATAATTCTAGTGCACGGCTGGAAATTCGTTTTCTTATAAATCAGCACATTTTCTTATGTACGAAGAAAAAAAAAATTCTGTTTTGAAGTTCTTCGCCTTTGTAAAATATTTAAAACATAAAATACTGTGAAACAATCTACTCTTTTTCAACAATAAAACCTTTATTATAAATAAGAGGTAAAGGAGATCTGATATAATTCGTAAACGTGGAAATTCGTTTACTTGTAAATCAGCACATTTTCTTAGGTACGAAGTAAAAAAAAATTCTGTTTTGAAGTTCTTCGCCTTTGTAAAATATTTAAAACATAAAATACTGTGAAACAATCTACTCTGTTTCAACAATGAAACCTTTGTTATAAATACGAGTTAAAGAAGATCTGATATTATAAAATTTGCAATATCTTCCAATAGAATTCTGGTGCACGGCTGGAAATTCGTTTACTTATAAATCAGCACATTTTCTTATGTACGAAGTAAAAATAAAAGTCGGTTTTTCAGTTGTTCGCCTTTGTAAAATATTTAAAACATAAAATACAGTGAAACGATCTACTCTGTTTGAACAATGAAATCTTTGTTATAAATAAGAGATAAAGGAGATGTGATATTATAAAAATTGCAATATCTTCGAATAGAATTCTGGTGCACAGCAGGAGTTTCGTTTACTTATAAATCAGCACATTTTCTTATGTAGGAAGTAAAAAAATTCGGTTTTGAAGATGTTCGCCTTGGTGAAATATTTAAAATACAAAATACAGTGAAACCATATGCATTTTTCAACAATGAAACCTTTGTTATAAATACGAGGTAAAGTGGATGTGATATTATAAAATTTGCAATATCTTCGAATAGAATTCTGGTGCACGGCTGGAAATTGGTTTTCTTATAAATCAGCACATTCTCTTATGTAGGAAGTAAAAAAAATTCTGTTTTGAAGTTGTTCGCTTTTGTAAAATATTTAAAACGTAAAATACTGTGAAACGATCTACTCTGTTCCAACAACAAATATTTAAAATATAAAATAGAGTGAAACGTTATGAATTTTTCAACAATGAAACCTTTGTTGTAAATACGATGTAAAGAAGATCTGATATTATAAAATCATCAATATCTTTGAATAGAATTCTCGTGCACGGCTGGAAATTGGTTTTCTTATAAATCAGCACATTCTCTTATGTAGGAAGTAAAAAAAATTCTGTTTTGAAGTTGTTCGCCTTTGTAAAATATTTAAAACATAAAATACAGTGAAACGATCTACTCTGTTTCAACAATGAAACCTTTGTTATATATAAGAGGTAAAGGAGACTTGATATTATAAAATTTGCAATATCTTCCAATAGAATTCTGGTGCACGGCTGGAAATTCGTTTACATATAAATCAGCACATTTTCTTATGTAGGAAGTAAAAAAATTAGGTTTAGAAGTTGTTCGCTTTTGTAAAATATTAAAAATATAAATTACAGTGAAACCATATACATTTTTCAACAATGAAATCTTTGTTATAAATACGAGGTAAATTGGATATGATATTATAAAATTTGCAATATCTTCGAATAGAATTCTGGTGCACGGCAGCAAATGCGTTTACTTATAAATCAGCACATTTTCTTATGTACGAAATAAAAATAAAAGTCAGATTGTCTGTTTGCCTTTGTAAAATATTTAAAACATAAAATACAGTGAAATGATCTACTCTGTTTCAACAATGAAATCTTTGTTATAAATAAGAGCTAAAGAGATGTGATATTATAAAAAATGCAATATCTTCGAATAGAATTCTGGTGCATGGCAGGAGTTTCGTTTACTTATAAATCAGCACATTTTCTTATGTAGGAAGTAAAAAAATTCGGTTTTGAAGTTGTTCGCTTTTGTAAAATATTAAAAATATAAATTACAGTGAAACCATATACATTTTTCAACAATGAAATCTTTGTTATAAATACGAGGTAAATTGGATATGATATTATAAAATTTTCAATATCTTCGAATAGAATTCTGGTGCACGGCTGGAAATTGGTTTTCTTATAAATCAGCACATTCTCTTATGTAGGAAGTAAAAAAAAAAAATCTGTTTTGAAGTTTTTCGCCTTTGTAAAATATTTAAAACATAAAATACTGTGAAACGATCTACTCTGTTCCAACATTGAAACCTTTGTTATAAATACGATGTAAAGAAGATCTGATATTATAAAATTATCAATATCTTCGAATAGAATTCTGGTGAACGGCTGGAAATTCGATTACTTATAAATCAGCACATTTTCGCATGTAGGAAATAAAAAAAATTAGGTTTTGAAGTTGTTCGCTTTTGTGAAATATTTAAAATAGAAAATACAGTGAAACGATATGCAATTTTCAACAATGAAACCTTTGTTATAAATACGATGTAAAGAAGATCTGATATTATAAAAGTGGCAATATCTTCGAATAGAATTCTGGTGCACGGCAGTAATTTCGTTTACATATAAATCAGCACATTTTCTTATGTAGGAAGTAAACAAAATTCGGTTGTGAAGATGTTCGCCTTTGTGAAATATTTAAAATACAAAATACAGTGAAACCATATGCATTTTTCAACAAAGAAACATTTGTTATAAATACGAGGTAAAGTGGATGTGATATTATAAAATTATCAATATCTTCGAATAGAATTCTGGTGCATGGCTGGAAATTGGTTTTCTTATAAATCAACACATTTTCTAATGTAGGAAGTAAAAAAACAAAAAATCTGTTTTGAAGTTGTTCCCCTTTGTAAAATATTAAAAACATAAAATACTGTGAAACGATCTACTTTGTTTCAACAATGAAACCTTTGTTATAAATACGAGTTAAAGAAGATCTGATATTATAAAATTTGCAATATCTTCGAATAGAATTCTGGTGCACGGCTGGAAATTGGTTTTCTTATAAATCAGCACATTTTCTTATGTAGGAAGTAAAAAAAAAATCGGTTTTGAAGTTGTTCGACTTTGTAAAATATTTAAAATATAAAATACAGTGAAACGATCTACTCTGTTCGAACAATGAAACCTTTGTTATAAATACGATGTAAAGAAAATCTGATATTATAAAATTATCAATATCTTCGAATAGAATTCTGGTGCACGGCTGAAAAATTCGTTTACTTTTAAATCAGCACATTTTCTTATGTAACAAGTAAAAGCATTTCGGTGTTGAAGTTGTTCACCTTTGTGAAATATTTAAAACAAAATACAGTGAAACGATCTACTCTTTTTCAACAATGAAACCTTTGTTATAAATAAGAGGTAAAGGAGATGTGATATTATAAAATTTGCAATATCTTCCAATAGAATTCTGGTAAAACGGTTGGACATTCGATTACTTATAAATCAGCACATTTTCTTATGTACGAAGTAAAAAAAAATTCTGTTTTGAAGTTGTTCGCCTTTGTAAAATATTTAAAACATAAAAAAAAAGTGAAACGATCTACTCTTTTTCAACAATAAAACCTTTGTTATAAATAAGAGGTAAAGGAGATCTGATATAATTCGTAAACGTGGAAATTCGTTTACTTGTAAATCAGCACATTTTCTTATGTAGGAAGTAAAAAAACAAAAAATCTGTTTTGAAGTTGTTCGCCTTTGTAAAATATTTAAAACGTAAAATAAAGTGAAACGATCTACTCTGTTTCAACAATGAAATCTTTGTTATATATAAGAGGTAAAGGAGACTTGATATTATAAAATTTGCAATATCTTCCAATAGAATTCTGGTGCACGGCTGGAAATTCGTTTACTTATAAATCAGCACATTTTCTTATGTAGGAAGTAAAAAAATTAGGTTTTGAAGTTGTTCGCTTTTGTAAAATATTTAAAATATAAAATACAGTGAAACGATATGCAATTTTCAACAATGAAACCTTTGTTATAAATACGATGTATTGAAGATCTGATATTATAAAATTTGCAATATCTTCTAATAGAATTCTGGTGCACGGCAGCAAATGCGTTTACTTATAAATCAGCACATTTTCTTATGTACGAAGTAAAAATAAAAGTCGGTTTTTCAGTTGTTCGCCTTTGTAAAATATTTAAAACATAAAATACAGTGAAACGATCTACTCTGTTTAAACAATGAAATCTTTGTTATAAATAAGAGCTAAAGGTGATATTATAAAATTTGCAATATCTTCGAATAGAATTCTGGTGCAAGGCTGGAAATTGGTTTTCTTATAAATCAGCACATTCTCTTATGTAGGAAGTAAAAAAAAATCTGTTTTGAAGTTGTTCGCTTTTGTAAAATATTTAAAACATAAAATACTGTGAAACGATCTACTCTGTTCCAACAACAAATATTTAAAATATAAAATACAGTGAAACGTTATGCATTTTTCAACAATGAAACCTTTGTTCTAAATACGATGTAAAGAAGATCTGATATTATAAAATCATCAATATCTTTGAATAGAATTCTCGTGCACGGCTGGAAATTGGTTTTCTTATAAATCAGCACATTTTCTTATGTAGGAAGTAAAAAAAAATTCTGTTTTGAAGATGTTCGCCTTTGTAAAATATTTAAAACATAAAATACTGTGAAACAATCTACTCTGTTTCAACAATGAAACCTTTGTTATAAATACGAGTTAAAGAAGATCTGATATTATAAAATTTGCAATATCTTCCAATAGAATTCTGGTGCACGGCAGCAAATGCGTTTACTTATAAATCAGCACATTTTCTTATGTACGAAATAAAAATAAAAGTCGGTTTTTCAGTTGTTCGCCTTTGTAAAATATTTAAAACATAAAATACAGTGAAACGATCTACTCTGTTTGAACAATGAAATCTTTGTTATAAATAAGAGCTAAAGGAGATGTGATATTATAAAAATTGCAATATCTTCGAATAGAATTCTGGTGCACAGCAGGAGTTTCGTTTACTTATAAATCAGCACATTTTCTTATGTAGGAAGTAAAAAAATTCGGTTTTGAAGATGTTCGCCTTGGTGAAATATTTAAAATACAAAATACAGTGAAACCATATGCATTTTTCAACAATGAAACCTTTGTTATAAATACGAGGTAAAGTGGATGTGATATTATAAAATTTGCAATATCTTCGAATAGAATTCTGGTGCACGGCTGGAAATTGGTTTTCTTATAAATCAGCACATTCTCTTATGTAGGAAGTAAAAAAAATTCTGTTTTGAAGTTGTTCGCTTTTGTAAAATATTTAAAACGTAAAATACTGTGAAACGATCTACTCTGTTCCAACCACAAATATTTAAAATATAAAATAGAGTGAAACGTTATGCATTTTTCAACAATGAAACCTTTGTTGTAAATACGATGTAAAGAAGATCTGATATTATAAAATCATCAATATCTTTGAATAGAATTCTCGTGCACGGCTGGAAATTGGTTTTCTTATAAATCAGCACATTCTCTTATGTAGGAAGTAAAAAAAATTCTGTTTTGAAGTTGTTCGCTTTTATAAAATATTTAAAACGTAAAATACTGTGAAACGATCTACTCTGTTCCAACAACAAATATTTAAAACATAAAATACTGTGAAACAATCTACTCTGTTTCAACAATGAAACCTTTGTTATAAATACGAGTTAAAGAAGATCTGATATTATAAAATTTGCAATATCTTCCAATAGAATTCTGGTGCAGGGCTGGAAATTCGTTTACATATAAATCAGCACATTTTCTTATGTACGAAGTAAAAAAAAATTCTGTTTTGAAGTTGTTCGCCTTTGTAAAATATTTAAAACATAAAATACAGTGAAACGATCTACTCTGTTTCAACAATGAAACCTTTGTTATAAATACGAGTTAAAGAAGATCTGATATTATAAAATTTGCAATATCTTCTAATAGAATTCTGGTGCACGGCAGCAAATGCGTTTACTTATAAATCAGCACATTTTCTTATGTACGAAGTAAAAATAAAAGTCGGTTTTTCAGTTGTTCGCCTTTGTAAAATATTTAAAACATAAAATACAGTGAAACGATCTACTCTGTTTGAACAATGAAATCTTTGTTATAAATAAGAGCTAAAGGTGATATTATAAAATTTGCAATATCTTCGAATAGAATTCTGGTGCAAGGCTGGAAATTGGTTTTCTTATAAATCAGCACATTCTCTTATGTAGGAAGTAAAAAAAAATCTGTTTTGAAGTTGTTCGCCTTTGTGAAATATTTAAAATACAAAATACAGTGAAACCATATGCATTTTTCAACAATGAAACCTTTGTTATAAATACGAGGTAAAATGGATGTGATATTATAAAATTATCATGGTTTTCTTATAAATCAGCACATTTTCTTATGTAAGAAGTAAAAAAATCGGTTTTGAAGTTGTTCGACTTTGTAAAATATTTAAAATATAAAATTCAGTGAAACGATGTACTCTGTTCCAACAATGAAAACTTTGTTATAAATACGATGTAAAGAAGATCTGATATTATAAAATTAGCAATATCTTTGAATAGAATTCTGGTGCACGGCTGGAAATTGGTTTTCTTATAAATCAGCACACTCTTATGTACGAAATAAAAAAAATTCTGTTTTGAAGTTGTTCGCCTTTGTAAAATATTTAAAACGTAAAATACTGTGAAACGATCTACTCTGTTCCAACCTTTGTTATAAATACGATGTAAAGAAGATCTGATATTATAAAATTATCAATATCTTCGAAAAGAATTCTGGTGAACGGCTGGAAATTCGTTTACTTATAAGTCAGCACATTTTCTTATGTAGGAAGTAAAAAAAAATCTGTTTTGAAGTTGTTTGCCTTTGTGAAATATTTAAAATATAAAATACAGTGAAACGTTATGCATTTTTCAACAATGAAACCTTTGTTATAAATACGATGTAAAGAAGATCTGATATTATAAAATCATGAATATCTTTGAAAATAATTCTGGTGCACGGCAGGAAATTCGTTTACTTATAAATCAGCACATTTTCTTATGTAGGAAGTAAAAAAAATTCGTTTTGAAGATGTTCGCCATTGTAAAATATTAAAAACATAAAATACAGTGAAACGATCTACTCTGTTTCAACAATGAAACCTTTGTTATAAATACGAGTTAAAGAAGATCTGATATTATAAAATTTGCAATATCTTCGAATAGAATTCTGGTGCACGGCTGGAAATTGGTTTTCATATAAATCAGCACATTTTCTTATGTAAGAAGTAAAAAAAATCGGTTTTGAAGTTGTTCGACTTTGTAAAATATTTAAAATATAAAATACAGTGAAACGATCTTCTCTGTTCCAACAATGAAACCTTTGTTATAAATACGATGTAAAGAAAATCTGATATTATAAAATTATCAATATCTTCGAATAGAATTCTGGTGCACGGCTGAAAAATTCGTTTACTTTTAAATCAGCACATTTTCTTATGTAACAAGTAAAAAAATTTCGGTTTTGAGGTTGTTCGCCATTGTAAAATATTAAAAACATAAAATACAGTGAAACGATCTAATATGTTTCAACAATGAAATATTTGTTATAAATAAGAGGTAAAGGAGATGTGATATTATAAAATTTGCAATATCTTCGAATAGAATTCTGGTGCACGGCTGGAAATTCGTTTACTTATAAATCGGCACATTTTCTTATGTAGGAAGTAAAAAATAAAAAAATCTGTTTTGAAGTTGTTCGCCTTTGTAAAATATTTAAAATATAAAATACAGTGAAACCATATGCATTTTTCAACAATGAAACCTTTGTTATAAATACGAGGTAAATTGGATATGATATTATAAAATTTTCAATATTTTCGAATAGAATTCTGGTGCACGGCTGGAAATTTGTTTACTTGTAAATCAGCGCATTTTCTTATGTAGGAAGTAAAAAAAAATTCGGTTTTGAAGTTCTTCTACTTTGTAAAATATTAAAAATATAAAATACAGTGAAACGATCTACTCTTTTCCAACAATGAAACCTTTGTTATAAATACGATGTAAAGAAGATCTGATAATATAAAATTAGCAATATCTTCGAATAGAATTCTGGTGCACGGCTGGAAATTGGTTTTCTTAAAAATCAGCACATTTTCTTGTATAGGAAGTAAAAAAAATTCTGTTTTGAAGTTGTTTGCCTTTGTAAAATATTTAAAACATAAAATACTGTGAAACGACCTACTCTGTTCCAACAATGAAACCTTTGTTATAAATACGATGTAAAGAAAATCTGATATTATAAAATTATCAATATCTTCGAATAGAATTCTGGTGCACGGCTGGAAATTGGTTTTCTTATAAATCAGCACATTTTCTTATGTAGGAAGTAAAAAAACAAAAAATCTGTTTTGAAATTGTTCGCCTTTGTAAAATATTTTAAACATAAAATACTGTGAAACGATCTACTCTGTTTCAACAATGAAACCTTTGTTATAAATAAGAGCTAAAGGAGATGTGCTATTATAAAATTTGCAATATCTTCTAATAGAATTCTGGTGCAAGGCAGGAAATTCGTTTACTTATAAATCAGCACATTTTCTTATGTAAGAAGTAAAAAAAATCGGTTTTGAAGTTGTTCGACTTTGTAAAATATTTAAAATATAAAATACAGTGAAACGATCTACTCTGTTCCAACAATGAAACCTTTGTTATAAATACGATGTAAAGAAGATCTGATATTATAAAATTAGCAATATCTTCGAATAGAATTCTGGTGCACGGCTGGAAATTGGTTTTCTTATAAATCAGCACATTCTCTTATGTAGGAAATCGAAAAAAAATTCTGTTTTGAAGTTGTTCGCCTTTGTGAAATATTTAAAATATAAAATACAGTGAAACGTTATGCATTTTTCAACAATGAAACCTTTGTTATAAATACGATGTAAGGAAGATCTGATATTATAAAATCATCAATATCTTTGAAAATAATTCTGGTGCACGGCTGGAAATTCATTTACTTATAAACCAGCACATTTTCTTATGTACGAAGTAAAAATAAAAGTCGGTTTTTAAGTTGTTCGTCTTTGTAAAATATTTAAAACATAAAATACAGTGAAACGATCTACTCTGTTTCAACAATGAAATCTTTGTTATAAATAAGAGCTAAAGGAGATGTGATATTATAATATTTGCAATATCTTCGAATAGAATTCTGGTGCACGGAAGGAAATTCGTTTACATATAAATCAGCACATTTTCTTATGTAGGAAGTAAAAAAAATTCGTTTTGAAGATGTTCGCCATTGTAAAATATTAAAAACATAAAATACAGTGAAACGATCTACTCTGTTTCAACAATGAAACCTTTGTTATAAATACGAGTTAAAGAAGATCTGATATTATAAAATTATCAATATCTTCGAATAGAATTCTGGTGCACGGCTGAAAAATTCGTTTACTTTTAAATCAGCACATTTTCGTATGTAACAAGTAAAAAAATTTCGGTTTTGAATTTGTTCACCTTTGTAAAATATTTAAAACATAAAATACAGTGAAACGATCTACTCTTTTCCAACAATGAAACCTTTGTTATAAATACGATGTAAAGGGGATGTGATATTATAAAATTTGCAATATCTTCCAATAGAATTCTGGTGCACGGCTGGAAATTCGTTTACTTATAAATCAGCACATTTTCTTACTTAGGATGTAGAAAAATTTCGGTTTTGAGGTTGTTCGCCATTGTAAAATATTAAAAACATAAAATACAGTGAAACGATCTAATATGTTTCAACAATTAAATATTTGTTATAAATAAGTGGTAAAGGAGATGTGATATTATAAAATTTGCAATATCTTCGAATAGAATTCTGGTGCACGGATGGAAATTCGTTTACTTATAAATCGGCACATTTTCTTATGTAGGAAGTAAAAAATCAAAAAATCTGTTTTGAAGTTGTTCGCCTTTGTAAAATATTTAAAATATAAAATACAGTGAAACCATATGCATTTTTCAACAATGAAACCTTTGTTATAAATACGAGGTAAATTGGATATGATATTATAAAATTTGCAATATTTTCGAATAGAATTCTGGTGCACGGCTGGAAATTTGTTTACTTGTAAATCAGCGCATTTTCTTATGTAGGAAGTAAAAAAAAATTCGGTTTTGAAGTTCTTCTACTTCGTAAAATATTAAAAATATAAAATACAGTGAAACGATCTACTCTTTTCCAACAATGAAACCTTTGTTATAAATACGATGTAAAGAAGATCTGATAATATAAAATTAGCAATATCTTCGAATAGAATTCTGGTGCACGGCTGGAAATTGGTTTTCTTATAAATCAGCACATTTTCTTGTATAGGAAGTAAAAAAAATTCTGTTTTGAAGTTGTTTGCCTTTGTAAAATATTTAAAACATAAAATACTGTGAAACGACCTACTCTGTTCCAACAATGAAACCTTTGTTATAAATACGATGTAAAGAAAATCTGATATTATAAAATTATCAATATCTTCGAATAGAATTCTGGTGAACGGCTGGAAATTCGTTTACTTATAAATCAGCACATTTTCTTATGTAGGAAGTAAAAAAAATTAGGTTTTGAAGTTGTTCGCTTTTGTAAAATATTTAAAATAGAAAATACAGTGAAACGATATGCAATTTTCAACAATGAAACCTTTGTTATAAATACGATGTAAAGAAGATCTGATATTATAAAAGTGGCAACATCTTCGAAAATAATTCTGGTGCACGGCTGGAATTTCGTTTTCTTATAAATCAGCACATTTTCTTATGTACGAAGTAAAAAAAAAATTCGGTTTTGAAGTTGTTCGCCTTTGTAAAATATTTAAAACATAAAATACAGTGAAACAATCTACTCTTTTTCAACAATAAAACCTTTGTTATAAATAAGAGGTAAAGGAGATCTGATATAATTCGTAAACGTGGAAATTCGTTTACTTGTAAATCAGCACATTTTCTTATGTAGGAAGTAAAAAAACAAAAAATCTGTTTTGAAGTTCTTCGCATTTGTAAAATATTTAAAACATAAAATACTGTGAAACAATCTACTCTGTTCCAACAACGAAACCTTTGTTATAAATACGAGTTAAAGAAGATCTGATATTATAAAATTTGCAATATCTTCCAATAGAATTCTGGTGCACGGCTGGAAATTCGTTTACTTATAAATCAGCACATTTTCTTATGTACGAAGTAAAAAAAATTTCTGTTTTGAAGTTGTTCGCTTTTGTAAAATATTTAAAACATAAAATACAGTAAAACGATCTACTCTGTTTCAACAATGAAACCTTTGTTATATATAAGAGGTAAAGGAGACTTAATATTATAAAATTTGCAATATCTTCCAATAGAATTCTGGTGCACGGCTGGAAATTCGTTTTCTTATAAATCAGCACATTTTCTTATGTAGGAAGTAAAAAAATTAGGTTTTGAAGTTGTTCGCTTTTGTAAAATATTTAAAATATAAAATACAGTGAAACGATATGCAATTTTCAACAATGAAACCTTTGTTATAAATACGATGTAAAGAAGATCTGATATTATAAAATCATCAATATCTTTGAAAATAATTCTGGTGCACGGCTGGAAATTCATTTACTTATAAATCAGCACATTTTCTTATGCACGAAGTAAAAATAAAAGTCGGTTTTTCAGTTGTTTGCCTTTGTAAAATATTTAAAACATAAAATACAGTGAAACGATCTACTCTGTTTCAACAATGAAATCTTTGTTATAAATAAGAGCTAAAGGAGATGTGATCTTATAAAAATTGCAATATCTTCGAATAGAATTCTGGTGCATGGCAGGAGTTTCGTTTACTTATAAATCAGCACATTTTCTTATGTAGGAAGTAAAAAAAATTGGTTTTGAAGATATTCGCCTTTGTGAAATATTTAAAATACAAAACCCAGTGAAACGATATGCAATTTTTAACAATGAAACCTTTGTTATAAATACGATGTAAAGAAGATCTGCTATTATAAAATTTGCAATATCTTCTAATAGAATTCTGGTGCACGGCAGGAAATTCGTTTACTTATAAATCAGCACATTTTCTTATGTAGGAAGTAAAAAAAATTCTGTTTTGAAGTTGTTTGCCTTTGTAAAATATTTAAAATATAAAATACAGTGAAACCATATGCATTTTTCAACAATGAAACCTTTGTTATAAATACGAGGTAAAGTGGATGTGATATTATAAAATTTGCAATATCTTCGAATAGAATTCTGGTGCACGGCTGGAAATTGGTTTTCTTATAAATCAGCACATTCTCTTATGTAGGAAGTAAAAAAAATTCTATTTTGAAGTTGTTCGCCTTTGTAAAATATTTAAAACATAAAATACTGTGAAACGATCTACTCTGGTCCAACAATGAAACCTTTGTTATAAATACGATGTAAAAAAACCTGATATTATAAAATTATCAATATCTTCGAATAGAATTCTGGTGAACGGCTGGAAATTCGTTAACTTATAAATCGGCACATTTTCTTATGTAGGAAGTAAAAAATCAAAAAATCTGTTTTGAAGTTGTTCGCCTTTCTAAAATATTTAAAACATAAAATACTGTGAAACGATCTACTCTGTTTCAACAATGAAACCTTTGTTATAAATACGAGTTAAAGAAAATCTGATATTATAAAATCATCAATATCTTCGAATAGAATTCTGGTGCACGGCAGGAAATTGGTTTTCTTATAAATCAGCACATTCTCTTATGTAGGAAGTAAAAAAAAATCTGTTTTGAAGTTGTTCGCCTTTGTAAAATATTTAAAACATAAAATACTGTGAAACGATCTACTCTGTTCCAACAATGAAACCTTTGTTATAAATACGATGTAAAGAAGATCTGATATTATAAAATTATCAATATCTTCGAATAGAATTCTGGTGAACGGCTGGAAATTCGTTTACTTATAAATCAACAAATTTTCTTGTATAGGAAGTAAAAAAAATTCGGTTGTGAAGATGTTCGCCTTTGTGAAATATTTAAAATACAAAATACAGTGAAACCATATGCATTTTTCAACAAAGAAACCTTTGTTATAAATACGAGGTAAAGTGGATGTGATATTATAAAATTATCAATATCTTCGAATAGAATTCTGGTGCACGGCTGGAAATTGGTTTTCTTATAAATCAACACATTTTCTAATGTAGGAAGTAAAAAAACAAAAAATCTTTTTTGAAGTTGTTCGCCTTTGTAAAATATTAAAAACATAAAATACTGTGAAACGATCTACTTTGTTTCAACAATGAAACCTTTGTTATAAATACGAGTTAAAGAAGATCTGATATTATAAAATTTGCAATATCTTCGAACAGAATTCTGGTGCACGGCTGGAAATTGGTTTTCTTATAAATCAGCACATTTTCTTATGTAAGAAGTAAAAAAAATCGGTTTTGAAGTTGTTCGACTTCGTAAAATATTTAAAATATAAAATACAGTGAAACGATCTACTCTGTTCCAACAATGAAACCTTTGTTATAAATACGATGCAAAGAAAATCTGATATTATAAAATTATCAATATCTTCGAATAGAATTCTGGTGCACGGCTGAAAAATTCGTTTACTTTTAAATCAGCACATTTTCTTATGTAACAATTAAAAAATATTTCGGTGTTGAAGTTGTTCACCTTTGTGAAATATTTAAAACAAAATACAGTGAAACGATCTACTCTTTTTCAACAATGAAACCTTTGTTATAAATAAGAGGTAAAGGAGATGTGATATTATAAAATTTGCAATATCTTCCAATAGAATTCTGGTAAAACGGCTGGAAATTCAATTACTTATAAATCAGCACATTTTCTCATGTAGGAAGTAAAAAAAATTAGATTTTGAAGTTGTTCGCTTTTGTAAATTATTTAAAATAGAAAATACATTGAAACGATATGCAATTTTCAACAATGAAACCTTTGTTATAAATACGATGTAAAGAAGATCTGATATTATAAAAGTGGCAACATCTTCGAAAATAATTCTGGTGCACGGCTGGAAATTCGTTTTCTTATAAATCAGCACATTTTCTTATGTACGAAGTAAAAAAAAATTCTGTTTTGAAGTTGTTCGCCTTTGTAAAATATTTAAAACATAAAATACAGTGAAACGATCTACTCTGTTTCAACAATGAAATCTTTGTTATAAATAAGAGGTAAAGGAGATGTGATATTATAAAATTTGCAATATCTTCCAATAGAATTCTGGTAAAACGGCTGGAAATTCAATTACTTATAAATCAGCACATTTTCTCATGTAGGAAGTAAAAAAAATTAGATTTTGAAGTTGTTCGCTTTTGTAAAATATTTAAAATAGAAAATACATTGAAACGATATGCAATTTTCAACAATGAAACCTTTGTTATAAATACGATGTAAAGAAGATCTGATATTATAAAAGTGGCAACATCTTCGAAAATAATTCTGGTGCACGGCTGGAAATTCGTTTTCTTATAAATCAGCACATTTTCTTATGTACGAAGTAAAAAAAAATTCTGTTTTGAAGTTGTTCGCCTTTGTAAAATATTTAAAACATAAAATGCAGTGAAACGATCTACTCTTTTTCAACAATAAAACCTTTGTTATAAATAAGAGGTAAAGGAGATCTGATATAATTCGTAAACGTGGAAATTCGTTTACTTGTAAATCAGCACATTTTCTTATGTAGGAAGTAAAAAAATAAAAAATCTGTTTTGAAGTTCTTCGCCTTTGTAAAATATTTAAAACATAAAATACTGTGAAACAGTCTACTCTGTTTCAACAATGAAACCTTTGTTATAAATACGAGTTAAAGAAAATGTGATATTATAAAATTATCAATATCTTCGAATAGAATTCTGGTGCACGGCAGGAAATTCGTTTACTTATAAATCAGCACATTTTCTTATGTAGGAAGTAAAAAAATTCTGTTTTGAAGTTGTTTGCCTTTGTAAAATATTTAAAATATAAAATACAGTGAAGCCATATGCATTTTTGAACAATGAAACCTTTGTTATAAATACGAGGTGAATTGGATATGATATAAAATTTGCAATATCTTCGAATAGAATTCTGGTGCACGGCTGGAAATTTGTTTACTTGTAAATCAGCGCATTTTCTTATGTAGGAAGTAAAAAAAATTCGGTTTTGAAGTTGTTCTACTTTGTAAAATATAAAAAATATAAAATACAGTGAAACGATCTACTCTTTTCCAACAATGAAACCTTTGTTATAAATACGATGTAAAGAAGATCTGATATTATAAAATTAGCAATATCTTCGAATAGAATTCTGGTGCACGGCTGGAAATTGGTTTTCTTATAAATCAGCACATTTTCTTGTATAGGAAGTAAAAAAAATTCTGTTTTGAAGTTGTTTGACTTTGTGAAATATTTAAAATAGAAAATACAGTGAAACGATATGCAATTTTCAACAATGAAACCTTTGTTATAAATACGATGTAAAGAAGATCTGATATTATAAAAGTGGCAATATCTTCGAATAAAATTCTGGTGCACGGCAGGAATTTCGTTTACATATAAATCAGCACATTTTCTTATGTAGGAAGTAAAAAAAATTCGGTTGTGAAGATGTTCGCCTTTGTGAAATATTTAAAATACAAAATACAGTGAAACCATATGCATTTTTCAACAAAGAAACCTTTGTTATAAATACGAGGTAAAGTGGATGTGATATTATAAAATTATCAATATCTTCGAATAGAATTCTGGTGCACGGCTGGAAATTGGTTTTCTTATAAATCAACACATTTTCTAATGTAGGAATTAAAAAAACAAAAAATCTCTTTTGAAGTTGTTCGCCTTTGTAAAATATTAAAAACATAAAATACTGTGAAACGATCTACTTTGTTTCAACAATGAAACCTTTGTTATAAATACGAGTTAAAGAAGATCTGATATTATAAAATTTGCAATATCTTGGAATAGAATTCTGGTGCACGGCTGGAAATTGGTTTTCTTATAAATCAGCACATTTTCTTATGTAAGAAGTAAAAAAAATCGGTTTTGAAGTTGTTCGACTTTGTAAAATATTTAAAATATAAAATACAGTGAAACGATCTACTCTGTTCCAACAATGAAACCTTTGTTATAAATACGATGCAAAGAAAATCTGATATTATAAAATTATCAATATCTTCGAATAGAATTCTGGTGCACGGCTGAAAAATTCGTTTACTTTTAAATCAGCACATTTTCTTATGTAACACGTAAAAAAATTTCGGTGTTGAAGTTGTTCACCTTTGTGAAATATTTAAAACAAAAGACAGTGAAACGATCTACTCTTTTTCAACAATGAAACCTTTGTTATAAATAAGAGGTAAAGGAGATGTGATATTATAAAATTTGCAATATCTTACAATAGAATTCTGGCAAAACGGCTGGAAATTCGATTACTTATAAATCAGCACATTTTCTCATGTAGGAAGTAAAAAAAATTAGGTTTTGATATTGTTCGCTTTTGTAAAATATTTAAAATAGAAAATACAGTGAAACGATATGCAATTTTCAACAATGAAACCTTTGTTATAAATACGATGTAAAGAAGATCTGATATTATAAAAGTGGCAACATTTTCGAAAATAATTCTAGTGCACGGCTGGAAATTCGTTTTCTTATAAATCAGCACATTTTCTTATGTACGAAGAAAAAAAAAATTCTGTTTTGAAGTTCTTCGCCTTTGTAAAATATTTAAAACATAAAATACTGTGAAACAATCTACTCTTTTTCAACAATAAAACCTTTATTATAAATAAGAGGTAAAGGAGATCTGATATAATTCGTAAACGTGGAAATTCGTTTACTTGTAAATCAGCACATTTTCTTAGGTACGAAGTAAAAAAAAATTCTGTTTTGAAGTTCTTCGCCTTTGTAAAATATTTAAAACATAAAATACTGTGAAACAATCTACTCTGTTTCAACAATGAAACCTTTGTTATAAATACGAGTTAAAGAAGATCTGATATTATAAAATTTGCAATATCTTCCAATAGAATTCTGGTGCACGGCTGGAAATTCGTTTACTTATAAATCAGCACATTTTCTTATGTACGAAGTAAAAAAAATTTCTGTTTTGAAGTTGTTCGCTTTTGTAAAATATTTAAAACATAAAATACAGTAAAACGATCTACTCTGTTTCAACAATGAAACCTTTGTTATATATAAGAGGTAAAGGAGACTTAATATTATAAAATTTGCAATATCTTCCAATAGAATTCTGGTGCACGGCTGGAAATTCGTTTTCTTATAAATCAGCACATTTTCTTATGTAGGAAGTAAAAAAATTAGGTTTTGAAGTTGTTCGCTTTTGTAAAATATTTAAAATATAAAATACAGTGAAACGATATGCAATTTTCAACAATGAAACCTTTGTTATAAATACGATGTAAAGAAGATCTGATATTATAAAATCATCAATATCTTTGAAAATAATTCTGGTGCACGGCTGGAAATTCATTTACTTATAAATCAGCACATTTTCTTATGCACGAAGTAAAAATAAAAGTCGGTTTTTCAGTTGTTTGCCTTTGTAAAATATTTAAAACATAAAATACAGTGAAACGATCTACTCTGTTTCAACAATGAAATCCTTGTTATAAATAAGAGCTAAAGGAGATGTGATCTTATAAAAATTGCAATATCTTCGAATAGAATTCTGGTGCATGGCAGGAGTTTCGTTTACTTATAAATCAGCACATTTTCTTATGTAGGAAGTAAAAAAAATTGGTTTTGAAGATATTCGCCTTTGTGAAATATTTAAAATACAAAATACAGTGAAACGATCTACTCTGTTTCAACAATGAAACCTTTGTTATATATAAGAGGTAAAGGAGACTTGATATTATAAAATTTGCAATATCTTCGAATAGAATTCTGGTGCATGGCAGGAGTTTCGTTTACTTATAAATCAGCACATTTTCTTATGTAGGAAGTAAAAAAATTAGGTTTTGAAGTTGTTCGCTTTTGTAAAATATTTAAAATATAAAATACAGTGAAACGATATGCAATTTTTAACAATGAAACCTTTGTTATAAATACGATGTAAAGAAGATCTGCTATTATAAAATTTGCAATATCTTCTAATAGAATTCTGGTGCACGGCAGGAAATTCGTTTACTTATAAATCAGCACATTTTCTTATGTAGGAAGTAAAAAAAATTCTGTTTTGAAGTTGTTTGCCTTTGTAAAATATTTAAAATATAAAATACAGTGAAACCATATGCATTTTTCAACAATGAAACCTTTGTTATAAATACGAGGTAAAGTGGATGTGATATTATAAAATTTGCAATATCTTCGAATAGAATTCTGGTGCACGGCTGGAAATTGGTTTTCTTATAAATCAGCACATTCTCTTATGTAGGAAGTAAAAAAAATTCTATTTTGAAGTTGTCCGCCTTTCTAAAATATTTAAAACATAAAATACTGTGAAACGATCTACTCTGTTTCAACAATGAAACCTTTGTTATAAATACGAGTTAAAGAAAATCTGATATTATAAAATCATCAATATCTTCGAATAGAATTCTGGTGCACGGCAGGAAATTGGTTTTCTTATAAATCAGCACATTCTCTTATGTAGGAAGTAAAAAAAAATCTGTTTTGAAGTTGTTCGCCTTTGTAAAATATTTAAAACATAAAATACTGTGAAACGATCTACTCTGTTCCAACAATGAAACCTTTGTTATAAATACGATGTAAAGAAGATCTGATATTATAAAATTATCAATATCTTCGAATAGAATTCTGGTGAACGGCTGGAAATTCGTTTACTTATAAATCAACACATTTTCTTGTATAGGAAGTAAAAAAAATTCGGTTGTGAAGATGTTCGCCTTTGTGAAATATTTAAAATACAAAATACAGTGAAACCATATGCATTTTTCAACAAAGAAACCTTTGTTATAAATACGAGGTAAAGTGGATGTGATATTATAAAATTATCAATATCTTCGAATAGAATTCTGGTGCACGGCTGGAAATTTGTTTACTTGTAAATCAGCGCATTCTCTTATGTAGGAAGTAAAAAAAATTCGGTTTTGAAGTTGTTCTACTTTGTAAAATATTAAAAATATAAAATACAGTGAAACGATCTACTCTTTTCCAACAATGAAACCTTTGTTATAAATACGAGTTAAAGAAAATCTGATATTATAAAATCATCAATATCTTCGAATAGAATTCTGGTGCACGGCAGGAAATTGGTTTTCTTATAAATCAGCACATTCTCTTATGTAGGAAGTAAAAAAAATTCGGTTTTGAAGTTGTTCTACTTTGTAAAATATTAAAAATATAAAATACAGTGAAACGATCTACTCTTTTCCAACAATGAAACCTTTGTTATAAATACGATGTAAAGAAGATCTGATATTATAAAATTAGCAATATCTTCGAATAGAATTCTGGTGCACGGCTGGAAATTGGTTTTCTTATAAATCAGCACATTTTCTTGTATAGGAAGTAAAAAAAATTCTGTTTTGAAGTTGTTTGACTTTGTGAAATATTTAAAATAGAAAATACAGTGAAACGATATGCAATTTTCAACAATGAAACCTTTGTTATAAATACGATGTAAAGAAGATCTGATATTATAAAAGTGGCAATATCTTCGAATAAAATTCTGGTGCACGGCAGGAATTTCGTTTACATATAAATCAGCACATTTTCTTATGTAGGAAGTAAAAAAAATTCGGTTGTGAAGATGTTCGCCTTTGTGAAATATTTAAAATACAAAATACAGTGAAACCATATGCATTTTTCAACAAAGAAACCTTTGTTATAAATACGAGGTAAAGTGGATGTGATATTATAAAATTATCAATATCTTCGAATAGAATTCTGGTGCACGGCTGGAAATTGGTTTTCTTATAAATCAACACATTTTCTAATGCAGGAAGTAAAAAAACAAAAAATCTCTTTTGAAGTTGTTCGCCTTTGTAAAATATTAAAAACATAAAATACTGTGAAACGATCTACTTTGTTTCAACAATGAAACCTTTGTTATAAATACGAGTTAAAGAAGATCTGATATTATAAAATTTGCAATATCTTCGAATAGAATTCTGGTGCACGGCTGGAAATTGGTTTTCTTATAAATCAGCACATTTTCTTATGTAAGAAGTAAAAAAAATCGGTTTTGAAGTTGTTCGACTTTGTAAAATATTTAAAATATAAAATACAGTGAAACGATCTACTCTGTTCCAACAATGAAACCTTTGTTATAAATACGATGCAAAGAAAATCTGATATTATAAAATTATCAATATCTTCGAATAGAATTCTGGTGCACGGCTGAAAAATTCGTTTACTTTTAAATCAGCACATTTTCTTATGTAACACGTAAAAAAATTTCGGTGTTGAAGTTGTTCACCTTTGTGAAATATTTAAAACAAAAGACAGTGAAACGATCTACTCTTTTTCAACAATGAAACCTTTGTTATAAATAAGAGGTAAAGGAGATGTGATATTATAAAATTTGCAATATCTTACAATAGAATTCTGGCAAAACGGCTGGAAATTCGATTACTTATAAATCAGCACATTTTATCATGTAGGAAGTAAAAAAAATTAGGTTTTGATATTGTTCGCTTTTGTAAAATATTTAAAATAGAAAATACAGTGAAACGATATGCAATTTTCAACAATGAAACCTTTGTTATAAATACGATGTAAAGAAGATCTGATATTATAAAATCATCAATATCTTTGAAAATAATTCTGGTGCACGGCTGGAAATTCATTTACTTATAAATCAGCACATTTTCTTATGTACGAAGAAAAAAAAAATTCTGTTTTGAAGTTCTTCGCCTTTGTAAAATATTTAAAACATAAAATACTGTGAAACAATCTACTCTTTTTCAACAATAAAACCTTTATTATAAATAAGAGGTAAAGGAGATCTGATATAATTCGTAAACGTGGAAATTCGTTTACTTGTAAATCAGCACATTTTCTTAGGTACGAAGTAAAAAAAAATTCTGTTTTGAAGTTCTTCGCCTTTGTAAAATATTTAAAACATAAAATACTGTGAAACAATCTACTCTGTTTCAACAATGAAACCTTTGTTATAAATACGAGTTAAAGAAGATCTGATATTATAAAATTTGCAATATCTTCCAATAGAATTCTGGTGCACGGCTGGAAATTCGTTTACTTATAAATCAGCACATTTTCTTATGTACGAAGTAAAAATAAAAGTCGGTTTTTCAGTTGTTCGCCTTTGTAAAATATTTAAAACATAAAATACAGTGAAACGATCTACTCTGTTTGAACAATGAAATCTTTGTTATAAATAAGAGATAAAGGAGATGTGATATTATAAAAATTGCAATATCTTCGAATAGAATTCTGGTGCACAGCAGGAGTTTCGTTTACTTATAAATCAGCACATTTTCTTATGTAGGAAGTAAAAAAATTCGGTTTTGAAGATGTTCGCCTTGGTGAAATATTTAAAATACAAAATACAGTGAAACCATATGCATTTTTCAACAATATAACCTTTGTTATAAATACGAGGTAAAGTGGATGTGATATTATAAAATTTGCAATATCTTCAAATAGAATTCTGGTGCACGGCTGGAAATTGGTTTTCTTATAAATCAGCACATTCTCTTATGTAGGAAGTAAAAAAAATTCTATTTTGAAGTTGTTCGCTTTTGTAAAATATTTAAAACGTAAAATACTGTGAAACGATCTACTCTGTTCCAACAACAAATATTTAAAATATAAAATAGAGTGAAACGTTATGAATTTTTCAACAATGAAACCTTTGTTGTAAATACGATGTAAAGAAGATCTGATATTATAAAATCATCAATATCTTTGAATAGAATTCTCGTGCACGGCTGGAAATTGGTTTTCTTATAAATCAGCACATTCTCTTATGTAGGAAGTAAAAAAAATTCTGTTTTGAAGTTGTTCGCCTTTGTAAAATATTTAAAACATAAAATACAGTGAAACGATCTACTCTGTTTCAACAATGAAACCTTTCTTATATATAAGAGGTAAAGGAGACTTGATATTATAAAATTTGCAATATCTTCCAATAGAATTCTGGTGCACGGCTGGAAATTCGTTTACATATAAATCAGCACATTTTCTTATGTAGGAAGTAAAAAAATTAGGTTTTGAAGTTGTTCGCTTTTGTAAAATATTAAAAATATAAATTACAGTGAAACCATATACATTTTTCAACAATGAAATCTTTGTTATAAATACGAGGTAAATTGGATATGATATTATAAAATTTGCAATATCTTCGAATAGAATTCTGGTGCACGGCAGCAAATGCGTTTACTTATAAATCAGCACATTTTCTTATGTACGAAATAAAAATAAAAGTCAGATTGTCTGTTGTTTGCCTTTGTAAAATATTTAAAACATAAAATACAGTGAAATGATCTACTCTGTTTCAACAATGAAATCTTTGTTATAAATAAGAGCTAAAGAGATGTGATATTATAAAAAATGCAATATCTTCGAATAGAATTCTGGTGCATGGCAGGAGTTTCGTTTACTTATAAATCAGCACATTTTCTTATGTAGGAAGTAAAAAAATTCGGTTTTGAAGTTGTTCGCTTTTGTAAAATATTAAAAATATAAATTACAGTGAAACCATATACATTTTTCAACAATGAAATCTTTGTTATAAATACGAGGTAAATTGGATATGATATTATAAAATTTTCAATATCTTCGAATAGAATTCTGGTGCACGGCTGGAAATTGGTTTTCTTATAAATCAGCACATTCTCTTATGTAGGAAGTAAAAAAAAAAATCTGTTTTGAAGTTTTTCGCCTTTGTAAAATATTTAAAACATAAAATACTGTGAAACGATCTACTCTGTTCCAACATTGAAACCTTTGTTATAAATACGATGTAAAGAAGATCTGATATTATAAAATTATCAATATCTTCGAATAGAATTCTGGTGAACGGCTGGAAATTCGATTACTTATAAATCAGCACATTTTCGCATGTAGGAAATAAAAAAAATTAGGTTTTGAAGTTGTTCGCTTTTGTGAAATATTTAAAATAGAAAATACAGTGAAACGATATGCAATTTTCAACAATGAAACCTTTGTTATAAATACGATGTAAAGAAGATCTGATATTATAAAAGTGGCAATATCTTCGAATAGAATTCTGGTGCACGGCAGTAATTTCGTTTACATATAAATCAGCACATTTTCTTATGTAGGAAGTAAAAAAAATTCGGTTGTGAAGATGTTCGCCTTTGTGAAATATTTAAAATACAAAATACAGTGAAACCATATGCATTTTTCAACAAAGAAACCTTTGTTATAAATACGAGGTAAAGTGGATGTGATATTATAAAATTATCAATATCTTCGAATAGAATTCTGGTGCATGGCTGGAAATTGGTTTTCTTATAAATCAACACATTTTCTAATGTAGGAAGTAAAAAAACAAAAAATCTGTTTTGAAGTTGTTCCCCTTTGTAAAATATTAAAAACATAAAATACTGTGAAACGATCTACTTTGTTTCAACAATGAAACCTTTGTTATAAATACGAGTTAAAGAAGATCTGATATTATAAAATTTGCAATATCTTCGAATAGAATTCTGGTGCACGGCTGGAAATTGGTTTTCTTATAAATCAGCACATTTTCTTATGTAGGAAGTAAAAAAAAAATCGGTTTTGAAGTTGTTCGACTTTGTAAAATATTTAAAATATAAAATACAGTGAAACGATCTACTCTGTTCGAACAATGAAACCTTTGTTATAAATACGATGTAAAGAAAATCTGATATTATAAAATTATCAATATCTTCGAATAGAATTCTGGTGCACGGCTGAAAAATTCGTTTACTTTTAAATCAGCACATTTTCTTATGTAACAAGTAAAAGCATTTCGGTGTTGAAGTTGTTCACCTTTGTGAAATATTTAAAACAAAATACAGTGAAACGATCTACTCTTTTTCAACAATGAAACCTTTGTTATAAATAAGAGGTAAAGGAGATGTGATATTATAAAATTTGCAATATCTTCCAATAGAATTCTGGTAAAACGGTTGGACATTCGATTACTTATAAATCAGCACATTTTCTTATGTACGAAGTAAAAAAAAATTCTGTTTTGAAGTTGTTCGCCTTTGTAAAATATTTAAAACATAAAAAAAAAGTGAAACGATCTACTCTTTTTCAACAATAAAACCTTTGTTATAAATAAGAGGTAAAGGAGATCTGATATAATTCGTAAACGTGGAAATTCGTTTACTTGTAAATCAGCACATTTTCTTATGTAGGAAGTAAAAAAACAAAAAATCTGTTTTGAAGTTGTTCGCTTTTGTAAAATATTTAAAACGTAAAATAAAGTGAAACGATCTACTCTGTTTCAACAATGAAATCTTTGTTATATATAAGAGGTAAAGGAGACTTGATATTATAAAATTTGCAATATCTTCCAATAGAATTCTGGTGCACGGCTGGAAATTCGTTTACTTATAAATCAGCACATTTTCTTATGTAGGAAGTAAAAAAATTAGGTTTTGAAGTTGTTCGCTTTTGTAAAATATTTAAAATATAAAATACAGTGAAACGATATGCAATTTTCAACAATGAAACCTTTGTTATAAATACGATGTACTGAAGATCTGATATTATAAAATTTGCAATATCTTCTAATAGAATTCTGGTGCACGGCAGCAAATGAGTTTACTTATAAATCAGCACATTTTCTTATGTACGAAGTAAAAATAAAAGTCGGTTTTTCAGTTGTTCGCCTTTGTAAAATATTTAAAACATAAAATACAGTGAAACGATCTACTCTGTTTGAACAATGAAATCTTTGTTATAAATAAGAGCTAAAGGTGATATTATAAAATTTGCAATATCTTCGAATAGAATTCTGGTGCAAGGCTGGAAATTGGTTTTCTTATAAATCAGCACATTCTCTTATGTAGGAAGTAAAAAAAAATCTGTTTTGAAGTTGTTCGCTTTTGTAAAATATTTAAAACATAAAATACTGTGAAACGATCTACTCTGTTCCAACAACAAATATTTAAAATATAAAATACAGTGAAACGTTATGCATTTTTCAACAATGAAACCTTTGTTATAAATACGATGTAAAGAAGATCTGATATTATAAAATCATCAATATCTTTGAATAGAATTCTCGTGCACGGCTGGAAATTGGTTTTCTTATAAATCAGCACATTTTCTTATGTAGGAAGTAAAAAAAAATTCTGTTTTGAAGATGTTCGCCTTTGTAAAATATTTAAAACATAAAATACTGTGAAACAATCTACTCTGTTTCAACAATGAAACCTTTGTTATAAATACGAGTTAAAGAAGATCTGATATTATAAAATTTGCAATATCTTCCAATAGAATTCTGGTGCACGGCTGGAAATTCGTTTACTTATAAATCAGCACATTTTCTTATGTACGAAATAAAAATAAAAGTCGGTTTTTCAGTTGTTCGCCTTTGTAAAATATTTAAAACATAAAATACAGTGAAACGATCTACTCTGTTTGAACAATGAAACCTTTGTTATATATAAGAGGTAAAGGAGACTTGATATTATAAAATTTGCAATATCTTCCAATAGAATTCTGGTGCACGGCTGGAAATTCGTTTACATATAAATCAGCACATTTTCTTATGTAGGAAGTAAAAAAATTAGGTTTTGAAGTTGTTCGCTTTTGTAAAATATTAAAAATATAAATTACAGTGAAACCATATGCATTTTTCAACAAAGAAACCTTTGTTATAAGTACGAGGTAAAGTGGATGTGATATTATAAAATTATCAATATCTTCGAATAGAATTCTGGTGCATGGCTGGAAATTGGTTTTCTTATAAATCAACACATTTTTTAATGTAGGAAGTAAAAAAACAAAAAATCTGTTTTGAAGTTGTTCGCCTTTGTAAAATATTAAAAACATAAAATACTGTGAAACGATCTACTTTGTTTCAACAATGAAACCTTTGTTATAAATACGAGTTAAAGAAGATCTGATATTATAAAATTTGCAATATCTTCGAATAGAATTCTGGTGCACGGCTGAAAAATTCGTTTACTTTTAAATCAGCACATTTTCTTATGTAACAAGTAAAAACATTTCGGTGTTGAAGTTGTTCACCTTTGTGAAATATTTAAAACAAAATACAGTGAAACGATCTACTCTTTTTCAACAATGAAACCTTTGTTATAAATAAGAGGTAAAGGAGATGTGATATTATAAAATTTGCAATATCTTCCAATAGAATTCTGGTAAAACGGCTGGAAATTCGATTACTTATAAATCAGCACATTTTCTTATGTACGAAGTAAAAAAAAATTCTGTTTTGAAGTTGTTCGCCTTTGTAAAATATTTAAAACATAAAAAAAAGTGAAACGATCTACTCTTTTTCAACAATAAAACCTTTGTTATAAATAAGAGGTAAAGGAGATCTGATATAATTCGTAAACGTGGAAATTCGTTTACTTGTAAATCAGCACATTTTCTTATGTAGGAAGTAAAAAAACAAAAAATCTGTTTTGAAGTTGTTCGCCTTTGTAAAATATTTAAAACGTAAAATACAGTGAAACGATCTACTCTGTTTCAACAATGAAATCTTTGTTATATATAAGAGGTAAAGGAGACTTGATATTATAAAATTTGCAATATCTTCTAATAGAATTCTGGTGCACGGCAGCAAATGCGTTTACTTATAAATCAGCACATTTTCTTATGTACGAAGTAAAAATAAAAGTCGGTTTTTCAGCTGTTCGCCTTTGTAAAATATTTAAAACATAAAATACAGTGAAACGATCTACTCTGTTTGAACAATGAAATCTTTGTTATAAATAAGAGCTAAAGGTGATATTATAAAATTTGCAATATCTTCGAATAGAATTCTGGTGCAAGGCTGGAAATTGGTTTTCTTATAAATCAGCACATTCTCTTATGTAGGAAGTAAAAAAAAATCTGTTTTGAAGTTGTTCGCTTTTGTAAAATATTTAAAACATAAAATACTGTGAAACGATCTACTCTGTTCCAACAACAAATATTTAAAATATAAAATACAGTGAAACGTTATGCATTTTTCAACAATGAAACCTTTGTTATAAATACGATGTAAAGAAGATCTGATATTATAAAATCATCAATATCTTTGAATAGAATTCTCGTGCACGGCTGGAAATTGGTTTTCTTATAAATCAGCACATTTTCTTATGTAGGAAGTAAAAAAAAATTCTGTTTTGAAGTTGTTCGCCTTTGTAAAATATTTAAAACATAAAATACAGTGAAACGATCTACTCTGTTTCAACAATGAAATCTTTGTTATATATAAGAGGTAAAGGAGACTTGATATTATAAAATTTGCAATATCTTCCAATAGAATTCTGGTGCACGGCAGCAAATGCGTTTACTTATAAATCAGCACATTTTCTTATGTACGAAATAAAAATAAAAGTCGGTTTTTCAGTTGTTCGCCTTTGTAAAATATTTAAAACATAAAATACAGTGAAACGATCTACTCTGTTTGAACAATGAAATCTTTGTTATAAATAAGAGCTAAAGGAGATGTGATATTATAAAAATTGCAATATCTTCGAATAGAATTCTGGTGCACAGCAGGAGTTTCGTTTACTTATAAATCAGCACATTTTCTTATGTACGAAGTAAAAAGAAATTCGGTTTTGAAGTTGTTCGCCTTTGTAAAATATTTAAAACATAAAATACAGTGAAACGATCTACTCTGTTTCAACAATGAAATCTTTGTTATATATAAGAGGTAAAAGAGACTTGATATTATAAAATTTGCAATATCTTCCAATAGAATTCTGGTGCACGGCAGCAAATGCGTTTACTTATAAATCAGCACATTTTCTTATGTACGAAATAAAAATAAAAGTCGGTTTTTCAGTTGTTCGCCTTTGTAAAATATTTAAAACATAAAATACAGTGAAACGATCTACTCTGTTTGAACAATGAAATCTTTGTTATAAATAAGAGCTAAAGGAGATGTGATATTATAAAAATTGCAATATCTTCGAATAGAATTCTGGTGCACAGCAGGAGTTTCGTTTACTTATAAATCAGCACATTTTCTTATGTAGGAAGTAAAAAAATTCGGTTTTGAAGATGTTCGCCTTGGTGAAATATTTAAAATACAAAATACAGTGAAACCATATGCATTTTTCAACAATGAAACCTTTGTTATAAATACGAGGTAAAGTGGATGTGATATTATAAAATTTGCAATATCTTCGAATAGAATTCTGGTGCACGGCTGGAAATTGGTTTTCTTATAAATCAGCACATTCTCTTATGTAGGAAGTAAAAAAAATTCTGTTTTGAAGTTGTTCGCTTTTGTAAAATATTTAAAACGTAAAATACTGTGAAACGATCTACTCTGTTCCAACAACAAATATTTAAAATATAAAATAGAGTGAAACGTAATGCATTTTTCAACAATGAAACCTTTGTTGTAAATACGATGTAAAGAAGATCTGATATTATAAAATCATCAATATCTTTGAATAGAATTCTCGTGCACGGCTGGAAATTGGTTTTCTTATAAATCAGCACATTCTCTTATGTAGGAAGTAAAAAAAAAATTCTGTTTTGAAGTTGTTCGCTTTTATAAAATATTTAAAACGTAAAATACTGTGAAACGATCTACTCTGTTCCAACAACAAATATTTAAAACATAAAATACTGTGAAACAATCTACTCTGTTTCAACAATGAAACATTTGTTATAAATACGAGTTAAAGAAGATCTGATATTATAAAATTTGCAATATCTTCCAATAGAATTCTGGTGCAGGGCTGGAAATTCGTTTACATATAAATCAGCACATTTTCTTATGTACGAAGTAAAAAAAAAATTCTGTTTTGAAGTTGTTCGCCTTTGTAAAATATTTAAAACATAAAATACAGTGAAACGATCTACTCTGTTTCAACAATGAAACCTTTGTTATATATAAGAGGTAAAGGAGACTTGATATTATAAAATTTGCAATATCTTCCAATAGAATTCTGGTGCACGGCTGGAAATTCGTTTACATATAAATCAGCACATTTTCTTATGTAGGAAGTAAAAAAATTAGGTTTTGAAGTTGTTCGCTTTTGTAAAATATTAAAAATATAAATTACAGTGAAACCATATGCATTTTTCAAAAACGAAATCTTTGTTATAAATACGAGGTAAATTGGATATGATATTATAAAATTTGCAATATCTTCGAATAGAATTCTGGTGCACGGCTGGAAATTGGTTTTCTTATAAATCAGCACATTCTCTTATGTAGGAAGTAAAAAAAAAAATCTGTTTTGAAGTTGTTCGCCTTTGTAAAATATTTAAAACATAAAATACTGTGAAACGATCTACTCTGTTCCAACATTGAAACCTTTGTTATAAAAACGATGTAAAGAAGATCTGATATTATAAAATTTGCAATATCTTCGAATAGAATTCTGGTGCACGGCTGAAAAATTCGTTTACTTTTAAATCAGCACATTTTCTTATGTAACAAGTAAAAACATTTCGGTGTTGAAGTTGTTCACCTTTGTGAAATATTTAAAACAAAATACAGTGAAACGATCTACTCTTTTTCAACAATGAAACCTTTGTTATAAATAAGAGGTAAAGGAGATGTGATATTATAAAATTTGCAATATCTTCCAATAGAATTCTGGTAAAACGGCTGGAAATTCGATTACTTATAAATCAGCACATTTTCTTATGTACGAAGTAAAAAAAAATTCTGTTTTGAAGTTGTTCGCCTTTGTAAAATATTTAAAACATAAAAAAAAAGTGAAACGATCTACTCTTTTTCAACAATAAAACCTTTGTTATAAATAAGAGGTAAAGGAGATCTGATATAATTCGTAAACGTGGAAATTCGTTTACTTGTAAATCAGCACATTTTCTTATGTAGGAAGTAAAAAAACAAAAAATCTGTTTTGAAGTTGTTCGCCTTTGTAAAATATTTAAAACATAAAATACAGTGAAACGATCTACTCTGTTTCAACAATGAAATCTTTGTTATATATAAGAGGTAAAGGAGACTTGATATTATAAAATTTGCAATATCTTCCAATAGAATTCTGGTGCACGGCTGGAAATTCGTTTATTTATAAATCAGCACATTTTCTTATGTAGGAAGTAAAAAAAATTCGTTTTGAAGATGTTCGCCATTGTAAAATATTAAAAACATAAAATACAGTGAAACGATCTACTCTGTTTCAACAATGAAACCTTTGTTATAAATACGAGTTAAAGAAGATCTGATATTATAAAATTTGCAATATCTTCTAATAGAATTCTGGTGCACGGCAGCAAATGCGTTTACTTATAAATCAGCACATTTTCTTATGTACGAAGTAAAAATAAAATTCTGTTTTGAAGTTGTTCGCTTTTGTAAAATATTTAAAACATAAAATACTGTGAAACGATCTACTCTGTTCCAACAACAAATATTTAAAATATAAAATACAGTGAAACGTTATGCATTTTTCAACAATGAAACCTTTGTTATAAATACGATGTAAAGAAGATCTGATATTATAAAATCATCAATATCTTTGAATAGAATTCTCGTGCACGGCTGGAAATTGGTTTTCTTATAAATCAGCACATTTTCTTATGTAGGAAGTAAAAAAAAATTCTGTTTTGAAGATGTTCGCCTTTGTAAAATATTTAAAACATAAAATACTGTGAAACAATCTACTCATTTTCAACAATGAAACCTTTGTTATAAATACGAGTTAAAGAAGATCTGATATTATAAAATTTGCAATATCTTCCAATAGAATTCTGGTGCACGGCTGGAAATTCGTTTACTTATAAATCAGCACATTTTCTTATGTACGAAGTAAAAAAAAATTCTGTTTTGAAGTTGTTCGCCTTTGTAAAATATTTAAAACATAAAATACAGTGAAACGATCTACTCTGTTTCAACAATGAAACCTTTGTTATATATAAGAGGTAAAGGAGACTTGATATTATAAAATTTGCAATATCTTCCAATAGAATTCTGGTGCACGGCTGGAAATTCGTTTACATATAAATCAGCACATTTTCTTATGTAGGAAGTAAAAAAATTAGGTTTTGAAGTTGTTCGCTTTTGTAAAATATTAAAAATATAAATTACAGTGAAACCATATGCATTTTTCAAAAATGAAATCTTTGTTATAAATACGAGGTAAATTGGATATGATATTATAAAATTTGCAATATCTTCGAATAGAATTCTGGTGCACGGCTGGAAATTTGTTTTCTTATAAATCAGCACATTCTCTTATGTAGGAAGTAAAAAAAAATCTGTTTTGAAGTTGTTCGCCTTTGTAAAATATTTAAAACATAAAATACTGTGAAACGATCTAGTCTGTTCCAACATTGAAACCTTTGTTATAAATACGATGTAAAGAAGATCTGATATTATAAAATTATCAATATCTTCGAATAGAATTCTGGTGAACGGCTGGAAATTCGTTTACTTATAAATCAGCACATTTTCTTGTATATGAAGTAAAAAAAATTCGGTTGTGAAGATGTTCGCCTTTGTGAAATATTTAAAATACAAATTACAGTGAAACGTTATGCATTTTTCAACAATGAAACCTTTGTTATAAATACGATGTAAAGAAGATCTGATATTATAAAATCATCAATATCTTTGAATAGAATTCTCGTGCACGGCTGGAAATTGGTTTTCTTATAAATCAGCACATTTTCTTATGTAGGAAGTAAAAAAAAATTCTGTTTTGAAGATGTTCGCCTATGTAAAATATTTAAAACATAAAATACTGTGAAACAATCTACTCTGTTTCAACAATGAAACCTTTGTTATAAATACGAGTTAAAGAAGATCTGATATTATAAAATTTGCAATATCTTCCAATAGAATTCTGGTGCACGGCTGGAAATTCGTTTACTTATAAATCAGCACATTTTCTTATGTAACAAGTAAAAACATTTCGGTGTTGAAGTTGTTCACATTTGTGAAATATTTAAAACAAAATACAGTGAAACGATCTACTCTTTTTCAACAATGAAACCTTTGTTATAAATAAGAGGTAAAGGAGATGTGATATTATAAAATTTGCAATATCTTCCAATAGAATTCTGGTAAAACGGCTGGAAATTCGATTACTTATAAATCAGCACATTTTCGCATGTAGGAAATAAAAAAAATTAGGTTTTGAAGTTGTTCGCTTTTGTGAAATATTTAAAATAGACAATACAGTGAAACGATATGCAATTTTCAACAATGAAACCTTTGTTATAAATACGATGTAAAGAAGATCTGATATTATAAAGGTGGCAATATCTTCGAATAGAATTCTGGTGCACGGCAGTAATTTCGTTTACATATAAATCAGCACATTTTCTTATGTAGGAAGTAAAAAAAAATTCGGTTGTGAAGATGTTCGCCTTTGTGAAATATTTAAAATACAAAATACAGTGAAACCATATGCATTTTTCAACAAAGAAACCTTTGTTATAAATACGAGGTAAAGTGGATGTGATATTATAAAATTATCAATATCTTCGAACAGAATTCTGGTGCATGGCTAGAAATTGGTTTTCTTATAAATCAACACATTTTCTAATGTAGGAAGTAAAAAAACAAAAAATCTGTTTTGAAGTTGTTCGCCTTTGTAAAATATTAAAAACATAAAATACTGTGAAACGATCTACTTTGTTTCAACAATGAAACCTTTGTTATAAATACGTGTTAAAGAAGATCTGATATTATAAAATTATCAATATCTTCGAATAGAATTCTGGTGCACGGCTGAAAAATTCGTTTACTTTTAAATCAGCACATTTTCTTATGTAACAAGTAAAAACATTTCGGTGTTGAAGTTGTTCACCTTTGTGAAATATTTAAAACAAAATACAGTGAAACGATCTACTCTTTTTCAACAATGAAACCTTTGTTATAAATAAGAGGTAAAGGAGATGTGATATTATAAAATTTGCAATATCTTCCAATAGAATTCTGGTAAAACGGCTGGAAATTCGATTACTTATAAATCAGCACATTTTCTTATGTACGAAGTAAAAAAAAATTCTGTTTTGAAGTTGTTCGCCTTTGTAAAATATTTAAAACATAAAAAAAAGTGAAACGATCTACTCTTTTTCAACAATAAAACCTTTGTTATAAATAAGAGGTAAAGGAGATCTGATATAATTCGTAAACGTGGAAATTCGTTTACTTGTAAATCAGCACATTTTCTTATGTAGGAAGTAAAAAAACAAAAAATCTGTTTTGAAGTTGTTCGCCTTTGTAAAATATTTAAAACATAAAATACAGTGAAACGATCTACTCTGTTTCAACAATGAAATCTTTGTTATATATAAGAGGTAAAGGAGACTTGATATTATAAAATTTGCAATATCTTCCAATAGAATTCTGGTGCACGGCTGGAAATTCGTTTATTTATAAATCAGCACATTTTCTTATGTAGGAAGTAAAAAAAATTCGTTTTGAAGATGTTCGCCATTGTAAAATATTAAAAACATAAAATACAGTGAAACGATCTACTCTGTTTCAACAATGAAACCTTTGTTATAAATACGAGTTAAAGAAGATCTGATATTATAAAATTTGCAATATCTTCTAATAGAATTCTGGTGCACGGCAGCAAATGCGTTTACTTATAAATCAGCACATTTTCTTATGTACGAAGTAAAAATAAAATTCTGTTTTGAAGTTGTTCGCTTTTGTAAAATATTTAAAACATAAAATACTGTGAAACGATCTACTCTGTTCCAACAACAAATATTTAAAATATAAAATACAGTGAAACGTTATGCATTTTTCAACAATGAAACCTTTGTTATAAATACGATGTAAAGAAGATCTGATATTATAAAATCATCAATATCTTTGAATAGAATTCTCGTGCACGGCTGGAAATTGGTTTTCTTATAAATCAGCACATTTTCTTATGTAGGAAGTAAAAAAAAATTCTGTTTTGAAGATGTTCGCCTTTGTAAAATATTTAAAACATAAAATACTGTGAAACAATCTACTCATTTTCAACAATGAAACCTTTGTTATAAATACGAGTTAAAGAAGATCTGATATTATAAAATTTGCAATATCTTCCAATAGAATTCTGGTGCACGGCTGGAAATTCGTTTACTTATAAATCAGCACATTTTCTTATGTACGAAGTAAAAAAAAATTCTGTTTTGAAGTTGTTCGCCTTTGTAAAATATTTAAAACATAAAATACAGTGAAACGATCTACTCTGTTTCAACAATGAAACCTTTGTTATATATAAGAGGTAAAGGAGACTTGATATTATAAAATTTGCAATATCTTCCAATAGAATTCTGGTGCACGGCTGGAAATTCGTTTACATATAAATCAGCACATTTTCTTATGTAGGAAGTAAAAAAATTAGGTTTTGAAGTTGTTCGCTTTTGTAAAATATTAAAAATATAAATTACAGTGAAACCATATGCATTTTTCAAAAATGAAATCTTTGTTATAAATACGAGGTAAATTGGATATGATATTATAAAATTTGCAATATCTTCGAATAGAATTCTGGTGCACGGCTGGAAATTTGTTTTCTTATAAATCAGCACATTCTCTTATGTAGGAAGTAAAAAAAAATCTGTTTTGAAGTTGTTCGCCTTTGTAAAATATTTAAAACATAAAATATTGTGAAACGATCTAGTCTGTTCCAACATTGAAACCTTTGTTATAAATACGATGTAAAGAAGATCTGATATTATAAAATTATCAATATCTTCGAATAGAATTCTGGTGAACGGCTGGAAATTCGTTTACTTATAAATCAGCACATTTTCTTGTATATGAAGTAAAAAAAATTCGGTTGTGAAGATGTTCGCCTTTGTGAAATATTTAAAATACAAATTACAGTGAAACGTTATGCATTTTTCAACAATGAAACCTTTGTTATAAATACGATGTAAAGAAGATCTGATATTATAAAATCATCAATATCTTTGAATAGAATTCTCGTGCACGGCTGGAAATTGGTTTTCTTATAAATCAGCACATTTTCTTATGTAGGAAGTAAAAAAAAATTCTGTTTTGAAGATGTTCGCCTATGTAAAATATTTAAAACATAAAATACTGTGAAACAATCTACTCTGTTTCAACAATGAAACCTTTGTTATAAATACGAGTTAAAGAAGTTCTGATATTATAAAATTTGCAATATCTTCCAATAGAATTCTGGTGCACGGCTGGAAATTCGTTTACTTATAAATCAGCACATTTTCTTATGTAACAAGTAAAAACATTTCGGTGTTGAAGTTGTTCACATTTGTGAAATATTTAAAACAAAATACAGTGAAACGATCTACTCTTTTTCAACAATGAAACCTTTGTTATAAATAAGAGGTAAAGGAGATGTGATATTATAAAATTTGCAATATCTTCCAATAGAATTCTGGTAAAACGGCTGGAAATTCGATTACTTATAAATCAGCACATTTTCGCATGTAGGAAATAAAAAAAATTAGGTTTTGAAGTTGTTCGCTTTTGTGAAATATTTAAAATAGACAATACAGTGAAACGATATGCAATTTTCAACAATGAAACCTTTGTTATAAATACGATGTAAAGAAGATCTGATATTATAAAGGTGGCAATATCTTCGAATAGAATTCTGGTGCACGGCAGTAATTTCGTTTACATATAAATCAGCACATTTTCTTATGTAGGAAGTAAAAAAAAATTCGGTTGTGAAGATGTTCGCCTTTGTGAAATATTTAAAATACAAAATACAGTGAAACCATATGCATTTTTCAACAAAGAAACCTTTGTTATAAATACGAGGAAAAGTGGATGTGATATTATAAAATTATCAATATCTTCGAACAGAATTCTGGTGCATGGCTAGAAATTGGTTTTCTTATAAATCAACACATTTTCTAATGTAGGAAGTAAAAAAACAAAAAATCTGTTTTGAAGTTGTTCGCCTTTGTAAAATATTAAAAACATAAAATACTGTGAAACGATCTACTTTGTTTCAACAATGAAACCTTTGTTATAAATACGAGTTAAAGAAGATCTGATATTATAAAATTATCAATATCTTCGAATAGAATTCTGGTGCACGGCTGAAAAATTCGTTTACTTTTAAATCAGCACATTTTCTTATGTAACAAGTAAAAACATTTCGGTGTTGAAGTTGTTCACCTTTGTGAAATATTTAAAACAAAATACAGTGAAACGATCTACTCTTTTTCAACAATGAAACCTTTGTTATAAATAAGAGGTAAAGGAGATGTGATATTATAAAATTTGCAATATCTTCCAATAGAATTCTGGTAAAACGGCTGGAAATTCGATTACTTATAAATCAGCACATTTTCTTATGTACGAAGTAAAAAAAAATTCTGTTTTGAAGTTGTTCGCCTTTGTAAAATATTTAAAACATAAAAAAAAGTGAAACGATCTACTCTTTTTCAACAATAAAACCTTTGTTATAAATAAGAGGTAAAGGAGATCTGATATAATTCGTAAACGTGGAAATTCGTTTACTTGTAAATCAGCACATTTTCTTATGTAGGAAGTAAAAAAACAAAAAATCTGTTTTGAAGTTGTTCGCCTTTGTAAAATATTTAAAACATAAAATACAGTGAAACGATCTACTCTGTTTCAACAATGAAATCTTTGTTATATATAAGAGGTAAAGAAGATCTGATATTATAAAATTTGCAATATCTTCCAATAGAATTCTGGTGCACGGCTGGAAATTCGTTTACTTATAAATCAGCACATTTTCTTATGTACGAAGTAAAAAAAAATTCTGTTTTGAAGTTGTTCGCCTTTGTAAAATATTTAAAACATAAAATACAGTGAAACGATCTACTCTGTTTCAACAATGAAACCTTTGTTATATATAAGAGGTAAAGGAGACTTGATATTATAAAATTTGCAATATCTTCCAATAGAATTCTGGTGCACGGCTGGAAATTCGTTTACATATAAATCAGCACATTTTCTTATGTAGGAAGTAAAAAAATTAGGTTTTGAAGTTGTTCGCTTTTGTAAAATATTAAAAATATAAATTACAGTGAAACCATATGCATTTTTCAAAAATGAAATCTTTGTTATAAATACGAGGTAAATTGGATATGATATTATAAAATTTGCAATATCTTCCAATAGAATTCAGGTGCACGGCTGGAAATTCGTTTACATATAAATCAGCACATATTCTTATGTAGGAAGTAAAAAAATTAGGTTTTGAAGTTGTTCGCTTTTGTAAAATATTTAAAATATAAAATACAGTGAAACGATATGCAATTTTCAACAATGAAACCTTTGTTATAAATACGATGTAAAGAAGATCTGATATTATAAAATTTGCAATATCTTCTAATAGAATTCTGGTGCACGGCAGCAAATGCGTTTACTTATAAATCAGCACATTTTCTTATGTACGAAGTAAAAATAAAAGTCGGATTATCAGTTGTTTGCCTTTGTAAAATATTTAAAACATAAAATACAGTGAAATGATCTACTCTGTTTCAACAATGAAATCTTTGTTATAAATAAGAGCTAAAGAGATGTGATATTATAAAAATTGCAATATCTTCGAATAGAATTCTGGTGCATGGCACGAGTTTCGTTTACTTATAAATCAGCACATTTTCTTATGTAGGAAGTAAAAAAATTAGGTTTTGAAGTTGTTCGCTTTTGTAAAATATTAAAAATATAAATTACAGTGAAACCATATGCATTTTTCAACAATGAAATCTTTGTTATAAATACGAGGTAAATTGGATATGATATTATAAAATTTGCAATATCTTCGAATAGAATTCTGGTGCACGGCTGGAAATTGGTTTTCTTATAAATCAGCACATTTTCTTATGTACGAAGTAAAAATAAAATTCTGTTTTGAAGTTGTTCGCTTTTGTAAAATATTTAAAACATAAAATACTGTGAAACGATCTACTCTGTTCCAACAACAAATATTTAAAATATAAAATACAGTGAAACGTTATGCATTTTTCAACAATGAAACCTTTGTTATAAATACGATGTAAAGAAGATCTGATATTATAAAATCATCAATATCTTTGAATAGAATTCTCGTGCACGGCTGGAAATTGGTTTTCTTATAAATCAGCACATTTTCTTATGTAGGAAGTAAAAAAAAATTCTGTTTTGAAGATGTTCGCCTTTGTAAAATATTTAAAACATAAAATACTGTGAAACAATCTACTCATTTTCAACAATGAAACCTTTGTTATAAATACGAGTTAAAGAAGATCTGATATTATAAAATTTGCAATATCTTCCAATAGAATTCTGGTGCACGGCTGGAAATTCGTTTACTTATAAATCAGCACATTTTCTTATGTACGAAGTAAAAAAAAATTCTGTTTTGAAGTTGTTCGCCTTTGTAAAATATTTAAAACATAAAATACAGTGAAACGATCTACTCTGTTTCAACAATGAAACCTTTGTTATATATAAGAGGTAAAGGAGACTTGATATTATAAAATTTGCAATATCTTCCAATAGAATTCTGGTGCACGGCTGGAAATTCGTTTACATATAAATCAGCACATTTTCTTATGTAGGAAGTAAAAAAATTAGGTTTTGAAGTTGTTCGCTTTTGTAAAATATTAAAAATATAAATTACAGTGAAACCATATGCATTTTTCAAAAATGAAATCTTTGTTATAAATACGAGGTAAATTGGATATGATATTATAAAATTTGCAATATCTTCGAATAGAATTCTGGTGCACGGCTGGAAATTTGTTTTCTTATAAATCAGCACATTCTCTTATGTAGGAAGTAAAAAAAAATCTGTTTTGAAGTTGTTCGCCTTTGTAAAATATTTAAAACATAAAATACTGTGAAACGATCTAGTCTGTTCCAACATTGAAACCTTTGTTATAAATACGATGTAAAGAAGATCTGATATTATAAAATTATCAATATCTTCGAATAGAATTCTGGTGAACGGCTGGAAATTCGTTTACTTATAAATCAGCACATTTTCTTGTATATGAAGTAAAAAAAATTCGGTTGTGAAGATGTTCGCCTTTGTGAAATATTTAAAATACAAATTACAGTGAAACGTTATGCATTTTTCAACAATGAAACCTTTGTTATAAATACGATGTAAAGAAGATCTGATATTATAAAATCATCAATATCTTTGAATAGAATTCTCGTGCACGGCTGGAAATTGGTTTTCTTATAAATCAGCACATTTTCTTATGTAGGAAGTAAAAAAAAATTCTGTTTTGAAGATGTTCGCCTATGTAAAATATTTAAAACATAAAATACTGTGAAACAATCTACTCTGTTTCAACAATGAAACCTTTGTTATAAATACGAGTTAAAGAAGTTCTGATATTATAAAATTTGCAATATCTTCCAATAGAATTCTGGTGCACGGCTGGAAATTCGTTTACTTATAAATCAGCACATTTTCTTATGTAACAAGTAAAAACATTTCGGTGTTGAAGTTGTTCACATTTGTGAAATATTTAAAACAAAATACAGTGAAACGATCTACTCTTTTTCAACAATGAAACCTTTGTTATAAATAAGAGGTAAAGGAGATGTGATATTATAAAATTTGCAATATCTTCCAATAGAATTCTGGTAAAACGGCTGGAAATTCGATTACTTATAAATCAGCACATTTTCGCATGTAGGAAATAAAAAAAATTAGGTTTTGAAGTTGTTCGCTTTTGTGAAATATTTAAAATAGACAATACAGTGAAACGATATGCAATTTTCAACAATGAAACCTTTGTTATAAATACGATGTAAAGAAGATCTGATATTATAAAGGTGGCAATATCTTCGAATAGAATTCTGGTGCACGGCAGTAATTTCGTTTACATATAAATCAGCACATTTTCTTATGTAGGAAGTAAAAAAAAATTCGGTTGTGAAGATGTTCGCCTTTGTGAAATATTTAAAATACAAAATACAGTGAAACCATATGCATTTTTCAACAAAGAAACCTTTGTTATAAATACGAGGAAAAGTGGATGTGATATTATAAAATTATCAATATCTTCGAACAGAATTCTGGTGCATGGCTAGAAATTGGTTTTCTTATAAATCAACACATTTTCTAATGTAGGAAGTAAAAAAACAAAAAATCTGTTTTGAAGTTGTTCGCCTTTGTAAAATATTAAAAACATAAAATACTGTGAAACGATCTACTTTGTTTCAACAATGAAACCTTTGTTATAAATACGAGTTAAAGAAGATCTGATATTATAAAATTATCAATATCTTCGAATAGAATTCTGGTGCACGGCTGAAAAATTCGTTTACTTTTAAATCAGCACATTTTCTTATGTAACAAGTAAAAACATTTCGGTGTTGAAGTTGTTCACCTTTGTGAAATATTTAAAACAAAATACAGTGAAACGATCTACTCTTTTTCAACAATGAAACCTTTGTTATAAATAAGAGGTAAAGGAGATGTGATATTATAAAATTTGCAATATCTTCCAATAGAATTCTGGTAAAACGGCTGGAAATTCGATTACTTATAAATCAGCACATTTTCTTATGTACGAAGTAAAAAAAAATTCTGTTTTGAAGTTGTTCGCCTTTGTAAAATATTTAAAACATAAAAAAAAGTGAAACGATCTACTCTTTTTCAACAATAAAACCTTTGTTATAAATAAGAGGTAAAGGAGATCTGATATAATTCGTAAACGTGGAAATTCGTTTACTTGTAAATCAGCACATTTTCTTATGTAGGAAGTAAAAAAACAAAAAATCTGTTTTGAAGTTGTTCGCCTTTGTAAAATATTTAAAACATAAAATACAGTGAAACGATCTACTCTGTTTCAACAATGAAATCTTTGTTATATATAAGAGGTAAAGAAGATCTGATATTATAAAATTTGCAATATCTTCCAATAGAATTCTGGTGCACGGCTGGAAATTCGTTTACTTATAAATCAGCACATTTTCTTATGTACGAAGTAAAAAAAAATTCTGTTTTGAAGTTGTTCGCCTTTGTAAAATATTTAAAACATAAAATACAGTGAAACGATCTACTCTGTTTCAACAATGAAACCTTTGTTATATATAAGAGGTAAAGGAGACTTGATATTATAAAATTTGCAATATCTTCCAATAGAATTCTGGTGCACGGCTGGAAATTCGTTTACATATAAATCAGCACATTTTCTTATGTAGGAAGTAAAAAAATTAGGTTTTGAAGTTGTTCGCTTTTGTAAAATATTAAAAATATAAATTACAGTGAAACCATATGCATTTTTCAAAAATGAAATCTTTGTTATAAATACGAGGTAAATTGGATATGATATTATAAAATTTGCAATATCTTCCAATAGAATTCAGGTGCACGGCTGGAAATTCGTTTACATATAAATCAGCACATATTCTTATGTAGGAAGTAAAAAAATTAGGTTTTGAAGTTGTTCGCTTTTGTAAAATATTTAAAATATAAAATACAGTGAAACGATATGCAATTTTCAACAATGAAACCTTTGTTATAAATACGATGTAAAGAAGATCTGATATTATAAAATTTGCAATATCTTCTAATAGAATTCTGGTGCACGGCAGCAAATGCGTTTACTTATAAATCAGCACATTTTCTTATGTACGAAGTAAAAATAAAAGTCGGATTATCAGTTGTTTGCCTTTGTAAAATATTTAAAACATAAAATACAGTGAAATGATCTACTCTGTTTCAACAATGAAATCTTTGTTATAAATAAGAGCTAAAGAGATGTGATATTATAAAAATTGCAATATCTTCGAATAGAATTCTGGTGCATGGCACGAGTTTCGTTTACTTATAAATCAGCACATTTTCTTATGTAGGAAGTAAAAAAATTAGGTTTTGAAGTTGTTCGCTTTTGTAAAATATTAAAAATATAAATTACAGTGAAACCATATGCATTTTTCAACAATGAAATCTTTGTTATAAATACGAGGTAAATTGGATATGATATTATAAAATTTGCAATATCTTCGAATAGAATTCTGGTGCACGGCTGGAAATTGGTTTTCTTATAAATCAGCACATTCTCTTATGTAGGAAGTAAAAAAAAAAATCTGTTTTGAAGTTGTTCGCCAATGTAAAATATTTAAAACATAAAATACTGTGAAACGATCTACTCTGTTCCAACATTGAAACCTTTGTTATAAATACGATGTACAGAAGATCTGATATTATAAAATTATCAATATCTTCGAATAGAATTCTGGTGCACGGCTGAAAAATTCGTTTACTTTTAAATCAGCACATTTTCTTATGTAACAAGTAAAAACATTTCGGTGTTGAAGTTGTTCACCTTTGTGAAATATTTAAAACAAAATACAGTGAAACGATCTACTCTTTTTCAACAATGAAACCTTTGTTATAAATAAGAGGTAAAGGAGATGTGATATTATAAAATTTGCAATATCTTCCAATAGAATTCTGGTAAAACGGCTGGAAATTCGATTACTTATAAATCAGCACATTTTCTTATGTACGAAGTAAAAAAAAATTCTGTTTTGAAGTTGTTCGCCTTTGTAAAATATTTAAAACATAAAAAAAAGTGAAACGATCTACTCTTTTTCAACAATAAAACCTTTGTTATAAATAAGAGGTAAAGGAGATCTGATATAATTCGTAAACGTGGAAATTCGTTTACTTGTAAATCAGCACATTTTCTTATGTAGGAAGTAAAAAAACAAAAAATCTGTTTTGAAGTTGTTCGCCTTTGTAAAATATTTAAAACATAAAATACAGTGAAACGATCTACTCTGTTTCAACAATGAAATCTTTGTTATATATAAGAGGTAAAGGAGACTTGATATTATAAAATTTGCAATATCTTCCAATAGAATTCTGGTGCACGGCTGGAAATTCGTTTATTTATAAATCAGCACATTTTCTTATGTAGGAAGTAAAAAAAATTCGTTTTGAAGATGTTCGCCATTGTAAAATATTAAAAACATAAAATACAGTGAAACGATCTACTCTGTTTCAACAATGAAACCTTTGTTATAAATACGAGTTAAAGAAGATCTGATATTATAAAATTTGCAATATCTTCTAATAGAATTCTGGTGCACGGCAGCAAATGCGTTTACTTATAAATCAGCACATTTTCTTATGTACGAAGTAAAAATAAAATTCTGTTTTGAAGTTGTTCGCTTTTGTAAAATATTTAAAACATAAAATACTGTGAAACGATCTACTCTGTTCCAACAACAAATATTTAAAATATAAAATACAGTGAAACGTTATGCATTTTTCAACAATGAAACCTTTGTTATAAATACGATGTAAAGAAGATCTGATATTATAAAATCATCAATATCTTTGAATAGAATTCTCGTGCACGGCTGGAAATTGGTTTTCTTATAAATCAGCACATTTTCTTATGTAGGAAGTAAAAAAAAATTCTGTTTTGAAGATGTTCGCCTTTGTAAAATATTTAAAACATAAAATACTGTGAAACAATCTACTCATTTTCAACAATGAAACCTTTGTTATAAATACGAGTTAAAGAAGATCTGATATTATAAAATTTGCAATATCTTCCAATAGAATTCTGGTGCACGGCTGGAAATTCGTTTACTTATAAATCAGCACATTTTCTTATGTACGAAGTAAAAAAAAATTCTGTTTTGAAGTTGTTCGCCTTTGTAAAATATTTAAAACATAAAATACAGTGAAACGATCTACTCTGTTTCAACAATGAAACCTTTGTTATATATAAGAGGTAAAGGAGACTTGATATTATAAAATTTGCAATATCTTCCAATAGAATTCTGGTGCACGGCTGGAAATTCGTTTACATATAAATCAGCACATTTTCTTATGTAGGAAGTAAAAAAATTAGGTTTTGAAGTTGTTCGCTTTTGTAAAATATTAAAAATATAAATTACAGTGAAACCATATGCATTTTTCAAAAATGAAATCTTTGTTATAAATACGAGGTAAATTGGATATGATATTATAAAATTTGCAATATCTTCGAATAGAATTCTGGTGCACGGCTGGAAATTTGTTTTCTTATAAATCAGCACATTCTCTTATGTAGGAAGTAAAAAAAAATCTGTTTTGAAGTTGTTCGCCTTTGTAAAATATTTAAAACATAAAATACTGTGAAACGATCTAGTCTGTTCCAACATTGAAACCTTTGTTATAAATACGATGTAAAGAAGATCTGATATTATAAAATTATCAATATCTTCGAATAGAATTCTGGTGAACGGCTGGAAATTCGTTTACTTATAAATCAGCACATTTTCTTGTATATGAAGTAAAAAAAATTCGGTTGTGAAGATGTTCGCCTTTGTGAAATATTTAAAATACAAATTACAGTGAAACGTTATGCATTTTTCAACAATGAAACCTTTGTTATAAATACGATGTAAAGAAGATCTGATATTATAAAATCATCAATATCTTTGAATAGAATTCTCGTGCACGGCTGGAAATTGGTTTTTTTATAAATCAGCACATTTTCTTATGTAGGAAGTAAAAAAAAATTCTGTTTTGAAGATGTTCGCCTATGTAAAATATTTAAAACATAAAATACTGTGAAACAATCTACTCTGTTTCAACAATGAAACCTTTGTTATAAATACGAGTTAAAGAAGATCTGATATTATAAAATTTGCAATATCTTCCAATAGAATTCTGGTGCACGGCTGGAAATTCGTTTACTTATAAATCAGCACATTTTCTTATGTAACAAGTAAAAACATTTCGGTGTTGAAGTTGTTCACATTTGTGAAATATTTAAAACAAAATACAGTGAAACGATCTACTCTTTTTCAACAATGAAACCTTTGTTATAAATAAGAGGTAAAGGAGATGTGATATTATAAAATTTGCAATATCTTCCAATAGAATTCTGGTAAAACGGCTGGAAATTCGATTACTTATAAATCAGCACATTTTCGCATGTAGGAAATAAAAAAAATTAGGTTTTGAAGTTGTTCGCTTTTGTGAAATATTTAAAATAGACAATACAGTGAAACGATATGCAATTTTCAACAATGAAACCTTTGTTATAAATACGATGTAAAGAAGATCTGATATTATAAAGGTGGCAATATCTTCGAATAGAATTCTGGTGCACGGCAGTAATTTCGTTTACATATAAATCAGCACATTTTCTTATGTAGGAAGTAAAAAAAAATTCGGTTGTGAAGATGTTCGCCTTTGTGAAATATTTAAAATACAAAATACAGTGAAACCATATGCATTTTTCAACAAAGAAACCTTTGTTATAAATACGAGGTAAAGTGGATGTGATATTATAAAATTATCAATATCTTCGAACAGAATTCTGGTGCATGGCTAGAAATTGGTTTTCTTATAAATCAACACATTTTCTAATGTAGGAAGTAAAAAAACAAAAAATCTGTTTTGAAGTTGTTCGCCTTTGTAAAATATTAAAAACATAAAATACTGTGAAACGATCTACTTTGTTTCAACAATGAAACCTTTGTTATAAATACGTGTTAAAGAAGATCTGATATTATAAAATTATCAATATCTTCGAATAGAATTCTGGTGCACGGCTGAAAAATTCGTTTACTTTTAAATCAGCACATTTTCTTATGTAACAAGTAAAAACATTTCGGTGTTGAAGTTGTTCACCTTTGTGAAATATTTAAAACAAAATACAGTGAAACGATCTACTCTTTTTCAACAATGAAACCTTTGTTATAAATAAGAGGTAAAGGAGATGTGATATTATAAAATTTGCAATATCTTCCAATAGAATTCTGGTAAAACGGCTGGAAATTCGATTACTTATAAATCAGCACATTTTCTTATGTACGAAGTAAAAAAAAATTCTGTTTTGAAGTTGTTCGCCTTTGTAAAATATTTAAAACATAAAAAAAAGTGAAACGATCTACTCTTTTTCAACAATAAAACCTTTGTTATAAATAAGAGGTAAAGGAGATCTGATATAATTCGTAAACGTGGAAATTCGTTTACTTGTAAATCAGCACATTTTCTTATGTAGGAAGTAAAAAAACAAAAAATCTGTTTTGAAGTTGTTCGCCTTTGTAAAATATTTAAAACATAAAATACAGTGAAACGATCTACTCTGTTTCAACAATGAAATCTTTGTTATATATAAGAGGTAAAGGAGACTTGATATTATAAAATTTGCAATATCTTCCAATAGAATTCTGGTGCACGGCTGGAAATTCGTTTATTTATAAATCAGCACATTTTCTTATGTAGGAAGTAAAAAAAATTCGTTTTGAAGATGTTCGCCATTGTAAAATATTAAAAACATAAAATACAGTGAAACGATCTACTCTGTTTCAACAATGAAACCTTTGTTATAAATACGAGTTAAAGAAGATCTGATATTATAAAATTTGCAATATCTTCTAATAGAATTCTGGTGCACGGCAGCAAATGCGTTTACTTATAAATCAGCACATTTTCTTATGTACGAAGTAAAAATAAAATTCTGTTTTGAAGTTGTTCGCTTTTGTAAAATATTTAAAACATAAAATACTGTGAAACGATCTACTCTGTTCCAACAACAAATATTTAAAATATAAAATACAGTGAAACGTTATGCATTTTTCAACAATGAAACCTTTGTTATAAATACGATGTAAAGAAGATCTGATATTATAAAATCATCAATATCTTTGAATAGAATTCTCGTGCACGGCTGGAAATTGGTTTTCTTATAAATCAGCACATTTTCTTATGTAGGAAGTAAAAAAAAATTCTGTTTTGAAGATGTTCGCCTTTGTAAAATATTTAAAACATAAAATACTGTGAAACAATCTACTCATTTTCAACAATGAAACCTTTGTTATAAATACGAGTTAAAGAAGATCTGATATTATAAAATTTGCAATATCTTCCAATAGAATTCTGGTGCACGGCTGGAAATTCGTTTACTTATAAATCAGCACATTTTCTTATGTACGAAGTAAAAAAAAATTCTGTTTTGAAGTTGTTCGCCTTTGTAAAATATTTAAAACATAAAATACAGTGAAACGATCTACTCTGTTTCAACAATGAAACCTTTGTTATATATAAGAGGTAAAGGAGACTTGATATTATAAAATTTGCAATATCTTCCAATAGAATTCTGGTGCACGGCTGGAAATTCGTTTACATATAAATCAGCACATTTTCTTATGTAGGAAGTAAAAAAATTAGGTTTTGAAGTTGTTCGCTTTTGTAAAATATTAAAAATATAAATTACAGTGAAACCATATGCATTTTTCAAAAATGAAATCTTTGTTATAAATACGAGGTAAATTGGATATGATATTATAAAATTTGCAATATCTTCGAATAGAATTCTGGTGCACGGCTGGAAATTTGTTTTCTTATAAATCAGCACATTCTCTTATGTAGGAAGTAAAAAAAAATCTGTTTTGAAGTTGTTCGCCTTTGTAAAATATTTAAAACATAAAATACTGTGAAACGTTCTAGTCTGTTCCAACATTGAAACCTTTGTTATAAATACGATGTAAAGAAGATCTGATATTATAAAATTATCAATATCTTCGAATAGAATTCTGGTGAACGGCTGGAAATTCGTTTACTTATAAATCAGCACATTTTCTTGTATATGAAGTAAAAAAAATTCGGTTGTGAAGATGTTCGCCTTTGTGAAATATTTAAAATACAAATTACAGTGAAACGTTATGCATTTTTCAACAATGAAACCTTTGTTATAAATACGATGTAAAGAAGATCTGATATTATAAAATCATCAATATCTTTGAATAGAATTCTCGTGCACGGCTGGAAATTGGTTTTCTTATAAATCAGCACATTTTCTTATGTAGGAAGTAAAAAAAAATTCTGTTTTGAAGATGTTCGCCTATGTAAAATATTTAAAACATAAAATACTGTGAAACAATCTACTCTGTTTCAACAATGAAACCTTTGTTATAAATACGAGTTAAAGAAGATCTGATATTATAAAATTTGCAATATCTTCCAATAGAATTCTGGTGCACGGCTGGAAATTCGTTTACTTATAAATCAGCACATTTTCTTATGTAACAAGTAAAAACATTTCGGTGTTGAAATTGTTCACATTTGTGAAATATTTAAAACAAAATACAGTGAAACGATCTACTCTTTTTCAACAATGAAACCTTTGTTATAAATAAGAGGTAAAGGAGATGTGATATTATAAAATTTGCAATATCTTCCAATAGAATTCTGGTAAAACGGCTGGAAATTCGATTACTTATAAATCAGCACATTTTCGCATGTAGGAAATAAAAAAAATTAGGTTTTGAAGTTGTTCGCTTTTGTGAAATATTTAAAATAGACAATACAGTGAAACGATATGCAATTTTCAACAATGAAACCTTTGTTATAAATACGATGTAAAGAAGATCTGATATTATAAAGGTGGCAATATCTTCGAATAGAATTCTGGTGCACGGCAGTAATTTCGTTTACATATAAATCAGCACATTTTCTTATGTAGGAAGTAAAAAAAAATTCGGTTGTGAAGATGTTCGCCTTTGTGAAATATTTAAAATACAAAATACAGTGAAACCATATGCATTTTTCAACAAAGAAACCTTTGTTATAAATACGAGGTAAAGTGGATGTGATATTATAAAATTATCAATATCTTCGAACAGAATTCTGGTGCATGGCTAGAAATTGGTTTTCTTATAAATCAACACATTTTCTAATGTAGGAAGTAAAAAAACAAAAAATCTGTTTTGAAGTTGTTCGCCTTTGTAAAATATTAAAAACATAAAATACTGTGAAACGATCTACTTTGTTTCAACAATGAAACCTTTGTTATAAATACGAGTTAAAGAAGATCTGATATTATAAAATTATCAATATCTTCGAATAGAATTCTGGTGCACGGCTGAAAAATTCGTTTACTTTTAAATCAGCACATTTTCTTATGTAACAAGTAAAAACATTTCGGTGTTGAAGTTGTTCACCTTTGTGAAATATTTAAAACAAAATACAGTGAAACGATCTACTCTTTTTCAACAATGAAACCTTTGTTATAAATAAGAGGTAAAGGAGATGTGATATTATAAAATTTGCAATATCTTCCAATAGAATTCTGGTAAAACGGCTGGAAATTCGATTACTTATAAATCAGCACATTTTCTTATGTACGAAGTAAAAAAAAATTCTGTTTTGAAGTTGTTCGCCTTTGTAAAATATTTAAAACATAAAAAAAAGTGAAACGATCTACTCTTTTTCAACAATAAAACCTTTGTTATAAATAAGAGGTAAAGGAGATCTGATATAATTCGTAAACGTGGAAATTCGTTTACTTGTAAATCAGCACATTTTCTTATGTAGGAAGTAAAAAAACAAAAAATCTGTTTTGAAGTTGTTCGCCTTTGTAAAATATTTAAAACATAAAATACAGTGAAACGATCTACTCTGTTTCAACAATGAAATCTTTGTTATATATAAGAGGTAAAGGAGACTTGATATTATAAAATTTGCAATATCTTCCAATAGAATTCTGGTGCACGGCTGGAAATTCGTTTACTTATAAATCAGCACATTTTCTTATGTAGGAAGTAAAAAAAAATCGTTTTGAAGATGTTCGCCATTGTAAAATATTAAAAACATAAAATACAGTGAAACGATCTACTCTGTTTCAACAATGAAACCTTTGTTATAAATACGAGTTAAAGAAGATCTGATATTATAAAATTTGCAATATCTTCTAATAGAATTCTGGTGCACGGCAGCAAATGCGTTTACTTATAAATCAGCACATTTTCTTATGTACGAAGTAAAAATAAAATTCTGTTTTGAAGTTGTTCGCTTTTGTAAAATATTTGAAACATAAAATACTGTGAAACTATCTACTCTGTTCCAACAACAAATATTTAAAATATAAAATACAGTGAAACGTTATGCATTTTTCAACAATGAAACCTTTGTTATAAATACGATGTAAAGAAGATCTGATATTATAAAATCATCAATATCTTTGAATAGAATTCTCGTGCACGGCTGGAAATTGGTTTTCTTATAAATCAGCACATTTTCTTATGTAGGAAGTAAAAAAAAATTCTGTTTTGAAGATGTTCGCCTTTGTAAAATATTTAAAACATAAAATACTGTGAAACAATCTACTCTGTTTCAACAATGAAACCTTTGTTATAAATACGAGTTAAAGAAGATCTGATATTATAAAATTTGCAATATCTTCCAATAGAATTCTGGTGCACGGCTGGAAATTCGTTTACTTATAAATCAGCACATTTTCTTATGTACGAAGTAAAAAAAAATTCTGTTTTGAAGTTGTTCGCCTTTGTAAAATATTTAAAACATAAAATACAGTGGAACGATCTACTCTGTTTCAACAATGAAACCTTTGTTATATATAAGAGGTAAAGGAGACTTGATATTATAAAATTTGCAATATCTTCCAATAGAATTCTGGTGCACGGCTGGAAATTCGTTTACATATAAATCAGCACATTTTCTTATGTAGGAAGTAAAAAAATTAGGTTTTGAAGTTGTTCGCTTTTGTAAAATATTAAAAATATAAATTACAGTGAAACCATATGCATTTTTCAAAAATGAAATCTTTGTTATAAATACGAGGTAAATTGGATATGATATTATAAAATTTGCAATATCTTCGAATAGAATTCTGGTGCACGGCTGAAAATTTGTTTTCTTATAAATCAGCACATTCTCTTATGTAGGAAGTAAAAAAAAATCTGTTTTGAAGTTGTTCGCCTTTGTAAAATATTTAAAACATAAAATACTGTGAAACGATCTAGTCTGTTCCAACATTGAAACCTTTGTTATAAATACGATGTAAAGAAGATCTGATATTATAAAATTATCAATATCTTCGAATAGAATTCTGGTGAACGGCTGGAAATTCGTTTACTTATAAATCAGCACATTTTCTTGTATATGAAGTAAAAAAAAATTCGGTTGTGAAGATGTTCGCCTTTGTGAAATATTTAAAATACAAATTACAGTGAAACGTTATGCATTTTTCAACAATGAAACCTTTGTTATAAATACGATGAAAAGAAGATCTGATATTATAAAATCATCAATATCTTTGAATAGAATTCTCGTGCACGGCTGGAAATTGGTTTTCTTATAAATCAGCACATTTTCTTATGTAGGAAGTAAAAAAAAATTCTGTTTTGAAGATGTTCGCCTTTGTAAAATATTTAAAACATAAAATACTGTGAAACAATCTACTCTGTTTCAACAATGAAACCTTTGTTATAAATACGAGTTAAAGAAGATCTGATATTATAAAATTTGCAATATCTTCCAATAGAATTCTGGTGCACGGCTGGAAATTCGTTTACTTATAAATCAGCACATTTTCTTATGTAACAAGTAAAAACATTTCGGTGTTGAAGTTGTTCACATTTGTGAAATATTTAAAACAAAATACAGTGAAACGATCTACTCTTTTTCAACAATGAAACCTTTGTTATAAATAAGAGGTAAAGGAGATGTGATATTATAAAATTTGCAATATCTTCCAATAGAATTCTGGTAAAACGGCTGGAAATTCGATTACTCATAAATCAGCACATTTTCGCATGTAGGAAATAAAAAAAATTAGGTTTTGAAGTTGTTCGCTTTTGTGAAATATTTAAAATAGACAATACAGTGAAACGATATGCAATTTTCAACAATGAAACCTTTGTTATAAATACGATGTAAAGAAGATCTGATATTATAAAAGTGGCAATATCTTCGAATAGAATTCTGGTGCACGGCAGTAATTTCGTTTACATATAAATCAGCACATTTTCTTATGTAGGAAGTAAAAAAAAATTCGGTTGTGAAGATGTTCGCCTTTGTGAAATATTTAAAATACAAAATACAGTGAAACCATATGCATTTTTCAACAAAGAAACCTTTGTTATAAATACGAGGTAAAGTGGATGTGATATTATAAAATTATCAATATCTTCGAACAGAATTTTGGTGCATGGCTGGAAATTGGTTTTCTTATAAATCAACACATTTTCTAATGTAGGAAGTAAAAAAACAAAAAATCTGTTTTGAAGTTGTTCGCCTTTGTAAAATATTAAAAACATAAAATACTGTGAAACGATCTACTTTGTTTCAACAATGAAACCTTTGTTATAAATACGAGTTAAAGAAGATCTGATATTATAAAATTATCAATATCTTCGAATAGAATTCTGGTGCACGGCTGAAAAATTCGTTTACTTTTAAATCAGCACATTTTCTTATGTAACAAGTAAAAACATTTCGGTGTTGAAGTTGTTCACCTTTGTGAAATATTTAAAACAAAATACAGTGAAACGATCTACTCTTTTTCAACAATGAAACCTTTGTTATAAATAAGAGGTAAAGGAGATCTGATATTATAAAATTTGCAATATCTTCCAATAGAATTCTGGTAAAACGGCTGGAAATTCGATTACTTATAAATCAGCACATTTTCGCATGTAGGAAATAAAAAAAATTAGGTTTTGAAGTTGTTCGCTTTTGTGAAATATTTAAAATAGAAAATACAGTGAAACGATATGCAATTTTCAACAATGAAACCTTTGTTATAAATACCATGTAAAGAAGATCTGATATTATAAAAGTGGCAATATCTTCTAATAGAATTCTGGTGCACGGCAGCAAATGCGTTTACTTATAAATCAGCACATTTTCTTATGTACGAAGTAAAAATAAAAGTCGGTTTTTCAGTTGTTCGCCTTTGTAAAATATTTAAAACATAAAATACAGTGAAACGATCTACTCTGTTTGAACAATGAAATCTTTGTTATAAATAAGAGCTAAAGGTGATATTATAAAATTTGCAATATCTTCGAATAGAATTCTGGTGCAAGGCTGGAAATTGGTTTTCTTATAAATCAGCACATTCTCTTATGTAGGAAGTAAAAAAAAATCTGTTTTGAAGTTGTTCGCTTTTGTAAAATATTTAAAACATAAAATACTGTGAAACGATCTACTCTGTTCCAACAACAAATATTTAAAATATAAAATACAGTGAAACGTTATGCATTTTTCAACAATGAAACCTTTGTTATAAATACGATGTAAAGAAGATCTGATATTATAAAATCATCAATATCTTTGAATAGAATTCTCGTGCACGGCTGGAAATTGGTTTTCTTATAAATCAGCACATTTTCTTATGTAGGAAGTAAAAAAAAATTCTGTTTTGAAGATGTTCGCCTTTGTAAAATATTTAAAACATAAAATACTGTAAAACAATCTACTCTGTTTCAACAATGAAACCTTTGTTATAAATACGAGTTAAAGAAGATCTGATATTATAAAATTTGCAATATCTTCCAATAGAATTCTGGTGCACGGCAGCAAATGCGTTTACTTATAAATCAGCACATTTTCTTATGTACGAAGTAAAAATAAAAGTCGGTTTTTCAGTTGTTCGCCTTTGTAAAATATTTAAAACATAAAATACAGTGAAACGATCTACTCTGTTTGAACAATGAAATCTTTGTTATAAATAAGAGCTAAAGAAGATGTGATATTATAAAAATTGCAATATCTTCGAATAGAATTCTGGTGCACAGCAGGAGTTTCGTTTACTTATAAATCAGCACATTTTCTTATGTAGGAAGTAAAAAAATTCGGTTTTGAAGATGTTCGCCTTGGTGAAATATTTAAAATACAAAATACAGTGAAACCATATGCATTTTTCAACAATGAAACCTTTGTTATAAATACGAGGTAAAGTGGATGTGATATTATAAAATTTGCAATATCTTCGAATAGAATTCTGGTGCACGGCTGGAAATTGGTTTTCTTATAAATCAGCACATTCTCTTATGTAGGAAGTAAAAAAAATTCTGTTTTGAAGTTGTTCGCTTTTGTAAAATATTTAAAACGTAAAATACTGTGAAACGATCTACTCTGTTCCAACAACAAATATTTAAAATATAAAATAGAGTGAAACGTTATGCATTTTTCAACAATGAAACCTTTGTTGTAAATACGATGTAAAGAAGATCTGATATTATAAAATCATCAATATCTTTGAATAGAATTCTCGTGCACGGCTGGAAATTGGTTTTCTTATAAATCAGCACATTCTCTTATGTAGGAAGTAAAAAAAATTCTGTTTTGAAGTTGTTCGCTTTTGTAAAATATTTAAAACATAAAATACTGTGAAACGATCTACTCTGTTCCAACAACAAATATTTAAAACATAAAATACTGTGAAACAATCTACTCTGTTTCAACAATGAAACCTTTGTTTTAAATACGAGTTAAGAAGATCTGATATTATAAAATTTGCAATATCTTCCAATAGAATTCTGGTGCAGGGCTGGAAATTCGTTTACATATAAATCAGCACATTTTCTTATGTACGAAGTAAAAAAAAAATTCTGTTTTGAAGTTGTTCGCCTTTGTAAAATATTTAAAACATAAAATACAGTGAAACGATCTACTCTGTTTCAACAATGAAACCTTTGTTATATATAAGAGGTAAAGGAGACTTGATATTATAAAATTTGCAATATCTTCCAATAGAATTCAGGTGCACGGCTGGAAATTCGTTTACATATAAATCAGCACATATTCTTATGTAGGAAGTAAAAAAATTAGGTTTTGAAGTTGTTCGATTTTGTAAAATATTTAAAATATAAAATACAGTGAAACGATATGCATTTTTCAACAATGAAACCTTTGTTATAAATACGATGTAAAGAAGATCTGATATTATAAAATTTGCAATATCTTCTAATAGAATTCTGGTGCACGGCAGCAAATGCGTTTACTTATAAATCAGCCCATTTTCTTATGTACGAAGTAAAAATAAAAGTCGGATTATCAATTGTTTGCCTTTGTAAAATATTTAAAACATAAAATACAGTGAAATGATCTACTCTGTTTCAACAATGAAATCTTTGTTATAAATAAGAGCTAAAGACATGTGATATTATAAAAATTGCAATATCTTCGAATAGAATTCTGGTGCATGGCAGGAGTTTCGTTTACTTATAAATCAGCACATTTTCTTATGTAAAAAGTAAAAAATTTAGGTTTTGAAGTTGTTCGCTTTTGTAAAATATTAAAAATATAAATTACAGTGAAACCATATGCATTTTTCAACAATGAAATCTTTGTTATAAATACGAGGTAAATTGGATATGATATTATAAAATTTGCAATATCTTCGAATAGAATTCTGGTGCACGGCTGGAAATTGGTTTTCTTATAAATCAGCACATTCTCTTATGTAGGAAGTAAAAAAAAAAATCTGTTTTGAAGTTGTTCGCCTTTGTAAAATATTTAAAACATAAAATACTGTGAAACGATCTACTCCGTTCCAACATTGAAAACTTTGTTATAAATACGATGTAAAGAAGATCTGATATTATAAAATTATCAATATCTTCGAATAGAATTCTGGTGAACGGCTGGAAATTCGATTACTTATAAATCAGCACATTTTCTTATGTAGGAAGTAAAAAAATTAGGTTTTGAAGTTGTTCGTTTTGTGAAATATTTAAAATACAAAATACAGTGAAACCATATTCATTTTTCAACAAAGAAACCTTTGTTATAAATACGAGGTAAAATGGATGTGATATTATAAAATTATCAATATCTTCGAATAGAATTCTGGTGCATGGCTGGAAATTGGTTTTCTTATAAATCAACACATTTTCTAATGTAGGAAGTAAAAAAACAAAAAATCTGTTTTGAAGTTGTTCGCCTTTGTAAAATATTAAAAACATAAAATACTGTGAAAAGATCTACTTTGTTTCAACAATGAAACCTTTGTTATAAATACGAGTTAAAGAAGATCTGATATTATAAAATTTGCAATATCTTCGAATAGAATTCTGGTGCACGGCTGAAAAATTCGTTTACTTTTAAATCAGCACATTTTCTTATGTAACAAGTAAAAACATTTCGGTGTTGAAGTTGTTCACCTTTGTGAAATATTTAAAACAAAATACAGTGAAACGATCTACTCTTTTTCAACAATGAAACCTTTGTTATAAATAAGAGGTAAAAGAGATGTGATATTATAAAATTTGCAATATCTTCCAATAGAATTCTGGTAAAAATGCTGGAAATTCGATTACTTATAAATCAGCACATTTTCTTATGTACGAAGTAAAAAAAAATTCTGTTTTGAAGTTGTTCGCCTTTGTAAAATATTTAAAACATAAAAAAAAAGTGAAACGATCTACTCTTTTTCAACAATAAAACCTTTGTTATAAATAAGAGGTAAAGGAGATCTGATATAATTCGTAAACATGGAAATTCGTTTACTTGTAAATCAGCACATTTTCTTATGTAGGAAGTAAAAAAACAAAAAATCTGTTTTGAAGTTGTTCGCCTTTGTAAAATATTTAAAACATAAAATACAGTGAAACAATCTACTCTGTTTCAACAATGAAATCTTTGTTATATATAAGAGGTAAAGGAGACTTGATATTATAAAATTTGCAATATCTTCCAATAGAATTCTGGTGCACGGCTGGAAATTCGTTTACTTATAAATCAGCACATTTTCTTACGTAGGAAGTAAAAAATTTAGGTTTTGAAGTTGTTCGCTTTTGTAAAATATTTAAAATATAAAATACAGTGAAACGATATGCAATTTTCAACAATGAAACCTTTGTTATAAATACGATGTAAAGAAGATCTGATATTATAAAATCATCAATATCTTTGAATAGAATTCTGGTGCACGGCTGGAAATTGGTTTTCTTATAAATCAGCACATTTTCTTATGTAGGAAGTAAAAAAAAATTCTGTTTTGAAGATGTTCGCCTTTGTAAAATATTTAAAACATAAAATACTGTGAAACAATCTACTCTGTTTCAACAATGAAACCTTTGTTATAAATACGAGTTAAAGAAGATCTGATATTATAAAATTTGCAATATCTTCCAATAGAATTCTGGTGCACGGCTGGAAATTCGTTTACTTATAAATCAGCACATTTTCTTATGTACGAAGTAAAAAAAAATTCTGTTTTGAAGTTGTTCGCCTTTGTAAAATATTTAAAACATAAAATACAGTGAAACGATCTACTCTGTTTCAACAATGAAACCTTTGTTATAAATAAGAGGTAAAGGAGATGTGATATTATAAAATTTGCAATATCTTCCAATAGAATTCTGGTAAAACGGCTGGAAATTCGATTTCTTATAAATCAGCACATTTTCGCATGTAGGAAATAAAAAAAATTAGGTTTTGAAGTTGTTCGCTTTTGTGAAATATTTAAAATAGAAAATACAGTGAAACGATATGCAATTTTCAACAATGAAACCTTTGTTATAAATACCATGTAAAGAAGATCTGATATTATAAAAGTGGCAATATCTTCTAATGGAATTCTGGTGCACGGCAGCAAATGCGTTTACTTATAAATCAGCACATTTTCTTATGTACGAAGTAAAAATAAAAGTCGGTTTTTCAGTTGATCGCCTTTGTAAAATATTTAAAACATAAAATACAGTGAAACGATCTACTCTGTTTGAACAATGAAATCTTTGTTATAAATAAGAGCTAAAGGTGATATTATAAAATTTGCAATATCTTCGAATAGAATTCTGGTGCAAGGCTGGAAGTTGGTTTTCTTATAAATCAGCACATTCTCTTATGTAGGAAGTAAAAAAAATTCTGTTTTGAAGTTGTTCGCTTTTATAAAATATTTAAAACATAAAATACTGTGAAACGATCTACTCTGTTCCAACAACAAATATTTAAAATATAAAATACAGTGAAACGTTATGCATTTTTCAACAATGAAACCTTTGTTATAAATACGATGTAAAGAAGATCTGATATTATAAAATCATCAATATCTTTGAATAGAATTCTCGCGCACGGCTGGAAATTGGTTTTCTTATAAATCAGCACATTTTCTGATGTAAGAAGTAAAAAAAAATTCTGTTTTGAAGATGTTCGCCTTTGTAAAATATTTAAAACATAAAATACTGTGAAACAATCTACTCTGTTTCAACAATGAAACCTTTGTTATAAATACGAGTTAAAGAAGATCTGATATTATAAAATTTGCAATATCTTCCAATAGAATTCTGGTGCACGGCAGCAAATGCGTTTACTTATAAATCAGCACATTTTCTTATGTACGAAATAAAAATAAAAGTCGGTTTTTCAGTTGTTCGCCTTTGTAAAATATTTAAAACATAAAATACAGTGAAACGATCTACTCTGTTTGAACAATGAAATCTTTGTTATAAATAAGAGCTAAAGGAGATGTGATATTATAAAAATTGCAATATCTTCGAATAGAATTCTGGTGCACAGCAGGAGTTTCGTTTACTTATAAATCAGCACATTTTCTTATGTAGGAAGTAAAAAAATTCGGTTTTGAAGATGTTCGCCTTGGTGAAATATTTAAAATACAAAATACAGTGAAACCATATGCATTTTTCAACAATGAAACCTTCGTTATAAATACGAGGTAAAGTGGATGTGATATTATAAAATTTGCAATATCTTCGAATAGAATTCTGGTGCACGGCTGGAAATTGGTTTTCTTATAAATCAGCACATTCTCTTATGTAGGAAGTAAAAAAAATTCTGTTTTGAAGTTGTTCGCTTTTGTAAAATATTTAAAACGTAAAATACTGTGAAACGATCTACTCTGTTCCAACAACAAATATTTAAAATATAAAATAGAGTGAAACTTTATGCATTTTTCAACAATGAAACCTTTGTTGTAAATACGATGTAAAGAAGATCTGATATTATAAAATCATCAATATCTTTGAATAGAATTCTCGTGCACGGCTGGAAATTGGTTTTCTTATAAATCAGCACATTCTCTTATGTAGGAAGTAAAAAAAATTCTGTTTTGAAGTTGTTCGCTTTTATAAAATATTTAAAACGTAAAATACTGTGAAACGATCTACTCTGTTCCAACAACAAATATTTAAAACAGAAAATACTGTGAAACAATCTACTCTGTTTCAACAATGAAACCTTTGTTATAAATACGAGTTAAAGAAGATCTGATATTATAAAATTTGCAATATCTTCCAATAGAATTCTGGTGCAGGGCTGGAAATTCGTTTACATATAAATCAGCACATTTTCTTATGTACGAAGTAAAAAAAAAAATTCTGTTTTGAAGTTGTTCGCCTTTGTAAAATATTTAAAACATAAAATACAGTGAAACGATCTACTCTGTTTCAACAATGAAACCTTTGTTATATATAAGAGGTAAAGGAGACTTGATATTAAAAAAATTGCAATATCTTCCAATAGAATTCAGGTGCACGGCTGGAAATTCGTTTACATATAAATCAGCACATATTCTTATGTAGGAAGTAAAAAAATTAGGTTTTGAAGTTGTTCGCTTTTGTAAAATATTTAAAATATAAAATACAGTGAAACGATATGCAATTTTCAACAATGAAACCTTTGTTATAAATACGATGTAAAGAAGATCTGATATTATAAAATTTGCAATATCTTCTAATAGAATTCTGGTGCACGGCAGCAAATGCGTTTACTTATAAATCAGCACATTTTCTTATGTACGAAGTAAAAATAAAAGTCGGATTATCAGTTGTTTGCCTTTGTAAAATATTTAAAACATAAAATACAGTGAAATGATCTACTCTGTTTCAACAATGAAATCTTTGTTATAAATAAGAGCTAAAGAGATGTGATATTATAAAAATTGCAATATCTTCGAATAGAATTCTGGTGCATGGCACGAGTTTCGTTTACTTATAAATCAGCACATTTTCTTATGTAGGAAGTAAAAAAATTAGGTTTTGAAGTTGTTCGCTTTTGTAAAATATTAAAAATATAAATTACAGTGAAACCATATGCATTTTTCAACAATGAAATCTTTGTTATAAATACGAGGTAAATTGGATATGATATTATAAAATTTGCAATATCTTCGAATAGAATTCTGGTGCACGGCTGGAAATTGGTTTTCTTATAAATCAGCACATTCTCTTATGTAGGAAGTAAAAAAAAAAATCTGTTTTGAAGTTGTTCGCCAATGTAAAATATTTAAAACATAAAATACTGTGAAACGATCTACTCTGTTCCAACATTGAAACCTTTGTTATAAATACGATGTACAGAAGATCTGATATTATAAAATTATCAATATCTTCGAATAGAATTCTGGTGCACGGCTGAAAAATTCGTTTACTTTTAAATCAGCACATTTTCTTATGTAACAAGTAAAAACATTTCGGTGTTGAAGTTGTTCACCTTTGTGAAATATTTAAAACAAAATACAGTGAAACGATCTACTCTTTTTCAACAATGAAACCTTTGTTATAAATAAGAGGTAAAGGAGATGTGATATTATAAAATTTGCAATATCTTCCAATAGAATTCTGGTAAAACGGCTGGAAATTCGATTACTTATAAATCAGCACATTTTCTTATGTACGAAGTAAAAAAAAATTCTGTTTTGAAGTTGTTCGCCTTTGTAAAATATTTAAAACATAAAAAAAAGTGAAACGATCTACTCTTTTTCAACAATAAAACCTTTGTTATAAATAAGAGGTAAAGGAGATCTGATATAATTCGTAAACGTGGAAATTCGTTTACTTGTAAATCAGCACATTTTCTTATGTAGGAAGTAAAAAAACAAAAAATCTGTTTTGAAGTTGTTCGCCTTTGTAAAATATTTAAAACATAAAATACAGTGAAACGATCTACTCTGTTTCAACAATGAAATCTTTGTTATATATAAGAGGTAAAGGAGACTTGATATTATAAAATTTGCAATATCTTCCAATAGAATTCTGGTGCACGGCTGGAAATTCGTTTACTTATAAATCAGCACATTTTCTTATGCAGGAAGTAAAAAAAATTCGTTTTGAAGATGTTCGCCATTGTAAAATATTAAAAACATAAAATACAGTGAAACGATCTACTCTGTTTCAACAATGAAACCTTTGTTATAAATACGAGTTAAAGAAGATCTGATATTATAAAATTTGCAATATCTTCTAATAGAATTCTGGTGCACGGCAGCAAATGCGTTTACTTATAAATCAGCACATTTTCTTATGTACGAAGTAAAAATAAAATTCTGTTTTGAAGTTGTTCGCTTTTGTAAAATATTTAAAACATAAAATACTGTGAAACGATCTACTCTGTTCCAACAACAAATATTTAAAATATAAAATACAGTGAAACGTTATGCATTTTTCAACAATGAAACCTTTGTTATAAATACGATGTAAAGAAGATCTGATATTATAAAATCATCAATATCTTTGAATAGAATTCTCGTGCACGGCTGGAAATTGGTTTTCTTATAAATCAGCACATTTTCTTATGTAGGAAGTAAAAAAAAATTCTGTTTTGAAGATGTTCGCCTTTGTAAAATATTTAAAACATAAAATACTGTGAAACAATCTACTCATTTTCAACAATGAAACCTTTGTTATAAATACGAGTTAAAGAAGATCTGATATTATAAAATTTGCAATATCTTCCAATAGAATTCTGGTGCACGGCTGGAAATTCGTTTACTTATAAATCAGCACATTTTCTTATGTACGAAGTAAAAAAAAATTCTGTTTTGAAGTTGTTCGCCTTTGTAAAATATTTAAAACATAAAATACAGTGAAACGAACTACTCTGTTTCAACAATGAAACCTTTGTTATATATAAGAGGTAAAGGAGACTTGATATTATAAAATTTGCAATATCTTCCAATAGAATTCTGGTGCACGGCTGGAAATTCGTTTACATATAAATCAGCACATTTTCTTATGTAGGAAGTAAAAAAATTAGGTTTTGAAGTTGTTCGCTTTTGTAAAATATTAAAAATATAAATTACAGTGAAACCATATGCATTTTTCAAAAATGAAATCTTTGTTATAAATACGAGGTAAATTGGATATGATATTATAAAATTTGCAATATCTTCGAATAGAATTCTGGTGCACGGCTGGAAATTTGTTTTCTTATAAATCAGCACATTCTCTTATGTAGGAAGTAAAAAAAAATCTGTTTTGAAGTTGTTCGCCTTTGTAAAATATTTAAAACATAAAATACTGTGAAACGATCTAGTCTGTTCCAACATTGAAACCTTTGTTATAAATACGATGTAAAGAAGATCTGATATTATAAAATTATCAATATCTTCGAATAGAATTCTGGTGAACGGCTGGAAATTCGTTTACTTATAAATCAGCACATTTTCTTGTATATGAAGTAAAAAAAAATCGGTTGTGAAGATGTTCGCCTTTGTGAAATATTTAAAATACAAATTACAGTGAAACGTTATGCATTTTTCAACAATGAAACCTTTGTTATAAATACGATGTAAAGAAGATCTGATATTATAAAATCATCAATATCTTTGAATAGAATTCTCGTGCACGGCTGGAAATTGGTTTTCTTATAAATCAGCACATTTTCTTATGTAGGAAGTAAAAAAAAATTCTGTTTTGAAGATGTTCGCCTATGTAAAATATTTAAAACATAAAATACTGTGAAACAATCTACTCTGTTTCAACAATGAAACCTTTGTTATAAATACGAGTTAAAGAAGATCTGATATTATAAAATTTGCAATATCTTCCAATAGAATTCTGGTGCACGGCTGGAAATTCGTTTACTTATAAATCAGCACATTTTCTTATGTAACAAGTAAAAACATTTCGGTGTTGAAGTTGTTCACATTTGTGAAATATTTAAAACAAAATACAGTGAAACGATCTACTCTTTTTCAACAATGAAACCTTTGTTATAAATAAGAGGTAAAGGAGATGTGATATTATAAAATTTGCAATATCTTCCAATAGAATTCTGGTAAAACGGCTGGAAATTCGATTACTTATAAATCAGCACATTTTCGCATGTAGGAAATAAAAAAAATTAGGTTTTGAAGTTGTTCGCTTTTGTGAAATATTTAAAATAGACAATACAGTGAAACGATATGCAATTTTCAACAATGAAACCTTTGTTATAAATACGATGTAAAGAAGATCTGATATTATAAAAGTGGCAATATCTTCGAATAGAATTCTGGTGCACGGCAGTAATTTCGTTTACATATAAATCAGCACATTTTCTTATGTAGGAAGTAAAAAAAAATTCGGTTGTGAAGATGTTCGCCTTTGTGAAATATTTAAAATACAAAATACAGTGAAACCATATGCATTTTTCAACAAAGAAACCTTTGTTATAAATACGAGGTAAAGTGGATGTGATATTATAAAATTATCAATATCTTCGAACAGAATTCTGGTGCATGGCTAGAAATTGGTTTTCTTATAAATCAACACATTTTCTAATGTAGGAAGTAAAAAAACAAAAAATCTGTTTTGAAGTTGTTCGCCTTTGTAAAATATTAAAAACATAAAATACTGTGAAACGATCTACTTTGTTTCAACAATGAAACCTTTGTTATAAATACGAGTTAAAGAAGATCTGATATTATAAAATTATCAATATCTTCGAATAGAATTCTGGTGCACGGCTGAAAAATTCGTTTACTTTTAAATCAGCACATTTTCTTATGTAACAAGTAAAAACATTTCGGTGTTGAAGTTGTTCACCTTTGTGAAATATTTAAAACAAAATACAGTGAAACGATCTACTCTTTTTCAACAATGAAACCTTTGTTATAAATAAGAGGTAAAGGAGATGTGATATTATAAAATTTGCAATATCTTCCAATAGAATTCTGGTAAAACGGCTGGAAATTCGATTACTTATAAATCAGCACATTTTCTTATGTACGAAGTAAAAAAAAATTCTGTTTTGAAGTTGTTCGCCTTTGTAAAATATTTAAAACATAAAAAAAAGTGAAACGATCTACTCTTTTTCAACAATAAAACCTTTGTTATAAATAAGAGGTAAAGGAGATCTGATATAATTCGTAAACGTGGAAATTCGTTTACTTGTAAATCAGCACATTTTCTTATGTAGGAAGTAAAAAAACAAAAAATCTGTTTTGAAGTTGTTCGCCTTTGTAAAATATTTAAAACATAAAATACAGTGAAACGATCTACTCTGTTTCAACAATGAAATCTTTGTTATATATAAGAGGTAAAGGAGACTTGATATTATAAAATTTGCAATATCTTCCAATAGAATTCTGGTGCACGGCTGGAAATTCGTTTACTTATAAATCAGCACATTTTCTTATGTAGGAAGTAAAAAAAATTCGTTTTGAAGATGTTCGCCATTGTAAAATATTAAAAACATAAAATACAGTGAAACGATCTACTCTGTTTCAACAATGAAACCTTTGTTATAAATACGAGTTAAAGAAGATCTGATATTATAAAATTTGCAATATCTTCTAATAGAATTCTGGTGCACGGCAGCAAATGCGTTTACTTATAAATCAGCACATTTTCTTATGTACGAAGTAAAAATAAAATTCTGTTTTGAAGTTGTTCGCTTTTGTAAAATATTTGAAACATAAAATACTGTGAAACTATCTACTCTGTTCCAACAACAAATATTTAAAATATAAAATACAGTGAAACGTTATGCATTTTTCAACAATGAAACCTTTGTTATAAATACGATGTAAAGAAGATCTGATATTATGAAATCATCAATATCTTTGAATAGAATTCTCGTGCACGGCTGGAAATTGGTTTTCTTATAAATCAGCACATTTTCTTATGTAGGAAGTAAAAAAAAATTCTGTTTTGAAGATGTTCGCCTTTGTAAAATATTTAAAACATAAAATACTGTGAAACAATCTACTCTGTTTCAACAATGAAACCTTTGTTATAAATACGAGTTAAAGAAGATCTGATATTATAAAATTTGCAATATCTTCCAATAGAATTCTGGTGCACGGCTGGAAATTCGTTTACTTATAAATCAGCACATTTTCTTATGTACGAAGTAAAAAAAAATTCTGTTTTGAAGTTGTTCGCCTTTGTAAAATATTTAAAACATAAAATACAGTGAAACGATCTACTCTGTTTCAACAATGAAACCTTTGTTATATATAAGAGGTAAAGGAGACTTGATATTATAAAATTTGCAATATCTTCCAATAGAATTCTGGTGCACGGCTGGAAATTCGTTTACATATAAATCAGCACATTTTCTTATGTAGGAAGTAAAAAAATTAGGTTTTGAAGTTGTTCGCTTTTGTAAAATATTAAAAATATAAATTACAGTGAAACCATATGCATTTTTCAAAAATGAAATCTTTGTTATAAATACGAGGTAAATTGGATATGATATTATAAAATTTGCAATATCTTCGAATAGAATTCTGGTGCACGGCTGGAAATTTGTTTTCTTATAAATCAGCACATTCTCTTATGTAGGAAGTAAAAAAAAATCTGTTTTGAAGTTGTTCGCCTTTGTAAAATATTTAAAACATAAAATACTGTGAAACGATCTAGTCTGTTCCAACATTGAAACCTTTGTTATAAATACGATGTAAAGAAGATCTGATATTATAAAATTATCAATATCTTCGAATAGAATTCTGGTGAACGGCTGGAAATTCGTTTACTTATAAATCAGCACATTTTCTTGTATATGAAGTAAAAAAAATTCGGTTGTGAAGATGTTCGCCTTTGTGAAATATTTAAAATACAAATTACAGTGAAACGTTATGCATTTTTCAACAATGAAACCTTTGTTATAAATACGATGTAAAGAAGATCTGATATTATAAAATCATCAATATCTTTGAATAGAATTCTCGTGCACGGCTGGAAATTGGTTTTCTTATAAATCAGCACATTTTCTTATGTAGGAAGTAAAAAAAAATTCTGTTTTGAAGATGTTCGCCTATGTAAAATATTTAAAACATAAAATACTGTGAAACAATCTACTCTGTTTCAACAATGAAACCTTTGTTATAAATACGAGTTAAAGAAGATCTGATATTATAAAATTTGCAATATCTTCCAATAGAATTCTGGTGCACGGCTGGAAATTCGTTTACTTATAAATCAGCACATTTTCTTATGTAACAAGTAAAAACATTTCGGTGTTGAAGTTGTTCACATTTGTGAAATATTTAAAACAAAATACAGTGAAACGATCTACTCTTTTTCAACAATGAAACCTTTGTTATAAATAAGAGGTAAAGGAGATGTGATATTATAAAATTTGCAATATCTTCCAATAGAATTCTGGTAAAACGGCTGGAAATTCGATTACTTATAAATCAGCACATTTTCGCATGTAGGAAATAAAAAAAATTAGGTTTTGAAGTTGTTCGCTTTTGTGAAATATTTAAAATAGACAATACAGTGAAACGATATGCAATTTTCAACAATGAAACCTTTGTTATAAATACGATGTAAAGAAGATCTGATATTATAAAAGTGGCAATATCTTCGAATAGAATTCTGGTGCACGGCAGTAATTTCGTTTACATATAAATCAGCACATTTTCTTATGTAGGAAGTAAAAAAAAATTCGGTTGTGAAGATGTTCGCCTTTGTGAAATATTTAAAATACAAAATACAGTGAAACCATATGCATTTTTCAACAAAGAAACCTTTGTTATAAATACGAGGTAAAGTGGATGTGATATTATAAAATTATCAATATCTTCGAACAGAATTCTGGTGCATGGCTAGAAATTGGTTTTCTTATAAATCAACACATTTTCTAATGTAGGAAGTAAAAAAACAAAAAATCTGTTTTGAAGTTGTTCGCCTTTGTAAAATATTAAAAACATAAAATACTGTGAAACGATCAACTTTGTTTCAACAATGAAACCTTTGTTATAAATACGAGTTAAAGAAGATCTGATATTATAAAATTATCAATATCTTCGAATAGAATTCTGGTGCACGGCTGAAAAATTCGTTTACTTTTAAATCAGCACATTTTCTTATGTAACAAGTAAAAACATTTCGGTGTTGAAGTTGTTCACCTTTGTGAAATATTTAAAACAAAATACAGTGAAACGATCTACTCTTTTTCAACAATGAAACCTTTGTTATAAATAAGAGGTAAAGGAGATGTGATATTATAAAATTTGCAATATCTTCCAATAGAATTCTGGTAAAACGGCTGGAAATTCGATTACTTATAAATCAGCACATTTTCTTATGTACGAAGTAAAAAAAAATTCTGTTTTGAAGTTGTTCGCCTTTGTAAAATATTTAAAACATAAAAAAAAGTGAAACGATCTACTCTTTTTCAACAATAAAACCTTTGTTATAAATAAGAGGTAAAGGAGATCTGATATAATTCGTAAACGTGGAAATTCGTTTACTTGTAAATCAGCACATTTTCTTATGTAGGAAGTAAAAAAACAAAAAATCTGTTTTGAAGTTGTTCGCCTTTGTAAAATATTTAAAACATAAAATACAGTGAAACGATCTACTCTGTTTCAACAATGAAATCTTTGTTATATATAAGAGGTAAAGGAGACTTGATATTATAAAATTTGCAATATCTTCCAATAGAATTCTGGTGCACGGCTGGAAATTCGTTTACTTATAAATCAGCACATTTTCTTATGTAGGAAGTAAAAAAAATTCGTTTTGAAGATGTTCGCCATTGTAAAATATTAAAAACATAAAATACAGTGAAACGATCTACTCTGTTTCAACAATGAAACCTTTGTTATAAATACGAGTTAAAGAAGATCTGATATTATAAAATTTGCAATATCTTCTAATAGAATTCTGGTGCACGGCAGCAAATGCGTTTACTTATAAATCAGCACATTTTCTTATGTACGAAGTAAAAATAAAATTCTGTTTTGAAGTTGTTCGCTTTTGTAAAATATTTGAAACATAAAATACTGTGAAACTATCTACTCTGTTCCAACAACAAATATTTAAAATATAAAATACAGTGAAACGTTATGCATTTTTCAACAATGAAACCTTTGTTATAAATACGATGTAAAGAAGATCTGATATTATAAAATCATCAATATCTTTGAATAGAATTCTCGTGCACGGCTGGAAATTGGTTTTCTTATAAATCAGCACATTTTCTTATGTAGGAAGTAAAAAAAAATTCTGTTTTGAAGATGTTCGCCTTTGTAAAATATTTAAAACATAAAATACTGTGAAACAATCTACTCTGTTTCAACAATGAAACCTTTGTTATAAATACGAGTTAAAGAAGATCTGATATTATAAAATTTGCAATATCTTCCAATAGAATTCTGGTGCACGGCTGGAAATTCGTTTACTTATAAATCAGCACATTTTCTTATGTACGAAGTAAAAAAAAATTCTGCTTTGAAGTTGTTCGCCTTTGTAAAATATTTAAAACATAAAATACAGTGAAACGATCTACTCTGTTTCAACAATGAAACCTTTGTTATATATAAGAGGTAAAGGAGACTTGATATTATAAAATTTGCAATATCTTCCAATAGAATTCTGGTGCACGGCTGGAAATTCGTTTACATATAAATCAGCACATTTTCTTATGTAGGAAGTAAAAAAATTAGGTTTTGAAGTTGTTCGCTTTTGTAAAATATTAAAAATATAAATTACAGTGAAACCATATGCATTTTTCAAAAATGAAATCTTTGTTATAAATACGAGGTAAATTGGATATGATATTATAAAATTTGCAATATCTTCGAATAGAATTCTGGTGCACGGCTGGAAATTTGTTTTCTTATAAATCAGCACATTCTCTTATGTAGGAAGTAAAAAAAAATCTGTTTTGAAGTTGTTCGCCTTTGTAAAATATTTAAAACATAAAATACTGTGAAACGATCTAGTCTGTTCCAACATTGAAACCTTTGTTTTAAATACGATGTAAAGAAGATCTGATATTATAAAATTATCAATATCTTCGAATAGAATTCTGGTGAACGGCTGGAAATTCGTTTACTTATAAATCAGCACATTTTCTTGTATATGAAGTAAAAAAAAATTCGGTTGTGAAGATGTTCGCCTTTGTGAAATATTTAAAATACAAATTACAGTGAAACGTTATGCATTTTTCAACAATGAAACCTTTGTTATAAATACGATGAAAAGAAGATCTGATATTATAAAATCATCAATATCTTTGAATAGAATTCTCGTGCACGGCTGGAAATTGGTTTTCTTATAAATCAGCACATTTTCTTATGTAGGAAGTAAAAAAAAATTCTGTTTTGAAGATGTTCGCCTTTGTAAAATATTTAAAACATAAAATACTGTGAAACAATCTACTCTGTTTCAACAATGAAACCTTTGTTATAAATACGAGTTAAAGAAGATCTGATATTATAAAATTTGCAATATCTTCCAATAGAATTCTGGTGCACGGCTGGAAATTCGTTTACTTATAAATCAGCACATTTTCTTATGTAACAAGTAAAAACATTTCGGTGTTGAAGTTGTTCACATTTGTGAAATATTTAAAACAAAATACAGTGAAACGATCTACTCTTTTTCAACAATGAAACCTTTGTTATAAATAAGAGGTAAAGGAGATGTGATATTATAAAATTTGCAATATCTTCCAATAGAATTCTGGTAAAACGGCTGGAAATTCGATTACTCATAAATCAGCACATTTTCGCATGTAGGAAATAAAAAAAATTAGGTTTTGAAGTTGTTCGCTTTTGTGAAATATTTAAAATAGACAATACAGTGAAACGATATGCAATTTTCAACAATGAAACCTTTGTTATAAATACGATGTAAAGAAGATCTGATATTATAAAAGTGGCAATATCTTCGAATAGAATTCTGGTGCACGGCAGTAATTTCGTTTACATATAAATCAGCACATTTTCTTATGTAGGAAGTAAAAAAAAATTCGGTTGTGAAGATGTTCGCCTTTCTGAAATATTTAAAATACAAAATACAGTGAAACCATATGCATTTTTCAACAAAGAAACCTTTGTTATAAATAAGAGGTAAAGTGGATGTGATATTATAAAATTATCAATATCTTCGAACAGAATTTTGGTGCATGGCTGGAAATTGGTTTTCTTATAAATCAACACATTTTCTAATGTAGGAAGTAAAAAAACAAAAAATCTGTTTTGAAGTTGTTCGCCTTTGTAAAATATTAAAAACATAAAATACTGTGAAACGATCTACTTTGTTTCAACAATGAAACCTTTGTTATAAATACGAGTTAAAGAAGATCTGATATTATAAAATTATCAATATCTTCGAATAGAATTCTGGTGCACGGCTGAAAAATTCGTTTACTTTTAAATCAGCACATTTTCTTATGTAACAAGTAAAAACATTTCGGTGTTGAAGTTGTTCACCTTTGTGAAATATTTAAAACAAAATACAGTGAAACGATCTACTCTTTTTCAACAATGAAACCTTTGTTATAAATAAGAGGTAAAGGAGATGTGATATTATAAAATTTGCAATATCTTCCAATAGAATTCTGGTAAAACGGCTGGAAATTCGATTACTTATAAATCAGCACATTTTCGCATGTAGGAAATAAAAAAAATTAGGTTTTGAAGTTGTTCGCTTTTGTGAAATATTTAAAATAGAAAATACAGTGAAACGATATGCAATTTTCAACAATGAAACCTTTGTTATAAATACCATGTAAAGAAGATCTGATATTATAAAAGTGGCAATATCTTCTAATAGAATTCTGGTGCACGGCAGCAAATGCGTTTACTTATAAATCAGCACATTTTCTTATGTACGAAGTAAAAATAAAAGTCGGTTTTTCAGTTGTTCGCCTTTGTAAAATATTTAAAACATAAAATACAGTGAAACGATCTACTCTGTTTGAACAATGAAATCTTTGTTATAAATAAGAGCTAAAGGTGATATTATAAAATTTGCAATATCTTCGAATAGAATTCTGGTGCAAGGCTGGAAATTGGTTTTCTTATAAATCAGCACATTCTCTTATGTAGGAAGTAAAAAAAAATCTGTTTTGAAGTTGTTCGCTTTTGTAAAATATTTAAAACATAAAATACTGTGAAACGATCTACTCTGTTCCAACAACAAATATTTAAAATATAAAATACAGTGAAACGTTATGCATTTTTCAACAATGAAACCTTTGTTATAAATACGATGTAAAGAAGATCTGATATTATAAAATCATCAATATCTTTGAATAGAATTCTCGTGCACGGCTGGAAATTGGTTTTCTTATAAATCAGCACATTTTCTTATGTAGGAAGTAAAAAAAAATTCTGTTTTGAAGATGTTCGCCTTTGTAAAATATTTAAAACATAAAATACTGTGAAACAATCTACTCTGTTTCAACAATGAAACCTTTGTTATAAATACGAGTTAAAGAAGATCTGATATTATAAAATTTGCAATATCTTCCAATAGAATTCTGGTGAACGGCAGCAAATGCGTTTACTTATAAATCAGCACATTTTCTTATGTACGAAGTAAAAATAAAAGTCGGTTTTTCAGTTGTTCGCCTTTGTAAAATATTTAAAACATAAAATACAGTGAAACGATCTACTCTGTTTGAACAATGAAATCTTTGTTATAAATAAGAGCTAAAGAAGATGTGATATTATAAAAATTGCAATATCTTCGAATAGAATTCTGGTGCACAGCAGGAGTTTCGTTTACTTATAAATCAGCACATTTTCTTATGTAGGAAGTAAAAAAATTCGGTTTTGAAGATGTTCGCCTTGGTGAAATATTTAAAATACAAAATACAGTGAAACCATATGCATTTTTCAACAATGAAACCTTTGTTATAAATACGAGGTAAAGTGGATGTGATATTATAAAATTTGCAATATCTTCGAAAAGAATTCTGGTGCACGGCTGGAAATTGGTTTTCTTATAAATCAGCACATTCTCTTATGTAGGAAGTAAAAAAAATTCTGTTTTGAAGTTGTTCGCTTTTGTAAAATATTTAAAACGTAAAATACTGTGAAACGATCTACTCTGTTCCAACAACAAATATTTAAAATATAAAATAGAGTGAAACGTTATGCATTTTTCAACAATGAAACCTTTGTTGTAAATACGATGTAAAGAAGATCTGATATTATAAAATCATCAATATCTTTGAATAGAATTCTCGTGCACGGCTGGAAATTGGTTTTCTTATAAATCAGCACATTCTCTTATGTAGGAAGTAAAAAAAATTCTGTTTTGAAGTTGTTCGCTTTTGTAAAATATTTAAAACATAAAATACTGTGAAACGATCTACTCTGTTCCAACAACAAATATTTAAAACATAAAATACTGTGAAACAATCTACTCTGTTTCAACAATGAAACCTTTGTTATAAATACGAGTTAAGAAGATCTGATATTATAAAATTTGCAATATCTTCCAATAGAATTCTGGTGCAGGGCTGGAAATTCGTTTACATATAAATCAGCACATTTTCTTATGTACGAAGTAAAAAAAAAATTCTGTTTTGAAGTTGTTCGCCTTTGTAAAATATTTAAAACATAAAATACAGTGAAACGATCTACTCTGTTTCAACAATGAAACCTTTGTTATATATAAGAGGTAAAGGAGACTTGATATTATAAAATTTGCAATATCTTCCAATAGAATTCAGGTGCACGGCTGGAAATTCGTTTACATATAAATCAGCACATATTCTTATGTAGGAAGTAAAAAAATTAGGTTTTGAAGTTGTTCGATTTTGTAAAATATTTAAAATATAAAATACAGTGAAACGATATGCATTTTTCAACAATGAAACCTTTGTTATAAATACGATGTAAAGAAGATCTGATATTATAAAATTTGCAATATCTTCTAATAGAATTCTGGTGCACGGCAGCAAATGCGTTTACTTATAAATCAGCCCATTTTCTTATGTACGAAGTAAAAATAAAAGTCGGATTATCAATTGTTTGCCTTTGTAAAATATTTAAAACATAAAATACAGTGAAATGATCTACTCTGTTTCAACAATGAAATCTTTGTTATAAATAAGAGCTAAAGACATGTGATATTATAAAAATTGCAATATCTTCGAATAGAATTCTGGTGCATGGCAGGAGTTTCGTTTACTTATAAATCAGCACATTTTCTTATGTAAAAAGTAAAAAATTTAGGTTTTGAAGTTGTTCGCTTTTGTAAAATATTAAAAATATAAATTACAGTGAAACCATATGCATTTTTCAACAATGAAATCTTTGTTATAAATACGAGGTAAATTGGATATGATATTATAAAATTTGCAATATCTTCGAATAGAATTCTGGTGCACGGCTGGAAATTGGTTTTCTTATAAATCAGCACATTCTCTTATGTAGGAAGTAAAAAAAAAAATCTGTTTTGAAGTTGTTCGCCTTTGTAAAATATTTAAAACATAAAATACTGTGAAACGATCTACTCCGTTCCAACATTGAAAACTTTGTTATAAATACGATGTAAAGAAGATCTGATATTATAAAATTATCAATATCTTCGAATAGAATTCTGGTGAACGGCTGGAAATTCGATTACTTATAAATCAGCACATTTTCTTATGTAGGAAGTAAAAAAATTAGGTTTTGAAGTTGTTCGCTTTTGTGAAATATTTAAAATACAAAATACAGTGAAACCATATTCATTTTTCAACAAAGAAACCTTTGTTATAAATACGAGGTAAAATGGATGTGATATTATAAAATTATCAATATCTTCGAATAGAATTCTGGTGCATGGCTGGAAATTGGTTTTCTTATAAATCAACACATTTTCTAATGTAGGAAGTAAAAAAACAAAAAATCTGTTTTGAAGTTGTTCGCCTTTGTAAAATATTAAAAACATAAAATACTGTGAAATGATCTACTTTGTTTCAACAATGAAACCTTTGTTATAAATACGAGTTAAAGAAGATCTGATATTATAAAATTTGCAATATCTTCGAATAGAATTCTGGTGCACGGCTGAAAAATTCGTTTACTTTTAAATCAGCACATTTTCTTATGTAACAAGTAAAAACATTTCGGTGTTGAAGTTGTTCACCTTTGTGAAATATTTAAAACAAAATACAGTGAAACGATCTACTCTTTTTCAACAATGAAACCTTTGTTATAAATAAGAGGTAAAAGAGATGTGATATTATAAAATTTGCAATATCTTCCAATAGAATTCTGGTAAAAATGCTGGAAATTCGATTACTTATAAATCAGCACATTTTCTTATGTACGAAGTAAAAAAAAATTCTGTTTTGAAGTTGTTCGCCTTTGTAAAATATTTAAAACATAAAAAAAAAGTGAAACGATCTACTCTTTTTCAACAATAAAACCTTTGTTATAAATAAGAGGTAAAGGAGATCTGATATAATTCGTAAACATGGAAATTCGTTTACTTGTAAATCAGCACATTTTCTTATGTAGGAAGTAAAAAAACAAAAAATCTGTTTTGAAGTTGTTCGCCTTTGTAAAATATTTAAAACATAAAATACAGTGAAACAATCTACTCTGTTTCAACAATGAAATCTTTGTTATATATAAGAGGTAAAGGAGACTTGATATTATAAAATTTGCAATATCTTCCAATAGAATTCTGGTGCACGGCTGGAAATTCGTTTACTTATAAATCAGCACATTTTCTTACGTAGGAAGTAAAAAATTTAGGTTTTGAAGTTGTTCGCTTTTGTAAAATATTTAAAATATAAAATACAGTGAAACGATATGCAATTTTCAACAATGAAACCTTTGTTATAAATACGATGTAAAGAAGATCTGATATTATAAAATCATCAATATCTTTGAATAGAATTCTGGTGCACGGCTGGAAATTGGTTTTCTTATAAATCAGCACATTTTCTTATGTAGGAAGTAAAAAAAAATTCTGTTTTGAAGATGTTCGCCTTTGTAAAATATTTAAAACATAAAATACTGTGAAACAATCTACTCTGTTTCAACAATGAAACCTTTGTTATAAATACGAGTTAAAGAAGATCTGGTATTATAAAATTTGCAATATCTTCCAATAGAATTCTGGTGCACGGCTGGAAATTCGTTTACTTATAAATCAGCACATTTTCTTATGTACGAAGTAAAAAAAAATTCTGTTTTGAAGTTGTTCGCCTTTGTAAAATATTTAAAACATAAAATACAGTGAAACGATCTACTCTGTTTCAACAATGAAACCTTTGTTATAAATAAGAGGTAAAGGAGATGTGATATTATAAAATTTGCAATATCTTCCAATAGAATTCTGGTAAAACGGCTGGAAATTCGATTTCTTATAAATCAGCACATTTTCGCATGTAGGAAATAAAAAAAATTAGGTTTTGAAGTTGTTCGCTTTTGTGAAATATTTAAAATAGAAAATACAGTGAAACGATATGCAATTTTCAACAATGAAACCTTTGTTATAAATACCATGTAAAGAAGATCTGATATTATAAAAGTGGCAATATCTTCTAATGGAATTCTGGTGCACGGCAGCAAATGCGTTTACTTATAAATCAGCACATTTTCTTATGTACGAAGTAAAAATAAAAGTCGGTTTTTCAGTTGTTCGCCTTTGTAAAATATTTAAAACATAAAATACAGTGAAACGATCTACTCTGTTTGAACAATGAAATCTTTGTTATAAATAAGAGCTAAAGGTGATATTATAAAATTTGCAATATCTTCGAATAGAATTCTGGTGCAAGGCTGGAAGTTGGTTTTCTTATAAATCAGCACATTCTCTTATGTAGGAAGTAAAAAAAATTCTGTTTTGAAGTTGTTCGCTTTTATAATATATTTAAAACATAAAATACTGTGAAACGATCTACTCTGTTCCAACAACAAATATTTAAAATATAAAATACAGTGAAACGTTATGCATTTTTCAACAATGAAACCTTTGTTATAAATACGATGTAAAGAAGATCTGATATTATAAAATCATCAATATCTTTGAATAGAATTCTCGCGCACGGCTGGAAATTGGTTTTCTTATAAATCAGCACATTTTCTTATGTAGGAAGTAAAAAAAAATTCTGTTTTGAAGATGTTCGCCTTTGTAAAATATTTAAAACATAAAATACTGTGAAACAATCTACTCTGTTTCAACAATGAAACCTTTGTTATAAATACGAGTTAAAGAAGATCCGATATTATAAAATTTGCAATATCTTCCAATAGAATTCTGGTGCACGGCAGCAAATGCGTTTACTTATAAATCAGCACATTTTCTTATGTACGAAGTAAAAATAAAAGTCGGTTTTTCAGTTGTTCGCCTTTGTAAAATATTTAAAACATAAAATACAGTGAAACGATCTACTCTGTTTGAACAATGAAATCTTTGTTATAAATAAGAGCTAAAGAAGATGTGATATTATAAAAATTGCAATATCTTCGAATAGAATTCTGGTGCACAGCAGGAGTTTCGTTTACTTATAAATCAGCACATTTTCTTATGTAGGAAGTAAAAAAATTCGGTTTTGAAGATGTTCGCCTTGGTGAAATATTTAAAATTCAAAATACAGTGAAACCATATGCATTTTTCAACAATGAAACCTTTGTTATAAATACGAGGTAAAGTGGATGTGATATTATAAAATTTGCAATATCTTCGAATAGAATTCTGGTGCACGGCTGGAAATTGGTTTTCTTATAAATCAGCACATTCTCTTATGTAGGAAGTAAAAAAAATTCTGTTTTGAAGTTGTTCGCTTTTGTAAAATATTTAAAACGTAAAATACTGTGAAACGATCTACTCTGTTCCAACAACAAATATTTAAAATATAAAATAGAGTGAAACGTTATGCATTTTTCAACAATGAAACCTTTGTTGTAAATACGATGTAAAGAAGATCTGATATTATAAAATCATCAATATCTTTGAATAGAATTCTCGTGCACGGCTGGAAATTGGTTTTCGTATAAATCAGCACATTCTCTTATGTAGGAAGTAAAAAAAATTCTGTTTTGAAGTTGTTCGCTTTTGTAAAATATTTAAAACATAAAATACTGTGAAACGATCTACTCTGTTCCAACAACAAATATTTAAAACATAAAATACTGTGAAACAATCTACTCTGTTTCAACAATGAAACCTTTGTTATAAATACGAGTTAAAGAAGATCTGATATTATAAAATTTGCAATATCTTCCAATAGAATTCTGGTGCAGAGCTGGAAATTCGTTTACATATAAATCAGCACAAATTTCTTATGTACGAAGTAAAAAAAAAAATCTGTTTTGAAGTTGTTCGCCTTTGTAAAATATTTAAAACATAAAATACAGTGAAACGATCTACTCTGTTTCAACAATGAAACCTTTGTTATATATAAGATGTAAAGGAGACTTGATATTATAAAATTTGCAATATCTTCCAATAGAATTCAGGTGCACGGCTGGAAATTCGTTTACATATAAATCAGCACATATTCTTATGTAGGAAGTAAAAAAATTAGGTTTTGAAGTTGTTCGATTTTGTAAAATATTTAAAATATAAAATACAGTGAAACGATATGCATTTTTCAACAATGAAACCTTTGTTATAAATACGATGTAAAGAAGATCTGATATTATAAAATTTGCAATATCTTCTAATAGAATTCCGGTGCACGGCAGCAAATGCGTTTACTTATAAATCAGCCCATTTTCTTATGTACGAAGTAAAAATAAAAGTCGGATTATCAGTTGTTTGCCTTTGTAAAATATTTAAAACATAAAATACAGTGAAATGATCTACTCTGTTTCAACAATGAAATCTTTGTTATAAATAAGAGCTAAAGACATGTGATATTATAAAAATTGCAATATCTTCGAATAGAATTCTGGTGCATGGCAGGAGTTCCGTTTACTTATAAATCAGCACATTTTCTTATGTAGGAAGTAAAAAATTTAGGTTTTGAAGTTGTTCGCTTTTGTAAAATATTAAAAATATAAATTACGGTGAAACCATATGCATTTTTCAACAATGAATTCTTTGTTATAAATACGAGGTAAATTGGATATGATATTATAAAATTTGCAATATCTTCGAATAGAATTCTGGTGCACGGCTGGAAATTGGTTTTCTTATAAATCAGCACATTCTCTTATGTAGGAAGTAAAAAAAAAAATCTGTTTTGAAGTTGTTCGCCTTTGTAAAATATTTAAAACATAAAATACTGTGAAACGATCTACTCTGTTCCAACATTGAAAACTTTGTTATAAATACGATGTAAAGAAGATCTGATATTATAAAATTATCAATATCTTCGAATAGAATTCTGGTGAACGGCTGGAAATTCGATTACTTATAAATCAGCACATTTTCTTATGTAGGAAGTAAAAAAATTAGGTTTTGAAGTTGTTCGCTTTTGTGAAATATTTAAAATACAAAATACAGTGAAACCATATTCATTTTTCAACAAAGAAACCTTTGTTATAAATACGAGGTAAAGTGGATGTGATATTATAAAATTATCAATATCTTCGAATAGAATTCTGGTGCATGGCTGGAAATTGGTTTTCTTATAAATCAACACATTTTCTTATGTACGAAGTAAAAAAAAATTCTGTTTTGAAGTTGTTCGCCTTTGTAAAATATTTAAAACATAAAAAAAAAGTGAAACGATCTACTCTTTTTCAACAATAAAACCTTTGTTATAAATAAGAGGTAAAGGAGATCTGATATAATTCGTAAACGTGGAAATTCGTTTACTTGTAAATCAGCACATTTTCTTATGTAGGAAGTAAAAAAACAAAAAATCTGTTTTGAAGTTGTTCGCCTTTGTAAAATATTTAAAACATAAAATACAGTGAAACAATCTACTCTGTTTCAACAATGAAATCTTTGTTATATATAAGAGGTAAAGGAGACTTGATATTATAAAATTTGCAATATCTTCCAATAGAATTCTGGTGCACGGCTGGAAATTCGTTTACTTATAAATCAGCACATTTTATTACGTAGGAAGTAAAAAATTTAGGTTTTGAAGTTGTTCGCTTTTGTAAAATATTTAAAATATAAAATACAGTGAAACGATATGCAATTTTCAACAATGAAACCTTTGTTATAAATACGATGTACAGAAGATCTGATATTACAAAATTTGCAATATCTTCTAATAGAATTCTGGTGCACGGCAGCAAATGCGTTTACTTATAAATCAGCACATTTTCTTATGTACGAAGTAAAAATAAAATTCTGTTTTGAAGTTGTTCGCTTTTGTAAAATATTTAAAACATAAAATACTGTGAAACGATCTACTCTGTTCCAACAACAAATATTTAAAATATAAAATACAGTGAAACGTTATGCATTTTTCAACAATGAAACCTTTGTTATAAATACGATGTAAAGAAGATCTGATATTATAAAATCATCAATATCTTTGAATAGAATTCTGGTGCACGGCTGGAAATTGGTTTTCTTATAAATCAGCACATTTTCTTATGTAGGAAGTAAAAAAAAATTCTGTTTTGAAGATGTTCGCCTTTGTAAAATATTTAAAACATAAAATACTGTGAAACAATCTACTCTGTTTCAACAATGAAACCTTTGTTATAAATACGAGTTAAAGAAGATCTGATATTATAAAATTTGCAATATCTTCCAATAGAATTCTGGTGCACGGCTGGAAACTCGTTTACTTATAAATCAGCACATTTTCTTATGTACGAAGTAAAAAAAAATTCTGTTTTGAAGTTGTTCGCCTTTGTAAAATATTTAAAACATAAAATACAGTGAAACGATCTACTCTGTTTCAACAATGAAACCTTTGTTATAAATAAGAGGTAAAGGAGATGTGATATTATAAAATTCGCAATATCTTCCAATAGAATTCTGGTAAAACGGCTGGAAATTCGATTACTTATAAATCAGCACATTTTCGCATGTAGGAAATAAAAAAATTAGGTTTTGAAGTTGTTCGCTTTTGTGAAATATTTAAAATAGAAAATACAGTGAAACGATATGCAATTTTCAACAATGAAACCTTTGTTATAAATACCATGTAAAGAAGATCTGATATTATAAAAGTGGCAATATCTTCTAATGGAATTCTGGTGCACGGCAGCAAATGCGTTTACTTATAAATCAGCACATTTTCTTATGTACGAAGTAAAAATAAAAGTCGGTTTTTCAGTTGTTCGCCTTTGTAAAATATTTAAAACATAAAATACAGTGAAACGATCTACTCTGTTTGAACAATGAAATCTTTGTTATAAATAAGAGCTAAAAGTGATATTATAAAATTTGCAATATCTTCGAATAGAATTCTGGTGCAAGGCTGGAAGTTGGTTTTCTTATAAATCAGCACATTCTCTTATGTAGGAAGTAAAACAAATTCTGTTTTGAAGTTGTTCGCTTTTGTAAAATATTTAAAACATAAAATACTGTGAAACGATCTACTCTGTTCCAACAACAAATATTTAAAATATAAAATACAGTGAAACGTTATGCATTTTTCAACAATGAAACCTTTGTTATAAATACGATGTAAAGAAGATCTGATATTATAAAATCATCAATATCTTTGAATAGAATTCTCGCGCACGGCTGGAAATTGGTTTTCTTATAAATCAGCACATTTTCTTATGTAGGAAGTAAAAAAAAATTCTGTTTTGAAGATGTTCGCTTTTGTAAAATATTTAAAACATAAAATACTGTGAAACAATCTACTCTGTTTCAACAATGAAACCTTTGTTCTAAATACGAGTTAAAGAAGATCCGATATTATAAAATTTGCAATATCTTCCAATAGAATTCTGGTGCACGGCTGGAAATTCGTTTACTTATAAATCAGCACATTTTCTTATGTACGAAGTAAAAAAAATTCTGTTTTGAAGTTGTTCGCCTTTGTAAAATATTTAAAACATAAAATACAGTGAAACGATCTACTCTGTTTCAACAATGAAACCTTTGTTATATATAAGAGGTAAAGGAGACTTGATATTATAAAATTTGCAATATCTTCCAATAGAATTCTGGTGCACGGCTGGAAATTCGTTTACATATAAATCAGCACATTTTCTTATGTAGGAAGTAAAAAAATTAGGTTTTGAAGTTGTTCGCTTTTGTAAAATATTAAAAATATAAATTACAGTGAAACCATATGCATTTTTCAAAAATGAAATCTTTGTTATAAATACGAGGTAAATTGGATATGATATTATAAAATTTGCAATACCTTCGAATAGAATTCTGGTGCACGGCTGGAAATTGGTTTTCTTATAAATCAGCACATTCTCTTATGTAGGAAGTAAAAAAAAAATCTGTTTTGAAGTTGTTCGCCTTTGTAAAATATTTAAAACATAAAATACTGTGAAACGATCTACTCTGTTCCAACATTGAAACCTTTGTTATAAATACGATGTAAAGAAGATCTGATATTATAAAATTATCAATATCTTCGAATAGAATTCTGGTGAACGGCTGGAAATTCGTTTACTTATAAATCAGCACATTTTCTTGTATATGAAGTAAAAAAAATTCGGTTGTGAAGATGTTCGCCTTTGTGAAATATTTAAAATACAAAATACAGTGAAACCATATGCATTTTTCAACAAAGAAACCTTTGTTATAAATACGAGGTAAAGTGGATGTGATATTATAAAATTATCAATATCTTCGAACAGAATTCTGGTGCATGGCTGGAAATTGGTTTTCTTATAAATCAACACATTTTCTAATGTAGGAAGTAAAAAAACAAAAAATCTGTTTTGAAGTTGTTCGCCTTTGTAAAATATTAAAAACATTAAATACTGTGAAACGATCTACTTTGTTTCAACAATGAAACCTTTGTTATAAATACGAGTTAAAGAAGATCTGATATTATAAAATTATCAATATCTTCGAATAGAATTCTGGTGCACGGCTGAAAAATTCGTTTACTTTTAAATCAGCACATTTTCTTATGTAACAAGTAAAAACATTTCGGTGTTGAAGTTGTTCACCTTTGTGAAATATTTAAAACAAAATACAGTGAAACGATCTACTCTTTTTCAACAATGAAACCTTTGTTATAAATAAGAGGTAAAGGAGATGTGATATTATAAAATTTGCAATATCTTCCAATAGAATTCTGGTAAAACGGCTGGAAATTCGATTACTTATAAATCAGCACATTTTCGCATGTAGGAAATAAAAAAAATTAGGTTTTGAAGTTGTTCGCTTTTGTGAAATATTTAAAATAGAAAATACAGTGAAACGATATGCAATTTTCAACAATGAAACCTTTGTTATAAATACCATGTAAAGAAGATCTGATATTATAAAAGTGGCAATATCTTCTAATGGAATTCTGGTGCACGGCAGCAAATGCGTTTACTTATAAATCAGCACATTTTCTTATGTACGAAGTAAAAATAAAAGTCGGTTTTTCAGTTGTTCGCCTTTGTAAAATATTTAAAACATAAAATACAGTGAAACGATCTACTCTGTTTGAACAATGAAATCTTTGTTATAAATAAGAGCTAAAGGTGATATTATAAAATTTGCAATATCTTCGAATAGAATTCTGGTGCAAGGCTGGAAGTTGGTTTTCTTATAAATCAGCACATTCTCTTATGTAGGAAGTAAAAAAAATTCTGTTTTGAAGTTGTTCGCTTTTATAAAATATTTAAAACATAAAATACTGTGAAACGATCTACTCTGTTCCAACAACAAATATTTAAAATATAAAATACAGTGAAACGTTATGCATTTTTCAACAATGAAACCTTTGTTATAAATACGATGTAAAGAAGATCTGATATTATAAAATCATCAATATCTTTGAATAGAATTCTCGCGCACGGCTGGAAATTGGTTTTCTTATAAATCAGCACATTTTCTTATGTAGGAAGTAAAAAAAAATTCTGTTTTGAAGATGTTCGCCTTTGTAAAATATTTAAAACATAAAATACTGTGAAACAATCTACTCTGTTTCAACAATGAAACCTTTGTTATAAATACGAGTTAAAGAAGATCCGATATTATAAAATTTGCAATATCTTCCAATAGAATTCTGGTGCACGGCAGCAAATGCGTTTACTTATAAATCAGCACATTTTCTTATGTACGAAGTAAAAATAAAAGTCGGTTTTTCAGTTGTTCGCCTTTGTAAAATATTTAAAACATAAAATACAGTGAAACGATCTACTCTGTTTGAACAATGAAATCTTTGTTATAAATAAGAGCTAAAGAAGATGTGATATTATAAAAATTGCAATATCTTCGAATAGAATTCTGGTGCACAGCAGGAGTTTCGTTTACTTATAAATCAGCACATTTTCTTATGTAGGAAGTAAAAAAATTCGGTTTTGAAGATGTTCGCCTTGGTGAAATATTTAAAATTCAAAATACAGTGAAACCATATGCATTTTTCAACAATGAAACCTTTGTTATAAATACGAGGTAAAGTGGATGTGATATTATAAAATTTGCAATATCTTCGAATAGAATTCTGGTGCACGGCTGGAAATTGGTTTTCTTATAAATCAGCACATTCTCTTATGTAGGAAGTAAAAAAAATTCTGTTTTGAAGTTGTTCGCTTTTGTAAAATATTTAAAACGTAAAATACTGTGAAACGATCTACTCTGTTCCAACAACAAATATTTAAAATATAAAATAGAGTGAAACGTTATGCATTTTTCAACAATGAAACCTTTGTTGTAAATACGATGTAAAGAAGATCTGATATTATAAAATCATCAATATCTTTGAATAGAATTCTCGTGCACGGCTGGAAATTGGTTTTCGTATAAATCAGCACATTCTCTTATGTAGGAAGTAAAAAAAATTCTGTTTTGAAGTTGTTCGCTTTTGTAAAATATTTAAAACATAAAATACTGTGAAACGATCTACTCTGTTCCAACAACAAATATTTAAAACATAAAATACTGTGAAACAATCTACTCTGTTTCAACAATGAAACCTTTGTTATAAATAAGAGTTAAAGAAGATCTGATATTATAAAATTTGCAATATCTTCCAATAGAATTCTGGTGCAGGGCTGGAAATTCGTTTACATATAAATCAGCACATTTTCTTATGTACGAAGTAAAAAAAAAATTCTGTTTTGAAGTTGTTCGCCTTTGTAAAATATTTAAAACATAAAATACAGTGAAACGATCTACTCTGTTTCAACAATGAAACCTTTGTTATATATAAGATGTAAAGGAGACTTGATATTATAAAATTTGCAATATCTTCCAATAGAATTCAGGTGCACGGCTGGAAATTCGTTTACATATAAATCAGCACATATTCTTATGTAGGAAGTAAAAAAATTAGGTTTTGAAGTTGTTCGATTTTGTAAAATATTTAAAATATAAAATACAGTGAAACGATATGCATTTTTCAACAATGAAACCTTTGTTATAAATACGATGTAAAGAAGATCTGATATTATAAAATTTGCAATATCTTCTAATAGAATTCCGGTGCACGGCAGCAAATGCGTTTACTTATAAATCAGCCCATTTTCTTATGTACGAAGTAAAAATAAAAGTCGGATTATCAGTTGTTTGCCTTTGTAAAATATTTAAAACATAAAATACAGTGAAATGATCTACTCTGTTTCAACAATGAAATCTTTGTTATAAATAAGAGCTAAAGACATGTGATATTATAAAAATTGCAATATCTTCGAATAGAATTCTGGTGCATGGCAGGAGTTCCGTTTACTTATAAATCAGCACATTTTCTTATGTAGGAAGTAAAAAATTTAGGTTTTGAAGTTGTTCGCTTTTGTAAAATATTAAAAATATAAATTACGGTGAAACCATATGCATTTTTCAACAATGAATTCTTTGTTATAAATACGAGGTAAATTGGATATGATATTATAAAATTTGCAATATCTTCGAATAGAATTCTGGTGCACGGCTGGAAATTGGTTTTCTTATAAATCAGCACATTCTCTTATGTAGGAAGTAAAAAAAAAAATCTGTTTTGAAGTTGTTCGCCTTTGTAAAATATTTAAAACATAAAATACTGTGAAACGATCTACTCTGTTCCAACATTGAAAACTTTGTTATAAATACGATGTAAAGAAGATCTGATATTATAAAATTATCAATATCTTCGAATAGAATTCTGGTGAACGGCTGGAAATTCGATTACTTATAAATCAGCACATTTTCTTATGTAGGAAGTAAAAAAATTAGGTTTTGAAGTTGTTCGCTTTTGTGAAATATTTAAAATACAAAATACAGTGAAACCATATTCATTTTTCAACAAAGAAACCTTTGTTATAAATACGAGGTAAAGTGGATGTGATATTATAAAATTATCAATATCTTCGAATAGAATTCTGGTGCATGGCTGGAAATTGGTTTTCTTATAAATCAACACATTTTCTTATGTACGAAGTAAAAAAAAATTCTGTTTTGAAGTTGTTCGCCTTTGTAAAATATTTAAAACATAAAAAAAAAGTGAAACGATCTACTCTTTTTCAACAATAAAACCTTTGTTATAAATAAGAGGTAAAGGAGATCTGATATAATTCGTAAACGTGGAAATTCGTTTACTTGTAAATCAGCACATTTTCTTATGTAGGAAGTAAAAAAACAAAAAATCTGTTTTGAAGTTGTTCGCCTTTGTAAAATATTTAAAACATAAAATACAGTGAAACAATCTACTCTGTTTCAACAATGAAATCTTTGTTATATATAAGAGGTAAAGGAGACTTGATATTATAAAATTTGCAATATCTTCCAATAGAATTCTGGTGCACGGCTGGAAATTCGTTTACTTATAAATCAGCACATTTTATTACGTAGGAAGTAAAAAATTTAGGTTTTGAAGTTGTTCGCTTTTGTAAAATATTTAAAATATAAAATACAGTGAAACGATATGCAATTTTCAACAATGAAACCTTTGTTATAAATACGATGTACAGAAGATCTGATATTACAAAATTTGCAATATCTTCTAATAGAATTCTGGTGCACGGCAGCAAATGCGTTTACTTATAAATCAGCACATTTTCTTATGTACGAAGTAAAAATAAAATTCTGTTTTGAAGATGTTCGCCTTTGTAAAATATTTAAAACATAAAATACTGTGAAACGATCTACTCTGTTCCAACAACAAATATTTAAAATATAAAATACAGTGAAACGTTATGCATTTTTCAACAATGAAACCTTTGTTATAAATACGATGTAAAGAAGATCTGATATTATAAAATCATCAATATCTTTGAATAGAATTCTGGTGCACGGCTGGAAATTGGTTTTCTTATAAATCAGCACATTTTCTTATGTAGGAAGTAAAAAAAAATTCTGTTTTGAAGATGTTCGCCTTTGTAAAATATTTAAAACATAAAATACTGTGAAACAATCTACTCTGTTTCAACAATGAAACCTTTGTTATAAATACGAGTTAAAGAAGATCTGATATTATAAAATTTGCAATATCTTCCAATAGAATTCTGGTGCACGGCTGGAAACTCGTTTACTTATAAATCAGCACATTTTCTTATGTACGAAGTAAAAAAAAATTCTGTTTTGAAGTTGTTCGCCTTTGTAAAATATTTAAAACATAAAATACAGTGAAACGATCTACTCTGTTTCAACAATGAAACCTTTGTTATAAATAAGAGGTAAAGGAGATGTGATATTATAAAATTCGCAATATCTTCCAATAGAATTCTGGTAAAACGGCTGGAAATTCGATTACTTATAAATCAGCACATTTTCGCATGTAGGAAATAAAAAAATTAGGTTTTGAAGTTGTTCGCTTTTGTGAAATATTTAAAATAGAAAATACAGTGAAACGATATGCAATTTTCAACAATGAAACCTTTGTTATAAATACCATGTAAAGAAGATCTGATATTATAAAAGTGGCAATATCTTCTAATGGAATTCTGGTGCACGGCAGCAAATGCGTTTACTTATAAATCAGCACATTTTCTTATGTACGAAGTAAAAATAAAAGTCGGTTTTTCAGTTGTTCGCCTTTGTAAAATATTTAAAACATAAAATACAGTGAAACGATCTACTCTGTTTGAACAATGAAATCTTTGTTATAAATAAGAGCTAAAAGTGATATTATAAAATTTGCAATATCTTCGAATAGAATTCTGGTGCAAGGCTGGAAGTTGGTTTTCTTATAAATCAGCACATTCTCTTATGTAGGAAGTAAAAAAAATTCTGTTTTGAAGTTGTTCGCTTTTGTAAAATATTTAAAACATAAAATACTGTGAAACGATCTACTCTGTTCCAACAACAAATATTTAAAATATAAAATACAGTGAAACGTTATGCATTTTTCAACAATGAAACCTTTGTTATAAATACGATGTAAAGAAGATCTGATATTATAAAATCATCAATATCTTTGAATAGAATTCTCGCGCACGGCTGGAAATTGGTTTTCTTATAAATCAGCACATTTTCTTATGTAGGAAGTAAAAAAAAATTCTGTTTTGAAGATGTTCGCTTTTGTAAAATATTTAAAACATAAAATACTGTGAAACAATCTACTCTGTTTCAACAATGAAACCTTTGTTCTAAATACGAGTTAAAGAAGATCCGATATTATAAAATTTGCAATATCTTCCAATAGAATTCTGGTGCACGGCTGGAAATTCGTTTACTTATAAATCAGCACATTTTCTTATGTACGAAGTAAAAAAAATTCTGTTTTGAAGTTGTTCGCCTTTGTAAAATATTTAAAACATAAAATACAGTGAAACGATCTACTCTGTTTCAACAATGAAACCTTTGTTATATATAAGAGGTAAAGGAGACTTGATATTATAAAATTTGCAATATCTTCCAATAGAATTCTGGTGCACGGCTGGAAATTCGTTTACATATAAATCAGCACATTTTCTTATGTAGGAAGTAAAAAAATTAGGTTTTGAAGTTGTTCGCTTTTGTAAAATATTAAAAATATAAATTACAGTGAAACCATATGCATTTTTCAAAAATGAAATCTTTGTTATAAATACGAGGTAAATTGGATATGATATTATAAAATTTGCAATACCTTCGAATAGAATTCTGGTGCACGGCTGGAAATTGGTTTTCTTATAAATCAGCACATTCTCTTATGTAGGAAGTAAAAAAAAAATCTGTTTTGAAGTTGTTCGCCTTTGTAAAATATTTAAAACATAAAATACTGTGAAACAATCTACTTTGTTTCAACAATGAAACCTTTGTTATAAATACGAGTTAAAGAAGATCTGATATTATAAAATTATCAATATCTTCGAATAGAATTCTGGTGCACGGCTGAAAAATTCGTTTACTTTTAAATCAGCACATTTTCTTATGTAACAAGTAAAAACATTTCGGTGTTGAAGTTGTTCACCTTTGTGAAATATTTAAAACAAAATACAGTGAAACGATCTACTCTGTTTCAACAATGAAACCTTTGTTATAAATAAGAGGTAAAGGAGATGTGATATTATAAAATTCGCAATATCTTCCAATAGAATTCTGGTAAAACGGCTGGAAATTCGATTACTTATAAATCAGCACATTTTCGCATGTAGGAAATAAAAAAATTAGGTTTTGAAGTTGTTCGCTTTTGTGAAATATTTAAAATAGAAAATACAGTGAAACGATATGCAATTTTCAACAATGAAACCTTTGTTATAAATACCATGTAAAGAAGATCTGATATTATAAAAGTGGCAATATCTTCTAATGGAATTCTGGTGCACGGCAGCAAATGCGTTTACTTATAAATCAGCACATTTTCTTATGTACGAAGTAAAAATAAAAGTCGGTTTTTCAGTTGTTCGCCTTTGTAAAATATTTAAAACATAAAATACAGTGAAACGATCTACTCTGTTTGAACAATGAAATCTTTGTTATAAATAAGAGCTAAAGGTGATATTATAAAATTTGCAATATCTTCGAATAGAATTCTGGTGCAAGGCTGGAAATTGGTTTTCTTATAAATCAGCACATTCTCTTATGTAGGAAGTAAAAAAAATTCTGTTTTGAAGTTGTTCGCTTTTGTAAAATATTTAAAACATAAAATACTGTGAAACGATCTACTCTGTTCCAACAACAAATATTTAAAATATAAAATACAGTGAAACGTTATGCATTTTTCAACAATGAAACCTTTGTTATAAATACGATGTAAAGAAGATCTGATATTATAAAATCATCAATATCTTTGAATAGAATTCTCGTGCACGGCTGGAAATTGGTTTTCTTATAAATCAGCACATTTTCTTATGTAGGAAGTAAAAAAAAATTCTGTTTTGAAGATGTTCGCCTTTGTAAAATATTTAAAACATAAAATACTGTGAAACAATCTACTCTGTTTCAACAATGAAACCTTTGTTATAAATACGAGTTAAAGAAGATCTGATATTATAAAATTTGCAATATCTTCCAATAGAATTCTGGTGCACGGCTGGAAATTCGTTTACTTATAAATCAGCACATTTTCTTATGTAGGAAGTAAAAAAAAAATCTGTTTTGAAGTTGTTCGCCTTTGTAAAATATTTAAAACATAAAATACTGTGAAACGATCTACTCTGTTCCAACATTGAAACCTTTGTTATAAATACGATGTAAAGAAGATCTGATATTATAAAATTATCAATATCTTCGAATAGAATTCTGGTGAACGGCTGGAAATTCGTTTACTTATAAATCAGCAAATTTTCTTATGTAACAAGTAAAAACATTTCGGTGTTGAAGTTGTTCACATTTGTGAAATATTTAAAACAAAATACAGTGAAACCATATGCATTTTTCAACAATGAAACCTTTGTTATAAATAAGAGGTAAAGGAGATATGATATTATAAAATTTGCAATATCTTGCAATAGAATTCTGGTAAAACGGCTGGAAATTCGATTACTTATAAATCAGCACATTTTCGCATGTAGGAAATAAAAAAAATTAGGTTTTGAAGTTGTTCGCTTTTGTGAAATATTCAAAATAGAAAATACAGTGAAACGATATGCAATTTTCAACAATGAAACCTTTGTTATAAATACGATGTAAAGAAGATCTGATATTATAAAAGTGGCAATATCTTCGAATAGAATTCTGGTGCACGGCAGTAATTTCGTTTACATATAAATCAGCACATTTTCTTATGTAGGAAGTAAAAAAAAAATTCGGTTGTGAAGATTTTGCCTTTGTGAAATATTTAAAATACAAAATACAGTGAAACCATATGCATTTTTCAACAAAGAAACCTTTGTTATAAATACGAGGTAAAGTGGATGTGATATTATAAAATTATAAATATCTTCGAACAGAATTCTGGTGCATGGCTGGAAATTGGTTTTCTTATAAATCAACAAATTTTCTAATGTAGGAAGTAAAAAAACAAAAAATCTGTTTTGAAGTTGTTCGCCTTTGTAAAATATTAAAAACATAAAATACTGTGAAACGATCTACTTTGTTTCAACAATGAAACCTTTGTTATAAATACGAGTTAAAGAAGATCTGATATTATAAAATTATCAATATCTTCGAATAGAATTCTAGTGCACGGCTGAAAAATTCGTTTACTTTTAAATCAGCACATTTTCTTATGTAACAAGTAAAAACATTTCGGTGTTGAAGTTGTTCACCTTTGTGAAATATTTAAAACAAAATACAGTGAAACGATCTACTCTTTTTCAACAATGAAACCTTTGTTATATATAAGAGGTAAAGGAGACTTGATATTATAAAATTTGCAATATCTTCCAATAGAATTCTGGTGCACGGCTGGAAATTCGTTTACATATAAATAAGCACATTTTCTTATGTAGGAAGCAAAAAAATTAGGTTTTGAAGTTGTTCGCTTTTGTAAAATATTTAAAATATAAAATACAGTGAAACGATATGCAATTTTCAACAATGAAACCTTTGTTATAAATACGATGTAAAGAAGATCTGATATTATAAAATTTGCAATATCTTCTAATAGAATTCTGGTGCACGGCAGGAAATGCGTTTACTTATAAATCAGCACATTTTCTTATGTACGAAGTAAAAATAAAAGTCGGTTTTTCAGTTGTTCGACATTGTAAAATATTTAAAACATAAAATACAGTGAAACGATCTACTCTGTTTGAACAATGAAATCTTTGTTATAAATAAGAGCTAAAGAAGATGTGATATTATAAAAATTTCAATATCTTCGAATAGAATTCTGGTGCACGGCAGGAGTTTCGTTTACATATAAATCAGCACATTTTCTTATGTAGGAAGTAAAAAAAAAATTCGGTTGTGAAGATTTTGCCTTTGTGAAATATTTAAAATACAAAATACAGTGAAACCATATGCATTTTTCAACAAAGAAACCTTTGTTATAAATACGAGGTAAAGTGGATGTGATATTATAAAAGTATAAATATCTTCGAACAGAATTCTGGTGCATGGCTGGAAATTGGTTTTCTTATAAATCAACAAATTTTCTAATGTAGGAAGTAAAAAAACAAAAAATCTGTTTTGAAGTTGTTCGCCTTTGTAAAATATTAAAAACATAAAATACTGTGAAACGATCTACTCTGTTTGAACAATGAAATCTTTGTTATATATAAGAGGTAAAGGAGACTTGATATTATAAAATTTGCAATATCTTCCAATAGAATTCTGGTGCACGGCTGGAAATTCGTTTACATATAAATAAGCACATTTTCTTATGTAGGAAGCAAAAAAATTAGGTTTTGAAGTTGTTCGCTTTTGTAAAATATTTAAAATATAAAATACAGTGAAACGATATGCAATTTTCAACAATGAAACCTTTGTTATATATAAGAGGTAAAGGAGACTTGATATTATAAAATTTGCAATATCTTCCAATAGAATTCTGGTGCACGGCTGGAAATTCGTTTACATATAAATAAGCACATTTTCTTATGTAGGAAGCAAAAAAATTAGGTTTTGAAGTTGTTCGCTTTTGTAAAATATTTAAAATATAAATTACACTGAAACCATATGCATTTTTCAAAAATGAAATCTTTGTTATAAATACGAGGTAAATTGGATATGCTATTATAAAATTTGCAATATCTTCGAATAGCATTCTGGTGCACGGCTGGAAATTGGTTTTCTTATAAATCAGCGCATTCTCTTATGTAGGAAGTAAAAAAAAAATCTGTTTTGAAGTTGTTCGCCTTTGTAAAATATATTAAAACATAAAATACTGTGAAACGATCTACTCTGTTCCAACATTGAAACCTTTGTTATAAATACGATGTAAAGAAGATCTGATATTATAAAATCATCAATATCGTTGAATAGAATTCTCGTGCACGGCTGGAAATTGATTTTCTTATAAATCAGCACATTTTCTTATGTAGGAAGTAAAAAAAAATTCTGTTTTGAAGTTGTTCGCCTTTGTAAAATATTTAAAACATAAAATACTGTGAAACAATCTACTCTGTTTCAACAATGAAACCTTTGTTATAAATACGAGTTAAAGAAGATCTGATATTATAAAATTTGCAATATCTTTCAATAGAATTCTGGTGCACGGCTGGAAATTCGTTTACTTATAAATCAGTACATTTTCTTATGTTCGAAGTAAAAAAAAATTCTGTTTTGAAGTTGTTCGCCTTTGTAAAATATTTAAAACATAAAATACTGTGAAACGATCTACTCTGTTCCAACATTGAAACCTTTGTTATAAATACGATGTAAAGAAGATCTGATATTATAAAATTATCAATATCATCGAATAGAATTCTGGTGAACGGCTGGAAATTCGTTTACTTATAAATCAGCACATTTTCTTGTATATGAAGTAAAAAAAAATCGGTTGTGAAGATGTTCGACTTTGTGAAATATTTAAAATACAAAATACAGTGAAACCATATGCATTTTTCAACAAAGAAACCTTTGTTATAAATACGAGGTAAAGTGGATGTGATATTATAAAATTATCAATATCTTCGAATAGAATTCTGGTGCATGGCTGGAAATTGGTTTTCTTATAAATCAACACATTTTCTAATGTAGGAAGTAAAAAAACAAAAAATCTGTTTTGAAGTTGTTCGCCTTTGTAAAATATTAAAAACATAAAATACTGTGAAACGATCTACTTTGTTTCAACAATGAAACCTTTGTTATAAACACGAGTTAAAGAAGATCTGATATTATAAAATTTGCAATATCTTCGAATAGAATTCTGGTGCACGACTGGAAATTGGTTTTCTTATAAATCAGCACATTTTCTTATGTAACAAGTAAAAGAAAATCGGTTTTGAAGTTGTTCGACTTTGTAAAATATTACAAATATAAAATACAGTGAAACGATCTACTCTAATCCAACAATGAAACCTTTGTTATAAATACGATGTAAAGGAGATCTGTTATTATAAATTTAACAATATCTTCGAAAAGAATTCTGGTGCACGGCTGGAAATTTGTTTTCTAATAAATCAGCACATTTTCTTATGTAGGAAGTAAAAAAAAATTCGGTTTTGAAGATGTTCGCCTTTGTGAAATATTTAAAATACAAAATACAGTGAAACCATATGCATTTTTCAACAATGAAACCTTTGTTATAAATACGAGGTAAAGTGGATGTGATATTATAAAATTTGCAATATCTTCGAAAATAATTCTGGTGCGCGGCTGGAAATTCGTTTACTTATAAATCAGCACATTTTCTTATGTACGAAGTAAAAAAAAATCTGTTTTGAAGTTGTTCTACTTTGTAAAATATTAAAAATATAAAATACAGTGAAACGATCTACTCTAATCCAACAATGAAACCTTTGTTATAAATACGATGTAAAGGAGATCTGTTATTATAAATTTAACAATATCTTCGAATAGAATTCTGGTGCACGGCTGGAAATTCGTTTACTTATAAATCAGCACATTTTCTTATGTAGGAAGTAAAAAAATTTAGGTTTTGAAGTTGTTCGCTTTTGTAAAATATTTAAAATAGAAAATACAGTGAAACGATAAGCAATTTTCAACAATGAAACCTTTGTTATAAATACGATGTAAAGAAGATCTGATATTATAAAAGTGGCAACATCTTCGAAAATAATTCTGGTGCACGGCTGGAAATTCGTTTACTTATAAATCAGCACATTTTCTTATGTACGAAGTAAAAAAAAGTTCTGTTTTGAAGTTGTTCGCCTTTGTAAAATATTTAAAACATAAAATACAGTGAAACGATCTACTCTTTTTCAACAATAAAACCTTTGTTATAAATAAGAGGTAAAGGAGATCTGATATAATTCGTAAACGTGGAAATTCGTTTACTTGTAAATCAGCACATTTTCTTAGGTAGGAAGTAAAAAAACAAAAAATCTGTTTTGAAGTTCTTCGTCTTTGTAAAATATTTAAAACATAAAATACTGTGAAACAATCTACCCTGTTTCAACAATGAAACCTTTGTTATAAATACGAGTTAAAGAAGATCTGATACTATAAAATTTGCAATATCTTCCAATAGAATTCTGGTGCACGGCTGGAAAATCGTTTACTTATCAATCAGCACATTTTCATATGTAGGAAGTAAAAAAATTAGGTTTTGAAGTTGTTCGCTTTTGTAAAATATTTAAAATATAAAATACAGTGAAACGATATGCAATTTTCAACAATGAAACCTTTGTTATAAATACGATGTAAAGAAGATCTGATATTATAAAATTATCAATATCTTCGAATAGAATTCTCGCGCACGGCTGGAAATTGGTTTTCTTATAAATCAGCACATTTTCTTATGTAGGAAGTAAAAAAAAATTCTGTTTTGAAGATGTTCGCTTTTGTAAAATATTCAAAACATAAAATACTGTGAAACAATCTACTCTGTTTCAACAATGAAACCTTTGTTCTAAATACGAGTTAAAGAAGATCCGATATTATAAAATTTGCAATATCTTCCAATAGAATTCTGGTGCACGGCTGGAAATTCGTTTACTTATAAATCAGCACATTTTCTTATGTACGAAGTAAAAAAAATTCTGTTTTGAAGTTGTTCGCCTTTGTAAAATATTTAAAACATAAAATACAGTGAAACGATCTACTCTGTTTCAACAATGAAACCTTTGTTATATATAAGAGGTAAAGGAGACTTGATATTATAAAATTTGCAATATCTTCCAATAGAATTCTGGTGCACGGCTGGAAATTCGTTTACATATAAATCAGCACATTTTCTTATGTAGGAAGTAAAAAAATTAGGTTTTGAAGTTGTTCGCTTTTGTAAAATATTAAAAATATAAATTACAGTGAAACCATATGCATTTTTCAAAAATGAAATCTTTGTTATAAATACGAGGTAAATTGGATATGATATTATAAAATTTGCAATACCTTCGAATAGAATTCTGGTGCACGGCTGGAAATTGGTTTTCTTATAAATCAGCACATTCTCTTATGTAGGAAGTAAAAAAAAAATCTGTTTTGAAGTTGTTCGCCTTTGTAAAATATTTAAAACATAAAATACTGTGAAACAATCTACTTTGTTTCAACAATGAAACCTTTGTTATAAATACGAGTTAAAGAAGATCTGATATTATAAAATTATCAATATCTTCGAATAGAATTCTGGTGCACGGCTGAAAAATTCGTTTACTTTTAAATCAGCACATTTTCTTATGTAACAAGTAAAAACATTTCGGTGTTGAAGTTGTTCACCTTTGTGAAATATTTAAAACAAAATACAGTGAAACGATCTACTCTGTTTCAACAATGAAACCTTTGTTATAAATAAGAGGTAAAGGAGATGTGATATTATAAAATTCGCAATATCTTCCAATAGAATTCTGGTAAAACGGCTGGAAATTCGATTACTTATAAATCAGCACATTTTCGCATGTAGGAAATAAAAAAATTAGGTTTTGAAGTTGTTCGCTTTTGTGAAATATTTAAAATAGAAAATACAGTGAAACGATATGCAATTTTCAACAATGAAACCTTTGTTATAAATACCATGTAAAGAAGATCTGATATTATAAAAGTGGCAATATCTTCTAATGGAATTCTGGTGCACGGCAGCAAATGCGTTTACTTATAAATCAGCACATTTTCTTATGTACGAAGTAAAAATAAAAGTCGGTTTTTCAGTTGTTCGCCTTTGTAAAATATTTAAAACATAAAATACAGTGAAACGATCTACTCTGTTTGAACAATGAAATCTTTGTTATAAATAAGAGCTAAAGGTGATATTATAAAATTTGCAATATCTTCGAATAGAATTCTGGTGCAAGGCTGGAAATTGGTTTTCTTATAAATCAGCACATTCTCTTATGTAGGAAGTAAAAAAAATTCTGTTTTGAAGTTGTTCGCTTTTGTAAAATATTTAAAACATAAAATACTGTGAAACGATCTACTCTGTTCCAACAACAAATATTTAAAATATAAAATACAGTGAAACGTTATGCATTTTTCAACAATGAAACCTTTGTTATAAATACGATGTAAAGAAGATCTGATATTATAAAATCATCAATATCTTTGAATAGAATTCTCGTGCACGGCTGGAAATTGGTTTTCTTATAAATCAGCACATTTTCTTATGTAGGAAGTAAAAAAAAATTCTGTTTTGAAGATGTTCGCCTTTGTAAAATATTTAAAACATAAAATACTGTGAAACAATCTACTCTGTTTCAACAATGAAACCTTTGTTATAAATACGAGTTAAAGAAGATCTGATATTATAAAATTTGCAATATCTTCCAATAGAATTCTGGTGCACGGCTGGAAATTCGTTTACTTATAAATCAGCACATTTTCTTATGTAGGAAGTAAAAAAAAAATCTGTTTTGAAGTTGTTCGCCTTTGTAAAATATTTAAAACATAAAATACTGTGAAACGATCTACTCTGTTCCAACATTGAAACCTTTGTTATAAATACGATGTAAAGAAGACCTGATATTATAAAATTATCAATATCTTCGAATAGAATTCTGGTGAACGGCTGGAAATTCGTTTACTTATAAATCAGCAAATTTTCTTATGTAACAAGTAAAAACATTTCGGTGTTGAAGTTGTTCACATTTGTGAAATATTTAAAACAAAATACAGTGAAACCATATGCATTTTTCAACAATGAAACCTTTGTTATAAATAAGAGGTAAAGGAGATATGATATTATAAAATTTGCAATATCTTGCAATAGAATTCTGGTAAAACGGCTGGAAATTCGATTACTTATAAATCAGCACATTTTCGCATGTAGGAAATAAAAAAAATTAGGTTTTGAAGTTGTTCGCTTTTGTGAAATATTCAAAATAGAAAATACAGTGAAACGATATGCAATTTTCAACAATGAAACCTTTGTTATAAATACGATGTAAAGAAGATCTGATATTATAAAAGTGGCAATATCTTCGAATAGAATTCTGGTGCACGGCAGTAATTTCGTTTACATATAAATCAGCACATTTTCTTATGTAGGAAGTAAAAAAAAAATTCGGTTGTGAAGATTTTGCCTTTGTGAAATATTTAAAATACAAAATACAGTGAAACCATATGCATTTTTCAACAAAGAAACCTTTGTTATAAATACGAGGTAAAGTGGATGTGATATTATAAAATTATAAATATCTTCGAACAGAATTCTGGTGCATGGCTGGAAATTGGTTTTCTTATAAATCAACAAATTTTCTAATGTAGGAAGTAAAAAAACAAAAAATCTGTTTTGAAGTTGTTCGCCTTTGTAAAATATTAAAAACATAAAATACTGTGAAACGATCTACTTTGTTTCAACAATGAAACCTTTGTTATAAATACGAGTTAAAGAAGATCTGATATTATAAAATTATCAATATCTTCGAATAGAATTCTAGTGCACGGCTGAAAAATTCGTTTACTTTTAAATCAGCACATTTTCTTATGTAACAAGTAAAAACATTTCGGTGTTGAAGTTGTTCACCTTTGTGAAATATTTAAAACAAAATACAGTGAAACGATCTACTCTTTTTCAACAATGAAACCTTTGTTATATATAAGAGGTAAAGGAGACTTGATATTATAAAATTTGCAATATCTTCCAATAGAATTCTGGTGCACGGCTGGAAATTCGTTTACATATAAATAAGCACATTTTCTTATGTAGGAAGCAAAAAAATTAGGTTTTGAAGTTGTTCGCTTTTGTAAAATATTTAAAATATAAAATACAGTGAAACGATATGCAATTTTCAACAATGAAACCTTTGTTATAAATACGATGTAAAGAAGATCTGATATTATAAAATTTGCAATATCTTCTAATAGAATTCTGGTGCACGGCAGGAAATGCGTTTACTTATAAATCAGCACATTTTCTTATGTACGAAGTAAAAATAAAAGTCGGTTTTTCAGTTGTTCGACATTGTAAAATATTTAAAACATAAAATACAGTGAAACGATCTACTCTGTTTGAACAATGAAATCTTTGTTATAAATAAGAGCTAAAGAAGATGTGATATTATAAAAATTTCAATATCTTCGAATAGAATTCTGGTGCACGGCAGGAGTTTCGTTTACATATAAATCAGCACATTTTCTTATGTAGGAAGTAAAAAAAAAATTCGGTTGTGAAGATTTTGCCTTTGTGAAATATTTAAAATACAAAATACAGTGAAACCATATGCATTTTTCAACAAAGAAACCTTTGTTATAAATACGAGGTAAAGTGGATGTGATATTATAAAAGTATAAATATCTTCGAACAGAATTCTGGTGCATGGCTGGAAATTGGTTTTCTTATAAATCAACAAATTTTCTAATGTAGGAAGTAAAAAAACAAAAAATCTGTTTTGAAGTTGTTCGCCTTTGTAAAATATTAAAAACATAAAATACTGTGAAACGATCTACTCTGTTTGAACAATGAAATCTTTGTTATATATAAGAGGTAAAGGAGACTTGATATTATAAAATTTGCAATATCTTCCAATAGAATTCTGGTGCACGGCTGGAAATTCGTTTACATATAAATAAGCACATTTTCTTATGTAGGAAGCAAAAAAATTAGGTTTTGAAGTTGTTCGCTTTTGTAAAATATTTAAAATATAAAATACAGTGAAACGATATGCAATTTTCAACAATGAAACCTTTGTTATATATAAGAGGTAAAGGAGACTTGATATTATAAAATTTGCAATATCTTCCAATAGAATTCTGGTGCACGGCTGGAAATTCGTTTACATATAAATAAGCACATTTTCTTATGTAGGAAGCAAAAAAATTAGGTTTTGAAGTTGTTCGCTTTTGTAAAATATTTAAAATATAAATTACACTGAAACCATATGCATTTTTCAAAAATGAAATCTTTGTTATAAATACGAGGTAAATTGGATATGCTATTATAAAATTTGCAATATCTTCGAATAGCATTCTGGTGCACGGCTGGAAATTGGTTTTCTTATAAATCAGCGCATTCTCTTATGTAGGAAGTAAAAAAAAAATCTGTTTTGAAGTTGTTCGCCTTTGTAAAATATATTAAAACATAAAATACTGTGAAACGATCTACTCTGTTCCAACATTGAAACCTTTGTTATAAATACGATGTAAAGAAGATCTGATATTATAAAATCATCAATATCGTTGAATAGAATTCTCGTGCACGGCTGGAAATTGATTTTCTTATAAATCAGCACATTTTCTTATGTAGGAAGTAAAAAAAAATTCTGTTTTGAAGTTGTTCGCCTTTGTAAAATATTTAAAACATAAAATACTGTGAAACAATCTACTCTGTTTCAACAATGAAACCTTTGTTATAAATACGAGTTAAAGAAGATCTGATATTATAAAATTTGCAATATCTTTCAATAGAATTCTGGTGCACGGCTGGAAATTCGTTTACTTATAAATCAGTACATTTTCTTATGTTCGAAGTAAAAAAAAATTCTGTTTTGAAGTTGTTCGCCTTTGTAAAATATTTAAAACATAAAATACTGTGAAACGATCTACTCTGTTCCAACATTGAAACCTTTGTTATAAATACGATGTAAAGAAGATCTGATATTATAAAATTATCAATATCATCGAATAGAATTCTGGTGAACGGCTGGAAATTCGTTTACTTATAAATCAGCACATTTTCTTGTATATGAAGTAAAAAAAAATCGGTTGTGAAGATGTTCGACTTTGTGAAATATTTAAAATACAAAATACAGTGAAACCATATGCATTTTTCAACAAAGAAACCTTTGTTATAAATACGAGGTAAAGTGGATGTGATATTATAAAATTATCAATATCTTCGAATAGAATTCTGGTGCATGGCTGGAAATTGGTTTTCTTATAAATCAACACATTTTCTAATGTAGGAAGTAAAAAAACAAAAAATCTGTTTTGAAGTTGTTCGCCTTTGTAAAATATTAAAAACATAAAATACTGTGAAACGATCTACTTTGTTTCAACAATGAAACCTTTGTTATAAACACGAGTTAAAGAAGATCTGATATTATAAAATTTGCAATATCTTCGAATAGAATTCTGGTGCACGACTGGAAATTGGTTTTCTTATAAATCAGCACATTTTCTTATGTAACAAGTAAAAGAAAATCGGTTTTGAAGTTGTTCGACTTTGTAAAATATTACAAATATAAAATACAGTGAAACGATCTACTCTAATCCAACAATGAAACCTTTGTTATAAATACGATGTAAAGGAGATCTGTTATTATAAATTTAACAATATCTTCGAAAAGAATTCTGGTGCACGGCTGGAAATTTGTTTTCTAATAAATCAGCACATTTTCTTATGTAGGAAGTAAAAAAAAATTCGGTTTTGAAGATGTTCGCCTTTGTGAAATATTTAAAATACAAAATACAGTGAAACCATATGCATTTTTCAACAATGAAACCTTTGTTATAAATACGAGGTAAAGTGGATGTGATATTATAAAATTTGCAATATCTTCGAAAATAATTCTGGTGCGCGGCTGGAAATTCGTTTACTTATAAATCAGCACATTTTCTTATGTACGAAGTAAAAAAAAATCTGTTTTGAAGTTGTTCTACTTTGTAAAATATTAAAAATATAAAATACAGTGAAACGATCTACTCTAATCCAACAATGAAACCTTTGTTATAAATACGATGTAAAGGAGATCTGTTATTATAAATTTAACAATATCTTCGAATAGAATTCTGGTGCACGGCTGGAAATTCGTTTACTTATAAATCAGCACATTTTCTTATGTAGGAAGTAAAAAAATTTAGGTTTTGAAGTTGTTCGCTTTTGTAAAATATTTAAAATAGAAAATACAGTGAAACGATAAGCAATTTTCAACAATGAAACCTTTGTTATAAATACGATGTAAAGAAGATCTGATATTATAAAAGTGGCAACATCTTCGAAAATAATTCTGGTGCACGGCTGGAAATTCGTTTACTTATAAATCAGCACATTTTCTTATGTACGAAGTAAAAAAAAGTTCTGTTTTGAAGTTGTTCGCCTTTGTAAAATATTTAAAACATAAAATACAGTGAAACGATCTACTCTTTTTCAACAATAAAACCTTTGTTATAAATAAGAGGTAAAGGAGATCTGATATAATTCGTAAACGTGGAAATTCGTTTACTTGTAAATCAGCACATTTTCTTAGGTAGGAAGTAAAAAAACAAAAAATCTGTTTTGAAGTTCTTCGTCTTTGTAAAATATTTAAAACATAAAATACTGTGAAACAATCTACCCTGTTTCAACAATGAAACCTTTGTTATAAATACGAGTTAAAGAAGATCTGATACTATAAAATTTGCAATATCTTCCAATAGAATTCTGGTGCACGGCTGGAAAATCGTTTACTTATAAATCAGCACATTTTCATATGTAGGAAGTAAAAAAATTAGGTTTTGAAGTTGTTCGCTTTTGTAAAATATTTAAAATATAAAATACAGTGAAACGATATGCAATTTTCAACAATGAAACCTTTGTTATAAATACGATGTAAAGAAGATCTGATATTATAAAATTTGCAATATCTTCTAATAGAATTCTGGTGCACGGCAGGAAATTCGTTTACTTATAAATCAGCACATTTTCTTATGTAGGAAGTAAAAAAAATTCTGTTTTGAAGTTGTTTGCCTTTGTAAAATATTTAAAATATAAAATACAGTGAAACCATATGCATTTTTCAACAATGAAACCTTTGTTATAAATACGAGGTAAAGTGGATGTGATTTTATAAAATTTGCAATATCTTCGAATAGAATTCTGGTGCACGGCTGGAAATTGGTTTTCTTATAAATCAGCACATTCTCTTATGTAGGAAGTAAAAAAAATCCTGTTTTGAAGTTGGTCGCTTTTGTAAAATATTTAAAACATAAAATACTGTGAAACGATCTACTCTGTTCCAACAAAGAAACCTTTGTTATAAATACGATGTAAAGAAGATCTGATATTATAAAATTATCAATATCTTCGAATAGAATTCTGGTGAACGGCTGGAAATTCGTTTACTTATAAATCAGCACATTTTCTTATGTAGGAAGTAAAAAAAATTCTGATATGAAGTTGTTTGCCTTTGTGAAATATTTAAAATATAAAATACAGTGAAACGTTATGCATTTTTCAACAATGAAACCTTTGTTATAAATACGATGTAAAGAAGATCTGATATTATAAAATCATCAATATCTTTGAAAATAATTCTGGTGAGCGGCTGGAAATTCATTTACTTATAAATCAGCACATTTTCTTAGTTAGTAGCGTTAGTAGTAGTTTCTTAGTAGCGAGTTCAGTTGTTCGACTTTGTAATATATTTAAAACATAAAATACAGTGAAATGATCTACTCTGTTTCAACAATGAAATGTTTGTTATAAGTTAGAGGTAAAGGTGATATGATATTATAAATTTTGCAATATCTTCGAATAGAATTCTGGTGCACGGCAGGAAATTCGTTTACTTATAAATCAGCACATTTTGTTATGTAGGAAGTAAAAAAAAATTCTGTTTTGAAGTTGTTTGCCTTTGTGAAATATTTAAAATATAAAATACAGTGAAACGTTATGCATTTTTCAACAATGAAACCTTTGTTATAAATACGATGTATAGAAGATCTGATATTATAAAATCATCAATATCTTTGAATAGAATTCTCGTGCACGGCTGGAATTTGGTTTTCTTATAAATCAGCACATTTTCTTATGTACGAAGTAAAAAAAAATTCTGTTTTGAAGCTGTTCTTCTTTGTAAAATATTTAAAACATAACATACAGTGAAACGATCTACTCTGTTCCAACAATGAAACCTTTGTTATAAGTTAGAGGTAAAGAAGATCTGATATTATAAAATCATCAATATCTTTGAATAGAATTCTGGTGCACGGCTGGAAATTTGTTTTCTAATAAATCAGCACATTTTCTTATGTAGGAAGTAAAAAAAATTCTGTTTTGAAGTTGTTCGCTTTTGTAAAATATTTAAAATAGAAAATACAGTGAAACGATAAGCAATTTTCAACAATGAAACCTTTGTTATAAATACGATGTAAAGAAGATCTGATATTATAAAAGTGGCAACATCTTCGAAAATAATTCTGGTGCACGGCTGGAAATTCGTTTTCTTATAAATCAGCACATTTTCTTATGTACGAAGTAAAAAAAAGTTCTGTTTTGAAGTTGTTCGCCTTTGTATAATATTTAAAACATAAAATACAGTGAAACGATCTACTCTTTTTCAACAATAAAACCTTTGTTATAAATAAGAGGTAAAGGAGATCTGATATATTTCGTAAACGTGGAAATTCGTTTACTTGTAAATCAGCACATTTTCTTAGGTAGGAAGTAAAAAAACAAAAAATCTGTTTTGAAGTTCTTCGCCTTTGTAAAATATTTAAAACATAAAATACTGTGAAACAATCTACTCTGTTTCAACAATGAAACCTTTGTTATAAATACGAGTTAAAGAAGATCTGATACTATAAAATTTGCAATATCTTCCAATAGAAATCTGGTGCATGGCTGGAAATTCGTTTACTTATAAATCAGCACATTTTCTTATGTAGGAAGTAAAAAAAATTCTGATTTGAAGTTGTTTGCCTTTGTGAAATATTTAAAATATAAAATACAGTGAAACGTTATGCATTTTTCAACAATGAAACATTTGTTATAAATACGATGTAAAGAAGATCTGATATTATAAAATTATCAATATCTTCGAAAATAATTCTGGTGCACGGCTGGAAATTCATTTACTTATAAATCAGCACATTTTCTTATGTACGAAGTAAAAATAAAAGTCGGTTTTGAAAATGTTCTTCTTTGTAAAATATTTAAAACATAACATGCAGTGAAATGATCTACTCTGTTTCAACAATGAAATGTTTGTTATAAGTTAGAGGTAAAGGTGATATGATATTATAAATTTTGCAATATCTTCGAATAGAATTCTGGTGCACGGCAGGAAATTCGTTTACTTATAAATCAGCACATTTTCTTATGTAGGAAGTAAAAAAAATTCTGTTTTGAAGTTGTTTGCCTTTGTGAAATATTTAAAATATAAAATACAGTGAAACGTTATGCATTTTTCAACAATGAAACCTTTGTTATAAATACGATGTATAGAAGATCTGATATTATAAAATCATCAATATCTTTGAATAGAATTCTCGTGCACGGCTGGAAATTTGTTTTCTAATAAATCAGCACATTTTCTTATGTAGGAAGTAAAAAAAAATTCGGTTTTGAAGATGTTCGCCTTTGTGAAATATTTAAAATACAAAATACAGTGAAACCATATGCATTTTTCAACAATGAAACCTTTGTTATAAATACGAGGTAAAGTGGATGTGATATTATAAAATTTGCAATATCTTCGAAAATAATTCTGGTGCGCGGCTGGAAATTCGTTTACTTATAAATCAGCACATTTTCTTATGTACGAAGTAAAAAAAAATCTGTTTTGAAGTTGTTCTACTTTGTAAAATATTAAAAATATAAAATACAGTGAAACGATCTACTCTAATCCAACAATGAAACCTTTGTTATAAATACGATGTAAAGGAGATCTGTTATTATAAATTTAACAATATCTTCGAATAGAATTCTGGTGCACGGCTGGAAATTCGTTTACTTATAAATCAGCACATTTTCTTATGTAGGAAGTAAAAAAATTTAGGTTTTGAAGTTGTTCGCTTTTGTAAAATATTTAAAATAGAAAATACAGTGAAACGATAAGCAATTTTCAACAATGAAACCTTTGTTATAAATACGATGTAAAGAAGATCTGATATTATAAAAGTGGCAACATCTTCGAAAATAATTCTGGTGCACGGCTGGAAATTCGTTTACTTATAAATCAGCACATTTTCTTATGTACGAAGTAAAAAAAAGTTCTGTTTTGAAGTTGTTCGCCTTTGTAAAATATTTAAAACATAAAATACAGTGAAACGATCTACTCTTTTTCAACAATAAAACCTTTGTTATAAATAAGAGGTAAAGGAGATCTGATATAATTCGTAAACGTGGAAATTCGTTTACTTGTAAATCAGCACATTTTCTTAGGTAGGAAGTAAAAAAACAAAAAATCTGTTTTGAAGTTCTTCGTCTTTGTAAAATATTTAAAACATAAAATACTGTGAAACAATCTACCCTGTTTCAACAATGAAACCTTTGTTATAAATACGAGTTAAAGAAGATCTGATACTATAAAATTTGCAATATCTTCCAATAGAATTCTGGTGCACGGCTGGAAAATCGTTTACTTATAAATCAGCACATTTTCATATGTAGGAAGTAAAAAAATTAGGTTTTGAAGTTGTTCGCTTTTGTAAAATATTTAAAATATAAAATACAGTGAAACGATATGCAATTTTCAACAATGAAACCTTTGTTATAAATACGATGTAAAGAAGATCTGATATTATAAAATTTGCAATATCTTCTAATAGAATTCTGGTGCACGGCAGGAAATTCGTTTACTTATAAATCAGCACATTTTCTTATGTAGGAAGTAAAAAAAATTCTGTTTTGAAGTTGTTTGCCTTTGTAAAATATTTAAAATATAAAATACAGTGAAACCATATGCATTTTTCAACAATGAAACCTTTGTTATAAATACGAGGTAAAGTGGATGTGATTTTATAAAATTTGCAATATCTTCGAATAGAATTCTGGTGCACGGCTGGAAATTGGTTTTCTTATAAATCAGCACATTCTCTTATGTAGGAAGTAAAAAAAATCCTGTTTTGAAGTTGGTCGCTTTTGTAAAATATTTAAAACATAAAATACTGTGAAACGATCTACTCTGTTCCAACAAAGAAACCTTTGTTATAAATACGATGTAAAGAAGATCTGATATTATAAAATTATCAATATCTTCGAATAGAATTCTGGTGAACGGCTGGAAATTCGTTTACTTATAAATCAGCACATTTTCTTATGTAGGAAGTAAAAAAAATTCTGATATGAAGTTGTTTGCCTTTGTGAAATATTTAAAATATAAAATACAGTGAAACGTTATGCATTTTTCAACAATGAAACCTTTGTTATAAATACGATGTAAAGAAGATCTGATATTATAAAATCATCAATATCTTTGAAAATAATTCTGGTGAGCGGCTGGAAATTCATTTACTTATAAATCAGCACATTTTCTTAGTTAGTAGCGTTAGTAGTAGTTTCTTAGTAGCGAGTTCAGTTGTTCGACTTTGTAATATATTTAAAACATAAAATACAGTGAAATGATCTACTCTGTTTCAACAATGAAATGTTTGTTATAAGTTAGAGGTAAAGGTGATATGATATTATAAATTTTGCAATATCTTCGAATAGAATTCTGGTGCACGGCAGGAAATTCGTTTACTTATAAATCAGCACATTTTGTTATGTAGGAAGTAAAAAAAAATTCTGTTTTGAAGTTGTTTGCCTTTGTGAAATATTTAAAATATAAAATACAGTGAAACGTTATGCATTTTTCAACAATGAAACCTTTGTTATAAATACGATGTATAGAAGATCTGATATTATAAAATCATCAATATCTTTGAATAGAATTCTCGTGCACGGCTGGAATTTGGTTTTCTTATAAATCAGCACATTTTCTTATGTACGAAGTAAAAAAAAATTCTGTTTTGAAGCTGTTCTTCTTTGTAAAATATTTAAAACATAACATACAGTGAAACGATCTACTCTGTTCCAACAATGAAACCTTTGTTATAAGTTAGAGGTAAAGAAGATCTGATATTATAAAATCATCAATATCTTTGAATAGAATTCTGGTGCACGGCTGGAAATTTGTTTTCTAATAAATCAGCACATTTTCTTATGTAGGAAGTAAAAAAAATTCTGTTTTGAAGTTGTTCGCTTTTGTAAAATATTTAAAATAGAAAATACAGTGAAACGATAAGCAATTTTCAACAATGAAACCTTTGTTATAAATACGATGTAAAGAAGATCTGATATTATAAAAGTGGCAACATCTTCGAAAATAATTCTGGTGCACGGCTGGAAATTCGTTTTCTTATAAATCAGCACATTTTCTTATGTACGAAGTAAAAAAAAGTTCTGTTTTGAAGTTGTTCGCCTTTGTATAATATTTAAAACATAAAATACAGTGAAACGATCTACTCTTTTTCAACAATAAAACCTTTGTTATAAATAAGAGGTAAAGGAGATCTGATATATTTCGTAAACGTGGAAATTCGTTTACTTGTAAATCAGCACATTTTCTTAGGTAGGAAGTAAAAAAACAAAAAATCTGTTTTGAAGTTCTTCGCCTTTGTAAAATATTTAAAACATAAAATACTGTGAAACAATCTACTCTGTTTCAACAATGAAACCTTTGTTATAAATACGAGTTAAAGAAGATCTGATACTATAAAATTTGCAATATCTTCCAATAGAAATCTGGTGCATGGCTGGAAATTCGTTTACTTATAAATCAGCACATTTTCTTATGTAGGAAGTAAAAAAAATTCTGATTTGAAGTTGTTTGCCTTTGTGAAATATTTAAAATATAAAATACAGTGAAACGTTATGCATTTTTCAACAATGAAACATTTGTTATAAATACGATGTAAAGAAGATCTGATATTATAAAATTATCAATATCTTCGAAAATAATTCTGGTGCACGGCTGGAAATTCATTTACTTATAAATCAGCACATTTTCTTATGTACGAAGTAAAAATAAAAGTCGGTTTTGAAAATGTTCTTCTTTGTAAAATATTTAAAACATAACATGCAGTGAAATGATCTACTCTGTTTCAACAATGAAATGTTTGTTATAAGTTAGAGGTAAAGGTGATATGATATTATAAATTTTGCAATATCTTCGAATAGAATTCTGGTGCACGGCAGGAAATTCGTTTACTTATAAATCAGCACATTTTCTTATGTAGGAAGTAAAAAAAATTCTGTTTTGAAGCTGTTCTTCTTTGTAAAATATTTAAAACATAACATACAGTGAAAGGATCTACTTTGTTTCAACAATGAAACATTTGTTATAAATACGATGTAAAGAATATCTGATATTATAAAAGTGGCAATATCTTCGAAAATAATTCTGGTGCACGGCTGGAAATTCGTTTACATATAAATCAGCACATTTTCTTATGTACGAAGTAAAAAAAATTCTGTTTTGAAGCTGTTCGCCTTTGTGAAATATTTAAAACATAAAAGACAGTGAAACGATCTACTCTGTTTCAACAATGAAATCTTTCTTATAAGTTAGAGGTAAAGTGGATGTGATATTATAAAATTTGCAATATCTTCAATAGAATTCTGGTGCACGGCTGGAAATTTGTTTTCTTATAAATCAGCACATTTTCTTATGTAGGAAGTAAAATAAATTCCGTTTTGAAGTTGTTCGCCTTTGTGAAACATTTAAAATATAAAATACTGTGAAACGATATGCATTTTTCAACAATGAAACCTTTGTTATAAATACGATGTTAAGAAGATCTGATATTATAAAATTATCAATATCTTCGAATAGAGTTCTGGTGCACGGCTGGAATTTCGTTTACTTATAAATCAGCACATTTTCTTATGTAGGAAGTAAAAAAAAAATCTGTTAGAAGTTGTTTGCCTTTGTGAAATATTTAAAATATAAAATACAGTGAAACGTTATGCATTTTTCAACAATGAAACCTTTGTTATAAATACGATGTAAAGAAGATCTGATATTATAAAATCATCAATATCTTTGAATAGAATTCTCGTGCAGGGCTGGAATTTGGTTTTCTTATAAATCAGCACATTTTCTTATGTAGGAAGTAAAATAAATTCCGTTTTGAAGTTGTTCGCCTTTGTGAAACATTTAAAATATAAAATACTGTGAAACGATATGCATTTTTCAACAATGAAACCTTTGTTATAAATACGATGTTAAGAAGATCTGATATTATAAAATTATCAATATCTTCGAATAGAGTTCTGGTGCACGGCTGGAATTTCGTTTACTTATAAATCAGCACATTTTCTTATGTAGGAAGTAAAAAAAAATTCTGTTAGAAGTTGTTTGCCTTTGTGAAATATTTAAAATATAAAATACAGTGAAACGTTATGCATTTTTCAACAATGAAACCTTTGTTATAAATACGATGTAAAGAAGATCTGATATTATAAAATCATCAATATCTTTGAATAGAATTCTCGTGCAGGGCTGGAATTTGGTTTTCTTATAAATCAGCACATTTTCTTATGTAGGAAGTAAAATAAATTCCGTTTTGAAGTTGTTCGCCTTTGTGAAACATTTAAAATATAAAATACTGTGAAACGATATGCATTTTTCAACAATGAAACCTTTGTTATAAATACGATGTTAAGAAGATCTGATATTATAAAATCATCAATATCTTTGAATAGAATTCTCGTGCACGGCTGGAATTTGGTTTTCTTATAAATCAGCACATTTTCTTATGTACGAAGTAAAAAAATTCTGTTTTGAAGCTGTTCTTCTTTGTAAAATATTTAAAACATAACATACAGTGAAACGATCTACTCTGTTTCAACAATGAAATGTTTGTTATAAGTTAGAGGTAAAGGTGATATGATATTATAAATTTTGCAATATCTTCGAATAGAATTCTGGTGCACGGCCGGAAATTCGTTTACTTATAAATCAGCACATTTTCTTATGTAGGAATTAAAAACAAATTCGGTTTTGAAGTTGTTCGCCTTTGTAAAATATTTAAAACATAAAATACTGTGAAACGATCTACTCTGTTCCAACAATGAAACCTTTCTTATAAATACGATGTAAAGAAGATCTGATATTATAAAATTATCAATATCTTCGAATAGAATTCTGGTGAACGGCTGGAAATTCGTTTACGTATAAATCAGCACATTTTCTTATGTAGGAAGTAACAAAAAATTCTGTTTTAAAGTTGTTTGCCTTTGTGAAATATTTAAAATATAAATACAGTGAAACGTTATGCATTTTTCAACAATGAAACCTTTGTTATAAATACGATGTAAAGAAGATCTGATATTATAAAATCATCAATATCTTTGAATAGAATTCTCGTGCACGGCTGGAAAAGGGTTTTCTTATAAAACAGCACATTTTCTTATGTAGGAAGTAAAAAAAATTCTGTTGTAAATTTATTCGCTTTTGTGAAATATTTAAAATATAAAATACAGTGAATTGATCTACTCTGTTCCAACAATGAAACCTTTGTTATAAATACGATGTAAAGAAGATCTGATATTATTAAATTATCAATATCTTCGAATAGAATTCTGGTGCACGGCTGGAAATTCGTTTACTTATAAATCAGCACATTTTCTTATGTAAGAAGTAAAAAAAAAAAAAAAATCGGTTTTGAAGTTATTCGCTTTTATAAAATATTTAAAATATAAAATACAGTGAAACGATATGCAATTTTCAACAATGAAACCTTTGTTATAAATACGATGTAAAGAATATCTGATATTATAAAAGTGGCAATTTCTTTGAAAATAATTCTGGTGCACGGCTGGAAATTCGTTTACTTATAAATCAGCACATTTTCTTATGTACGAAATAAAAAAAATTCTGTTTTGAAGCTGTTCGCCTTTGTGAAATATTTAAAACATAAAAGACAGTGAAACGATCTACTCTGTTTCAACAATGAAATCTTTCTTATAAGTTAGAGGTAAAGTGGATGTGATATTATAAAATTTGCAATATCTTCAATAGAATTCTGGTGCACGGCTGGAAATTTGTTTTCTTATAAATCAGCACATTTTCTTATGTAGGAAGTAAAATAAATTCCGTTTTGAAGTTGTTCGCCTTTGTGAAACATTTAAAATATGAAATACAGTGAAACGTTATGCATTTTTCAACAATGAAACCTTTGTTATAAATACGATGTAAAGAAGATCTGATATTATAAAATCATCAATATCTTTGAATAGAATTCTCGTGCACGGCTGGAATTTGGTTTTCTTATAAATCAGCACATTTTCTTATGTACGAAGTAAAAAAAATTCTGTTTTGAAGCTGTTCTTCTTTGTAAAATATTTAAAACATAACATACAGTGAAACGATCTACTCTGTTTCAACAATGAAATGTTTGTTATAAGTTAGAGGTAAAGGTGATATGATATTATAAATTTTGCAATATCTTCGAATAGAATTCTGGTGCACGGCCGGAAATTCGTTTACTTATAAATCAGCACATTTTCTTATGTAGGAATTAAAAACAAATTCGGTTTTGAAGTTGTTCGCCTTTGTAAAATATTTAAAACATAAAATACTGTGAAACGATCTACTCTGTTCCAACAATGAAACCTTTCTTATAAATACGATGTAAAGAAGATCTGATATTATAAAATTATCAATATCTTCGAATAGAATTCTGGTGAACGGCTGGAAATTCGTTTACGTATAAATCAGCACATTTTCTTATGTAGGAGGTAACAAAAATTTCTGTTTTAAAGTTGTTTGCCTTTGTGAAATATTTAAAATATAAAATACAGTGAAACGATCTACTCTGTTCCAACAATGAAACCTTTGTTATAAATACGATGTAAAGGAGATCTGTTATTATAAAATCATCAATATCTTTGAATAGAATTCTGGTGCACGGCTGAAATTCGTTTACTTATAAATCAGCGCATTTTCTTATGTAGGAAGTAAAAAAAATTCGGTTTTGAAGTTGTTCTACTTTGTAAAATATTAAAAATATAAAATACAGTGAAACGATCTACTCTGTTCCAACAATGAAACCTTTGTTATAAATACGATGTAAAGGAGATCTGTTATTATAAATTTAACAATATCTTCGAATAGAATTCTGGTGCACGGCTGGAAATTTGTTTTCTAATAAATCAGCACATTTTCTTATGTAGGAAGTAAAATAAATTCTGTTTTGAAATTGTTCGCCATTGTGAAATATTTAAAATATAAAATACAGTGAAACGTTATGCATTTTTCAACAATGAAACGTTTGTTATAAATACGATGTAAAGAAGATCTGATATTATGAAATCATCAATATCTTTGAATAGAATTCTCGTGCACGGCAGGAAATTGGTTTTCTTATAAATCAGCACATTTTCTTATGTACGAAGAAAAAAAAATTCTGTTTTGAAGCTGTTCTTCTTTGTAAAATATTTAAAACATAACATACAGTGAAACGATCTACTCTGTTTCAACAATGAAATCTTTATTATAAGTTAGAGGTAAAGGTGATATGATATTATAAATTTTGCAACATCTTCGAATAGAATTCTGGTGCACGTGCAGAAAATTCGTTTACTTATAAATCAGCACATTTTCCTATGTAGGAATTAAAAACAAATTCGGTTTTGAAGTTGTTCGCCTTTGTAAAATATTTAAAATATAAAATACAGTGAAACGATATGCAATTTTCAACAATGAAACCTTTGTTATAAATACGATGTAAAGAATATCTGATATTATAAAAGTGGCAATTTCTTTGAAAATAATTCTGGTGCACGGCTGGAAATTCGTTTACTTATAAATCAGCACATTTTCTTATGTACGAAGTAAAAAAAACTTCTGTTTTGAAGCTGTTCGCATTTGTAAAATATTTAAAACATAAAAGACAGTGAAACGATCTACTCTGTTTCAACAATGAAATTTCCATTATAAGTTAGAGGTAAAGGTGATATGATATTATAAAATTTGCAATATCTTCGAATAGAATTCTGGTGCACGGCTGAAATTCGTTTACTTATAAATCAGCGCATTTTCTTATGTAGGAAGTAAAAAAAATTCGGTTTTGAAGTTGTTCTACTGTGTAAAATATTAAAAATATAAAATACAGTGAAACGATCTACTCTGTTCCAACAATGAAACCTTTGTTATAAATACGATGTAAAGGAGATCTGTTATTATAAATTTAACAATATCTTCGAATAGAATTCTGGTGCACGGCTGGAAATATGTTTTCTAATAAATCAGCACATTTTCTTATGTACGAAGAAAAAAAAATTCTGTTTTGAAGCTGTTCTTCTTTGTAAAATATTTAAAACATAACATACAGTGAAACGATCTACTCTGTTTCAACAATGAAATCTTTATTATAAGTTAGAGGTAAAGGTGATATGATATTATAAATTTTGCAACATCTTCGAATAGAATTCTGGTGCACGTGCAGAAAATTCGTTTACTTATAAATCAGCACATTTTCTTATGTAGGAATTAAAAACAAATTCGGTTTTGAAGTTGTTCGCCTTTGTAAAATATTTAAAATATAAAATACAGTGAAACGATATGCAATTTTCAACAATGAAACCTTTGTTATAAATACGATGTAAAGAATATCTGATATCATAAAAGTGGCAATATCTTCGAAAATAATTCTGGTGCACGGCTGGAAATTCGTTTACTTATAAATCAGCACATTTTCTTATGTACGAAGTAAAAAAAATTCTGTTTTGAAGCTGTTCGCCTTTGTGAAATATTTAAAACATAAAAGACAGTGAAACGATCTACTCTGTTTCAACAATGAAATCTTTATTATAAGTTAGAGGTAAAGGTGATATGATATTATAAAATTTGCAATATCTTCGAATAGAATTCTGGTGCACGGCAGGTAATTCGTTTACTTATAAATCAGCACATTTTCGTATGTAGGAAGTAAAAAAAATCTGTTTTGAAGTTGTTTGCCTTTGTAAAATATTTAAAATATAAAATACAGTGAAACCATATGCATTTTTCAACAATGAAACCTTTGTTATAAATACGAGGTAAAGTGGATGTGATATTATAAAATTTGCAATATCTTCAATAGAATTCTGGTGCACGGCTGGAAATTTGTTTTCTTATAAATCAGCACATTTTCTTATGTAGGAAGTAAAATAAATTCCGTTTTGAAGTTGTTCGCCTTTGTGAAACATTTAAAATATAAAAAACTGTGAAACGATATGCATTTTTCAACAATGAAACCTTTGTTATAAATACGATGTTAAGAAGATCTGATATTATAAAATTATCAATATCTTCGAATAGAGTTCTGGTGCACGTCTGGAATTTCGTTTACTTATAAATCAGCACATTTTCTTATGTAGGAATTAAAAACAAATTCGGTTTTGAAGTTGTTCGCCTTTGTAAAATATTTAAAACATAAAATACTGTGAAACGATCTACTCTGTTCCAACAATGAAACCTTTCTTATAAATACGATGTAAAGAAGATCGGATATTATAAAATTATCAATATCTTCGAATAGAATTCTGGTGAACGGCTGGAAATTCGTTTACGTATAAATCAGCACATTTTCTTATGTAGGAAGTAACAAAAAATTCTGTTAGAAGTTGTTTGCCTTTGTGAAATATTTAAAATATAAAATACAGTGAAACGTTATGCATTTTTCAACAATGAAACGTTTGTTATAAATACGATGTAAAGAAGATCTGATATTATAAAATCATCAATATCTTTGAATAGAATTCTCGTGCACGGCTGGAATTTGGTTTTCTTATAAATCAGCACATTTTCTTATGTACGAAGTAAAAAAAAAATTCTGTTTTCAAGCTGTTCTTCTTTGTAAAATATTTAAAACATAACATACAGTGAAACGATCTACTCTGTTTCAACAATGAAATGTTTGTTATAAGTTAGAGGTAAAGGTGATATGATATTATAAATTTTGCAATATCTTCGAATAGAATTCTCGTGCACGGCTGGAAAATGGTTTTCTTATAAAACAGCACATTTTCTTATGTAGGAAGTAAAAAAAATTCTGTTGTAAATTTATTCGCTTTTGTGAAATATTTAAAATATAAAATACAGTGAATTGATCTACTCTGTTCCAACAATGAAACCTTTGTTATAAATACGATGTAAAGAAGATCTGATATTATTAAATTATCAATATCTTCGAATAGAATTCTGGTGCACGGCTGGAAATTCGTTTACTTATAAATCAGCACATTTTCTTATGTAAGAAGTAAAAAAATCTGTTTTGAAGTTATTCGCTTTTATAAAATATTTAAAATATAAAATACAGTGAAACGATCTACTCTGTTTCAACAATGAAATCTTCATTATAAGTTGGAGGTAAAGGTGATATGATATTATAAAATTTGCAATATCTTCGAATAGAATTCTGGTGCACGGCAGGTAATTCGTTTACTTATAAATCAGCACATTTTCGTATGTAGGAAGTAAAAAAAATCTGTTTTGAAGTTGTTTGCCTTTGTAAAATATTTAAAATATAAAATACAGTGAAACCATATGAATTTTTAAAAAAATAAACCTTTGTTATAAATAAGAGGTAAAGGAGATGTGATATTATAAAATGTGCAATATCTTCAAATAGAATTTTGGTGCACGGCTGGAAATTCGTTTACTTATAAATCAGCACATTTTCTTATGAAGGAATTAAAAAGAATTCGGTTTTGAAGTTGTTCTACTCTGTAAAATATTAAAAATATAAAATACAGTGAAACGATCTACTCTGTTCCAACAATGAATCCTTTGTTATAAATACGATGTAAAGGAGATCTGATATTATAAATTTAGCAATATCTTCGAATAGAATTCTGGTGCACGGCTGGAAATTTGTTTTCTTATAAATCAGCACATTTTCTTATGTAGGAAGTAAAATAAATTCTGTTTTGAAGTTGTTCGCCATTGTGAAATATTTAAAATATAAAATACAGTGAAACGATATGCAGTTTTCAACACTGAAACCTTTGTTATAAATATGATTTAAAGAAGATCTGATGTTATAAAATCATCAATATCTTTGAATGGAGTTCTGGTGCACGTCTGGAATTTCGTTTACTTATAAATCAGCACATTTTCTTATGTAGGAATTAAAAACAAATTCGGTTTTGAAGTTGTTCGCCTTTGTAAAATATTTAAAACATAAAATACTGTGAAACGATCTACTCTGTTCCAACAATGAAACCTTTCTTATAAATACGATGTAAAGAAGATCGGATATTATAAAATTATCAATATCTTCGAATAGAATTCTGGTGAACGGCTGGAAATTCGTTTACGTATAAATCAGCACATTTTCTTATGTAGGAAGTAACAAAAAATTCTGTTAGAAGTTGTTTGCCTTTGTGAAATATTTAAAATATAAAATACAGTGAAACGTTATGCATTTTTCAACAATGAAACGTTTGTTATAAATACGATGTAAAGAAGATCTGATATTATAAAATCATCAATATCTTTGAATAGAATTCTCGTGCACGGCTGGAATTTGGTTTTCTTATAAATCAGCACATTTTCTTATGTACGAAGTAAAAAAAAAATTCTGTTTTCAAGCTGTTCTTCTTTGTAAAATATTTAAAACATAACATACAGTGAAACGATCTACTATGTTTCAACAATGAAATGTTTGTTATAAGTTAGAGGTAAAGGTGATATGATATTATAAATTTTGCAATATCTTCGAATAGAATTCTCGTGCACGGCTGGAAAATGGTTTTCTTATAAAACAGCACATTTTCTTATGTAGGAAGTAAAAAAAATTCTGTTGTAAATTTATTCGCTTTTGTGAAATATTTAAAATATAAAATACAGTGAATTGATCTACTCTGTTCCAACAATGAAACCTTTGTTATAAATACGATGTAAAGAAGATCTGATATTATTAAATTATCAATATCTTCGAATAGAATTCTGGTGCACGGCTGGAAATTCGTTTACTTATAAATCAGCACATTTTCTTATGTAAGAAGTAAAAAAATCTGTTTTGAAGTTATTCGCTTTTATAAAATATTTAAAATATAAAATACAGTGAAACGATCTACTCTGTTTCAACAATGAAATCTTCATTATAAGTTGGAGGTAAAGGTGATATGATATTATAAAATTTGCAATATCTTCGAATAGAATTCTGGTGCACGGCAGGTAATTCGTTTACTTATAAATCAGCACATTTTCGTATGTAGGAAGTAAAAAAAATCTGTTTTGAAGTTGTTTGCCTTTGTAAAATATTTAAAATATAAAATACAGTGAAACCATATGAATTTTTAAAAAAATAAACCTTTGTTATAAATAAGAGGTAAAGGAGATGTGATATTATAAAATGTGCAATATCTTCAAATAGAATTTTGGTGCACGGCTGGAAATTCGTTTACTTATAAATCAGCACATTTTCTTATGAAGGAATTAAAAAGAATTCGGTTTTGAAGTTGTTCTACTCTGTAAAATATTAAAAATATAAAATACAGTGAAACGATCTACTCTGTTCCAACAATGAATCCTTTGTTATAAATACGATGTAAAGGAGATCTGATATTATAAATTTAGCAATATCTTCGAATAGAATTCTGGTGCACGGCTGGAAATTTGTTTTCTTATAAATCAGCACATTTTCTTATGTAGGAAGTAAAATAAATTCTGTTTTGAAGTTGTTCGCCATTGTGAAATATTTAAAATATAAAATACAGTGAAACGATATGCAGTTTTCAACACTGAAACCTTTGTTATAAATATGATTTAAAGAAGATCTGATGTTATAAAATCATCAATATCTTTGAATAGAATTCTCGTGCACGGCTGGAAATTGGTTTTCTTATAAATCAGCACATTTTCTTATGTAGGAAATAAAAAAAAATCTGTTTTGAAGTTGTTCGCCTTTGTGAAATATTAAAAATATAAAATACAGTGAAACGATCTACTCTGTTTTAACAATGAAACCTTTGTTATAAATAAGAGGTAAATGAGATGTGATATTATAAAATTATCAATATCTTCGAATAGTATTCTGGTGCACGGCTGGAAACTCGTTTACTTATAAAACAGCACATTTTCTTATGTAAAAAGTAAAAAAAAAAAATCTGTTTTGAAGTTGTTTGCATTTGTGAAATGTTTAAAATATAAAATACAGTGAAACCATATGCATTTTTGAACAATGAAACCTTTGTTATAAATACGATGTAAAGAAGATCTGATATTATAAAATTATCAATATCTTCGAATAGAATTCTGGTGCACGGCAGGAAATTCGTTTACTTATAAATCAGCACATTTTCTTATGTAGGAAGTAAAAAAAAATTCTGGTTTGAAGTTGTTTGCCTTTGTAAAATATTTAAAATATAAAATACAGTGAAACCATATGCATTTTTGAACAATGAAACCTTTGTTATAAATACGATGTAAAGAAGATCTGATATGATAAAATTATAAATATCTTCGAATAGAATTCTGGTGCACTTCTGGAAATTTGTTTTCATATAAATCAGTACATTTTCTTATGTAGGAAGTAAAGAAAATTCGGTTTTGAAGTTGTTCGTCTTTGTAAAATATTAAAAATATAAAATACAGTGAAATGATCTACTCTGTTTTAACAATGAAACCTTTGTTATAAATAAGAGGTAAATGAGATGTGATATTATAAAATTTGCAATATCTTCAAATAGAATTTTGGTGCACGGCTGGAAAATCCTTTACTTATAAATCAGCACATTTTCTTATGTAGGAAGTAAAAAAAATTCGGTTTTGAAGGTGTTCGCCTTTGTAAAATATTTAAAACATAAAATACTGTGAAACGATCTACTCTGTTCCAACAATGAAACCTTTGTTATAAATACGATGTAAAGAATATCTGATATTATAAAAGTGGCAATATCTTCGAAAATAATTCTGGTGCACGGCTGGAAATTCTTTTACTTATAAATCAGCACATTTTCTTATGTACGAAGTAAAAAAATCTTCTGTTTTGAAGCTGTTCGCCTTTGTAAAATATTTAAAACATAAAAGACAGTGAAACGATCTACTCTGTTTCAACAATGAAATCTTCATTATAAGTTAGAGGTAAAGGTGATATGATATTATAAAATTTGCAATATCTTCGAATAGAATTCTGGTGCACGGCAGGTAATTCTTTTACTTATAAATCAGCACTTTTTCGTATGTAGGAAGTAAAAAAATCTGTTTTGAAGTTGTTTGCCTTTGTAAAATATTTAAAATATAAAATACAGTGAAAACATATGCATTTTTCAACAATGAAACCTTTGTTATATATACGAGGTAAAGTGGATGTGATATTATAAAATTTGCAATATCTTCAAATAGAATTCTGGTGCACTGCTGGAAATTTGTTTACTTGTAAATCAGCGCATTTTCTTATTTAGGAAGTAAATTCGGCTTTGAAGTTGTTCTACTTTCTAAAATATTAAAAATATAAAATACAGTAAAACGATCTACTCTGTTCCAACAATGAAACCTTTGTTATAAATACGATGTAAAGGAGATCTGATATTATAAAATTAGCAATATCTTCGAATAGAATTCTGGTGCACGGCTGGAAATTCGTTTATTTATAAATCAGCACATTTTCTTATGTAGGAAGTAAAAAAAATCTGTTTTGAAGTTGTTTGCCTTTGTAAAATATTTAAAATATAAAATACAGTGAAACCATATGAATTTTTAAAAAAATAAACCTTTGTTATAAATAAGAGGTAAAGGAGATGTGATATTATAAAATGTGCAATATCTTCAAATAGAATTTTGGTGCACGGCTGGAAATTCGTTTACTTATAAATCAGCACATTTTCTTATGAAGGAATTAAAAAGAATTCGGTTTTGAAGTTGTTCTACTCTGTAAAATATTAAAAATATAAAATACAGTGAAACGATCTACTCTGTTCCAACAATGAATCCTTTGTTATAAATACGATGTAAAGGAGATCTGATATTATAAATTTAGCAATATCTTCGAATAGAATTCTGGTGCACGGCTGGAAATTTGTTTTCTTATAAATCAGCACATTTTCTTATGTAGGAAGTAAAATAAATTCTGTTTTGAAGTTGTTCGCCATTGTGAAATATTTAAAATATAAAATACAGTGAAACGATATGCAGTTTTCAACACTGAAACCTTTGTTATAAATATGATTTAAAGAAGATCTGATGTTATAAAATCATCAATATCTTTGAATGGAGTTCTGGTGCACGTCTGGAATTTCGTTTACTTATAAATCAGCACATTTTCTTATGTAGGAATTAAAAACAAATTCGGTTTTGAAGTTGTTCGCCTTTGTAAAATATTTAAAACATAAAATACTGTGAAACGATCTACTCTGTTCCAACAATGAAACCTTTCTTATAAATACGATGTAAAGAAGATCGGATATTATAAAATTATCAATATCTTCGAATAGAATTCTGGTGAACGGCTGGAAATTCGTTTACGTATAAATCAGCACATTTTCTTATGTAGGAAGTAACAAAAAATTCTGTTAGAAGTTGTTTGCCTTTGTGAAATATTTAAAATATAAAATACAGTGAAACGTTATGCATTTTTCAACAATGAAACGTTTGTTATAAATACGATGTAAAGAAGATCTGATATTATAAAATCATCAATATCTTTGAATAGAATTCTCGTGCACGGCTGGAATTTGGTTTTCTTATAAATCAGCACATTTTCTTATGTACGAAGTAAAAAAAAAATTCTGTTTTCAAGCTGTTCTTCTTTGTAAAATATTTAAAACATAACATACAGTGAAACGATCTACTATGTTTCAACAATGAAATGTTTGTTATAAGTTAGAGGTAAAGGTGATATGATATTATAAATTTTGCAATATCTTCGAATAGAATTCTCGTGCACGGCTGGAAAATGGTTTTCTTATAAAACAGCACATTTTCTTATGTAGGAAGTAAAAAAAATTCTGTTGTAAATTTATTCGCTTTTGTGAAATATTTAAAATATAAAATACAGTGAATTGATCTACTCTGTTCCAACAATGAAACCTTTGTTATAAATACGATGTAAAGAAGATCTGATATTATTAAATTATCAATATCTTCGAATAGAATTCTGGTGCACGGCTGGAAATTCGTTTACTTATAAATCAGCACATTTTCTTATGTAAGAAGTAAAAAAATCTGTTTTGAAGTTATTCGCTTTTATAAAATATTTAAAATATAAAATACAGTGAAACGATCTACTCTGTTTCAACAATGAAATCTTCATTATAAGTTGGAGGTAAAGGTGATATGATATTATAAAATTTGCAATATCTTCGAATAGAATTCTGGTGCACGGCAGGTAATTCGTTTACTTATAAATCAGCACATTTTCGTATGTAGGAAGTAAAAAAAATCTGTTTTGAAGTTGTTTGCCTTTGTAAAATATTTAAAATATAAAATACAGTGAAACCATATGAATTTTTAAAAAAATAAACCTTTGTTATAAATAAGAGGTAAAGGAGATGTGATATTATAAAATGTGCAATATCTTCAAATAGAATTTTGGTGCACGGCTGGAAATTCGTTTACTTATAAATCAGCACATTTTCTTATGAAGGAATTAAAAAGAATTCGGTTTTGAAGTTGTTCTACTCTGTAAAATATTAAAAATATAAAATACAGTGAAACGATCTACTCTGTTCCAACAATGAATCCTTTGTTATAAATACGATGTAAAGGAGATCTGATATTATAAATTTAGCAATATCTTCGAATAGAATTCTGGTGCACGGCTGGAAATTTGTTTTCTTATAAATCAGCACATTTTCTTATGTAGGAAGTAAAATAAATTCTGTTTTGAAGTTGTTCGCCATTGTGAAATATTTAAAATATAAAATACAGTGAAACGATATGCAGTTTTCAACACTGAAACCTTTGTTATAAATATGATTTAAAGAAGATCTGATGTTATAAAATCATCAATATCTTTGAATAGAATTCTCGTGCACGGCTGGAAATTGGTTTTCTTATAAATCAGCACATTTTCTTATGTAGGAAATAAAAAAAAATCTGTTTTGAAGTTGTTCGCCTTTGTGAAATATTAAAAATATAAAATACAGTGAAACGATCTACTCTGTTTTAACAATGAAACCTTTGTTATAAATAAGAGGTAAATGAGATGTGATATTATAAAATTATCAATATCTTCGAATAGTATTCTGGTGCACGGCTGGAAACTCGTTTACTTATAAAACAGCACATTTTCTTATGTAAAAAGTAAAAAAAAAAAATCTGTTTTGAAGTTGTTTGCATTTGTGAAATGTTTAAAATATAAAATACAGTGAAACCATATGCATTTTTGAACAATGAAACCTTTGTTATAAATACGATGTAAAGAAGATCTGATATTATAAAATTATCAATATCTTCGAATAGAATTCTGGTGCACGGCAGGAAATTCGTTTACTTATAAATCAGCACATTTTCTTATGTAGGAAGTAAAAAAAAATTCTGGTTTGAAGTTGTTTGCCTTTGTAAAATATTTAAAATATAAAATACAGTGAAACCATATGCATTTTTGAACAATGAAACCTTTGTTATAAATACGATGTAAAGAAGATCTGATATGATAAAATTATAAATATCTTCGAATAGAATTCTGGTGCACTTCTGGAAATTTGTTTTCATATAAATCAGTACATTTTCTTATGTAGGAAGTAAAGAAAATTCGGTTTTGAAGTTGTTCGTCTTTGTAAAATATTAAAAATATAAAATACAGTGAAATGATCTACTCTGTTTTAACAATGAAACCTTTGTTATAAATAAGAGGTAAATGAGATGTGATATTATAAAATTTGCAATATCTTCAAATAGAATTTTGGTGCACGGCTGGAAAATCCTTTACTTATAAATCAGCACATTTTCTTATGTAGGAAGTAAAAAAAATTCGGTTTTGAAGGTGTTCGCCTTTGTAAAATATTTAAAACATAAAATACTGTGAAACGATCTACTCTGTTCCAACAATGAAACCTTTGTTATAAATACGATGTAAAGAATATCTGATATTATAAAAGTGGCAATATCTTCGAAAATAATTCTGGTGCACGGCTGGAAATTCTTTTACTTATAAATCAGCACATTTTCTTATGTACGAAGTAAAAAAATCTTCTGTTTTGAAGCTGTTCGCCTTTGTAAAATATTTAAAACATAAAAGACAGTGAAACGATCTACTCTGTTTCAACAATGAAATCTTCATTATAAGTTAGAGGTAAAGGTGATATGATATTATAAAATTTGCAATATCTTCGAATAGAATTCTGGTGCACGGCAGGTAATTCTTTTACTTATAAATCAGCACTTTTTCGTATGTAGGAAGTAAAAAAATCTGTTTTGAAGTTGTTTGCCTTTGTAAAATATTTAAAATATAAAATACAGTGAAAACATATGCATTTTTCAACAATGAAACCTTTGTTATATATACGAGGTAAAGTGGATGTGATATTATAAAATTTGCAATATCTTCAAATAGAATTCTGGTGCACTGCTGGAAATTTGTTTACTTGTAAATCAGCGCATTTTCTTATTTAGGAAGTAAATTCGGCTTTGAAGTTGTTCTACTTTCTAAAATATTAAAAATATAAAATACAGTAAAACGATCTACTCTGTTCCAACAATGAAACCTTTGTTATAAATACGATGTAAAGGAGATCTGATATTATAAAATTAGCAATATCTTCGAATAGAATTCTGGTGCACGGCTGGAAATTTGTTTTCTTATAAATCAGCACATTTTCTTATGTAGGAAGTAAAATAAATTCCGTTTTGAAGTTGTTCGCCTTTGTGAAACATTTAAAATATAAAATACTGTGAAACGATATGCATTTTTCAACAATGAAACCTTTGTTATAAATACGATGTAAAGAAGATCTGATAATATAAAAATTTCAATATCTTCGAATAATATTCTTGTGCACGGCTGGAAATTCGTTTACTTATAAATCAGCACATTTTCTTATGTAAAAAATAAAGAAAATTCGGTTTTGAAGTTGTTCGCCTTTGTAAAATATTTAAAACATAAAATACTGTGAAACGATCTACTCTGTTCCAACACTGAAATCTTTGTTAAAAATTTGATGTTAAGAAGATCTGATATTATTAAATTATCAATATCTTCGAATAGAATTCTGGTGCACGGCTGGAAATTCGTTTACTTATAAATCAGCACATTTTCTTATGTAAGAAGAAAAAAAAAATCGGTTTTGAAGTTATTCGCTTTTATAAAATATTTAAAATATAAAATGCAGTGAAACCATATGCAATTTTCAACAATGAAACCTTTGTTATAAATACGATGTAAAGAATATCTGATATTATAAAAGTGGCAATATCTTCGAAAATAATTCTGGTGCACGGCAGGTAATTCGTTTACTTATAAATCAGCACATTTTCGTATGTAGGAAGTAAAAAAAATCTGTTTTGAAGTTGTTTGCCTTTGTAAAATATTTAAAATATAAAATACAGTGAAACCATATGAATTTTTAAAAAAATAAACCTTTGTTATAAATAAGAGGTAAAGGAGATGTGATATTATAAAATGTGCAATATCTTCGAATAGAATTCTGGTGCACGGCTGGAAATTTGTTTTCTTATAAATCAGCACATTTTCTTATGTAGGAATTAAAAAAAATTCTGTTTTGAAGTTGTTCGCCTTTGTGAAATATTTAAAATATAAAATACTGTGAAACGATATGCATTTTTCAACAATCAATCCTTTGTTATAAATACGATGTAAAGAAGATCTGATATTATAAAATTATCAATATCTTCGAATAGTATTCTGGTGCACGGCTGTAAACTCGTTTACTTATAAATCAGCACATTTTCTTATGTAAAAAGTAAAAAAAATCTGTTTTGAAGTTGTTTGCATTTGTAAAATATTAAAAATATAAAATACAGTGAAACGATCTACTCTGTTCCAACAATGAAACCTTTGTTATAAATACGATGTAAAGGAGATCTGTTATTATGAATTTAACAATATCTTCGAATAGAATTCTGGTGCACGGCTGGAAATTTGTTTTCTAATAAATCAGCACATTTTCTTATGTAGGAAGTAAAATAAATTCTGTTTTGAAATTGTTCGCCATTGTGAAATATTTAAAATATAAAATACAGTGAAACGTTATGCATTTTTCAACAATGAAACCTTTGTTATAAATACGATGTAAAGAAGATCTGATATTATGAAATCATCAATATCTTTGAATAGAATTCTCGTGCACGGCAGGAAATTGGTTTTCTTATAAATCAGCACATTTTCTTATGTACGAAGAAAAAAAAATTCTGTTTTGAAGCTGTTCTTCTTTGTAAAATATTTAAAACATAACATACAGTGAAACGATCTACTCTGTTTCAACAATGAAACCTTTGTTATAAATACGATGTAAAGAATATCTGATATTATAAAAGTGGCAATATCTTCGAAAATAATTCTGGTGCACGGCTGGAAATTCGTTTACTTATAAATCAGCACATTTTCTTGTGTACGAAGTAAAAAAAAATCTGTTTTGAAGCTGTTCGCCTTTGTGAAATATTTAAAACATAAAAGACAGTGAAACGATCTACTCTGTTTCAACAATGAAATCTTTATTATAAGTTAGAGGTAAAGGTGATATGATATTATAAAATTTGCAATATCTTCGAATAGAATTCTGGTGCACGGCAGGTAATTCGTTTACTTATAAATCAGCACATTTTCGTATGTAGGAAGTAAAAAAAATCTGTTTTGAAGTTGTTTGCCTTTGTAAAATATTTAAAATATAAAATACAGTGAAACCATATGCATTTTTCAACAATGAAACCTTTGTTATAAATACGAGGTAAAGTGGATGTGATATTATAAAATTTGCAATATCTTCAATAGAATTCTGGTGCACGGCTGGAAATTTGTTTTCTTATAAATCAGCACATTTTCTTATGTAGGAAGTAAAATAAATTCCGTTTTGAAGTTGTTCGCCTTTGTGAAACATTTAAAATATAAAATACTGTGAAACGATATGCATTTTTCAACAATGAAACCTTTGTTATAAATACGATGTTAAGAAGATCTGATATTATAAAATTATCAATATCTTCGAATAGAGTTCTGGTGCACGGCTGGAATTTCGTTTACTTATAAATCAGCACATTTTCTTATGTAGGAAGTAAAAAAAAACTTCTGTTTTGAAGCTGTTCGCCTTTGTAAAATATTTAAAACATAAAAGACAGTGAAACGATCTACTCTGTTTCAACAATGAAATCTTTATAATAAGTTAGAGGTAAAGGTGATATGATATTATAAATTTTGCAACATCTTCGAATAGAATTCTGGTGCACGTGCAGAAAATTCGTTTACTTATAAATCAGCACATTTTCTTATGTAGGAATTAAAAACAAATTCGGTTTTGAAGTTGTTCGCCTTTGTAAAATATTTAAAATATAAAATACAGTGAAACGATATGCAATTTTCAACAATGAAACCTTTGTTATAAATACGATGTAAAGAATATCTGATATCATAAAAGTTGCAATATCTTCGAAAATAATTCTGGTGCACGGCTGGAAATTCGTTTACTTATAAATCAGCACATTTTCTTATGTACGAAGTAAAAAAAATTCTGTTTTGAAGCTGTTCTTCTTTGTAAAATATTTAAAACATAACATACAGTGAAACGATCTACTCTGTTTCAACAATGAAATCTTTATAATAAGTTAGAGGTAAAGGTGATATGATATTATAAATTTTGCAACATCTTCGAATAGAATTCTGGTGCACGTGCAGAAAATTCGTTTACTTATAAATCAGCACATTTTCTTATGTAGGAATTAAAAACAAATTCGGTTTTGAAGTTGTTCGCCTTTGTAAAATATTTAAAATATAAAATACAGTGAAACGATATGCAATTTTCAACAATGAAACCTTTGTTATAAATACGATGTAAAGAATATCTGATATCATAAAAGTGGCAATATCTTCGAAAATAATTCTGGTGCACGGCTGCAAATTCGTTTACTTATAAATCAGCACATTTTCTTATGTACGAAGTAAAAAAAATTCTGTTTTGAAGCTGTTCGCCTTTGTGAAATATTTAAAACATAAAAGGCAGTGAAACGATCTACTCTGTTTCAACAATGAAATCTTTGTTATAAGTGAGAGGTAAAGGTGATATGATATTATAAAATTTGCAATATCTTCGAATAGAATTCTGGTGCACGGCAGGTAATTCGTTTACTTATAAATCAGCACATTTTCGTATGTAGGAAGTAAAAAAAAATCTGTTTTGAAGTTGTTTTCCTTTGTAAAATATTTAAAATATAAAATACAGTGAAACCATATGAATTTTAAAAAAAATAAACCTTTGTTATAAATAAGAGGTAAAGGAGATGTGATATTATAAAATGTGCAATATCTTCAAATAGAATTTTGGTGCACGGCTGGAAATTCGTTTACTTATAAATCAGCACATTTTCTTATGAAGGAATTAAAAAGAATTCGGTTTTGAAGTTGTTCTACTCTGTAAAATATTAAAAATATAAAATACAGTGAAACGATCTACTCTGTTTTAACAATGAAACCTTTGTTATAAATAAGAGGTAAATGAGATGTGATATTATAAAATTTGCAATATCTTCAAATAGAATTTTGGTGCACGGCTGGAAATTCGTTTACTTATAAATCAGCACATTTCTTATGTAGGAAGTAAAAAAAATTCGGTTTTGAAGATGTTCGCCATTGTAAAGTATTTAAAACATAAAATACTGTGAAACGATCTACTCTGTTCCAACAATGAAACCTTTGTTATAAATACGATGTAAAGAAGATCTGATATGATAAAATTATCAATATCTTCGAATAGAATTCTGGTGCACTGTTGGAAATACGTTTACTTATAAATCAGCTCATTTTCTTATGTAGTAAGTAAAAAAAATGCGGTTTTGAAGTTGTTTGCCTTTGTAAAATATTTAAAATATAAAATACAGTGAAACGATATGCATTTTTCAACAATGAAACCTTTGTTATAAATAAGAGGTAAAGGAGATGTGATATTATAAAATGTGCAATATCTTCGAATAGAATTCTGGTGCACGGCTGGAAATTTGTTTTCTTATAAATCAGCACATTTTCTTATGTAGGAATTAAAAAAAATTCTGTTTTGAAGTTGTTCGCCTTTGTAAAATATTAAAAATATAAAATACAGTGAAACGATCTACTCTGTTTTAACAATGAAACCTTTGTTATAAATAAGAGTTAAAGGAGATGTGATATTATAAAATTTGCAATATCTTCAAATAGAATTTTGGTGCACGGCTGGAAAGTCGTTTACTTATAAATCAGCACATTTTCTTATGTAGGAAGTAAAATAAATTCTGTTTTGAAGTTGTTCGCCTTTGTGAAATATTTAAAATATAAAATACAGTGAAACGATATGCATTTTTCAACAATAAATCCTTTGTTATAAGTACGATGTAAAGAAGATCTGATATTATAAAATTATCAATATCTTCGAATAGTATTCTGGTGCACGGCTGGAAACTCGTTTACTTATAAAACAGCACATTTTCTTATGTAAAAAGTAAAAAAAAATCTGTTTTGAAGTTGTTTGCATTTGTGAAATGTTTAAAATATAAAATACAGTGAAACCATATGCATTTTTGAACAATGAAACCTTTGTTATAAATACGATGTAAAGAAGATCTGATATTATAAAATTATCAATATCTTCGAATAGAATTCTGGTGCACGGCAGGAAATTCGTTTACTTATAAATCAGCACATTTTCTTATGTAGGAAGTAAAAAAAATCGGATTTGAAGATGTTCTACTTTATAAAATATTAAAAATATAAAATACAGTAAAACGATCTACTCTGATCCAACAATGAAACATTTGTTATAAATACGATGTAAAGGAGATCTGATATTATAAAATTAGCAATATCTTCGAATAGAATTCTGGTGCACGGCTGGAAAATGGTTTTCTTATAAAACAGCACATTTTCTTATGTAGGAAGTAAAAAAAATTCTGTTGTAAAGTTATTCGCCTTTGTGAAATATTTAAAATATAAAATACAGTGAAATGATCTACTCTGTTCCAACAATGAAACCTTTGTTATAAATACGATGTAAAGAAGATCTGATATTATTAAATTATCAATATCTTCGAATAGAATTCTGGTGCACGGCTGGAAATTCGTTTTCTTATAAATCAGCACATTTTCTTATGTAAGAAGTAAAAAACAAAATCGGTTTTGAAGTTATTCGCTTTTATAAAATATTTAAAATATAAAATACAGTGAAACGATATGCAATTTTCAACAATGAAACCTTTGTTATAAATACGATGTAAAGAATATCTGATATTATAAAAGTGGCAATATCTTCGAAAATAATTCTGGTGCACGGCTGGAAATTCTTTTACTTATAAATCAGCACATTTTCTTATGTACGAAGTAAAAAAAACTTCTGTTTTGAAGCTGTTCGCCTTTGTAAAATATTTAAAACATAAAAGACAGTGAAACGATCTACTCTGTTTCAACAATGAAATCTTCATTATAAGTTAGAGGTAAAGGTGATATGATATTATAAAATTTGCAATATCTTCGAATAGAATTCTGGTGCACGGCAGGTAATTCTTTTACTTATAAATCAGCACATTTTCGTATGTAGGAAGTAAAAAAATCTGTTTTGAAGTTGTTTGCCTTTGTAAAATATTTAAAATATAAAATACAGTGAAAACATATGCATTTTTCAACAATGAAACCTTTGTTATAAATACGAGGTAAAGTGGATGTGATATTATAAAATTTGCAATATCTTCAAATAGAATTCTGGTGCACTGCTGGAAATTTGTTTACTTGTAAATCAGCGCATTTTCTTATTTAGGAAGTAAAAAAAATTCGGCTTTGAAGTTGTTCTACTTTCTAAAATATTAAAAATATAAAATACAGTAAAACGATCTACTCTGTTCCAACAATGAAACCTTTGTTATAAATACGATGTAAAGGAGATCTGATATTATAAAATTAGCAATATCTTCGAATAGAATTCTGGTGCACGGCTGGAAATTTGTTTTCTTATAAATCAGCACATTTTCTTATGTAGGAAGTAAAATAAATTCCGTTTTGAAGTTGTTCGCCTTTGTGAAACATTTAAAATATAAAATACTGTGAAACGATATGCATTTTTCAACAATGAAACCTTTGTTATAAATACGATGTAAAGAAGATCTGATAATATAAAAATTTCAATATCTTCGAATAATATTCTGGTGCACGGCTGGAAATTCGTTTACTTATAAATCAGCACATTTTCTTATGTAAAAAATAAAGAAAATTCGGTTTTGAAGTTGTTCGCCTTTGTAAAATATTTAAAACATAAAATACTGTGAAACGATCTACTCTGTTCCAACACTGAAATCTTTGTTAAAAATATGATGTTAAGAAGATCTGATATTATTAAATTATCAATATCTTCGAATAGAATTCTGGTGCACGGCTGGAAATTCGTTTACTTATAAATCAGCACATTTTCTTATGTAACAAGAAAAAAAAAATCGGTTTTGAAGTTATTCGCTTTTATAAAATATTTAAAATATAAAATACAGTGAAACGATATGCAATTTTCAACAATGAAACCTTTGTTATAAATACGATGTAAAGAATATCTGATATTATAAAAGTGGCAATATCTTCGAAAATAATTCTGGTGCACGGCAGGAAATTCGTTTACTTATAAATCAGCACATTTTCGTATGTAGGAAGTAAAAAAAAATCTGTTTTGAAGTTGTTTACCTTTGTAAAATATTTAAAATATAAAATACAGTGAAACCATATGCATTTTTCAACAATGAAACCTTTGTTATAAATACGAGGTAAAGTGGATATGATATTATAAAATTTGCAATATATTCAAATAGAATTCTGGTGCACGGCTGGAAATTTGTTTACTTGTAAATCAGCGCATTTTCTTATTTAGGAAGTAAAAAAAAATCGGATTTGAAGATGTTCTACTTTATAAAATATTAAAAATATAAAATACAGTAAAACGATCTACTCTGATCCAACAATGAAACCTTTGTTATGAATACGATGTAAAGGAGATCTGATATTATAAAATTAGCAATATCTTCGAATAGAATTCTGGTGCACGGCTGGAAAATGGTTTTCTTATAAAACAGCACATTTTCTTATGTAGGAAGTAAAAAAAATTCTGTTGTAAAGTTATTCGCCTTTGTGAAATATTTAAAATATAAAATACAGTGAAATGATCTACTCTGTTCCAACAATGAAACCTTTGTTATAAATACGATGTAAAGAAGATCTGATATTATTAAATTATCAATATATTCGAATAGAATTCTGGTGCACGGCTGGAAATTCGTTTACTTATAAATCAGCACATTTTCTTATGTAAGAAGTAAAAAAAAAAAATCGGTTTTGAAGTTATTCGCTTTTATAAAATATTTAAAATATAAAATACAGTGAAACGATATGCAATTTTCAACAATGAAACCTTTGTTATAAATACGATGTAAAGAATATCTGATATTATAAAAGTGGCAATATCTTCGAAAATAATTCTGGTGCACGGCTGGAAATTCGATTACTTATAAATCAGCACATTTTCTTATGTACGAAGTAAAAAAAATCTGTTTTGAAGTTGTTTGCCTTTGTAAAATATTTAAAATATAAAATACAGTGAAACCATATGAATTTTTAAAAAAATAAACCTTTGTTATAAATAAGAGGTAAAGGAGATGTGATATTATAAAATGTGCAATATCTTCAAATAGAATTTTGGTGCACGGCTGGAAATTCGTTTACTTATAAATCAGCACATTTTCTTATGAAGGAATTAAAAAGAATTCGGTTTTGAAGTTGTTCTACTCTGTAAAATATTAAAAATATAAAATACAGTGAAACGATCTACTCTGTTCCAACAATGAAACCTTTGTTATAAATACGATGTAAAGAATATCTGATATTATAAAAGTGGCAATATCTTCGAAAATAATTCTGGTGCACGGCTGGAAATTCGTTTACTTATAAATCAGCACATTTTCTTATGTACGAAGTAAAAAAAAACTTCTGTTTTGAAGCTGTTCGCCTTTGTAAAATATTTAAAACATAAAAGACAGTGAAACGATCTACTCTGTTTCAACAATGAAATCTTCATTATAAGTTGGAGGTAAAGGTGATATGATATTATAAAATTTGCAATATCTTCGAATAGAATTCTGGTACACGGCAGGTAATTCGTTTACTTATAAATCAGCACATTTTCGTATGTAGGAAGTAAAAAAAATCTGTTTTGAAGTTGTTTGCCTTTGTAAAATATTTAAAATATAAAATACAGTGAAACCACATGAATTTTTAAAAAAATAAACCTTTGTTATAAATAAGAGGTAAAGGAGATGTGATATTATAAAATGTGCAATATCTTCAAATAGAATTTTGGTGCACGGCTGGAAATTCGTTTACTTATAAATCAGCACATTTTCTTATGTAGGAAGTAAAATAAATTCTGTTTTGAAGTTGTTCGCCATTGTGAAATATTTAAAATATAAAATACAGTGAAACGATATGCATTTTTCAACACTGAAACCTTTTTTATAAATATGATTTAAAGAAGATCTGATGTTATAAAATCATCAATATCTTTTAATAGAATTCTCGTGCACGGCTGGAAATTGGTTTTCTCATAAATCAGCACATTTTCTTATGTAGGAAATAAAAAAAAATCTGTTTTGAAGTTGTTCGCCTTTGTGAAATATTAAAAATATAAAATACAGTGAAACGATCTACTCTGTTTAACAATGAAACCTTTGTTATAAATAAGAGGTAAATGAGATGTGATATTATAAAATTTGCAATATCTTCCAATAGAAATTTGGTGCACGGCTGGAAATTCGTTTACTTATAAATCAGCACATTTTCTTATGTAGGAAGTAAAAAAAAATCGGTTTTGAAGTTGTTCGCCATTGTAAAGTATTTAAAACATAAAATACTGTGAAACGATCTACTCTGTTCCAACAATGAAACCTTTGTTATAAATACGATGTAAAGAAGATCTGATATGATAAAATTATCAATATCTTCGAATAGAATTCTGGTGCACTGTTGGAAATACGTTTACTTATAAATCAGCTCATTTTCTTATGTAGTAAGTAAAAAAAATGCGGTTTTGAAGTTGTTTGCCTTTGTAAAATATTTAAAATATAAAATACAGTGAAACGATATGCATTTTTCAACAATGAAACCTTTGTTATAAATAAGAGGTAAAGGAGATGTGATATTATAAAATGTGCAATATCTTCGAATAGAATTCTGGTGCACGGCTGGAAATTTGTTTTCTTATAAATCAGCACATTTTCTTATGTAGGAATTAAAAAAATTCTGTTTTGAAGTTGTTCGCCTTTGTAAATTATTAAAAATATAAAATACAGTGAAACGATCTACTCTGTTTTAACAATGAAACCTTTGTTATAAATAAGAGGTAAAGGAGATGTGATATTATAAAATTTGCAATATCTTCAAATAGAATTTTGGTGCACGGCTGGAAAGTCGTTTACTTATAAATCAGCACTTTTTCTTATGTAGGAAGTAAAATAAATTCTGTTTTGAAGTTGTTCGCCTTTGTGAAATATTTAAAATATAAAATACAGCGAAACGATATGCATTTTTCAACAATCAATCCTTTGTTATAAATACGATGTAAAGAAGATCTGATATTATAAAATTATCAATATCTTTGAATAGTATTCTGGTGCACGGCTGGAAACTCGTTTACTTATAAATCAGCACATTTTCTTATGTAAAAAGTAAAAAAAATCTGTTTTGAAGTTGTTTGCATTTGTGAAATGTTTAAAATATAAAATACAGTGAAACCATATGCATTTTTGAACAATGAAACCTTTGTTATAAATACGATGTAAAGAAGATCTGATATTATAAAATTATCAATATCTTCGAATAGAATTCTGGTGCACGGCAGGAAATTCGTTTACTTATAAATCAGCACATTTTCTTATGTAGGAAGTAAAAAAAATTCTGGTTTGAAGTTGTTTGCCTTTGTAATATATTTAAAATATAAAATACAGTGAAACCATACGCATTTTTGAACAATGAAACCTTTGTTATAAATACGATGTAAAGAAGATCTGATATGATAAAATTATAAATATCTTCGAATAGAATTCTGGTGCACTTCTGGAAATTTGTTTTCATATAAATCAGTACATTTTCTTATGTAGGAAGTAAAGAAAATTCGGTTTTGAAGTTGTTCGTCTTTGTAAAATATTAAAAATATAAAATACAGTGAAATGATCTACTCTGTTTTAACAATGAAACCTTTGTTATAAATAAGAGGTAAATGAGATGTGATATTATAAAATTTGCAATATCTTCAAATAGAATTTTGGTGCACGGCTGGAAATTCCTTTACTTATAAATCAGTACATTTTCTTATGTAGGAAGTAAAGAAAATTCGGTTTTGAAGTTGTTCGTCTTTGTAAAATATTAAAAATATAAAATACAGTGAAATGATCTACTCTGTTTTAACAATGAAACCTTTGTTATAAATAAGAGGTAAATGAGATGTGATATTATAAAATTTGCAATATCTTCAAATAGAATTCTGGTGCACGGCTGGAATTTCGTTTACTTATAAATCAGCACATTTTCTTATGTAGGAAGTAAAAAAAATCTGTTTTGAAGTTGTTTGCCTTTGTGAAGTATTTAAAATATAAAATACAGTGAAACCATATGCATTTTTCAACAATGAAACCTTTGTGATAAATACGAGGTAAAGTGGATGTAATATTATAAAATTTGCAATATCTTCAAATAGAATTCTGGTGCACGGCTGGAATTTCGTTTACTTATAAATCAGCACATTTTCTTATGTAGGAAGTAAAAAAAATCTGTTTTGAAGTTATTTGCCTTTGTGAAATATTTAAAATATAAAATACAGTGAAACGTTATGCATTTTTCAACAATGAAACCTTTGTTATAAATACGATGTAAAGAAGATCTGATATGATAAAATTATCAATATCTTCGAATAGAATTCTGGTGCACTGTAGGAAATACGTTTACTTATAAATCAGCTCATTTTCTTATGTAGTAAGTAAAAAAAATGCGGTTTTGACGTTGTTTGTCTTTGTACAATATTTAAAATATAAAATACAGTGAAACCATATGCATTTTTCAACAATGAAACCTTTGTTATAAATAAGAGGTAAAGGAGATGTGATATTATAAAATGTGCAATATCTGCGAATAGAATTCTGGTGCACGGCTGGAAATTTGTTTTCTGATAAATCAGCACATTTTCTTATGTAGGAAGTAAAAAAAATTCTGTTTTGAAGTTGTTCGCCTTTGTAAAATATTAAAAATATAAAATACAGTGAAACGATCTACTCTGTATTAACAATGAAACCTTTGTTATAAATAAGAGGTAATCGAGATGTGATATTATAAAATTTGCAATATCTTCAAATAGAATTTTGGTGCACGGCTGGAAAGTCGTTTACTTATAAACCAGCACATTTTCTTATGTAGGAAGTAAAATAAATTCTGTTTTGAAGTTGTTCGCCCTTGTGAAATATTTAAAATATAAAATACAGTGAAACGATATGCATTTTTCAACAATGAAACCTATGTTATAAATACGAGGTAAAGTGGATATGATATTATAAAATTTGCAATATATTCAAATAGAATTCTGGTGCACGGCTGGAAATTTGTTTACGTGTAAATCAGCGCATTTTCTTATTTAGGAAGTAAAAAAAAATCGGATTTGAAGATGTTCTACTTTATAAAATATTAAAAATATAAAATACAGTAAAACGATCTACTCTGATCCAACAATGAAACCTTTGTTATGAATACGATGTAAAGGAGATCTGATATTATAAAATTAGCAATATCTTCGAATAGAATTCTGGTGTACGGCTGGAAAATGGTTTTCTTATAAAACAGCACATTTTCTTATGTAGGAAGTAAAAAAAATTCTGTTGTAAAGTTATTCGCCTTTGTGAAATATTTAAAATATAAAATACAGTGAAATGATCTACTCTGTTCCAACAATGAAAAATTTGTTATAAATACGATGTAAAGAAGATCTGATATTATTAAATTATCAATATCTTCGAATAGAATTCTGGTGCACGGCTGGAAATTCGTTTACTTATAAATCAGCACATTTTCTTATGTAAGAAGTAAAAAAAAAAAAATCGGTTTTGAAGTTATTCGCTTTTATAAAATATTTAAAATATAAAATACAGTGAAACGATATGCAATTTTCAACAATGAAACCTTTGTTATAAATACGATGTAAAGAATATCTGATATTATAAAAGTGGCAATATCTTCGAAAATAATTCTGGTGCACGGCTGGAAATTCGTTTACTTATAAATCAGCACATTTTCTTATGTACGAAGTAAAAAAAAACTTCTGTTTTGAAGCTGTTCGCTTTTGTAAAATATTTAAAACATAAAAGACAGTGAAACGATCTACTCTGTTTCAACAATGAAATCTTCATTATAAGTTGGAGGTAAAGGTGATATGATATTATAAAATTTGCAATATCTTCGAATAGAATTCTGGTGCACGGCAGGTAATTCGTTTACTTATAAATCAGCACATTTTCGTATGTAGGAAGTAAAAAAAATCTGTTTTGAAGTTGTTTGCCTTTGTAAAATATTTAAAATATAAAATACAGTGAAACCATATGAATTTTAAAAAAAATAAACCTTTGTTATAAATAAGAGGTAAAGGAGATGTGATATTATAAAATGTGCAATATCTTCAAATAGAATTTTGGTGCACGGCTGGAAATTCGTTTACTTATAAATCAGCACATTTTCTTATGAAGGAATTAAAAAGAATTCGGTTTTGAAGTTGTTCTACTCTGTAAAATATTAAAAATATAAAATACAGTGAAACGATCTACTCTGTTCCAACAATGAATCCTTTGTTATAAATACGATGTAAAGGAGATCTGATATTATAAATTTAGCAATATCTTCGAATAGAATTCTGGTGCACGGCTGGAAATTTGTTTTCTTATAAATCAGCACATTTTCTTATGTAGGAAGTAAAATAAATTCTGTTTTGAAGTTGTTCGCCATTGTGAAATATTAAAAATATAAAATACAGTGAAACGATCTACTCTGTTTAACAATGAAACCTTTGTTATAAATAAGAGGTAAATGAGATGTGATATTATAAAATTTGCAATATCTTCCAATAGAAATTTGGTGCACGGCTGGAAATTCGTTTACTTATAAATCAGCACATTTTCTTATGTAGGAAGTAAAAAAAAATCGGTTTTGAAGTTGTTCGCCATTGTAAAGTATTTAAAACATAAAATACTGTGAAACGATCTACTCTGTTCCAACAATGAAACCTTTGTTATAAATACGATGTAAAGAAGATCTGATATGATAAAATTATCAATATCTTCGAATAGAATTCTGGTGCACTGTTGGAAATACGTTTACTTATAAATCAGCTCATTTTCTTATGTAGTAAGTAAAAAAAATGCGGTTTTGAAGTTGTTTGCCTTTGTAAAATATTTAAAATATAAAATACAGTGAAACGATATGCATTTTTCAACAATGAAACCTTTGTTATAAATAAGAGGTAAAGGAGATGTGATATTATAAAATGTGCAATATCTTCGAATAGAATTCTGGTGCACGGCTGGAAATTTGTTTTCTTATAAATCAGCACATTTTCTTATGTAGGAATTAAAAAAATTCTGTTTTGAAGTTGTTCGCCTTTGTAAATTATTAAAAATATAAAATACAGTGAAACGATCTACTCTGTTTTAACAATGAAACCTTTGTTATAAATACGATGTAAAGAAGATCTGATATTATAAAATTATCAATATCTTTGAATAGTATTCTGGTGCACGGCTGGAAACTCGTTTACTTATAAATCAGCACATTTTCTTATGTAAAAAGTAAAAAAAATCTGTTTTGAAGTTGTTTGCATTTGTGAAATGTTTAAAATATAAAATACAGTGAAACCATATGCATTTTTGAACAATGAAACCTTTGTTATAAATACGATGTAAAGAAGATCTGATATTATAAAATTATCAATATCTTCGAATAGAATTCTGGTGCACGGCAGGAAATTCGTTTACTTATAAATCAGCACATTTTCTTATGTAGGAAGTAAAAAAAATTCTGGTTTGAAGTTGTTTGCCTTTGTAATATATTTAAAATATAAAATACAGTGAAACCATACGCATTTTTGAACAATGAAACCTTTGTTATAAATACGATGTAAAGAAGATCTGATATGATAAAATTATAAATATCTTCGAATAGAATTCTGGTGCACTTCTGGAAATTTGTTTTCATATAAATCAGTACATTTTCTTATGTAGGAAGTAAAGAAAATTCGGTTTTGAAGTTGTTCGTCTTTGTAAAATATTAAAAATATAAAATACAGTGAAATGATCTACTCTGTTTTAACAATGAAACCTTTGTTATAAATAAGAGGTAAATGAGATGTGATATTATAAAATTTGCAATATCTTCAAATAGAATTTTGGTGCACGGCTGGAAATTCCTTTACTTATAAATCAGTACATTTTCTTATGTAGGAAGTAAAGAAAATTCGGTTTTGAAGTTGTTCGTCTTTGTAAAATATGAAAAATATAAAATACAGTGAAATGATCTACTCTGTTTTAACAATGAAACCTTTGTTATAAATAAGAGGTAAATGAGATGTGATATTATAAAATTTGCAATTACTTCAAATAGAATTCTGGTGCACGGCTGGAATTTCGTTTACTTATAAATCAGCACATTTTCTTATGTAGGAAGTAAAAAAAATCTGTTTTGAAGTTGTTTGCCTTTGTGAAGTATTTAAAATATAAAATACAGTGAAACCATATGCATTTTTCAACAATGAAACCTTTGTTATAAATACGAGGTAAAGTGGATGTAATATTATAAAATTTGCAATATCTTCAAATAGAATTCTGGTGCACGGCTGGAATTTCGTTTACTTATAAATCAGCACATTTTCTTATGTAGGAAGTAAAAAAAATCTGTTTTGAAGTTATTTGCCTTTGTGAAATATTTAAAATATAAAATACAGTGAAACGTTATGCATTTTTCAACAATGAAACCTTTGTTATAAATACGATGTAAAGAAGATCTGATATGATAAAATTATCAATATCTTCGAATAGAATTCTGGTGCACTGTAGGAAATACGTTTACTTATAAATCAGCTCATTTTCTTATGTAGTAAGTAAAAAAAATGCGGTTTTGAAGTTGTTTGTCTTTGTACAATATTTAAAATATAAAATACAGTGAAACCATATGCATTTTTCAACAATGAAACCTTTGTTATAAATAAGAGGTAAAGGAGATGTGATATTATAAAATGTGCAATATCTGCGAATAGAATTCTGGTGCACGGCTGGAAATTTGTTTTCTGATAAATCAGCACATTTTCTTATGTAGGAAGTAAAAAAAATTCTGTTTTGAAGTTGTTCGCCTTTGTAAAATATTAAAAATATAAAATACAGTGAAACGATCTACTCTGTATTAACAATGAAACCTTTGTTATAAATAAGAGGTAATCGAGATGTGATATTATAAAATTTGCAATATCTTCAAATAGAATTTTGGTGCACGGCTGGAAAGTCGTTTACTTATAAACCAGCACATTTTCTTATGTAGGAAGTAAAATAAATTCTGTTTTGAAGTTGTTCGCCCTTGTGAAATATTTAAAATATAAAATACAGTGAAACGATATGCATTTTTCAACAATGAAACCTATGTTATAAATACGAGGTAAAGTGGATATGATATTATAAAATTTGCAATATATTCAAATAGAATTCTGGTGCACGGCTGGAAATTTGTTTACGTGTAAATCAGCGCATTTTCTTATTTAGGAAGTAAAAAAAAATCGGATTTGAAGATGTTCTACTTTATAAAATATTAAAAATATAAAATACAGTAAAACGATCTACTCTGATCCAACAATGAAACCTTTGTTATGAATACGATGTAAAGGAGATCTGATATTATAAAATTAGCAATATCTTCGAATAGAATTCTGGTGTACGGCTGGAAAATGGTTTTCTTATAAAACAGCACATTTTCTTATGTAGGAAGTAAAAAAAATTCTGTTGTAAAGTTATTCGCCTTTGTGAAATATTTAAAATATAAAATACAGTGAAATGATCTACTCTGTTCCAACAATGAAAAATTTGTTATAAATACGATGTAAAGAAGATCTGATATTATTAAATTATCAATATCTTCGAATAGAATTCTGGTGCACGGCTGGAAATTCGTTTACTTATAAATCAGCACATTTTCTTATGTAAGAAGTAAAAAAAAAAAAATCGGTTTTGAAGTTATTCGCTTTTATAAAATATTTAAAATATAAAATACAGTGAAACGATATGCAATTTTCAACAATGAAACCTTTGTTATAAATACGATGTAAAGAATATCTGATATTATAAAAGTGGCAATATCTTCGAAAATAATTCTGGTGCACGGCTGGAAATTCGTTTACTTATAAATCAGCACATTTTCTTATGTACGAAGTAAAAAAAAACTTCTGTTTTGAAGCTGTTCGCTTTTGTAAAATATTTAAAACATAAAAGACAGTGAAACGATCTACTCTGTTTCAACAATGAAATCTTCATTATAAGTTGGAGGTAAAGGTGATATGATATTATAAAATTTGCAATATCTTCGAATAGAATTCTGGTGCACGGCAGGTAATTCGTTTACTTATAAATCAGCACATTTTCGTATGTAGGAAGTAAAAAAAATCTGTTTTGAAGTTGTTTGCCTTTGTAAAATATTTAAAATATAAAATACAGTGAAACCATATGAATTTTAAAAAAAATAAACCTTTGTTATAAATAAGAGGTAAAGGAGATGTGATATTATAAAATGTGCAATATCTTCAAATAGAATTTTGGTGCACGGCTGGAAATTCGTTTACTTATAAATCAGCACATTTTCTTATGAAGGAATTAAAAAGAATTCGGTTTTGAAGTTGTTCTACTCTGTAAAATATTAAAAATATAAAATACAGTGAAACGATCTACTCTGTTCCAACAATGAATCCTTTGTTATAAATACGATGTAAAGGAGATCTGATATTATAAATTTAGCAATATCTTCGAATAGAATTCTGGTGCACGGCTGGAAATTTGTTTTCTTATAAATCAGCACATTTTCTTATGTAGGAAGTAAAATAAATTCTGTTTTGAAGTTGTTCGCCATTGTGAAATATTAAAAATATAAAATACAGTGAAACGATCTACTCTGTTTAACAATGAAACCTTTGTTATAAATAAGAGGTAAATGAGATGTGATATTATAAAATTTGCAATATCTTCCAATAGAAATTTGGTGCACGGCTGGAAATTCGTTTACTTATAAATCAGCACATTTTCTTATGTAGGAAGTAAAAAAAAATCGGTTTTGAAGTTGTTCGCCATTGTAAAGTATTTAAAACATAAAATACTGTGAAACGATCTACTCTGTTCCAACAATGAAACCTTTGTTATAAATACGATGTAAAGAAGATCTGATATGATAAAATTATCAATATCTTCGAATAGAATTCTGGTGCACTGTTGGAAATACGTTTACTTATAAATCAGCTCATTTTCTTATGTAGTAAGTAAAAAAAATGCGGTTTTGAAGTTGTTTGCCTTTGTAAAATATTTAAAATATAAAATACAGTGAAACGATATGCATTTTTCAACAATGAAACCTTTGTTATAAATAAGAGGTAAAGGAGATGTGATATTATAAAATGTGCAATATCTTCGAATAGAATTCTGGTGCACGGCTGGAAATTTGTTTTCTTATAAATCAGCACATTTTCTTATGTAGGAATTAAAAAAATTCTGTTTTGAAGTTGTTCGCCTTTGTAAATTATTAAAAATATAAAATACAGTGAAACGATCTACTCTGTTTTAACAATGAAACCTTTGTTATAAATAAGAGGTAAAGGAGATGTGATATTATAAAATTTGCAATATCTTCAAATAGAATTTTGGTGCACGGCTGGAAAGTCGTTTACTTATAAATCAGCACATTTTCTTATGTAGGAAGTAAAATAAATTCTGTTTTGAAGTTGTTCGCCTTTGTGAAATATTTAAAATATAAAATACAGTGAAACGATATGCATTTTTCAACAATCAATCCTTTGTTATAAATACGATGTAAAGAAGATCTGATATTATAAAATTATCAATATCTTCGAATAGTATTCTGGTGCACGGCTGGAAATTCGTTTACTTATAAATCAGCACATTTTCTTATGTAGGAAGTAAAAAAAATTCTGGTTTGAAGTTGTTTGCCTTTGTAATATATTTAAAATATAAAATACAGTGAAACCATATGCATTTTTGAACAATGAAACCTTTGTTATAAATACGATGTAAAGAAGATCTGATATGATAAAATTATCAATATCTTCGAATAGAATTCTGGTGAACAGCTGGAAATTCGTTTATTTATAAATCAGCACATTTTCTTATGTACGAAGTAAAAAAAAATTCTGTTTTGAAGCTGTTCGCCTTTGTAAAATATTTAAAACATAAAATACAGTGAAACGATCTACTCTGTTTCAACAATGAAATCTTTGTTATAAATACGATGTAAAGAAGATCTGATATTATAAAATTATCAATATCTTCGAATAGAATTCTGGTGAACAGCTGGAAATTCGTTTATTTATAAATCAGCACATTTTCTTATGTACGAAGTAAAAAAAAATTCTGTTTTGAAGCTGTTCGCCTTTGTAAAATATTTAAAACATAAAATACAGTGAAACGATCTACTCTGTTTCAACAATGAAATCTTTGTTATACGTTAGAGGTAAAGTGGATGTAATATTATAAAATTTGCAATATCTTCAAATAGAATTCTGGTGCACGGCTGGAATTTCGTTTACTTATAAATCAGCACATTTTCTTATGTAGGAAGTAAAAAAAATCTGTTTTGAAGTTGTTTGCCTTTGTGAAGTATTTAAAATATAAAATACAGTGAAACCATATGCATTTTTCAACAATGAAACCTTTGTTATAAATACGAGGTAAAGTGGATGTAATATTATAAAATTTGCAATATCTTCAAATAGAATTCTGGTGCACGGCTGGAATTTCGTTTACTTATAAATCAGCACATTTTCTTATGTAGGAAGTAAAAAAAATCTGTTTTGAAGTTGTTTGCCTTTGTGAAATATTTAAAATATAAAATACAGTGAAACGTTATGCATTTTTCAACAATGAAACCTTTGTTATAAATACGATGTAAAGAAGATCTGATATGATAAAATTATCAATATCTTCGAATAGAATTCTGGTGCACTGTAGGAAATACGTTTACTTATAAATCAGCTCATTTTCTTATGTAGTAAGTAAAAAAAATGCGGTTTTGAAGTTGTTTGTCTTTGTAAAATATTTAAAATATAAAATACAGTGAAACCATATGCATTTTTCAACAATGAAACCTTTGTTATAAATAAGAGGTAAAGGAGATGTGATATTATAAAATGTGCAATATCTGCGAATAGAATTCTGGTGCACGGCTGGAAATTTGTTTTCTTATAAATCAGCACATTTTCTTATGTATGAAGTAAAAAAAATTCTGTTTTGAAGTTGTTCGCCTTTGTAAAATATTAAAAATATAAAATACAGTGAAACGATCTACTCTGTATTAACAATGAAACCTTTGTTATAAATAAGAGGTAATCGAGATGTGATATTATAAAATTTGCAATATCTTCAAATAGAATTTTGGTGCACGGCTGGAAAGTCGTTTACTTATAAACCAGCACTTTTTCTTATGTAGGAAGTAAAATAAATTCTGTTTTGAAGTTGTTCGCCTTTGTGAAATATTTAAAATATAAAATACAGTGAAACGATATGCATTTTTCAACAATTAATCCTTAGTTATAAATACGATGTAAAGAAGATCTGATATTATAAAATTATCAATATCTTCGAATAGTATTCTGGTGCACGACTGGAAATTCCTTTACTTATAAATCAGCACATTTTCTTATGTAGGAAGTAAAAAAAATTCTGGTTTGAAGTTGTTTGCCTTTGTAAAATATTTAAAATATAAAATACAGTGAAACCATATGCATTTTTGAACAATGAAACCTTTGTTATAAATACGATGTAAAGAAGATCTGATATGATAAAATTATAAATATCTTCGAATAGAATTCTGGTGCACTGCTGGAAATTTGTTTTCTTATAAATCAGTACATCTTCTTATGTAGGAAGTAAAGAAAATTCGGTTTTGAAGTTGTTCGCCTTTGCAAAATATTAAAAATATAAAATACAGTGAAATCATCTACTCTGTTTTAACAATGAATCCTTTGTTATAAATAAGAGGTAAATGAGATGTGATATTATAAAATTTGCAATATCTTCAAATAGAATTTTGGTGCACGGCTGGAAATTCCTTTACTTATAAATCAGCACATTTTCTTATGTAGGAAGTAAAAAAAATTCGGTTTTGAAGTTGTTCGCCTTTGTAAAATATTTAAAACATAAAATACTGTGAAACGATCTACTCTGTTCCAACAATGAAACCTTTGTTATAAATACGATGTAAAGAAGATCTGATATTATAAAATTATCAATATCTTCGAATAGAATTCTGGTGCACGGCAGGAAATTCGTTTACTTATAAATCAGCACATTTTCGTATGTAGGAAGTAAAAAAAATCTGTTTTGAAGTTGTTTGCCTTTGTAAAATATTTAAAATATAAAATACAGTGAAACCATATGCATTTTTCAACAATGAAACCTTTGTTATAAATACGAGGTAAAGTGGATGTAATATTATAAAATTTGCAATATCTTCAAATAGAATTCTGGTGCACGGCTGGAATTTCGTTTACTTATAAATCAGCACATTTTCTTATGTAGGAAGTAAAAAAAATCTGTTTTGAAGTTGTTTGCCTTTGTGAAATATTTAAAATATAAAATACAGTGAAACGTTATGCATTTTTCAACAATGAAACCTTTGTTATAAATATGATGTAAAGAAGATCTGATATGATAAAATTATCAATATCTTCAAATCGAATTCTGGTGCACTGTTGGAAATACGTTTACTTATAAATCAGCTCATTTTCTTATGTAGTAAGTAAAAAAAAATGCGGTTTTGAAGATGTTTGCCTTTGTAAAATATTTAAAATATAAAATACAGTGAAACCATATGCATTTTTCAACAATGAAACCTTTGTTATAAATAAGAGGTAAAGGAGATGTGATATTATAAAATGTGCAATATCTGCGAATAGAATTCTGGTGCACGGCTGGAAATTTGTTTTCTTATAAATCAGCACATTTTGTTATGTAGGAAGTAAAAAAAATTCTGTTTTGAAGTTTTTCGCCTTTGTAAAATATTAAAAATATAAAATACAGTGAAACGATCTACTCTGTATTAACAATGAAACCTTTGTTATAAATAAGAGGTAATCGAGATGTGATATTATAAAATTTGCAATATCTTCAAATAGAATTTTGGTGCACGGCTGGAAAGTCGTTTACTTATAAATCAGCACATTTTCTTATGTAGGAAGTAAAATAAATTCTGTTTTGAAGTTGTTCGCCTTTGTGAAATATTTAAAATATAAAATACAGTGAAACGATATGCATTTTTCAACAATGAATCCTTTGTTATAAATACGATGTAAAGAAGATCTGATATTATAAAATTATCAATATCTTCGAATAGTATTCTGGTGCACGGCTGGAAATTCGTTTACTTATAAATCAGCACATTTTCTTATGTAAAAAGTAAAAAAAATCTGTTTTGAAGTTGTTTGCATTTGTGAAATATTTAAAATATAAAATACAATGAAACCATATGCATTTTTGAACAATGAAACCTTTGTTATAAATACGATGTAAAGAAGATCTGATATTATAAAATTTGCAATATCTTCGAATAGAATTCTGGTGCACGGCTGGAAATTGGTTTTCTTATAAATCAGCACATTCTCTTATGTAGGAAGTAAAAAAAATTCTGTTTTGAAGTTGTTCGCTTTTGTAAAATATTTAAAACGTAAAATACTGTGAAACGATCTACTCTGCTCCAACAACAAATATTTAAAATATAAAATAGAGTGAAACGTTATGCATTTTTCAACAATGAAACCTTTGTTGTAAATACGATGTAAAGAAGATCTGATATTATAAAATCATCAATATCTTTGAATGGAATTCTCGTGCACGGCTGGAATTTGGTTTTCTTATAAATCAGCACATTCTCTTATGTAGGAAGTAAAAAAAAATTCTGTTTTGAAGTTGTTCGCTTTTGTAAAATATTTAAAACATAAAAGACAGTGAAACGATCTACTCTGTTTCAACAATGAAATCTTCATTATAAGTTAGAGGTAAAGGTGATATGATATTATAAAATTTGCAATATCTTCGAATAGAATTCTGGTGCACGGCAGCAAATGCGTTTACTTATAAATCAGCACATTTTCTTATGTAGGAAGTAAAAAAACAAAAAATCTGTTTTGAAGTTCTTCGCGTTTGTAAAATATTTAAAACATAAAATACTGTGAAACAATCTACTCTGTTTCAACAATGAAACCTTTGTTATAAATACGAGTTAAAGAAGATCTGATATTATAAAATTTGCAATATCTTCCAATAGAATTCTGGTGCACGGCTGGAAATTCGTTTACTTATAAATCAGCACATTTTCTTATGTACGAAGTAAAAAAAAATTCTGTTTTGAAGTTGTTCGCCTTTGTAAAATATTTAAAACATAAAATACAGTGAAACGATCTACTCTGTTTCAGCAATGAAATCTTTGTTATATATAAGAGGTAAAGGAGACTTGATATTATAAAATTTGCAATATCTTCCAATAGAATTCTGGTGCACGGCAGCAAATGCGTTTACTTATAAATCAGCACATTTTCTTATGTACGAAGTAAAAATAAAAGTCGGTTTTTCAGTTGTTCGCCTTTGTAAAATATTTAAAACATAAAATACAGTGAAACGATCTACTCTGTTTGAACAATGAAATCTTTGTTATAAATAAGAGCTAAAGGAGATGTGATATTATAAAAATTGCAATATCTTCGAATAGAATTCTGGTGCACAGCAGGAGTTTCGTTTACTTATAAATCAGCACATTTTCTTATGTAGGAAGTAAAAAAATTCGGTTTTGAAGATGTTCGCCTTGGTGAAATATTTAAAATACAAAATACAGTGAAACCATATGCATTTTTCAACAATGAAACCTTTGTTATAAATACGAGGTAAAGTGGATGTGATATTATAATATTTGCAATATCTTCGAATAGAATTCTGGTGCACGGCTGGAAATTGGTTTTCTTATAAATCAGCACATTCTCTTATGTAGGAAGTAAAAAAAAAATTCTGTTTTGAAGTTGTTCGCCTTTGTAAAATATTTAAAACATAAAATACAGTGAAACGATCTACTCTGTTTCAACAATGAAACCTTTGTTATATATAAGAGGTAAAGGAGACTTGATATTATAAAATTTGCAATATCTTCCAATAGAATTCTGGTGCACGGCTGGAAATTCGTTTACATATAAATCAGCACATTTTCTTATGTAGGAAGTAAAAAAAATCTGTTTTGAAGTTGTTTGCCTTTGTGAAGTATTTAAAATATAAAATACAGTGAAACCATATGCATTTTTCAACAATGAAACCTTTGTTATAAATACGAGGTAAAGTGGATGTAATATTATAAAATTTGCAATATCTTCAAATAGAATTCTGGTGCACGGCTGGAATTTCGTTTACTTATAAATCAGCACATTTTCTTATGTAGGAAGTAAAAAAAATCTGTTTTGAAGTTGTTTGCCTTTGTGAAATATTTAAAATATAAAATACAGTGAAACGTTATGCATTTTTCAACAATGAAACCTTTGTTATAAATACGATGTAAAGAAGATCTGATATGATAAAATTATCAATATCTTCGAATAGAATTCTGGTGCACTGTAGGAAATACGTTTACTTATAAATCAGCTCATTTTCTTATGTAGTAAGTAAAAAAAATGCGGTTTTGAAGTTGTTTGTCTTTGTAAAATATTTAAAATATAAAATACAGTGAAACCATATGCATTTTTCAACAATGAAACCTTTGTTATAAATAAGAGGTAAAGGAGATGTGATATTATAAAATGTGCAATATCTGCGAATAGAATTCTGGTGCACGGCTGGAAATTTGTTTTCTTATAAATCAGCACATTTTCTTATGTAGGAAGTAAAAAAAATTCTGTTTTGAAGTTGTTCGCCTTTGTAAAATATTAAAAATATAAAATACAGTGAAACGATCTACTCTGTATTAACAATGAAACCTTTGTTATAAATAAGAGGTAATCGAGATGTGATATTATAAAATTTGCAAAATCTTCAAATAGAATTTTGGTGCACGGCTGGAAAGTCGTTTACTTATAAATCAGCACATTTTCTTATGAAGGAATTAAAAAGAATTCGGTTTTGAAGTTGTTCTACTCTGTAAAATATTAAAAATATAAAATACAGTGAAACGATCTACTCTGTTCTAACAATGAATCCTTTGTTATAAATACGATGTAAAGGAGATCTGATATTATAAATTTAGCAATATCTTCGAATAGAATTCTGGTGCACGGCTGGAAATTTGTTTTCTTATAAATCAGCACATTTTCTTATGTAGGAAGTAAAATAAATTCTGTTTTGAAGTTGTTCGCCATTGTGAAATATTTAAAATATAAAATACAGTGAAACGATATGCATTTTTCAACACTGAAACCTTTGTTATAAATATGATTTAAAGAAGATCTGATGTTATAAAATCATCAATATCTTTGAATGGAATTCTCGTGCACGGCTGGAAATTGGTTTTCTTATAAATCAGCACATTTTCTTATGTAGGAAATAAAAAAAAATCTGTTTTGAAGTTGTTCGCCTTTGTGAAATATTAAAAATATAAAATACAGTGAAACGATCTACTCTGTTTTAACAATGAAACCTTTGTTATAAATAAGAGGTAAATGAGATGTGATATTATAAAATTTGCAATATCTTCAAATAGAATTTTGGTGCACGGCTGGAAATTCGTTTACTTATAAATCAGCTCATTTTCTTATGTAGTAAGTAAAAAAAATGCGGTTTTGAAGTTGTTTGCCTTTGTAAAATATTTAAAATATAAAATACAGTGAAACGATATGCATTTTTCAACAATGAAACCTTTGTTATAAATAAGAGGTAAAGGAGATGTGATATTATAAAATGTGCCATATCTTCGAATAGAATTCTGGTGCACGGCTGGAAATTTGTTTTCTTATAAATCAGCACATTTTCTGATGCAGGAATTAAAAAAAATTTTGTTTTGAAGTTGTTCGCCTTTGTAAAATATTAAAAATATAAAATACAGTGAAACGATCTACTCTGTTTTAACAATGAAACCTTTGTTATAAACACGATGTAAAGAAGATCTGATATTATAAAATTATCAATATCTTCGAATAGTATTCTGGTGCACGGCTGGAAACTCGTTTACTTATAAATCAGCACATTTTCTTATGTAAAAAGTAAAAAAAATCTGTTTTGAAGTTGTTTGCATTTGTGAAATGTTTAAAATATAAAATACAGTGAAACCATATGCATTTTTGAACAATGAAACCTTTGTTATAAATACGATGTAAAGAAGATCTAATATTATAAAATTATCAATATCTTCGAATAGAATTCTGGTGCACTTCTGGAAATTTGTTTTCATATAAATCAGTACATTTTCTTATGTAGGAAGTAAAGAAAATTCGGTTTTGAAGTTGTTCGTCTTTGTAAAATATTAAAAATATAAAATACAGTGAAATGATCTACTCTGTTTTAACAATGAAACCTTTGTTATAAATAAGAGGTAAATGAGATGTGATATTATAAAATTTGCAATATCTTCAAATAGAATTTTGGTGCACGGCTGGAAATTCCTTTACTTATAAATCAGCACATTTTCTTATGTAGGAAGTAAAAAAAATTCGGTTTTGAAGGTGTTCGCCTTTGTAAAATATTTAAAACATAAAATACTGTGAAACGATCTACTCTGTTCCAACAATGAAACCTTTGTTATAAATACGATGTAAAGAAGATCTGATATTATAAAATTATCAATATCTTCGAATAGAATCTTGGTGAACAGCTGGAAATTCGTTTACGTATAAATCAGCACATTTTCTTATGTAGGAATAAAAAAAAAATTCTGTTTTGAAGTTGTTTGCCTTTGTGAAATATTTAAAATATAAAATACAGTGAAACGTTATGCATTTTTCAACAAACCTTTGTTATAAATACGATGTAAAGAATATCTGATATTATAAAAGTGGCAATATCTTCGAAAATAATTCTGGTGCACGGCTGGAAATTCGTTTATTTATAAATCAGCACATTTTCTTATGTAGGAAGTAAAAAAAAAATCTGTTTTGAAGTTGTTTGCCTTTGTAAAATATTTAAAATATAAAATACAGTGAAACCATATGCATTTTTCAACAATGAAACCTTTGTTATAAATACGATGTAAAGAAGATCTGATATTATAAAATTTGCAATATCTTCGAATAGAATTCTGGTGCAAGGCAGGAAATTCGTTTACTTATAAATCAGCCCATTTTCGTATGTAGGAAGTAAAAAAAAAATCTGTTTTGAAGTTGTTTGCCTTTGTAAAATATTTAAAATATAAAATACAGTGAAACCATATGCATTTTTCAACAATGAAACCTTTGTTATAAATACGAGGTAAAGTGGATGTCATATTATAAAATTTGCAATATCTTCAAATAGAATTCTGGTGCACGGCTGGAATTTCGTTTACTTATAAATCAGCACATTTTCTTATGTAGGAAGTAAAAAAAATCTGTTTTGAAGTTGTTTGCCTTTGTGAAATATTTAAAATATAAAATACAGTGAAACGTTATGCATTTTTCAACAATGAAACCTTTGTTATAAATACGATGTAAAGAAGATCTGATATGATAAAATTATCAATATCTTCAAATAGAATTCTGGTGCACTGTTGGAAATACGTTTACTTATAAATCAGCTCATTTTCTTACGTAGTAAGTAAAAAAAATGCGGTTTTGAAGTTGTTTGTCTTTGTAAAATATTTAAAATATAAAATACAGTGAAACCATATGCATTTTTCAACAATGAAACCTTTGTTATAAATAAGAGGTAAAGGAGATGTGATATTATAAAATGTGCAATATCTGCGAATAGAATTCTGGTGCACGGCTGGAAATTTGTTTTCTTATAAATCAGCACATTTTCTTATGTAGGAAGTAAAAAAAATTCTGTTTTGAAGTTGTTCGCCGTTGTAAAATATTAAAAATATAAAATACAGTGAAACGATCTACTCTGTATTAACAATGAAACCTTTGTTATAAATAAGAGGTAATCGAGATGTGATATTATGAAATTTTCAATATCTTCAAATAGAATTTTGGTGCACGGCTGGAAAGTCGTTTACTTATAAACCAGCACATTTTCTTATGTAAGAAGTAAAATAAATTCTGTTTTGAAGTTGTTCGCCTTTGTGAAATATTTAAAATATAAAATACAGTGAAACGATATGCATTTTTCAACAATTAATCCTTAGTTATAAATACGATGTAAAGAAGATCTGATATTATAAAATTATCAATATCTTCGAATAGTATTCTGGTGCACGGCTGGAAATTCCTTTACTTATAAATCAGCACATTTTCTTATGTAGGAAGTAAAAAAAATTCGGTTTTGAAGTTGTTCGCCTTTGTAAAATATTTAAAACATAAAATACTGTGAAACGATCTACTCTGTTCCAACAATGAAACCTTTGTTATAAATACGATGTAAACAAGATCTGATATTATAAAATTATCAATATCTTCGAATAGAATTCTGGTAAAGAGATGGAAATTCGTTTACGTAAAAATCAGCACATTTCCTTATGTAGGAAGTAAAAAAAAAATTCTGTTTTGAAGTTGTTTGCCTTTGTGAAATATTTAAAATATAAAATACAGTGAAACGTTATTCATTTTTCAACAATGAAACCTTTGTTATAAATACGATGTAAAGAAGATCTGATATTATAAAATTATCAATATCTTCGAATAGTATTCTGGTGCACGGCTGGAAATTCCTTTACTTATAAATCAGCACATTTTCTTATGTAGGAAGTAAAAAAAATTCGGTTTTGAAGTTGAATAAGAATATCTGATATTATAAAGGTGGCAATATCTTCGAAAATAATTCTGGTGCACGGCCCGAAATACGTTTATTTATAAATCAGCACATTTTCTTATGTACGAAGTAAAAAAAAATTCTGTTTTGAAGCTGTTCGCCTTTGTAAAATATTTAAAACATAAAATACAGTGAAACGATCTACTCTCTTTTAACAATGAAATCTTTGTTATACGTTAGAGGTAAAGATGATATGATATTATAAAATTTGCAATATCTTCGAATAGAATTCTGGTGCACGGCAGGAAATTCGTTTACTTATAAATCAGCACATTTTCTTATGTAGGAAGTAAAAAAAATTCTGGTTTGAAGTTGTTTGCATTTGTAAAATATTTAAAATATAAAATACAGGGAAACCATATGCATTTTTGAACAATGAAACCTTTTTTATAAATACGATGTAAAGAAGATCTGATATGATAAAATTATAAATATCTTCGAATAGAATTCTGGTGCACTGCTGGAAATTTGTTTTCTTATAAATCAGTACATTTTCTTATGTAGGAAATAAAGAAAATTCGGTTTTGAAGTTGTTCGCCTTTGCAAAAGATTAAAAATATAAAATACAGTGAAATGATCTACTCTGTTTTAACAATGAATCCTTTGTTATAAATAAGAGTTAAATGAGATGTGATATTATAAAATTTGCAATATCTTCAAATAGAATTTTGGTGCACGGCTGGAAATTCCTTTACTTATAAATCAGCACATTTTCTTATGTAGGAAGTAAAAAAAATACGGTTTTGAAGTTGTTCGCCTTTGTAAAATATTTAAAACATAAAATACTGTGAAACGATCTACTCTGTTCCAACAATGAAACCTTTGTTATAAATACGATGTAAAGAAGATCTGATATTATAAAATTATCAATATCTTCGAATAGAATTCTGGTGCACGGAAGGAAATTCGTTTACTTATAAATCAGCACATTTTCGTATGTAGGAAGTAAAAAAAAATCTGTTTTGAAGTTGTTTGCCTTTGTAAAATATTTAAAATATAAAATACAGTGAAACCATATGCATTTTTCAACAATAAAACCTTTGTTATAAATACGAGGTAAAGTGGATGTAATATTATAAAATTTGCAATATCTTCAAATAGAATTCTGGTGCACGGCTGGAATTTCGTTTACTTATAAATCAGCACATTTTCTTATGTAGGAAGTAAAAAAAATCTGTTTTGAAGTTGTTTGCCTTTGTGAAATATTTAAAATATAAAATACAGTGAAACGTTATTCATTTTTCAACAATGAAACCTTTGTTATAAATACGATGTAAAGAATATCTGATATTATAAAGGTGGCAATATCTTCGAAAATAATTCTGGTGCACGGCCCGAAATACGTTTATTTATAAATCAGCACATTTTCTTATGTACGAAGTAAAAAAAAATTCTGTTTTGAAGCTGTTCGCCTTTGTAAAATATTTAAAACATAAAATACAGTGAAACGATCTACTCTCTTTTAACAATGAAATCTTTGTTATACGTTAGAGGTAAAGATGATATGATATTATAAAATTTGCAATATCTTCGAATAGAATTCTGGTGCACGGCAGGAAATTGGTTTTCTTATAAATCAGCACAATCTCTTATGTAGGAAGTAAAAAAAATTCTGTTTTGAAATTGTTCGCTTTTGTAAAATATTTAAAACGTAAAATACTGTGAAACGATCTACTCTGTTCCAACAACAAATATTTAAAATATAAAATAGAGTGAAAAGTTATGCATTTTTCAACAATGAAACCTTTGTTATAAATACGATGTAAAGAAGATCTGATATTATAAAATCATCAATATCTTTGAATAGAATTCTCGTGCACGGCTGGAAATTGGATTTTTTTTATAAATCAGCACATTCTCTTATGTAGGAAGTAAAAAAAATTCTGTTTTGAAGTTGTTCGCTTTTGTAAAATATTTAAAACGTAAAATACTGTGAAACGATCTACTCTGTTCCAACAACAAATATTTAAAACATAAAATACTGTGAAACAATCTACTCTGTTTCAACAATGAAACCTTTGTTATAAATACGAGTTAAAGAAGATCTGATATTATAAAATTTGCAATATCTTCCAATAGAAATCTGGTGCACGGCTGGAAATTCGTTTACTTATAAATCAGCACATTTTCTTATGTACGAAGTAAAAAAAAATTCTGTTTTGAAGTTGTTCGCCTTTGTAAAATATTTAAAAACTAAAATACAGTGAAACGATCTACTCTGTTTCAACAATGAAATCTTTGTTATATATAAGAGGTAAAGGAGACTTGTTATTATAAAATTTGCAATATCTTCCAATAGAATTCTGGTGCATGGCAGCAAATGCGTTTACTTATAAATCAGCACATTTTCTTATGTACGAAGTAAAAATAAAAGTCGGTTTTTCAGTTGTTCGCCTTTGTAAAATATTTAAAACATAAAATACAGTGAAACGATCTACTCTGTTTGAACAATGAAATCTTTGTTATAAATAAGAGCTAAAGGAGATGTGATATTATAAAAATTGCAATATCTTCGAATAGAATTCTGGTGCACAGCAGGAGTTTCGTTTACTTATAAATCAGCACATTTTCTTATGTAGGTAGTAAAAAAATTCGGTTTTGAAGATGTTCGCCTTGGTGAAATATTTAAAATACAAAATACAGTGAAACCATATGCATTTTTCAACAACGAAACCTTTGTTATAAATACGAGGTAAAGTGGATGTGATATTATAAAATTTGCAATATCTTCGAATAGAATTCTGGTGCACGGCTGGAAATTGGTTTTCTTATAAATCAGCACATTGTCTTATGTAGGAAGTAAAAAAAATTCTGTTTTGAAGTTGTTCGCTTTTGTAAAATATTTAAAACGTAAAATACTGTGAAACGATCTCTTCTGTTCCAACAACAAATATTTAAAATATAAAATAGAGTGAAACGTTATGCATTTTTCAACAATGAAACCTTTGTTGTAAATACGATGTAAAGAAGATCTGATATTATAAAATCATCAATATCTTTGAATAGAATTCTGGTGCAGGGCTGGAAATTCGTTTACATATAAAATATAAACATTTTCAGCACATTTTCTTATGTACGAAGTAAAAAAAAAATTCTGTTTTGAAGTTGTTCGCCTTTGTAAAATATTTAAAACATAAAATACAGTGAAACGATCTACTCTGTTTCAACAATGAAACCTTTGTTATATATAAGAGGTAAAGAAGATCTGATATTATAAAATTTGCAATATCTTCTAATAGAATTCTGGTGCACGGCAGCAAATGCGTTTACTTATAAATCAGCACATTTTCTTATGTACGAAGTAAAAATAAAAGTCGGATTATCAGTTGTTTGCCTTTGTAAAATATTTAAAACATAAAATACAGTGAAATGATCTACTCTGTTTCAACAATGAAATCTTTGTTATAAATAAGAGCTAAAGAGATGTGATATTATAAAAATTGCAATATCTTCGAATAGAATTCTGGTGCATGGCAGGAGTTTCGTTTACTTATAAATCAGCACATTTTCTTATGTAGGAAGTAAAAAAATTAGGTTTTGAAGTTGTTCGATTTTGTAAAATATTAAAAATATAAATTACAGTGAAACCATATGCATTTTTCAACAATGAAATCTTTGTTATAAATACGAGGTAAATTGGATATGATATTATAAAATTTGCAATATCTTCGAATAGAATTCTGGTGCACGGCTGGAAATTGGTTTTCTTATAAATCAACACATTTTCTAATGTAGGAAGTAAAAAAACAAAAAATCTGTTTTGAAGTTGTTCGCCTTTGTAAAATATTAAAAACATAAAATACTGTGAAACGATCTACTGTGTTCCAACATTGAAACCTTTGTTATAAATACGATGTAAAGAAGATCTGATATTATAAAATTAACAATATCTTCGAATAGAATTCTGGTGAACGGCTGGAAATTCGATTACTTATAAATCAGCACATTTTCGCATGTAGGAAATAAAAAAAAATAGGTTTTGAAGTTGTTCGCTTTTGTGAAATATTTAAAATAGAAAATACAGTGAAACGATATGCAATTTTCAACAATGAAACCTTTGTTATAAATACGATGTAAAGAAGATCTGATATTATAAAAGTGGCAATATCTTCGAATAGAATTCTGGTGCACGGCAGTAATTTCGTTTACATATAAATCAGCACATTTTCTTATGTAGGAAGTAAAAAAAATTCGGTTGTGAAGATGTTCGCCTTTGTGAAATATTTAAAATACAAAATACAGTGAAACCATATGCATTTTTCAATAAAGAAACCTTTGTTATAAATACGAGGTAAAGTGGATGTGATATTATAAAATTATCAATATCTTCGAACAGAATTCTGGTGCATGGCTGGAAATTGGTTTTCTTATAAATCAACACATTCTCTTATGTAGGAAGTAAAAAAAAAAATCTGTTTTGAAGTTGTTCGCCTTTGTAAAAAATTTAAAACATAAAATACTGTGAAACGATCTACTGTGTTCCAACATTGAAACCTTTGTTATAAATACGATGTAAAGAAGATCTGATATTATAAAATTAACAATATCTTCGAATAGAATTCTGGTGAACGGCTGGAAATTCGATTACTTATAAATCAGCACATTTTCGCATGTAGGAAATAAAAAAAATTAGGTTTTGAAGTTGTTCGCTTTTGTGAAATATTTAAAATAGAAAATACAGTGAAACGATATGCAATTTTCAACAATGAAACCTTTGTTATAAATACGATGTAAAGAAGATCTGATATTATAAAAGTGGCAATATCTTCGAATAGAATTCTGGTGCACGGCAGTAATTTCGTTTACATATAAATCAGCACATTTTCTTATGTAGGAAGTAAAAAAAATTCGGTTGTGAAGATGTTCGCCTTTGTGAAATATTTAAAATACAAAATACAGTGAAACCATATGCATTTTTCAACAAAGAAACCTTTGTTATAAATACGAGGTAAAGTGGATGTGATATTATAAAATTATCAATATCTTCGAACAGAATTCTGGTGCACGGCTGGAAATTCGTTTACATATAAATCAGCACATTTTCTTATGTAGGAAGTAAAAAAATTCGGTTGTGAAGATGTTCGCCTTTGTGAAATATTTAAAATACAAATTACAGTGAAACGTTATGCATTTTTCAACAATGAAACCTTTGTTATAAATACGATGAAAAGAAGATCTGATATTATAAAATCATCAATATCTTTGAATAGAATTCTCGTGCACGGCTGGAAATTTGTTTTCTTATAAATCAGCACATTTTCTTATGTAGGAAGTAAAAAAAAATTCTGTTTTGAAGATGTTCGCCTTTGTAAAATATTTAAAACATAAAATACTGTGAAACAATCTACTCTGTTTCAACAATGAAACCTTTGTTATAAATACGAGTTAAAGAAGATCTGATATTATAAAATTTGCAATATCTTCCAATAGAATTCTGGTGCACGGCTGGAAATTCGTTTACTTATAAATCAGCACATTTTCTTATGTAACAAGTAAAAACATTTCGGTGTTGAAGTTGTTCACATTTGTGAAATATTTAAAACAAAATACAGTGAAACGATCTACTCTTTTTCAACAATGAAACCTTTGTTATAAATAAGAGGTAATGGAGATGTGATATTATAAAATTTGCAATATCTTCCAATAGAATTCTGGTAAAACGGCTGGAAATTCGATTACTCATAAATCAGCACATTTTCGCATGTAGGAAATAAAAAAAATTAGGTTTTGAAGTTGTTCGCTTTTGTGAAATATTTAAAATAGACAATACAGTGAAACGATATGCAATTTTCAACAATGAAACCTTTGTTATAAATACGATGTAAAGAAGATCTGATATTATAAAAGTGGCAATATCTTCGAATAGAATTCTGGTGCACGGCAGTAATTTCGTTTACATATAAATCAGCACATTTTCTTATGTAGGAAGTAAAAAAAAATTCGGTTGTGAAGATGTTCGCATTTGTGAAATATTTAAAATACAAAATACAGTGAAACCATATGCATTTTTCAACAAAGAAACCTTTGTTATAAATACGAGGTAAAGTGGATGTGATATTATAAAATTATCAATATCTTCGAACAGAATTTTGGTGCATGGCTGGAAATTGGTTTTCTTATAAATCAACACATTTTCTAATGTAGGAAGTAAAAAAACAAAAAATCTGTTTTGAAGTTGTTCGCCTTTGTAAAATATTAAAAACATAAAATACTGTGAAACGATCTACTTTGTTTCAACAATGAAACCTTTGTTATAAATACGAGTTAAAGAAGATCTGATATTATAAAATTATCAATATCTTCGAATAGAATTCTGGTGCACGGCTGAAAAATTCGTTTACTTTTAAATCAGCACATTTTCTTATGTAACAAGTAAAAACATTTCGGTGTTGAAGTTGTTCACCTTTGTGAAATATTTAAAACAAAATACAGTGAAACGATCTACTCTTTTTCAACAATGAAACCTTTGTTATAAATAAGAGGTAAAGGAGATGTGATATTATAAAATTTGCAATATCTTCCAATAGAATTCTGGTAAAACGGCTGGAAATTCGATTACTTATAAATCAGCACATTTTCGCATGTAGGAAATAAAAAAAATTAGGTTTTGAAGTTGTTCGCTTTTGTGAAATATTTAAAATAGAAAATACAGTGAAACGATATGCAATTTTCAACAATGAAACCTTTGTTATAAATACCATGTAAAGAAGATCTGATATTATAAAAGTGGCAATATCTTCTAATAGAATTCTGGTGCACGGCAGCAAATGCGTTTACTTATAAATCAGCACATTTTCTTATGTACGAAGTAAAAATAAAAGTCGGTTTTTCAGTTGTTCGCCTTTGTAAAATATTTAAAACATAAAATACAGTGAAACGATCTACTCTGTTTGAACAATGAAATCTTTGTTATAAATAAGAGCTAAAGGTGATATTATAAAATTTGCAATATCTTCGAATAGAATTCTGGTGCAAGGCTGGAAATTGGTTTTCTTATAAATCAGCACATTCTCTTATGTAGGAAGTAAAAAAAAATCTGTTTTGAAGTTGTTCGCTTTTGTAAAATATTTAAAACATAAAATACTGTGAAACGATCTACTCTGTTCCAACAACAAATATTTAAAATATAAAATACAGTGAAACGTTATGCATTTTTCAACAATGAAACCTTTGTTATAAATACGATGTAAAGAAGATCTGATATTATAAAATCATCAATATCTTTGAATAGAATTCTCGTGCACGGCTGGAAATTGGTTTTCTTATAAATCAGCACATTTTCTTATGTAGGAAGTAAAAAAAAATTCTGTTTTGAAGATGTTCGCCTTTGTAAAATATTTAAAACATAAAATACTGTGAAACAATCTACTCTGTTTCAACAATGAAACCTTTGTTATAAATACGAGTTAAAGAAGATCTGATATTATAAAATTTGCAATATCTTCCAATAGAATTCTGGTGCACGGCAGCAAATGCGTTTACTTATAAATCAGCACATTTTCTTATGTACGAAGTAAAAATAAAAGTCGGTTTTTCAGTTGTTCGCCTTTGTAAAATATTTAAAACATAAAATACAGTGAAACGATCTACTCTGTTTGAACAATGAAATCTTTGTTATAAATAAGAGCTAAAGAAGATGTGATATTATAAAAATTGCAATATCTTCGAATAGAATTCTGGTGCACAGCAGGAGTTTCGTTTACTTATAAATCAGCACATTTTCTTATGTAGGAAGTAAAAAAATTCGGTTTTGAAGATGTTCGCCTTGGTGAAATATTTAAAATACAAAATACAGTGAAACCATATGCATTTTTCAACAATGAAACCTTTGTTATAAATACGAGGTAAAGTGGATGTGATATTATAAAATTTGCAATATCTTCGAATAGAATTCTGGTGCACGGCTGGAAATTGGTTTTCTTATAAATCAGCACATTCTCTTATGTAGGAAGTAAAAAAAATTCTGTTTTGAAGTTGTTCGCTTTTGTAAAATATTTAAAACGTAAAATACTGTGAAACGATCTACTCTGTTCCAACAACAAATATTTAAAATATAAAATAGAGTGAAACGTTATGCATTTTTCAACAATGAAACCTTTGTTGTAAATACGATGTAAAGAAGATCTGATATTATAAAATCATCAATATCTTTGAATAGAATTCTCGTGCACGGCTGGAAATTGGTTTTCTTATAAATCAGCACATTCTCTTATGTAGGAAGTAAAAAAAATTCTGTTTTGAAGTTGTTCGCTTTTGTAAAATATTTAAAACATAAAATACTGTGAAACGATCTACTCTGTTCCAACAACAAATATTTAAAACATAAAATACTGTGAAACAATCTACTCTGTTTCAACAATGAAACCTTTGTTATAAATACGAGTTAAGAAGATCTGATATTATAAAATTTGCAATATCTTCCAATAGAATTCTGGTGCAGGGCTGGAAATTCGTTTACATATAAATCAGCACATTTTCTTATGTACGAAGTAAAAAAAAAATTCTGTTTTGAAGTTGTTCGCCTTTGTAAAATATTTAAAACATAAAATACAGTGAAACGATCTACTCTGTTTCAACAATGAAACCTTTGTTATATATAAGAGGTAAAGGAGACTTGATATTATAAAATTTGCAATATCTTCCAATAGAATTCAGGTGCACGGCTGGAAATTCGTTTACATATAAATCAGCACATATTCTTATGTAGGAAGTAAAAAAATTAGGTTTTGAAGTTGTTCGATTTTGTAAAATATTTAAAATATAAAATACAGTGAAACGATATGCATTTTTCAACAATGAAACCTTTGTTATAAATACGATGTAAAGAAGATCTGATATTATAAAATTTGCAATATCTTCTAATAGAATTCTGGTGCACGGCAGCAAATGCGTTTACTTATAAATCAGCCCATTTTCTTATGTACGAAGTAAAAATAAAAGTCGGATTATCAATTGTTTGCCTTTGTAAAATATTTAAAACATAAAATACAGTGAAATGATCTACTCTGTTTCAACAATAAAATCTTTGTTATAAATAAGAGCTAAAGACATGTGATATTATAAAAATTGCAATATCTTCGAATAGAATTCTGGTGCATGGCAGGAGTTTCGTTTACTTATAAATCAGCACATTTTCTTATGTAGGAAGTAAAAAATTTAGGTTTTGAAGTTGTTCGCTTTTGTAAAATATTAAAAATATAAATTACAGTGAAACCATATGCATTTTTCAACAATGAAATCTTTGTTATAAATACGAGGTAAATTGGATATGATATTATAAAATTTGCAATATCTTCGAATAGAATTCTGGTGCACGGCTGGAAATTGGTTTTCTTATAAATCAGCACATTCTCTTATGTAGGAAGTAAAAAAAAAAATCTGTTTTGAAGTTGTTCGCCTTTGTAAAATATTTAAAACATAAAATACTGTGAAACGATCTACTCCGTTCCAACATTGAAAACTTTGTTATAAATACGATGTAAAGAAGATCTGATATTATAAAATTATCAATATCTTCGAATAGAATTCTGGTGAACGGCTGGAAATTCGATTACTTATAAATCAGCACATTTTCTTATGTAGGAAGTAAAAAAATTAGGTTTTGAAGTTGTTCGCTTTTGTGAAATATTTAAAATACAAAATACAGTGAAACCATATTCATTTTTCAACAAAGAAACCTTTGTTATAAATACGAGGTAAAATGGATGTGATATTATAAAATTATCAATATCTTCGAATAGAATTCTGGTGCATGGCTGGAAATTGGTTTTCTTATAAATCAACACATTTTCTAATGTAGGAAGTAAAAAAACAAAAAATCTGTTTTGAAGTTGTTCGCCTTTGTAAAATATTAAAAACATAAAATACTGTGAAACGATCTACTTTGTTTCAACAATGAAACCTTTGTTATAAATACGAGTTAAAGAAGATCTGATATTATAAAATTTGCAATATCTTCGAATAGAATTCTGGTGCACGGCTGAAAAATTCGTTTACTTTTAAATCAGCACATTTTCTTATGTAACAAGTAAAAACATTTCGGTGTTGAAGTTGTTCACCTTTGTGAAATATTTAAAACAAAATACAGTGAAACGATCTACTCTTTTTCAACAATGAAACCTTTGTTATAAATAAGAGGTAAAAGAGATGTGATATTATAAAATTTGCAATATCTTCCAATAGAATTCTGGTAAAAATGCTGGAAATTCGATTACTTATAAATCAGCACATTTTCTTATGTACGAAGTAAAAAAAAATTCTGTTTTGAAGTTGTTCGCCTTTGTAAAATATTTAAAACATAAAAAAAAAGTGAAACGATCTACTCTTTTTCAACAATAAAACCTTTGTTATAAATAAGAGGTAAAGGAGATCTGATATAATTCGTAAACGTGGAAATTCGTTTACTTGTAAATCAGCACATTTTCTTATGTAGGAAGTAAAAAAACAAAAAATCTGTTTTGAAGTTGTTCGCCTTTGTAAAATATTTAAAACATAAAATACAGTGAAACAATCTACTCTGTTTCAACAATGAAATCTTTGTTATATATAAGAGGTAAAGGAGACTTGATATTATAAAATTTGCAATATCTTCCAATAGAATTCTGGTGCACGGCTGGAAATTCGTTTACTTATAAATCAGCACATTTTCTTACGTAGGAAGTAAAAAATTTAGGTTTTGAAGTTGTTCGCTTTTGTAAAATATTTAAAATATAAAATACAGTGAAACGATATGCAATTTTCAACAATGAAACCTTTGTTATAAATACGATGTAAAGAAGATCTGATATTATAAAATCATCAATATCTTTGAATAGAATTCTGGTGCACGGCTGGAAATTGGTTTTCTTATAAATCAGCACATTTTCTTATGTAGGAAGTAAAAAAAAATTCTGTTTTGAAGATGTTCGCCTTTGTAAAATATTTAAAACATAAAATACTGTGAAACAATCTACTCTGTTTCAACAATGAAACCTTTGTTATAAATACGAGTTAAAGAAGATCTGATATTATAAAATTTGCAATATCTTCCAATAGAATTCTGGTGCACGGCTGGAAATTCGTTTACTTATAAATCAGCACATTTTCTTATGTACGAAGTAAAAAAAAAATTCTGTTTTGAAGATGTTCGCCTTGGTGAAATATTTAAAATTCAAAATACAGTGAAACCATATGCATTTTTCAACAATGAAACCTTTGTTATAAATACGAGGTAAAGTGGATGTGATATTATAAAATTTGCAATATCTTCGAATAGAATTCTGGTGCACGGCTGGAAATTGGTTTTCTTATAAATCAGCACATTCTCTTATGTAGGAAGTAAAAAAAATTTTGTTTTGAAGTTGTTCGCTTTTGTAAAATATTTAAAACGTAAAATACTGTGAAACGATCTACTCTGTTCCAACAACAAATATTTAAAATATAAAATAGAGTGAAACGTTATGCATTTTTCAACAATGAAACCTTTGTTGTAAATACGATGTAAAGAAGATCTGATATTATAAAATCATCAATATCTTTGAATAGAATTCTCGTGCACGGCTGGAAATTGGTTTTCGTATAAATCAGCACATTCTCTTATGTAGGAAGTAAAAAAAATTCTGTTTTGAAGTTGTTCGCTTTTGTAAAATATTTAAAACATAAAATACTGTGAAACGATCTACTCTGTTCCAACAACAAATATTTAAAACATAAAATACTGTGAAACAATCTACTCTGTTTCAACAATGAAACCTTTGTTATAAATACGAGTTAAAGAAGATCTGATATTATAAAATTTGCAATATCTTCCAATAGAATTCTGGTTCAGGGCTGGAAATTCGTTTACATATAAATCAGCACATTTTCTTATGTACGAAGTAAAAAAAAAATTCTGTTTTGAAGTTGTTCGCCTTTGTAAAATATTTAAAACATAAAATACAGTGAAACGATCTACTCTGTTTCAACAATGAAACCTTTGTTATATATAAGAGGTAAAGGAGACTTGATATTATAAAATTTGCAATATCTTCCAATAGAATTCAGGTGCACGGCTGGAAATTCGTTTACATATAAATCAGCACATATTCTTATGTAGGAAGTAAAAAAATTAGGTTTTGAAGTTGTTCGATTTTGTAAAATATTTAAAATATAAAATACAGTGAAACGATATGCATTTTTCAACAATGAAACCTTTGGTATAAATACGATGTAAAGAAGATCTGATATTATAAAATTTGCAATATCTTCTAATAGAATTCTGGTGCACGGCAGCAAATGCGTTTACTTATAAATCAGCCCATTTTCTTATGTACGAAGTAAAAATAAAAGTCGGATTATCAGTTGTTTGCCTTTGTAAAATATTTAAAACATAAAATACAGTGAAATGATCTACTCTGTTTCAACAATGAAATCTTTGTTATAAATAAGAGCTAAAGACATGTGATATTATAAAAATTGCAATATCTTCGAATAGAATTCTGGTGCATGGCAGGAGTTCCGTTTACTTATAAATCAGCACATTTTCTTATGTAGGAAGTAAAAAATTTAGGTTTTGAAGTTGTTCGCTTTTGTAAAATATTAAAAATATAAATTACAGTGAAACCATATGCATTTTTCAACAATGAATTCTTTGTTATAAATACGAGGTAAATTGGATATGATATTATAAAATTTGCAATATCTTCGAATAGAATTCTGGTGCACGGCTGGAAATTGGTTTTCTTATAAATCAGCACATTCTCTTATGTAGGAAGTAAAAAAAAAAATCTGTTTTGAAGTTGTTCGCCTTTGTAAAATATTTAAAACATAAAATACTGTGAAACGATCTACTCTGTTCCAACATTGAAAACTTTGTTATAAATACGATGTAAAGAAGATCTGATATTATAAAATTATCAATATCTTCGAATAGAATTCTGGTGAACGGCTGGAAATTCGATTACTTATAAATCAGCACATTTTCTTATGTAGGAAGTAAAAAAATTAGGTTTTGAAGTTGTTCGCTTTTGTGAAATATTTAAAATACAAAATACAGTGAAACCATATTCATTTTTCAACAAAGAAACCTTTGTTATAAATACGAGGTAAAGTGGATGTGATATTATAAAATTATCAATATCTTCGAATAGAATTCTGGTGCATGGCTGGAAATTGGTTTTCTTATAAATCAACACATTTTCTAATGTAGGAAGTAAAAAAACAAAAAATCTGTTTTGAAGTTGTTCGCCTTTGTAAAATATTAAAAACATAAAATACTGTGAAACGATCTACTTTGTTTCAACAATGAAACCTTTGTTATAAATACGAGTTAAAGAAGATCTGATATTATAAAATTTGCAATATCTTCGAATAGAATTCTGGTGCACGGCTGAAAAATTCGTTTACTTTTAAATCAGCACATTTTCTTATGTAACAAGTAAAAACATTTCGGTGTTGAAGTTGTTCACCTTTGTGAAATATTTAAAACAAAATACAGTGAAACGATCTACTCTTTTTCAACAATGAAACCTTTGTTATAAATAAGAGGTAAAGGAGATGTGATATTATAAAATTTGCAATATCTTCCAATAGAATTCTGGTAAAAAGGCTGGAAATTCGATTACTTATAAATCAGCACATTTTCTTATGTACGAAGTAAAAAAAAATTCTGTTTTGAAGTTGTTCGCCTTTGTAAAATATTTAAAACATAAAAAAAAAGTGAAACGATCTACTCTTTTTCAACAATAAAACCTTTGTTATAAATAAGAGGTAAAGGAGATCTGATATAATTCGTAAACGTGGAAATTCGTTTACTTGTAAATCAGCACATTTTCTTATGTAGGAAGTAAAAAAACAAAAAATCTGTTTTGAAGTTGTTCGCCTTTGTAAAATATTTAAAACATAAAATACAGTGAAACAATCTACTCTGTTTCAACAATGAAATCTTTGTTATATATAAGAGGTAAAGGAGACTTGATATTATAAAATTTGCAATATCTTCCAATAGAATTCTGGTGCACGGCTGGAATTTCGTTTACTTATAAATCAGCACATTTTATTACGTAGGAAGTAAAAAATTTAGGTTTTGAAGTTGTTCGCTTTTGTAAAATATTTAAAATATAAAATACAGTGAAACGATATGCAATTTTCAACAATGAAACCTTTGTTATAAATACGATGTACAGAAGATCTGATATTACAAAATTTGCAATATCTTCTAATAGAATTCTGGTGCACGGCAGCAAATGCGTTTACTTATAAATCAGCACATTTTCTTATGTACGAAGTAAAAATAAAATTCTGTTTTGAAGTTGTTCGCTTTTGTAAAATATTTAAAACATAAAATACTGTGAAACGATCTACTCTGTTCCAACAACAAATATTTAAAATATAAAATACAGTGAAACGTTATGCATTTTTCAACAATGAAACCTTTGTTATAAATACGATGTAAAGAAGATCTGATATTATAAAATCATCAATATCTTTGAATAGAATTCTGGTGCACGGCTGGAAATTGGTTTTCTTATAAATCAGCACATTTTCTTATGTAGGAAGTAAAAAGAAATTCTGTTTTGAAGATGTTCGCCTTTGTAAAATATTTAAAACATAAAATACTGTGAAACAATCTACTCTGTTTCAACAATGAAACCTTTGTTATAAATACGAGTTAAAGAAGATCTGATATTATAAAATTTGCAATATCTTCCAATAGAATTCTGGTGCACGGCTGGAAATTCGTTTACTTATAAATCAGCACATTTTCTTATGTACGAAGTAAAAAAAAATTCTGTTTTGAAGTTGTTCGCCTTTGTAAAATATTTAAAACATAAAATACAGTGAAACGATCTACTCTGTTTCAACAATGAAACCTTTGTTATAAATAAGAGGTAAAGGAGATGTGATATTATAAAATTTGCAATATCTTCCAATAGAATTCTGGTAAAACGGCTGGAAATTCGATTACTTATAAATCAGCACATTTTCGCATGTAGGAAATAAAAAAAATTAGGTTTTGAAGTTGTTCGCTTTTGTGAAATATTTAAAATAGAAAATACAGTGAAACGATATGCAATTTTCAACAATGAAACCTTTGTTATAAATACCATGTAAAGAAGATCTGATATTATAAAAGTGGCAATATCTTCTAATAGAATTCTGGTGCACGGCAGCAAATGCGTTTACTTATAAATCAGCACATTTTCTTATGTACGAAGTAAAAATAAAAGTCGGTTTTTCAGTTGTTCGCCTTTGTAAAATATTTAAAACATAAAATACAGTGAAACGATCTACTCTGTTTGAACAATGAAATCTTTGTTATAAATAAGAGCTAAAAGTGATATTATAAAATTTGCAATATCTTCGAATAGAATTCTGGTGCAAGGCTGGAAGTTGGTTTTCTTATAAATCAGCACATTCTCTTATGTAGGAAGTAAAAAAAATTCTGTTTTGAAGTTGTTCGCTTTTGTAAAATATTTAAAACATAAAATACTGTGAAACGATCTACTCTGTTCCAACAACAAATATTTAAAATATAAAATACAGTGAAACGTTATGCATTTTTCAACAATGAAACCTTTGTTATAAATACGATGTAAAGAAGATCTGATATTATAAAATCATCAATATCTTTGAATAGAATTCTCGCGCACGGCTGGAAATTGGTTTTCTTATAAATCAGCACATTTTCTTAATGTAGGAAGTAAAAAAAAATTCTGTTTTGAAGATGTTCGCTTTTGTAAAATATTTAAAACATAAAATACTGTGAAACAATCTACTCTGTTTCAACAATGAAACCTTTGTTATAAATACGAGTTAAAGAAGATCCGATATTATAAAATTTGCAATATCTTCCAATAGAATTCTGGTGCACGGCTGGAAATTCGTTTACTTATAAATCAGCACATTTTCTTATGTACGAAGTAAAAAAAATTCTGTTTTGAAGTTGTTCGCCTTTGTAAAATATTTAAAACATAAAATACAGTGAAACGATCTACTCTGTTTCAACAATGAAACCTTTGTTATATATAAGAGGTAAAGGAGACTTGATATTATAAAATTTGCAATATCTTCCAATAGAATTCTGGTGCACGGCTGGAAATTCGTTTACATATAAATCAGCACATTTTCTTATGTAGGAAGTAAAAAAATTAGGTTTTGAAGTTGTTCGCTTTTGTAAAATATTAAAAATATAAATTACAGTGAAACCATATGCATTTTTCAAAAATGAAATCTTTGTTATAAATACGAGGTAAATTGGATATGATATTATAAAATTTGCAATACCTTCGAATAGAATTCTGGTGCACGGCTGGAAATTGGTTTTCTTATAAATCAGCACATTCTCTTATGTAGGAAGTAAAAAAAAAATCTGTTTTGAAGTTGTTCGCCTTTGTAAAATATTTAAAACATAAAATACTGTGAAACGATCTACTCTGTTCCAACATTGAAACCTTTGTTATAAATACGATGTAAAGAAGATCTGATATTATAAAATTATCAATATCTTCGAATAGAATTCTGGTGAACGGCTGGAAATTCGTTTACTTATAAATCAGCACATTTTCTTGTATATGAAGTAAAAAAAATTCGGTTGTGAAGATGTTCGCCTTTGTGAAATATTTAAAATACAAAATACAGTGAAACCATATGCATTTTTCAACAAAGAAACCTTTGTTATAAATACGAGGTAAAGTGGATGTGATATTATAAAATTATCAATATCTTCGAACAGAATTCTGGTGCATGGCTGGAAATTGGTTTTCTTATAAATCAACACATTTTCTAATGTAGGAAGTAAAAAAACAAAAAATCTGTTTTGAAGTTGTTCGCCTTTGTAAAATATTAAAAACATTAAATACTGTGAAACGATCTACTTTGTTTCAACAATGAAACCTTTGTTATAAATACGAGTTAAAGAAGATCTGATATTATAAAATTATCAATATCTTCGAATAGAATTCTGGTGCACGGCTGAAAAATTCGTTTACTTTTAAATCAGCACATTTTCTTATGTAACAAGTAAAAACATTTCGGTGTTGAAGTTGTTCACCTTTGTGAAATATTTAAAACAAAATACAGTGAAACGATCTACTCTTTTTCAACAATGAAACCTTTGTTATAAATAAGAGGTAAAGGAGATGTGATATTATAAAATTTGCAATATCTTCCAATAGAATTCTGGTAAAACGGCTGGAAATTCGATTACTTATAAATCAGCACATTTTCGCATGTATTGAAATAAAAAAAATTATGTTTTGAAGTTGTTCGCTTTTGTGAAATATTTAAAATAGAAAATACAGTGAAACGATATGCAATTTTCAACAATGAAACCTTTGTTATAAATACCATGTAAAGAAGATCTGATATTATAAAAGTGGCAATATCTTCTAATAGAATTCTGGTGCACGGCAGCAAATGCGTTTACTTAGAAATCAGCACATTTTCTTATGTACGAAGTAAAAATAAAAGTCGGTTTTTCAGTTGTTCGCCTTTGTAAAATATTTAAAACATAAAATACAGTGAAACGATCTACTCTGTTTGAACAATGAAATCTTTGTTATAAATAAGAGCTAAAGGTGATATTATAAAATTTGCAATATCTTCGAATAGAATTCTGGTGCAAGGCTGGAAATTGGTTTTCTTATAAATCAGCACATTCTCTTATGTAGGAAGTAAAAAAAATTCTGTTTTGAAGTTGTTCGCTTTTGTAAAATATTTAAAACATAAAATACTGTGAAACGATCTACTCTGTTCCAACAACAAATATTTAAAATATAAAATACAGTGAAACGTTATGCATTTTTCAACAATGAAACCTTTGTTATAAATACGATGTAAAGAAGATCTGATATTATAAAATCATCAATATCTTTGAATAGAATTCTCGTGCACGGCTGGAAATTGGTTTTCTTATAAATCAGCACATTTTCTTATGTAGGAAGTAAAAAAAAATTCTGTTTTGAAGATGTTCGCCTTTGTAAAATATTTAAAACATAAAATACTGTGAAACAATCTACTCTGTTTCAACAATGAAACCTTTGTTATAAATACGAGTTAAAGAAGATCTGATATTATAAAATTTGCAATATCTTCCAATAGAATTCTGGTGCACGGCTGGAAATTCGTTTACTTATAAATCAGCACATTTTCTTATGTAGGAAGTAAAAAAAAAATCTGTTTTGAAGTTGTTCGCCTTTGTAAAATATTTAAAACATAAAATACTGTGAAACGATCTACTCTGTTCCAACATTGAAACCTTTGTTATAAATACGATGTAAAGAAGATCTGATATTATAAAATTATCAATATCTTCGAATAGAATTCTGGTGAACGGCTGGAAATTCGTTTACTTATAAATCAGCAAATTTTCTTATGTAACAAGTAAAAACATTTCGGTGTTGAAGTTGTTCACATTTGTGAAATATTTAAAACAAAATACAGTGAAACCATATGCATTTTTCAACAATGAAACCTTTGTTATAAATAAGAGGTAAAGGAGATATGATATTATAAAATTTGCAATATCTTGCAATAGAATTCTGGTAAAACGGCTGGAAATTCGATTACTTATAAATCAGCACATTTTCGCATGTAGGAAATAAAAAAAATTAGGTTTTGAAGTTGTTCGCTTTTGTGAAATATTCAAAATAGAAAATACAGTGAAACGATATGCAATTTTCAACAATGAAACCTTTGTTATAAATACGATGTAAAGAAGATCTGATATTATAAAAGTGGCAATATCTTCGAATAGAATTCTGGTGCACGGCAGTAATTTCGTTTACATATAAATCAGCACATTTTCTTATGTAGGAAGTAAAAAAAAAATTCGGTTGTGAAGATTTTGCCTTTGTGAAATATTTAAAATACAAAATACAGTGAAACCATATGCATTTTTCAACAAAGAAACCTTTGTTATAAATACGAGGTAAAGTGGATGTGATATTATAAAATTATAAATATCTTCGAACAGAATTCTGGTGCATGGCTGGAAATTGGTTTTCTTATAAATCAACAAATTTTCTAATGTAGGAAGTAAAAAAACAAAAAATCTGTTTTGAAGTTGTTCGCCTTTGTAAAATATTAAAAACATAAAATACTGTGAAACGATCTACTTTGTTTCAACAATGAAACCTTTGTTATAAATACGAGTTAAAGAAGATCTGATATTATAAAATTATCAATATCTTCGAATAGAATTCTAGTGCACGGCTGAAAAATTCGTTTACTTTTAAATCAGCACATTTTCTTATGTAACAAGTAAAAACATTTCGGTGTTGAAGTTGTTCACCTTTGTGAAATATTTAAAACAAAATACAGTGAAACGATCTACTCTTTTTCAACAATGAAACCTTTGTTATATATAAGAGGTAAAGGAGACTTGATATTATAAAATTTGCAATATCTTCCAATAGAATTCTGGTGCACGGCTGGAAATTCGTTTACATATAAATAAGCACATTTTCTTATGTAGGAAGCAAAAAAATTAGGTTTTGAAGTTGTTCGCTTTTGTAAAATATTTAAAATATAAAATACAGTGAAACGATATGCAATTTTCAACAATGAAACCTTTGTTATAAATACGATGTAAAGAAGATCTGATATTATAAAATTTGCAATATCTTCTAATGGAATTCTGGTGCACGGCAGGAAATGCGTTTACTTATAAATCAGCACATTTTCTTATGTACGAAGTAAAAATAAAAGTCGGTTTTTCAGTTGTTCGACATTGTAAAATATTTAAAACATAAAATACAGTGAAACGATCTACTCTGTTTGAACAATGAAATCTTTGTTATAAATAAGAGCTAAAGAAGATGTGATATTATAAAAATTTCAATATCTTCGAATAGAATTCTGGTGCACGGCAGGAGTTTCGTTTACTTATAAATCAGCACATTTTCTTATGTACGAAGTAAAAAAAATTCTGTTTTGAAGTTGTTCGCCTTTGTAAAATATTTAAAACATAAAATACAGTGAAACGATCTACTCTGTTTCAACAATGAAACCTTTGTTATATATAAGAGGTAAAGGAGACTTGATATTATGAAATTTGCAATATCTTACGATAGAATTCTGGTGCACGGCTGGATATTCGTTTACTTATAAATCAGCACATTTTCTTATGTACGAAGTAAAAATAAAAGTCGGTTTTTCAGTTGTTCGCCTTTGTAAAATATTTAAAACATAAAATACAGTGAAACGATCTACTCTGTTTGAACAATGAAATCTTTGTTATAAATAAGAGCTAAAGGTGATATTATAAAAATTGCAATATCTTCGAATAGAATTCTGGTGCACGGCAGGAGTTTCGTTTACTTATAAATCAGCACATTTTCTTATGTAGGAAGTAAAAAAATTCGGTTTTGAAGATGTTCGCCTTGGTGAAATATTTAAAATACAAAATACAGTGAAACCATATGCATTTTTCAACAATGAAACCTTTGTTATAAATACGAGGTAAAGTGGATGTGATATTATAAAATTTGCAATGTCTTCGAATAGAATTCTGGTGCAAGGCTGGAAATTAGTTTTCTTATAAATCAGCACATTCTCTTATGTAGGAAGTAAAAAAAATTAGGTTTTGAAGTTGTTCGCTTTTGTGAAATATTTAAAATAGAAAATACAGTGAAACGATATGCAATTTTCAACAATGAAACCTTTGTTATAAATACGATGTAAAGAAGATCTGATATTATAAAAGTGGCAACATCTTCGAAAATAATTCTGGTGCACGGCTGGAAATTCGTTTTCTTATAAATCAGCACATTTTCTTATGTACGAAGTAAAAAAAAATTCTGTTTTGAAGTTGTTCGCCTTTGTAAAATATTTAAAACATAAAAAAAAGTGAAACGATCTACTCTTTTTCAACAATAAAACCTTTGTTATAAATAAGAGGTAAAGGAGATCTGATACAATTCTTAAACGTGGAAATTCGTTTACTTGTAAATCAGCACATTTTCTTATGTAGGAAGTAAAAAAATTAGGTTTTGAAGTTGTTCGCTTTTGTAAAATATTTAAAATATAAATTACACTGAAACCATATGCATTTTTCAAAAATGAAATCTTTGTTATAAATACGAGGTAAATTGGATATGCTATTATAAAATTTGCAATATCTTCGAATAGCATTCTGGTGCACGGCTGGAAATTGGTTTTCTTATAAATCAGCGCATTCTCTTATGTAGGAAGTAAAAAAAAAATCTGTTTTGAAGTTGTTCGCCTTTGTAAAATATATTAAAACATAAAATACTGTGAAACGATCTACTCTGTTCCAACATTGAAACCTTTGTTATAAATACGATGTAAAGAAGATCTGATATTATAAAATCATCAATATCGTTGAATAGAATTCTCGTGCACGGCTGGAAATTGATTTTCTTATAAATCAGCACATTTTCTTATGTAGGAAGTAAAAAAAAATTCTGTTTTGAAGTTGTTCGCCTTTGTAAAATATTTAAAACATAAAATACTGTGAAACAATCTACTCTGTTTCAACAATGAAACCTTTGTTATAAATACGAGTTAAAGAAGATCTGATATTATAAAATTTGCAATATCTTTCAATAGAATTCTGGTGCACGGCTGGAAATTCGTTTACTTATAAATCAGTACATTTTCTTATGTTCGAAGTAAAAAAAAATTCTGTTTTGAAGTTGTTCGCCTTTGTAAAATATTTAAAACATAAAATACTGTGAAACGATCTACTCTGTTCCAACATTGAAACCTTTGTTATAAATACGATGTAAAGAAGATCTGATATTATAAAATTATCAATATCATCGAATAGAATTCTGGTGAACGGCTGGAAATTCGTTTACTTATAAATCAGCACATTTTCTTGTATATGAAGTAAAAAAAAATCGGTTGTGAAGATGTTCGACTTTGTGAAATATTTAAAATACAAAATACAGTGAAACCATATGCATTTTTCAACAAAGAAACCTTTGTTATAAATACGAGGTAAAGTGGATGTGATATTATAAAATTATCAATATCTTCGAATAGAATTCTGGTGCATGGCTGGAAATTGGTTTTCTTATAAATCAACACATTTTCTAATGTAGGAAGTAAAAAAACAAAAAATCTGTTTTGAAGTTGTTCGCCTTTGTAAAATATTAAAAACATAAAATACTGTGAAACGATCTACTTTGTTTCAACAATGAAACCTTTGTTATAAACACGAGTTAAAGAAGATCTGATATTATAAAATTTGCAATATCTTCGAATAGAATTCTGGTGCACGACTGGAAATTGGTTTTCTTATAAATCAGCACATTTTCTTATGTAACAAGTAAAAGAAAATCGGTTTTGAAGTTGTTCGACTTTGTAAAATATTACAAATATAAAATACAGTGAAACGATCTACTCTAATCCAACAATGAAACCTTTGTTATAAATACGATGTAAAGGAGATCTGTTATTATAAATTTAACAATATCTTCGAATAGAATTCTGGTGCACGGCTGGAAATTCGTTTACTTATAAATCAGCACATTTTCTTATGTAGGAAGTAAAAAAAAATTCGGTTTTGAAGATGTTCGCCTTTGTGAAATATTTAAAATACAAAATACAGTGAAACCATATGCATTTTTCAACAATGAAACCTTTGTTATAAATACGAGGTAAAGTGGATGTGATATTATAAAATTTGCAATATCTTCGAAAATAATTCTGGTGCGCGGCTGGAAATTCGTTTACTTATAAATCAGCACATTTTCTTATGTACGAAGTAAAAAAAAATCTGTTTTGAAGTTGTTCTACTTTGTAAAATATTAAAAATATAAAATACAGTGAAACGATCTACTCTAATCCAACAATGAAACCTTTGTTATAAATACGATGTAAAGGAGATCTGTTATTATAAATTTAACAATATCTTCGAATAGAATTCTGGTGCACGGCTGGAAATTCGTTTACTTATAAATCAGCACATTTTCTTATGTAGGAAGTAAAAAAATTTAGGTTTTGAAGTTGTTCGCTTTTGTAAAATATTTAAAATAGAAAATACAGTGAAACGATAAGCAATTTTCAACAATGAAACCTTTGTTATAAATACGATGTAAAGAAGATCTGATATTATAAAAGTGGCAACATCTTCGAAAATAATTCTGGTGCACGGCTGGAAATTCGTTTACTTATAAATCAGCACATTTTCTTATGTACGAAGTAAAAAAAAGTTCTGTTTTGAAGTTGTTCGCCTTTGTAAAATATTTAAAACATAAAATACAGTGAAACGATCTACTCTTTTTCAACAATAAAACCTTTGTTATAAATAAGAGGTAAAGGAGATCTGATATAATTCGTAAACGTGGAAATTCGTTTACTTGTAAATCAGCACATTTTCTTAGGTAGGAAGTAAAAAAACAAAAAATCTGTTTTGAAGTTCTTCGTCTTTGTAAAATATTTAAAACATAAAATACTGTGAAACAATCTACCCTGTTTCAACAATGAAACCTTTGTTATAAATACGAGTTAAAGAAGATCTGATACTATAAAATTTGCAATATCTTCCAATAGAATTCTGGTGCACGGCTGGAAAATCGTTTACTTATAAATCAGCACATTTTCATATGTAGGAAGTAAAAAAATTAGGTTTTGAAGTTGTTCGCTTTTGTAAAATATTTAAAATATAAAATACAGTGAAACGATATGCAATTTTCAACAATGAAACCTTTGTTATAAATACGATGTAAAGAAGATCTGATATTATAAAATTTGCAATATCTTCTAATAGAATTCTGGTGCACGGCAGGAAATTCGTTTACTTATAAATCAGCACATTTTCTTATGTAGGAAGTAAAAAAAATTCTGTTTTGAAGTTGTTTGCCTTTGTAAAATATTTAAAATATAAAATACAGTGAAACCATATGCATTTTTCAACAATGAAACCTTTGTTATAAATACGAGGTAAAGTGGATGTGATTTTATAAAATTTGCAATATCTTCGAATAGAATTCTGGTGCACGGCTGGAAATTGGTTTTCTTATAAATCAGCACATTCTCTTATGTAGGAAGTAAAAAAAATCCTGTTTTGAAGTTGGTCGCTTTTGTAAAATATTTAAAACATAAAATACTGTGAAACGATCTACTCTGTTCCAACAAAGAAACCTTTGTTATAAATACGATGTAAAGAAGATCTGATATTATAAAATTATCAATATCTTCGAATAGAATTCTGGTGAACGGCTGGAAATTCGTTTACTTATAAATCAGCACATTTTCTTATGTAGGAAGTAAAAAAAATTCTGATATGAAGTTGTTTGCCTTTGTGAAATATTTAAAATATAAAATACAGTGAAACGTTATGCATTTTTCAACAATGAAACCTTTGTTATAAATACGATGTAAAGAAGATCTGATATTATAAAATCATCAATATCTTTGAAAATAATTCTGGTGAGCGGCTGGAAATTCATTTACTTATAAATCAGCACATTTTCTTAGTTAGTAGCGTTAGTAGTAGTTTCTTAGTAGCGAGTTCAGTTGTTCGACTTTGTAAAATATTTAAAACATAAAATACAGTGAAATGATCTACTCTGTTTCAACAATGAAATGTTTGTTATAAGTTAGAGGTAAAGGTGATATGATATTATAAATTTTGCAATATCTTCGAATAGAATTCTGGTGCACGGCAGGAAATTCGTTTACTTATAAATCAGCACATTTTGTTATGTAGGAAGTAAAAAAAAATTCTGTTTTGAAGTTGTTTGCCTTTGTGAAATATTTAAAATATAAAATACAGTGAAACGTTATGCATTTTTCAACAATGAAACCTTTGTTATAAATACGATGTATAGAAGATCTGATATTATAAAATCATCAATATCTTTGAATAGAATTCTCGTGCACGGCTGGAATTTGGTTTTCTTATAAATCAGCACATTTTCTTATGTACGAAGTAAAAAAAAATTCTGTTTTGAAGCTGTTCTTCTTTGTAAAATATTTAAAACATAACATACAGTGAAACGATCTACTCTGTTCCAACAATGAAACCTTTGTTATAAGTTAGAGGTAAAGAAGATCTGATATTATAAAATCATCAATATCTTTGAATAGAATTCTGGTGCACGGCTGGAAATTTGTTTTCTAATAAATCAGCACATTTTCTTATGTAGGAAGTAAAAAAATTCTGTTTTGAAGTTGTTCGCTTTTGTAAAATATTTAAAATAGAAAATACAGTGAAACGATAAGCAATTTTCAACAATGAAACCTTTGTTATAAATACGATGTAAAGAAGATCTGATATTATAAAAGTGGCAACATCTTCGAAAATAATTCTGGTGCACGGCTGGAAATTCGTTTTCTTATAAATCAGCACATTTTCTTATGTACGAAGTAAAAAAAAGTTCTGTTTTGAAGTTGTTCGCCTTTGTAAAATATTTAAAACATAAAATACAGTGAAACGATCTACTCTTTTTCAACAATAAAACCTTTGTTATAAATAAGAGGTAAAGGAGATCTGATATATTTCGTAAACGTGGAAATTCGTTTACTTGTAAATCAGCACATTTTCTTAGGTAGGAAGTAAAAAAACAAAAAATCTGTTTTGAAGTTCTTCGCCTTTGTAAAATATTTAAAACATAAAATACTGTGAAACAATCTACTCTGTTTCAACAATGAAACCTTTGTTATAAATACGAGTTAAAGAAGATCTGATACTATAAAATTTGCAATATCTTCCAATAGAAATCTGGTGCATGGCTGGAAATTCGTTTACTTATAAATCAGCACATTTTCTTATGTAGGAAGTAAAAAAAATTCTGATTTGAAGTTGTTTGCCTTTGTGAAATATTTAAAATATAAAATACAGTGAAACGTTATGCATTTTTCAACAATGAAACATTTGTTATAAATACGATGTAAAGAAGATCTGATATTATAAAATTATCAATATCTTCGAAAATAATTCTGGTGCACGGCTGGAAATTCATTTACTTATAAATCAGCACATTTTCTTATGTACGAAGTAAAAATAAAAGTCGGTTTTGAAAATGTTCTTCTTTGTAAAATATTTAAAACATAACATGCAGTGAAATGATCTACTCTGTTTCAACAATGAAATGTTTGTTATAAGTTAGAGGTAAAGGTGATATGATATTATAAATTTTGCAATATCTTCGAATAGAATTCTGGTGCACGGCAGGAAATTCGTTTACTTATAAATCAGCACATTTTCTTATGTAGGAAGTAAAAAAAATTCTGTTTTGAAGTTGTTTGCCTTTGTGAAATATTTAAAATATAAAATACAGTGAAACGTTATGCATTTTTCAACAATGAAACCTTTGTTATAAATACGATGTATAGAAGATCTGATATTATAAAATCATCAATATCTTTGAATAGAATTCTCGTGCACGGCTGGAAATTTGTTTTCTAATAAATCAGCACATTTTCTTAGTTAGTAGCGTTAGTAGTAGTTTCTTAGTAGCGAGTTCAGTTGTTCGACTTTGTAAAATATTTAAAACATAAAATACAGTGAAACGATCTACTCTGTTTGAACAATGAAATCTTTGTTATAAATAAGAGCTAAAGAAGATGTGATATTATAAAAATTGCAATATCTTCGAATAGAATTCTGGTGCACGGCAGGAGTTTCGTTTACTTATAAATCAGCACATTTTCTTATGTAGGAAGTAAAAAAATTCGGTTTTGAAGATGTTCGCCTTTGTGAAATATTTAAAATACAAAATACAGTGAAACCATATGCATTTTTCAACAATGAAACCTTTGTTATAAATACGAGGAAAAGTGGATGTGATATTATAAAATTCGCAATATCTTCCAAAATAATTCTGGTGCGCGGCTGGAAATTCGTTTACCTATAAATCAGCACATTTTCTTATGTAGGAAGTAAAAAAAATAGGTTTTGAAGTTGTTCGATTTGGAAAATATTTAAAATATAAAATACAGTGAAACGATATGCAATTTTCAACAATGAAACCTTTGTTATAAATACGATGTAAAGAAGATCTGATATTATAAAATTTGCAATATCTTCTAATAAAATTCTGGTGCACGGCAGGAAATTCGTTTACTTATAAATCAGCACATTTTCTTATGTAGGAAGTAAAAAAAATTCTGATATGAAGTTGTTTGCCTTTGTGAAATATTTAAAATATAAAATACAGTGAAACGTTATGCATTTTTCAACAATGAAACCTTTGTTATAAATACGATGTAAAGAAGATCTGATATTATAAAATCATGAATATCTTTGAAAATAATTCTGGTGCACGGCTGGAAATTCATTTACTTATAAATCAGCACATTTTCTTATGTACGAAGTAAAAATAAAAGTCGGTTTTGAAAATGTTCTTCTTTGTAAAATATTTAAAACATAACATGCAGTGAAATGATCTACTCTGTTTCAACAATGAAATGTTTGTTATAAGTTAGAGGTAAAGGTGATATGATATTATAAATTTTGCAATATCTTCGAATAGAATTCTGGTGCACGGCAGGAAATTCGTTTACTTATAAATCAGCACATTTTCTTATGTAGGAAGTAAAAAAAAATTCTGTTTTGAAGTTGTTTGCCTTTGTGAAATATTTAAAATATAAAATACAGTGAAACGTTATGCATTTTTCAACAATGAAACCTTTGTTATAAATACGATGTATAGAAGATCTGATATTATAAAATCATCAATATCTTTGAATAGAATTCTCGTGCACGGCTGGAATTTGGTTTTCTTATAAATCAGCACATTTTCTTATGTACGAAGTAAAAAAAAATTCTGTTTTGAAGCTGTTCTTCTTTGTAAAATATTTAAAACATAACATACAGTGAAACGATCTACTCTGTTCCAACAATGAAACCTTTGTTATAAGTTAGAGGTAAAGAAGATCTGATATTATAAAATCATCAATATCTTTGAATAGAATTCTGGTGCTAGGCTGGAAATTTGTTTTCTAATAAATCAGCACATTTTCTTATGTAGGAAGTAAAAAAAATTCTGTTTTGAAGTTGTTCGCTTTTGTAAAATATTTAAAATAGAAAATACAGTGAAACGATAAGCAATTTTCAACAATGAAACCTTTGTTATAAATATGATGTAAAGAAGATCTGATATTATAAAAGTGGCAACATCTTCGAAAATAATTCTGGTGCACGGCTGGAAATTCGTTTTCTTATAAATCAGCACATTTTCTTATGTACGAAGTAAAAAAAAGTTCTGTTTTGAAGTTGTTCGCCTTTGTAAAATATTTAAAACATAAAATACAGTGAAACGATCTACTCTTTTTCAACAATAAAACCTTTGTTATAAATAAGAGGTAAAGGAGATCTGATATATTTCGTAAACGTGGAAATTCGTTTACTTGTAAATCAGCACATTTTCTTAGGTAGGAAGTAAAAAAACAAAAAATCTGTTTTGAAGTTCTTCGCCTTTGTAAAATATTTAAAACATAAAATACTGTGAAACAATCTACTCTGTTTCAACAATGAAACCTTTGTTATAAATACGAGTTAAAGAAGGTCTGATACTATAAAATTTGCAATATCTTCCAATAGAAATCTGGTGCATGGCTGGAAATTCGTTTACTTATAAATCAGCACATTTTCTTATGTAGGAAGTAAAAAAAATTCTGATTTGAAGTTGTTTGCCTTTGTGAAATATTTAAAATATAAAATACAGTGAAACGTTATGCATTTTTCAACAATGAAACATTTGTTATAAATACGATGTAAAGAAGATCTGATATTATAAAATTATCAATATCTTCGAAAATAATTCTGGTGCACGGCTGGAAATTCATTTACTTATAAATCAGCACATTTTCTGATGTAGGAAGTAAAAAAAAATTCTGTTTTGAAGTTGTTTGCCTTTGTGAAATATTTAAAATATAAAATACAGTGAAACGTTATGCATTTTTCAACAATGAAACCTTTGTTATAAATACGATGTATAGAAGATCTGATATTATAAAATCATCAATATCTTTGAATAGAATTCTCGTGCACGGCTGGAATTTGGTTTTCTTATAAATCAGCACATTTTCTTATGTACGAAGTAAAAAAAAATTCTGTTTTGAAGCTGTTCTTCTTTGTAAAATATTTAAAACATAACATACAGTGAAACGATCTACTCTGTTCCAACAATGAAACCTTTGTTATAAGTTAGAGGTAAAGAAGATCTGATATTATAAAATCATCAATATCTTTGAATAGAATTCTGGTGCTAGGCTGGAAATTTGTTTTCTAATAAATCAGCACATTTTCTTATGTAGGAATCAAAAAAATTCTGTTTTGAAGTTGTTCGCTTTTGTAAAATATTTAAAATAGAAAATACAGTGAAACGATAAGCAATTTTCAACAATGAAACCTTTGTTATAAATACGATGTAAAGAAGATCTGATATTATAAAAGTGGCAACATCTTCGAAAATAATTCTGGTGCACGGCTGGAAATTCGTTTTCTTATAAATCAGCACATTTTCTTATGTACGAAGTAAAAAAAAGTTCTGTTTTGAAGTTGTTCGCCTTTGTAAAATATTTAAAACATAAAATACAGTGAAACGATCTACTCTTTTTCAACAATAAAATCTTTGTTATAAATAAGAGGTAAAGGAGATCTGATATATTTCGTAAACGTGGAAATTCGTTTACTTGTAAATCAGCACATTTTCTTAGGTAGGAAGTAAAAAAACAAAAAATCTGTTTTGAAGTTCTTCGCCTTTGTAAAATATTTAAAACATAAAATACTGTGAAACAATCTACTCTGTTTCAACAATGAAACCTTTGTTATAAATACGAGTTAAAGAAGATCTGATACTATAAAATTTGCAATATCTTCCAATAGAAATCTGGTGCATGGCTGGAAATTCGTTTACTTATAAATCAGCACATTTTCTTATGTAGGAAGTAAAAAAAATTCTGATTTGAAGTTGTTTGCCTTTGTGAAATATTTAAAATATAAAATACAGTGAAACGTTATGCATTTTTCAACAATGAAACATTTGTTATAAATACGATGTAAAGAAGATCTGATATTATAAAATTATCAATATCTTCGAAAATAATTCTGGTGCACGGCTGGAAATTCATTTACTTATAAATCAGCACATTTTCTTATGTACGAAGTAAAAATAAAAGTCGGTTTTGAAAATGTTCTTCTTTGTAAAATATTTAAAACATAACATGCAGTGAAATGATCTACTCTGTTTCAACAATGAAATGTTTGTTATAAGTTAGAGGTAAAGGTGATATGATATTATAAATTTTGCAATATCTTCGAATAGAATTCTGGTGCACGGCAGGAAATTCGTTTACTTATAAATCAGCACATTTTCTTATGTAGGAAGTAAAAAAAATAGGTTTTGAAGTTGTTTGCCTTTGTGAAATATTTAAAATATAAAATACAGTGAAACGTTATGCATTTTTCAACAATGAAACCTTTGTTATAAATACGATGTATAGAAGATCTGATATTATAAAATCATCAATATCTTTGAATAGAATTCTCGTGCACGGCTGGAAATTTGTTTTCTAATAAATCAGCACATTTTCTTAGTTAGTAGCGTTAGTAGTAGTTTCTTAGTAGCGAGTTCAGTTGTTCGACTTTGTAAAATATTTAAAACATAAAATACAGTGAAACGATCTACTCTGTTTGAACAATGAAATCTTTGTTATAAATAAGAGCTAAAGAAGATGTGATATTATAAAAATTGCAATATCTTCGAATAGAATTCTGGTGCACGGCAGGAGTTTCGTTTACTTATAAATCAGCACATTTTCTTATGTAGGAAGTAAAAAAATTCGGTTTTGAAGATGTTCGCCTTTGTGAAATATTTAAAATACAAAATACAGTGAAACCATATGCATTTTTCAACAATGAAACCTTTGTTATAAATACGAGGAAAAGTGGATGTGATATTATAAAATTCGCAATATCTTCCAAAATAATTCTGGTGCGCGGCTGGAAATTCGTTTACCTATAAATCAGCACATTTTCTTATGTAGGAAGTAAAAAAAATAGGTTTTGAAGTTGTTCGCTTTTGTAAAATATTTAAAATATAAAATACAGTGAAACGATATGCAATTTTCAACAATGAAACCTTTGTTATAAATACGATGTAAAGAAGATCTGATATTATAAAATTTGCAATATCTTCTAATAAAATTCTGGTGCACGGCAGGAAATTCGTTTACTTATAAATCAGCACATTTTCTTATGTAGGAAGTAAAAAAAATTCTGATATGAAGTTGTTTGCCTTTGTGAAATATTTAAAATATAAAATACAGTGAAACGTTATGCATTTTTCAACAATGAAACCTTTGTTATAAATACGATGTAAAGAAGATCTGATATTATAAAATCATGAATATCTTTGAAAATAATTCTGGTGCACGGCTGGAAATTCATTTTCTTATAAATCAGCACATTTTCTTATGTACGAAGTAAAAATAAAAGTCGGTTTTGAAAATGTTCTTCTTTGTAAAATATTTAAAACATAACATGCAGTGAAATGATCTACTCTGTTTCAACAATGAAATGTTTGTTATAAGTTAGAGGTAAAGGTGATATGATATTATAAATTTTGCAATATCTTCGAATAGAATTCTGGTGCACGGCAGGAAATTCGTTTACTTATAAATCAGCACATTTTCTGATGTAGGAAGTAAAAAAAAATTCTGTTTTGAAGTTGTTTGCCTTTGTGAAATATTTAAAATATAAAATACAGTGAAACGTTATGCATTTTTCAACAATGAAACCTTTGTTATAAATACGATGTATAGAAGATCTGATATTATAAAATCATCAATATCTTTGAATAGAATTCTCGTGCACGGCTGGAATTTGGTTTTCTTATAAATCAGCACATTTTCTTATGTACGAAGTAAAAAAAAATTCTGTTTTGAAGCTGTTCTTCTTTGTAAAATATTTAAAACATAACATACAGTGAAACGATCTACTCTGTTCCAACAATGAAACCTTTGTTATAAGTTAGAGGTAAAGAAGATCTGATATTATAAAATCATCAATATCTTTGAATAGAATTCTGGTGCTAGGCTGGAAATTTGTTTTCTAATAAATCAGCACATTTTCTTATGTAGGAAGTAAAAAAAATTCTGTTTTGAAGTTGTTCGCTTTTGTAAAATATTTAAAATAGAAAATACAGTGAAACGATAAGCAATTTTCAACAATGAAACCTTTGTTATAAATACGATGTAAAGAAGATCTGATATTATAAAAGTGGCAACATCTTCGAAAATAATTCTGGTGCACGGCTGGAAATTCGTTTTCTTATAAATCAGCACATTTTCTTATGTACGAAGTAAAAAAAAGTTCTGTTTTGAAGTTGTTCGCCTTTGTAAAATATTTAAAACATAAAATACAGTGAAACGATCTACTCTTTTTCAACAATAAAACCTTTGTTATATATAAGAGGTAAAGTAGATCTGATATAATTCGTTAACGTGGAAATTCGTTTACTTGTAAATCAGCACATTTTCTTAGGTAGGAAGTAAAAAAACAAAAAATCTGTTTTGAAGTTCTTCGCCTTTGTAAAATATTTAAAACATAAAATACTGCGAAACAATCTACTCTGTTTCAACAATGAAACCTTTGTTATAAATACGAGTTAAAGAAGATCTGATACTATAAAATTTGCAATAATTTCCAATAGAATTCTGGTGCACGGCTGGAAATTCGTTTACTTATAAATCAGCACATTTTCTTATGTAGGAAGTAAAAAAAATTCTGATTTGAAGTTGTTTGCCTTTGTGAAATATTTAAAATATAAAATACAGTGAAACGTTATGCATTTTTCAACAATGAAACATTTGTTATAAATACAATGTAAAGAAGATCTGATATTATAAAATTATCAATATCTTCGAAAATAATTCTGGTGCACGGCTGGAAATTCATTTACTTATAAATCAGCACATTTTCTTATGTACGAAGTAAAAATAAAAGTCGGTTTTGAAAATATTCTTCTTTGTAAAATATTTAAAACATAACATGCGTGAAATGATCTACTCTGTTTCAACAATGAAATGTTTGTTATAAGTTAGAGGTAAAGGTGATATGATATTATAAATTTTGCAATATCTTCGAATAGAATTCTGGTGCACGGCAGGGAATTCGTTTACTTATAAATCAGCACATTTTCTGATGTAGGAAGTAAAAAAAAATTCTGTTTTGAAGTTGTTTGCCTTTGTGAAATATTTAAAATATAAAATACAGTGAAACGTTATGCATTTTTCAACAATGAAACCTTTGTTATAAATACGATGTATAGAAGATCTGACATTATAAAATCATCAATATCTTTGAATAGAATTCTCGTGCACGGCTGGAATTTGGTTTTCTTATAAATCAGCACATTTTCTTATGTACGAAGTAAAAAAAAATTCTGTTTTGAAGCTGTTCTTCTTTGTAAAATATTTAAAACATAACATACAGTGAAACGATCTACTCTGTTCCAACAATGAAACCTTTGTTATAAGTTAGAGGTAAAGAAGATCTGATATTATAAAATCATCAATATCTTTGAATAGAATTCTGGTGCACGGCTGGAAATTTGTTTTCTAAGAAATCAGCACATTTTCTTATGTAGGAAGTAAAAAAAATTCTGTTTTGAAGTTGTTCGCTTTTGTAAAATATTTAAAATAGAAAATACAGTGAAACGATAAGCAATTTTCAACAATGAAACCTTTGTTATAAATACGATGTAAAGAAGATCTGATATAAAATTGGCAACATCTTCGAAAATAATTCTGGTGCACGGCTGGAAATTCGTTTTCTTATAAATCAGCACATTTTCTTATGTACGAAGTAAAAAAAAGTTCTGTTTTGAAGTTGTTTCGCCTTTGTAAAATATTTAAAACATAAAATACAGTGAAACGATCTACTCTTTTTCAACAATAAAACCTTTGTTATATATAAGAGGTAAAGGAGATCTGATATAATTCGTAAACGTGGAAATTCGTTTACTTGTAAATCAGCACATTTTCTTAGGTAGGAAGTAAAAAAACAAAAAATCTGTTTTGAAGTTCTTCGTCTTTGTAAAATATTTAAAACATAAAATACTGTGAAACAATCTACTCTGTTTCAACAATGAAACCTTTGTTATAAATACGAGTTAAAGAAGATCTGATACTATAAAATTTGCAATATCTTCCAATAGAATTCTGGTGCACGGCTGGAAATTGGTTTTCTTATAAATCAGCACATTCTCTTATGTAGGAAGTAAAAAAAATTCTGTTTTGAAGTTGGTCGCTTTTGTAAAATATTTAAAACATAAAATACTGTGAAACGATCTACTCTGTTCCAACAAAGAAACCTTTGTTATAAATACGATGTAAAGAAGATCTGATATTATAAAATTATCAATATCTTCGAATAGAATTCTGGTGAACGGCTGGAAATTCGTTTTCTTATAAATCAGCACATTTTCTTATGTAGGAAGTAAAAAAAATTCTGATATGAAGTTGTTTGCCTTTGTGAAATATTTAAAATATAAAATACAGTGAAACGTTATGCATTTTTCAACAATGAAACCTTTGTTATAAATACGATGTAAAGAAGATCTGATATTATAAAACCATCAATATCTTTGAAAATAATTCTGGTGCACGGCTGGAAATTCATTTACTTATAAATCAGCACATTTTCTTATGTACGAAGTAAAAATAAAAGTCGGTTTTGAAAATGTTCTTCTTTGTAAAATATTTAAAACATAACATGCAGTGAAATGATCTACTCTGTTTCAACAATGAAATGTTTGTTATAAGTTAGAGGTAAAGGTGATATGATATTATAAATTTTGCAATATCTTCGAATAGAATTCTGGTGCACGGCAGGAAATCCGTTTACGTATAAATCAGCACATTTTCTTATGTAGGAAGTAAAAAAAAATTCTGTTTTGAAGTTGTTTGCCTTTGTGAAATATTTAAAATATAAAATACAGTGAAACGTTATGCATTTTTCAACAATGAAACCTTTGTTATAAATACGATGTATAGAAGATCTGATATTATAAAATCATCAATATCTTTGAATAGAATTCTCGTGCACGGCTGGAATTTGGTTTTCTTATAAATCAGCACATTTTCTTATGTACGAAGTAAAAAAAAATTCTGTTTTGAAGCTGTTCTTCTTTGTAAAATATTTAAAACATAACATACAGTGAAACGATCTACTCTGTTCCAACAATGAAACCTTTGTTATAAGTTAGAGGTAAAGAAGATCTGATATTAAAAAATTTGCAATATCTTCTAATAGAATTCTGGTGCACGGCAGGAAATGCGTTTACTTATAAATCAGCACATATTCTTATGTAGGAAGTAAAAAAAAATAGGTTTTGAAGTTGTTCGCTTTTATAAAATATTTAAAATATAAAATACAGTGAAACGATCTACTCTGTTTGAACAAAATATAAAATACAGTGAAACGATATGCAATTTTCAACAATGAAACCTTTGTTATAAATACGATGTAAAGAAGATCTGATATTATAAAATTTGCAAAATCTTCTAATAGAATTCTGGTGCACGGCAGGAAATTCGTTTACTTATAAATCAGCACATTTTCTTATGTAGGAAGTAAAAAAAATTCTGTTTTGAAGTTGTTTGCCTTTGTAAAATATTTAAAATATAAAATACAGTGAAACGATCTACTCTGTTTCAACAATGAAACCTTTGTTATAAGTTAGAGGTAAAGAAGATCTGATATTATAAAATCATCAATATCTTTGAATAGAATTCTGGTGCACGGCTGGAAATTTGTTTTCTAATAAATCAGCACATTTTCTTATGTAGGAAGTAAAAAAAATTCTGTTTTGAAGTTGTTCGCTTTTGTAAAATATTTAAAATAAAAAATACAGTGAAACGATAAGTAATTTTCAACAATGAAACCTTTGTTATAAATACGATGTAAAGAAGATCTGATATTATAAAAGTGGCAACATCTTCGAAAATAATTCTGGTGCACGGCTGAAATTCGTTTTCTTATAAATCAGCATATTTTCTTATGTACGAAGTAAAAAAAAGTTCTGTTTTGAAGTTGTTCGCCTTTGTAAAATATTTAAAACATAAAATACAGTGAAACGATCTACTCTTTTTCAACAATAAAACCTTTGTTATAAATAAGAGGTAAAGGAGATCTGATATAAATCGTAAACGTGGAAATTCGTTTACTTGTAAATCAGCACATTTTCTTAGGTAGGAAGTAAAAAAACAAAAAATCTGTTTTGAAGTTCTTCGCCTTTGTAAAATATTTAAAACATAACATACAGTGAAACGATCTACTCTGTTCCAACAATGAAACCTTTGTTATAATTTAGAGGTAAAGAAGATCTGATATTATAAAATCATCAATATCTTTGAATAGAATTCTGGTGCACGGCTGGAAATTATTTTACTTATAAATCAGCGCATTTTCTTATGTAGGAAGTAAAAAAAAATCGGTTTAGAAGTTGTTCTACTTTGTAAAATATTAAAAATATAAAATACAGTGAAACGATCTACTCTGTTCCAACAATGAAACCATTGTTATAAATACGATGTAAAGGAGATCTGTTATTATAAATTTAACAATATCTTCGAATAGAATTCTGGTGCACGGCTGGAAATTTGTTTTCTAATAAATCAGCACATTTTCTTATGTAGGAAGTAAAAAAAATTCTGTTTTGAAGTTGTTCGCTTTTGTAAAATATTTAAAATATAAAATACAGTGAAACGATATGCAATTTTCAACAATGAAACCTTTGTTATAAATACGATGTAAAGAAGATCTGATATTAAAAAATTTGCAATATCTTCTAATAGAATTCTGGTGCACGGCAGGAAATGCGTTTACTTATAAATCAGCACATTTTCTTATGTACGAAGTAAAAAAAAATTCGGTTTTACAGTTGTTCGACTTTGTAAAATATTTAAAACATAAAATACAGTGAAACGATCTACTCTGTTTGAACAATGAAATCTTTGTTATAAATAAGAGCTAAAGGAGACTTGATATTATAAAATTTGCAATATCTTACGATAGAATTCTGGTGCACGGCTGGACATTCGTTTACTTATAAATCAGCACATTTTCTTATGTAGGAAGTAAAAAAAAATAGTTTTTGAAGTTGTTCGCTTTTGTAAAATATTTAAAATAGAAAATACAGTGAAACGATATGCAATTTTCAACAATGAAACCTTTGTTATAAATACGATGTAAAGAAGATCTGATATTATAAAATTTGCAATATCTTCGAAAATAATTCTGGTGCGCGGCTGGAAATTCGTTTACTTATAAATCAGCATATTTTCTTATGTACGAAGTAAAAAAAAGTTCTGTTTTGAAGTTGTTCGCCTTTGTAAAATATTTAAAACATAAAATACAGTGAAACGATCTACTCTTTTTCAACAATAAAACCTTTGTTATAAATAAGAGGTAAAGGAGATCTGATATAATTCGTAAACGTGGAAATTCGTTTACTTGTAAATCAGCACATTTTCTTATGTAGGAAGTAAAAAAACAAAAAATCTGTTTTGAAGTTCTTCGCCTTTGTAAATTATTTAAAACATAAAATACTGTGAAACAATCTACTCTGTTTCAACAATGAAACCTTTGTTATAAATACGAGTTAAAGAAGATCTGATACTATAAAATTTGCAATATCTTCCAATAGAATTCTGGTGCACGGCTGGAAATTCGTTTACTTATAAATCAGCACATTTTCTTATGTAGGAAGTAAAAAAAATTCTGTTTTGAAGTTGTTTGCCTTTGTAAAATATTTAAAATATAAAATACAGTGAAACCATATGCATTTTTCAACAATGAAACCTTTGTTATAAATACGAGGTAAAGTGGATGTGATTTTATAAAATTTGCAATATCTTCGAATAGAATTCTGGTGCACGGCTGGAAATTGGTTTTCTTATAAATCAGCACATTCTCTTATGTAGGAAGTAAAAAAAAATTCTGTTTTGAAGTTGGTCGCTTTTGTAAAATATTTAAAACATAGAATACTGTGAAACGATCTACTCTGTTCCAACAAAGAAACCTTTGTTATAAATACGATGTAAAGAAGATCTGATATTATAAAATTATCAATATCTTCGAATAGAATTCTGGTGAACGGCTGGAAATTCGTTTACTTATAAATCAGCACATTTTCTTATGTAGGAAGTAAAAAAAATAGGTTTTGAAGTTGTTCGCTTTTGTAAAATATTTAAAATATAAAATACAGTGAAACGATCTACTCTGTTTGAACAATGAAATCTTTGTTATAAATAAGAGCTAAAGAAGATGTGATATTATAAAAATTGCAATATCTTCGAATAGATTTCTGGTGCACGGCAGGAGTTTCGTTTACTTATAAATCAGCACATTTTCTTATGTAGGAAGTAAAAAAATTCGGTTTTGAAGATGTTCGCCTTTGTGAAATATTTAAAATACAAAATACAGTGAAACCATATGCATTTTTCAACAATGAAACCTTTGTTATAAATACGAGATAAAGTGGATGTGATATTATAAAATTTGCAATATCTTCGAAAATAATTCTATTGCGCGGCTGGAAATTCGTTTACTTATAAATCAGCACATTTTCTTATGTACGAAGTAAAAAAAATTCTGTTTTGAAGTTGTTCGCCTTTGTAAAATATTTAAAACATAAAATACAGTGAAACGATCTACTCTGTTTCAACAATGAAACCTTTGTTATATATAAGAGGTAAAGGAGACTTGATATTATAAAATTTGCAATATATTACGATAGAATTCTGGTGCACGGCTGGAAATTCGTTTACTTATAAATCAGCACATTTTCTTATGTAGGAAGTAAAAAAAATAGGTTTTGAAGTTGTTCGCTTTTGTAAAATATTTAAAATATAAAATACAGTGAAACGTTATGCAATTTTCAACAATGAAACCTTTGTTATAAATACGATGTAAAGAAGATCTGATATTATAAAATTTGCAATATCTTCTAATAGAATTCTGGTGCACGGCAGGAAATTCGTTTACTTATAAATCAGCACATTTTCTTATGTAGGAAGTAAAAAAAATTCTGTTTTGAAGTTGTTTGCCTTTGTAAAATATTTAAAATATAAAATACAGTGAAACGATCTACTCTGTTTCAACAATGAAACCTTTGTTATATATAAGAGGTAAAGGAGACTTGATATTATAAAATTTGCAATATCTTACGATAGAATTGTGGTGCACGGCTGGAAATTCGTTTACTTATAAATCAGCACATTTTCTTATGTAGGAAGTAAAAAAAATAGGTTTTGAAGTTGTTCGCTTTTGTAAAATATTTAAAATATAAAATACAGTGAAACGATCTACTCTGTTTCAACAATGATATGTTTGTTATAAGTTAGAGGTAAAGAAGATCTGATATTATAAAATCATCAATATCTTTGAATAGAATTCTGGTGCACGGCTGAAATTCGTTTACTTATAAATCAGCGCATTTTCTTATGTAGGAAGTAAAAAAAATTCGGTTTTGAAGTTGTTCTACTTTGTAAAATATTAAAAATATAAAATACAGTGAAACGATCTACTCTGTTCCAACAATGAAACCTTTGTTATAAATACGATGTAAAGGAGATCTGTTATTATAAATTTAACAATATCTTCGAATAGAATTCTGGTGCACGGCTGGAAATTTGTTTTCTAATAAATCAGCACATTTTCTTATGTAGGAAGTAAAATAAATTCTGTTTTGAAATTGTTCGCCATTGTGAAATATTTCAAATATAAAATACAGTGAAACGTTATGCATTTTTCAACAGTGAAACCTTTGTTATAAATACGATGTAAAGAAGATCTGATATTATGAAATCATCAATATCTTTGAATAGAATTCTCGTGCACGGCAGGAAATTGGTTTTCTTATAAATCAGCACATTTTCTTATGTACGAAGAAAAAAAAATTCTGTTTTGAAGCTGTTCTTCTTTGTAAAATATTTAAAACATAACATACAGTGAAAGGATCTACTCTGTTTCAACAATGAAACATTTGTTATAAATACGATGTAAAGAATATCTGATATTATAAAAGTGGCAATATCTTCGAAAATAATTCTGGTGCACGGCTGGAAATTCGTTTACTTATAAATCAGCACATTTTCTTATGTACGAAGTAAAAAAAATTCTGTTTTGAAGCTGTTCGCCTTTGTGAAATATTTAAAACATAAAAGACAGTGAAACGATCTACTCTGTTTCAACAATGAAATCTTTCTTATAAGTTAGAGGTAAAGTGGATGTGATATTATAAAATTTGCAATATCTTCAATAGAATTCTGGTGCACGGCTGGAAATTTGTTTTCTTATAAATCAGCACATTTTCTTATGTAGGAAGTAAAATAAATTCCGTTTTGAAGTTGTTCGCCTTTGTGAAACATTTAAAATATAAAATACTGTGAAAAGATATGCATTTTTCAACAATGAAACCTTTGTTATAAATACGATGTTAAGAAGATCTGATATTATAAAATTATCAATATCTTCGAATAGAGTTCTGGTGCACGGCTGGAATTTCGTTTACTTATAAATCAGCACATTTTCTTATGTAGGAAGTAAAAAAAAAATCTGTTAGAAGTTGTTTGCCTTTGTGAAATATTTAAAATATAAAATACAGTGAAACGTTATGCATTTTTCAACAATGAAACCTTTGTTATAAATACGATGTAAAGAAGATCTGATATTATAAAATCATCAATATCTTTGAATAGAATTCTCGTGCAGGGCTGGAATTTGGTTTTCTTATAAATCAGCACATTTTCTTATGTAGGAAGTAAAATAAATTCCGTTTTGAAGTTGTTCGCCTTTGTGAAACATTTAAAATATAAAATACTGTGAAACGATATGCATTTTTCAACAATGAAACCTTTGTTATAAATACGATGTTAAGAAGATCTGATATTATAAAATTATCAATATCTTCGAATAGAGTTCTGGTGCACGGCTGGAATTTCGTTTACTTATAAATCAGCACATTTTCTTATGTAGGAAGTAAAAAAAAATTCTGTTAGAAGTTGTTTGCCTTTGTGAAATATTTAAAATATAAAATACAGTGAAACGTTATGCATTTTTCAACAATGAAACCTTTGTTATAAATACGATGTAAAGAAGATCTGATATTATAAAATCATCAATATCTTTGAATAGAATTCTCGTGCACGGCTGGAATTTGGTTTTCTTATAAATCAGCACATTTTCTTATGTACGAAGTAAAAAAATTCTGTTTTGAAGCTGTTCTTCTTTGTAAAATATTTAAAACATAACATACAGTGAAACGATCTACTCTGTTTCAACAATGAAATGTTTGTTATAAGTTAGAGGTAAAGGTGATATGATATTATAAATTTTGCAATATCTTCGAATAGAATTCTGGTGCACGGCCGGAAATTCGTTTACTTATAAATCAGCACATTTTCTTATGTAGGAATTAAAAACAAATTCGGTTTTGAAGTTGTTCGCCTTTGTAAAATATTTAAAACATAAAATACTGTGAAACGATCTACTCTGTTCCAACAATGAAACCTTTCTTATAAATACGATGTAAAGAAGATCTGATATTATAAAATTATCAATATCTTCGAATAGAATTCTGGTGAACGGCTGGAAATTCGTTTACGTATAAATCAGCACATTTTCTTATGTAGGAAGTAACAAAAAATTCTGTTTTAAAGTTGTTTGCCTTTGTGAAATATTTAAAATATAAATACAGTGAAACGTTATGCATTTTTCAACAATGAAACCTTTGTTATAAATACGATGTAAAGAAGATCTGATATTATAAAATCATCAATATCTTTGAATAGAATTCTCGTGCACGGCTGGAAAAGGGTTTTCTTATAAAACAGCACATTTTCTTATGTAGGAAGTAAAAAAAATTCTGTTGTAAATTTATTCGCTTTTGTGAAATATTTAAAATATAAAATACAGTGAATTGATCTACTCTGTTCCAACAATGAAACCTTTGTTATAAATACGATGTAAAGAAGATCTGATATTATTGAATTATCAATATCTTCGAATAGAATTCTGGTGCACGGCTGGAAATTCGTTTACTTATAAATCAGCACATTTTCTTATGTAAGAAGTAAAAAAAAAAAAAAAATCGGTTTTGAAGTTATTCGCTTTTATAAAATATTTAAAATATAAAATACAGTGAAACGATATGCAATTTTCAACAATGAAACCTTTGTTATAAATACGATGTAAAGAATATCTGATATTATAAAAGTGGCAATTTCTTTGAAAATAATTCTGGTGCACGGCTGGAAATTCGTTTACTTATAAATCAGCACATTTTCTTATGTACGAAATAAAAAAAATTCTGTTTTGAAGCTGTTCGCCTTTGTGAAATATTTAAAACATAAAAGACAATGAAACGATCTACTCTGTTTCAACAATGAAATCTTTCTTATAAGTTAGAGGTAAAGTGGATGTGATATTATAAAATTTGCAATATCTTCAATAGAATTCTGGTGCACGGCTGGAAATTTGTTTTCTTATAAATCAGCACATTTTCTTATGTAGGAAGTAAAATAAATTCCGTTTTGAAGTTGTTCGCCTTTGTGAAACATTTAAAATATAAAATACAGTGAAACGTTATGCATTTTTCAACAATGAAACCTTTGTTATAAATACGATGTAAAGAAGATCTGATATTATAAAATCATCAATATCTTTGAATAGAATTCTCGTGCACGGCTGGAATTTGGTTTTCTTATAAATCAGCACATTTTCTTATGTACGAAGTAAAAAAAATTCTGTTTTGAAGCTGTTCTTCTTTGTAAAATATTTAAAACATAACATACAGTGAAACGATCTACTCTGTTTCAACAATGAAATGTTTGTTATAAGTTAGAGGTAAAGGTGATATGATATTATAAATTTTGCAATATCTTCGAATAGAATTCTGGTGCACGGCCGGAAATTCGTTTACTTATAAATCAGCACATTTTCTTATGTAGGAATTAAAAACAAATTCGGTTTTGAAGTTGTTCGCCTTTGTAAAATATTTAAAACATAAAATACTGTGAAACGATCTACTCTGTTCCAACAATGAAACCTTTCTTATAAATACGATGTAAAGAAGATCTGATATTATAAAATTATCAATATCTTCGAATAGAATTCTGGTGAACGGCTGGAAATTCGTTTACGTATAAATCAGCACATTTTCTTATGTAGGAGGTAACAAAAAATTCTGTTTTAAAGTTGTTTGCCTTTGTGAAATATTTAAAATATAAAATACAGTGAAACGATCTACTGTGTTCCAACAATGAAACCTTTGTTATAAATACGATGTAAAGGAGATCTGTTATTATAAAATCATCAATATCTTTGAATAGAATTCTGGTGCACGGCTGAAATTCGTTTACTTATAAATCAGCGCATTTTCTTATGTAGGAAGTAAAAAAAATTCGGTTTTGAAGTGGTTCTACTTTGTAAAATATTAAAAATATAAAATACAGTGAAACGATCTACTCTGTTCCAACAATGAAACCTTTGTTATAAATACGATGTAAAGGAGATCTGTTATTATAAATTTAACAATATCTTCGAATAGAATTCTGGTGCACGGCTGGAAATTTGTTTTCTAATAAATCAGCACATTTTCTTATGTAGGAAGTAAAATAAATTCTGTTTTGAAATTGTTCGCCATTGTGAAATATTTAAAATATAAAATACAGTGAAACGTTATGCATTTTTCAACAATGAAACGTTTGTTATAAATACGATGTAAAGAAGATCTGATATTATGAAATCATCAATATCTTTGAATAGAATTCTCGTGCACGGCAGGAAATTGGTTTTCTTATAAATCAGCACATTTTCTTATGTACGAAGAAAAAAAAATTCTGTTTTGAAGCTGTTCTTCTTTGTAAAATATTTAAAACATAACATACAGTGTAACGATCTACTCTGTTTCAACAATGAAATCTTTATTATAAGTTAGAGGTAAAGGTGATATGATATTATAAATTTTGCAACATCTTCGAATAGAATTCTGGTGCACGTGCAGAAAATTCGTTTACTTATAAATCAGCACATTTTCCTATGTAGGAATTAAAAACAAATTCGGTTTTGAAGTTGTTTGCCTTTGTAAAATATTTAAAATATAAAATACAGTGAAACCATATGCATTTTTGAACAATGAAACCTTTGTTATAAATACGATGTAAAGAAGATCTGATATGATAAAATTATAAATATCTTCGAATAGAATTCTGGTGCACTTCTGGAAATTTGTTTTCATATAAATCAGTACATTTTCTTATGTAGGAAGTAAAGAAAATTCGGTTTTGAAGTTGTTCGTCTTTGTAAAATATTAAAAATATAAAATACAGTGAAATGATCTACTCTGTTTTAACAATGAAACCTTTGTTATAAATAAGAGGTAAATGAGATGTGATATTATAAAATTTGCAATATCTTCAAATAGAATTTTGGTGCACGGCTGGAAAATCCTTTACTTATAAATCAGCACATTTTCTTATGTAGGAAGTAAAAAAAATTCGGTTTTGAAGGTGTTCGCCTTTGTAAAATATTTAAAACATAAAATACTGTGAAACGATCTACTCTGTTCCAACAATGAAACCTTTGTTATAAATACGATGTAAAGAATATCTGATATTATAAAAGTGGCAATATCTTCGAAAATAATTCTGGTGCACGGCTGGAAATTCTTTTACTTATAAATCAGCACATTTCCTTATGTACGAAGTAAAAAAATCTTCTGTTTTGAAGCTGTTCGCCTTTGTAAAATATTTAAAACATAAAAGACAGTGAAACGATCTACTCTGTTTCAACAATGAAATCTTCATTATAAGTTAGAGGTAAAGGTGATATGATATTATAAAATTTGCAATATCTTCGAATAGAATTCTGGTGCACGGCAGGTAATTCTTTTACTTATAAATCAGCACTTTTTCGTATGTAGGAAGTAAAAACATCTGTTTTGAAGTTGTTTGCCTTTGTAAAATATTTAAAATATAAAATACAGTGAAAACATATGCATTTTTCAACAATGAAACCTTTGTTATATATACGAGGTAAAGTGGATGTGATATTATAAAATTTGCAATATCTTCAAATAGAATTCTGGTGCACTGCTGGAAATTTGTTTACTTGTAAATCAGCGCATTTTCTTATTTAGGAAGTAAATTCGGCTTTGAAGTTGTTCTACTTTCTAAAATATTAAAAATATAAAATACAGTAAAACGATCTACTCTGTTCCAACAATGAAACCTTTGTTATAAATACGATGTAAAGGAGATCTGATATTATAAAATTAGCAATATCTTCGAATAGAATTCTGGTGCACGGCTGGAAATTTGTTTTCTTATAAATCAGCACATTTTCTTATGTAGGAAGTAAAATAAATTCCGTTTTGAAGTTGTTCGCCTTTGTGAAACATTTAAAATATAAAATACTGTGAAACGATATGCATTTTTCAACAATGAAACCTTTGTTATAAATACGATGTAAAGAAGATCTGATAATATAAAAATTTCAATATCTTCGAATAATATTCTGGTGCACGGCTGGAAATTCGTTTACTTATAAATCAGCACATTTTCTTATGTAAAAAATAAAGAAAATTCGGTTTTGAAGTTGTTCGCCTTTGTAAAATATTTAAAACATAAAATACTGTGAAACGATCTACTCTGTTCCAACACTGAAATCTTTGTTAAAAATATGATGTTAAGAAGATCTGATATTATTAAATTATCAATATCTTCGAATAGAATTCTGGTGCACGGCTGGAAATTCGTTTACTTATAAATCAGCACATTTTCTTATGTAAGAAGAAAAAAAAATCGGTTTTGAAGTTATTCGCTTTTATAAAATATTTAAAATATAAAATACAGTGAAACGATATGCAATTTTCAACAATGAAACCTTTGTTATAAATACGATGTAAAGAATATCTGATATTATAAAAGTGGCAATATCTTCGAAAATAATTCTGGTGCACGGCTGGAAATTCGTTTACTTATAAATCAGCACATTTTCTTATGTCCGAAGTAAAAAAAACTTCTGTTTTGAAGCTGTTCGCCTTTGTAAAATATTTTAAACATAAAAGACAGTGAAACGATCTACTCTGTTTCAACAATGAAATCTTTGTTATAAGTGAGAGGTAAAGGTGATATGATATTATAAAATTTGCAATATCTTCGAATAGAATTCTGGTGCACGGCAGGTAATTCGTTTACATATAAATCAGCACATTTTCGTATGTAGGAAGAAAAAAAAAATCTGTTTTGAAGTTGTTTACCTTTATAAAATATTTAAAATATAAAATACAGTGAAACCATATGCATTTTTCAACAATGAAACCTTTGTTATAAATACGAGGTAAAGTGGATATGATATTATAAAATTTGCAATATATTCAAATAGAATTCTGGTGCACGGCTGGAAATTTGTTTACTTGTAAATCAGCGCATTTTCTTATTTAGGAAGTAAAAAAAAATCGGATTTGAAGATGTTCTACTTTATAAAATATTAAAAATATAAAATACAGTAAAACGATCTACTCTGATCCAACAATGAAACCTTTGTTATAAATACGATGTAAAGGAGATCTGATATTATAAAATTAGCAATATCTTCGAATAGAATTCTGGTGCACGGCTGGAAAATGGTTTTCTTATAAAACAGCACATTTTCTTATGTAGGAAGTTAAAAAAATTCTGTTGTAAAGTTATTCGCCTTTGGGAAATATTTAAAATATAAAATACAGTGAAATGATCTACTCTGTTCCAACAATGAAACCTTTGTTATAAATACGATGTAAAGAATATCTGATATTATAAAAGTGGCAATATCTTCGAAAATAAATCTGGTGCACGGCTGGAAATTCTTTTACTTATAAATCAGCACATTTTCTTATGTACGAAGTAAAAAAAAACTTCTGTTTTGAAGCTGTTCGCCTTTGTAAAATATTTAAAACATAAAAGACAGTGAAACGATCTACTCTGTTTCAACAATGAAATCTTCATTATAAGTTAGAGGTAAAGGTGATATGATATTATAAAATTTGCAATATCTTCGAACAGAATTCTGCTGCACGGCAGGTAATTCTTTTACTTATAAATCAGCACATTTTCGTATGTAGGAAGTAAAAAAATCTGTTTTGAAGTTGTTTGCCTTTGTAAAATATTTAAAATATAAAATACAGTGAAAACATATGCATTTTTCAACAATGAAACCTTTGTTATAAATACGAGGTAAAGTGGATGTGATATTATAAAATTTGCAATATCTTCAAATAGAATTCTGGTGCACTGCTGGAAATTTGTTTACTTGTAAATCAGCGCATTTTCTTATTTAGGAAGTAAAAAAAATCGGCTTTGAAGTTGTTCTATTTTCTAAAATATTAAAAATATAAAATACAGTAAAACGATCTACTCTGTTCCAACAATGAAACCTTTGTTATAAATACGATGTAAAGGAGATCTGATATTATAAAATTAGCAATATCTTCGAATAGAATTCTGGTGCACGGCTGGAAATTTGTTTTCTTATAAATCAGCACATTTTCTTATGTAGGAAGTAAAATAAATTCCGTTTTGAAGTTGTTCGCCTTTGTGAAACATTTAAAATATAAAATACTGTGAAACGATATGCATTTTTCAACAATGAAACCTTTGTTATAAATACGATGTAAAGAAGATCTGATAATATAAAAATTTCAATATCTTCGAATAATATTCTTGTGCACGGCTGGAAATTCGTTTACTTATAAATCAGCACATTTTCTTATGTAAAAAATAAAGAAAATTCGGTTTTGAAGTTGTTCGCCTTTGTAAAATATTTAAAACATAAAATACTGTGAAACGATCTACTCTGTTCCAACACTGAAATCTTTGTTAAAAATTTGATGTTAAGAAGATCTGATATTATTAAATTATCAATATCTTCGAATAGAATTCTGGTGCACGGCTGGAAATTCGTTTACTTATAAATCAGCACATTTTCTTATGTAAGAAGAAAAAAAAATCGGTTTTGAAGTTATTCGCTTTTATAAAATATTTAAAATATAAAATACAGTGAAACGATATGCAATTTTCAACAATGAAACCTTTGTTATAAATACGATGTAAAGAATATCTGATATTATAAAAGTGGCAATATCTTCGAAAATAATTCTGGTGCACGGCAGGTAATTCGTTTACTTATAAATCAGCACATTTTCGTATGTAGGAAGTAAAAAAAATCTGTTTTGAAGTTGTTTGCCTTTGTAAAATATTTAAAATATAAAATACAGTGAAACCATATGAATTTTTAAAAAAATAAACCTTTGTTATAAATAAGAGGTAAAGGAGATGTGATATTATAAAATTTGCAATATCTTCGAATAGAATTCTGGTGCACGGCTGGAAATTTGTTTTCTTATAAATCAGCACATTTTCTTATGTAGGAATTAAAAAAAATTCTGTTTTGAAGTTGTTTGCCTTTGTGAAATATTTAAAATATAAAATACAGTGAAACGTTATGCATTTTTCAACAATGAAACCTTTGTTATAAATACGATGTAAAGAAGATCTGATATGATAAAATTATCAATATCTTCGAATAGAATTCTGGTGCACTGTAGGAAATACGTTTACTTATAAATCAGCTCATTTTCTTATGTAGTAAGTAAAAAAAATGCGGTTTTGAAGTTGTTTGTCTTTGTAAAATATTTAAAATATAAAATACAGTGAAACCATATGCATTTTTCAACAATGAAACCTTTGTTATAAATAAGAGGTAAAGGAGATGTGATATTATAAAATGTGCAATATCTGCGAATAGAATTCTGGTGCACGGCTGGAAATTTGTTTTCTTATAAATCAGCACATTTTCTTATGTAGGAAGTAAAAAAAATTCTGTTTTGAAGTTGTTCGCCTTTGTAAAATATTAAAAATATAAAATACAGTGAAACGATCTACTCTGTATTAACAATGAAACCTTTGTTATAAATAAGAGGTAATCGAGATGTGATATTATAAAATTTGCAATATCTTCAAATAGAATTTTGGTGCACGGCTGGAAAGTCGTTTACTTATAAACCAGCACATTTTCGTATGTAGGAATAAAAAAAATCTGTTTTGAAGTTGTTTGCCTTTGTAAAATATTTAAAATATAAAATACAGTGAAACCATATGAATTTTTAAAAAAATAAACCTTTGTTATAAATAAGAGGTAAAGGAGATGTGATATTATAAAATGTGCAATATCTTCAAATAGAATTTTGGTGCACGGCTGGAAATTCGTTTACTTATAAATCAGCACATTTTCTTATGAAGGAATTAAAAAGAATTCGGTTTTGAAGTTGTTCTACTCTGTAAAATATTAAAAATATAAAATACAGTGAAACGATCTACTCTGTTCCAACAATGAATCCTTTGTTATAAATACGATGTAAAGGAGATCTGATATTATAAATTTAGCAATATCTTCGAATAGAATTCTGGTGCACGGCTGGAAATTTGTTTTCTTATAAATCAGCACATTTTCTTATGTAGGAAGTAAAATAAATTCTGTTTTGAAGTTGTTCGCCATTGTGAAATATTTAAAATATAAAATACAGTGAAACGATATGCATTTTTCAACACTGAAACCTTTGTTATAAATATGATTTAAAGAAGATCTGATGTTATAAAATCATCAATATCTTTGAATGGAATTCTCGTGCACGGCTGGAAATTGGTTTTCTTATAAATCAGCACATTTTCTTATGTAGGAAATAAAAAAAATCTGTTTTGAAGTTGTTCGCCTTTGTAAAATATTTAAAATAGAAAATACAGTGAAACGATACGCAATTTTCAACAAACAGTGAAACGATCTACTCTGTTCCAACAATGAAACCTTTGTTATAAATACGATGTAAAGAAGATCTGATATTATAAAAGTGGCAACATCTTCGAAAATAATTCTGGTGCACGGCTGGAAATTCGTTTTCTTATAAATCAGCACATTTTCTTATGAACGAAGTAAAAAAAAATTCTGTTTTGACGTTGTTCGCCATTGTAAAATATTTAAAACATAAAAAAAAGTGAAACAAATCTACTCTTTGTCAACAATAAAACCTTTGTTATAAATAAGAGGTAAAGGAGATCTGATATAATTCTTAAACGTGGAAATTCGTTTACTTGTAAATCAGCACATTTTCTTATGTAGGAAGTAAAAAAACAAAAAATCTGTTTTGAAGTTGTTCGCCTTTGTAAAATATTTAAAACATAAAATACAGTGAAACGATCTACTCTGTTTCAACAATGAAATCTTTGTTATATATAAGAGGTAAAGGAGACTTGATATTATAAAATTTGCAATATCTTCCAATTGAATTCTGGTGCACGGCTGGAAATTCGTTTACTTATAAATCAGCACATTTTCTTATGTAGGAAATAAAAAAATTAGGTTTTGAAGTTGGTCGCTTTTGTAAAATATTTAAAATATAAAATACAGTGAAACGATATGCAATTTTCAACAATGAAACCTTTGTTATAAATACGATGTACAGAAGATCTGATATTATAAAATTTGCAATATCTTCTAATAGAATTCTTGTGCACGTCAGCAAATGCGTTTACTTATAAATCAGCACATTTTCTTATGTACGAAGTAAAAATAAAAGTCGGTTTTTCAGTTGTTCGCCTTTGTAAAATATTTAAAACATAAAATACAGTGAAACGATCTACTCTGTTTGAACAATGAAATCTTTGTTATAAATAAGAGCTAAAGGTGATATTATAAAAATTGCAATATCTTCGAATAGCATTCTGGTGCACGGCAGGAGTTTCGTTTACTTATAAATCAGCACCTTTTCTTATGTAGGAAGTAAAAAAATTCGGTTTTGAAGATGTTCGCCTTGGTGAAATATTTAAAATACAAAATACAGTGAAACCATATGCATTTTTCAACAATGAAACCTATGTTATAAATACGATGTAAAGAAGATCTGATATTATAAAATTTGCAATATCTTCTAATAGAATTCTGGTGCACGGCAGGAAATGCGTTTACTTATAAATCAGCACATTTTCTTATGTACGAAGTAAAAATAAAAGTCGGTTTTTCAGTTGTTCGACTTTGTAAAATATTTAAAACATAAAATACAGTGAAACGATCTACTCTGTTTGAACAATGAAATCTTTGTTATAAATAAGAGCTAAAGAAGATGTGATATTATAAAAATTTCAATATCTTCGAATAGAATTCTGGTGCACGGCAGGAGTTTCGTTTACTTATAAATCAGCACATTTTCTTATGTACGAAGTAAAAAAAATTCTGTTTTGAAGTTGTTCGCCTTTGTAAAATATTTAAAACATAAAATACAGTGAAACGATCTACTCTGTTTCAACAATGAAACCTTTGTTATATATAAGAGGTAAAGGAGACTTGATATTATGAAATTTGCAATATCTTACGATAGAATTCTGGTGCACGGCTGGACATTCGTTTACTTATAAATCAGCACATTTTCTTATGTACGAAGTAAAAATAAAAGTCGGTTTTTCAGTTGTTCGCCTTTGTAAAATATTTAAAACATAAAATACAGTGAAACGATCTACTCTGTTTGAACAATGAAATCTTTGTTATAAATAAGAGCTAAAGGTGATATTATAAAAATTGCAATATCTTCGAATAGAATTCTGGTGCACGGCAGGAGTTTCGTTTACTTATAAATCAGCACATTTTCTTATGTAGGAAGTAAAAAAAATTCGGTTTTGAAGATGTTCGCCTTGGTGAAATATTTAAAATACAAAATACAGTGAAACCATATGCATTTTTCAACAATGAAATCTTTGTTCTAAATACGAGGTAAATTGGATATGCTATTATAAAATTTGCAATATCTTCGAATAGAATTCTGGTGCACGGCTGGAAATTGGTTTTCTTATAAATCAGCACATTTTCTTATGTAACAAGTAAAAAAAAAATCGGTTTTGAAGTTGTTCGACTTTGTAAAATATTTAAAATATAAAATACAGTGAAACGATCTACTCTGTTCCAACAATGAAACCTTTGTTATAAATACGATGTAAAGAAAATCTGATATTATAAAATTATCAATATCTTCGAATAGAATTCTGGTGCACGGCTGAAAAATTCGTTTACTTTTAAATCAGCACATTTTCTCATGTAACAAGTAAAAACATTTCGGTGTTGAAGTTGTTCACCTTTGTGAAATATTTAAAACAAAATACAGTGAAACGATCTACTCTTTTTCAACAATGAAACCTTTGTTATAAATAAGAGGTAAAGGAGATGTGATATTATAAAATTTGCAATATCTTCCAATAGAATTCTGGTAAAACGGCTGGAAATTCGATTACTTATAAATCAGCACATTTTCGCATGTAGGAAATAAAAAAAATTAGGTTTTGAAGTTGTTCGCTTTTGTAAAATATTTAAAATAGAAAATACAGTGAAACGATATGCAATTTTCAACAATGAAACCTTTGTTATAAATACGATGTAAAGAAGATCTGATATTATAAAAGTGGCAATATCTTCGAATAGATTTCTGGTGCACGGCAGTAATTTCGTTTACATATAAATCAGCACATTTTCTTATGTAGGAAGTAAAAAAAATTCGGTTGTGAAGATGTTCGCCTTTGTGAAATATTTAAAATACAAAATACAGTGAAACCATATGCATTTTTCAACAAAGAAACCTTTGTTATAAATACGAGGTAAAGTGGATGTGATATTATAAAATTATCAATATCTTCGAATAGAATTCTGGTGCATGGCTGGAAATTGGTTTTCTTATAAATCAACACATTTTCTAATGTAGGAAGTAAAAAAACAAAAAATCTGTTTTGAAGTTGTTCGCCTTTGCAAAATATTAAAAACATAAAATACTGTGAAACGATCTACTTTGTTTCAACAATGAAACCTTTGTTATAAATACGAGTTAAAGAAGATCTGATATTATAAAATTTGCAATATCTTCGAATAGAATTCTGGTGCACGGCTGGAAATTGGTTTTCTTATAAATCAGCACATTTTCTTATGTAACAAGTAAAAAAAAATCGGTTTTGAAGTTGTTCGACTTTGTAAAATATTTAAAATATAAAATACAGTGAAACGATCTACTCTGTTCCAACAATGAAACCTTTGTTATAAATACGATGTAAAGAAAATCTGATATTATAAAATTATCAATATCTTCGAATAGAATTCTGGTGCACGGCTGAAAAATTCGTTTACTTTTAAATCAGCACATTTTCTTATGTAACAAGTAAAAACATTTCGGTGTTGAAGTTGTTCACCTTTGTGAAATATTTAAAACAAAATACAGTGAAACGATCTACTCTTTTTCAACAATGAAACCTTTGTTATAAATAAGAGGTAAAGGAGATGTGATATTATAAAATTTGCAATATCTTCCAATAGAATTCTGGTAAAACGGCTGGAAATTCGATTACTTATAAATCAGCACATTTTCGCATGTAGGAAATAAAAAAAATTAGGTTTTGAAGTTGTTCGCTTTTGTGAAATATTTAAAATAGAAAATACAGTGAAACGATATGCAATTTTCAACAATGAAACCTTTGTTATAAATACGATGTAAAGAAGATCTGATATTATAAAAGTGGCAATATCTTCGAATAGAATTCTGGTGCACGGCAGTAATTTCGTTTACATATAAATCAGCACATTTTCTTATGTAGGAAGTAAAAAAAATTCGGTTGTGAAGATGTTCGCCTTTGTGAAATATTTAAAATACAAAATACAGTGAAACCATATGCATTTTTCAACAAAGAAACCTTTGTTATAAATACGAGGTAAAGTGGATGTGATATTATAAAATTATCAATATCTTCGAATAGAATTTTGGTGCATGGCTGGAAATTGGTTTTCTTATAAATCAACACATTTTCTAATGTAGGAAGTAAAAAAACAAAAAATCTGTTTTGAAGTTGTTCGCCTTTGTAAAATATTAAAAACATAAAATACTGTGAAACGATCTACTTTGTTTCAACAATGAAACCTTTGTTATAAATACGAGTTAAAGAAGATCTGATATTATAAAATTTGCAATATCTTCGAATAGAATTCTGGTGCACGGCTGGAAATTGGTTTTCTTATAAATCAGCACATTTTCTTATGTAGCAAGTAAAAAAAAATCGGTTTTGAAGTTGTTCGACTTTGTAAAATATTTAAAATATTAAATACAGTGAAACGATCTACTCTGTTCCAACAATGAAACCTTTGTTATAAATACGATGTAAAGAAAATCTGATATTATAAAATTATCAATATCTTCGAATAGAATTCTGGTGCACCGCTGAAAAATTCGTTTACTTTTAAATCAGCACATTTTCTTATGTAACAAGTAAAAACATTTCGGTGTTGAAGTTGTTCACCTTTGTGAAATATTTAAAACAAAATACAGTGAAACGATCTACTCTTTTTCAACAATGAAACCTTTGTTATAAATAAGAGGTAAAGGAGATGTGATATTATAAAATTTGCAATATCTTCCAATAGAATTCTGGTAAAACGGCTGGAAATTCGATTACTTATAAATCAGCACATTTTCTCATGTAGGAAATAAAAAAAATTAGGTTTTGAAGTTGTTCGTTTTGTAAAATATTTTAAATAGAAAATACAGTCAAACGATATGCAATTTTCAACAATGAAACCTTTGTTATAAATACGATGTAAAGAAGATCTGATATTATAAAAGTGGCAACATCTTCGAAAATAATTCTGGTGCACGGCTGGAAATTCGTTTTCTTATAAATCAGCACATTTTCTTATGTACGAAGTAAAAAAAAATTCTGTTTTGAAGTTGTTCGCCTTTGTAAAATATTTAAAAAAAAAAAAAGTGAAACGATCTACTCTTTTTCAACAATAAAACCTTTGTTATAAATAAGAGGTAAAGGAGATCTGATATAATTCTTAAACGTGGAAATTCGTTTACTTGTAAATCAGCACATTTTCTTATGTAGGAAGTAAAAAAACAAAAAATCTGTTTTGAAGTTGTTCGCCTTTGTAAAATATTTAAAACATAGAATACAGTGAAACGATCTACTCTTTTTCAACAATAAAACCTTTGTTATAAATAAGAGGTAAAGGAGATCTGATATAATTCGTAAACGTGGAAATTCGTTTTCTTATAAATCAGCACATTTTCTTATGTAGGAAGTAAAAAAAAATTCTGTTTTGAAGTTGTTTGCCTTTGTAAAATATTTAAAACATAAAATACTGTGAAACAATCTACTCTGTTTCAACAATGAAACCTTTGTTATAAATACGAGTTAAAGAAGATCTGATATTATAAAATTTGCAATATCTTCCAATAGAATTCTGGTGCACGGCTGGAAATTCGTTTACTTATAAATCAGCACATTTTCTTATGTAGGAAGTAAAAAAATTAGGTTTTGAAGTTGTTCGCTTTTGTAAAATATTTAAAATATAAAATACAGTGAAACGATATGCAATTTTCAACAATGAAACCTTTGTTATAAATACGATGTAAAGAAGATCTGACATTATAAAATTTGCAATATCTTCTAATAGAATTCTGGTGCACGGTAGGAAATGCGTTTACTTATAAATCAGCACATTTTCTTATGTGCGAAGTAAAAATAAAAGTCGGTTTTTCAGTTGTTCGACTTTGTAAAATATTTAAAACATAAAATACAGTGAAACGATCTACTCTGTTTGAACAATGAAATCTTCATTATAAGTTGGAGGTAAAGGTGATATGATATTATAAAATTTGCAATATCTTCTAATAGAATTCTGGTGCACGGTAGGAAATTCGTTTACTTATAAATCCGCACATTTTCTTATGTAGGAAGTAAAAAAAATTCTGTTTTGAAGTTGTTTGCCTTTGTAAAATATTTAAAATATAAAATACAGTGAAACCATATGCATTTTTCAACAATGAAACCTTTGTTATAAATACGAGGTAAAGTGGATGTGATTTTATAAAATTTGCAATATCTTCGAATAGAATTCTGGTGCACGGCTGGAAATTGGTTTTCTTATAAATCAGCACATTCTCTTATGTAGGAAGTAAAAAAAATTCTGTTTTGAAGTTGGTCGCTTTTGTAAAATATTTAAAACATAAAATACTGTGAAACGATCTACTCTGTTCCAACAAAGAAACCATTGTTATAAATACGATGTAAAGAAGATCTGATATTATAAAATTATCAATATCTTCGAATAGAATTCTGGTGAACGGCTGGAAATTCGTTTACTTATAAATCAGCACATTTTCTTATGTAGGAAGTAAAAAAAATTCTGATTTGAAGTTGTTTGCCTTTGTGAAATATTTAAGGGGTCTCAGGAGTCTTACTTTTCCTTCGAAGGTGCAAGTTTGCATCATGTCACATTTTATTTTATTTTTGATTTCGTATAACACACAATAAAATGAAATTTTTACCTCTAATAGGTCAATATCAGCTTGATATAACATAATTATTTCAATGTTGTAAAATTCATATTTAATTATTTAAAAAAGTTAAAAGTTTTTAAAAAAGTTTTAAAAAAATTTTCGCCTGGTATCTACTGCGCGCAAGGTTGTAGAAAAATTATTGCTTCAAAAATTACAAACAAAACTGATAATGTTGTAAAATTGATGTATCTTGAACTTATACTTCAATTTCAAGAAATTAAAAATTTAATTTTTCTTAAATTTAAATTTAAACTGTAAAATGTTTAAAAAATTCATTTTTTTGTTGTAAAAATGCCAATTTTAAAATAAATTAAATTTTTAATTGCTTGAAATTGAAGTATGAGTTCAAGATACATACATTTTACATCATTATCAGTTTTGTTTGTTATTTTTTAAGCAATATTTTTTCTACAACCTTGCGCGCAGTGGATACCAGGCAAGAAAGTTTTTTTACTTTTTTTTAAAATTTAAACTTTTTAAAAATAATTAAATATGAATTGCACAACATTGAAATAATTATGTTAAATCAAGCAGATATTGATCTATTAGTGGTAAAAATTTCATTTTATTGTGTGTTATATGAAACCAGATATAAAATAAAATGTGACATGATGAACACTTGCATTTTCGGAGAAAAAGTAAGACTCCTGAGACCCCTTAAAATATAAAATACAGTGAAACGTTATGCATTTTTCAACAATGAAACATTTGTTATAAATACGATGTAAAGCAGATCTGATATTATAAATTATGAATATCTTCGAAAATAATTCTGGTGCACGGCTGGAAATTCATTTACTTATAAATCAGCACATTTTCTTATCTACGAATAAAAATAAAAGTCGGTTTTGAAAATGTTCTTCTTTGTAAAATATTTAAAACATAACATGCAGTGAAATGATCTACTCTGTTTCAACAATGAAATGTTTGTTATAAGTTAGAGGTAAAGGTGATATGATATTATAAATTTTGCAATATCTTCGAATAGAATTCTGGTGCACGGCAGGAAATTCGTTTACTTATAAATCAGCACATTTTCTTATGTAGGAAATAAAAAAAAATTCTGTTTTGAAGTTGTTTGCCTTTGTGAAATATTTAAAATATAAAATACAGTGAAACGTTATGCATTTTTCAACAATGAAACCTTTGTTATAAATACGATGTATAGAAGATCTGATATTATAAAATCATCAATATCTTTGAATAGAATTCTCGTGCACGGCTGGAATTTGGTTTTCTTATAAATTAGCACATTTTCTTATGTACGAAGTAAAAAAAAATTCTGTTTTGAAGCTGTTCTTCTTTGTAAAATATTTAAAACATAACATACAGTGAAACGATCTACTCTGTTCCAACAATGAAACCTTTGTTATAAGTTAGAGGTAAAGAAGATCTGATATTATAAAATCATCAATATCTTTGAATAGAATTCTGGTGCACGGCTGGAAATTATTTTACTTATAAATCAGCGCATTTTCTTATGTAGGAAGTAAAAAAAAATCGGTTTAGAAGTTGTTCTACTTTGTAAAATATTAAAAATATAAAATACAGTGAAACGATCTACTCTGTTCCAACAATGAAACCTTTGTTATAAATACGATGTAAAGGAGATCTGTTATTATAAATTTAACAATATCTTCGAATAGAATTCTGGTGCACGGCTGGAAATTTGTTTTCTAATAAATCAGCACATTTTCTTATGTAAGAAGTAAAAAAAATTCTGTTTTGAAGTTGTTCGCTTTTGTAAACTATTTAAAATATAAAATACAGTGAAACGATATGCAATTTTCAACAATGAGACCTTTGTTATAAATACGATGTAAAGAAGATCTGATATTAAAAAATTTGGAATATCTTCTAATAGAATTCTGGTGCACGGCAGGAAATGCGTTTACTTATAAATCAGCACATTTTCTTATGTACGAAGTAAAAAAAAAGTCGGTTTTTCAGTTGTTCGACTTTGTAAAATATTTAAAACATAAAATACAGTGAAACGATCTACTCTGTTTGAACAATGAAATCTTTGTTATAAATAAGAGCTAAAGAAGATGTGATATTATAAAAATTGCAATATCTTCGAATAGAATTCTGGTGCACGGCAGGAGTTTCGTTTACTTATAAATCAGCACATTTTCTTATGTAGGAAGTAAAAAAATTCGGTTTTGAAGATGTTCGCCTTTGTGAAATATTTAAAATACAAAATACAGTGAAACCATATGCAATTTTCAACAATGAAACCTTTGTTATAAATACGATGTAAAGAAGATCTGATATTATAAAATTTGCAATATCTTCGAAAATAATTCTGGTGCGCGGCTGGAAATTCGTTTACTTATAAATCAGCACATTTTCTTATGTAGGAAGTAAAAAAAATAGGTTTTGAAGTTGTTCGCTTTTGTAAAATATTTAAAATATAAAATACAAAGAAACGATATGCAATTTTCAACAATGAAACCTTTGTTATAAATACGATGTAAAGAAGATCTGATATTATAAAATTTGCAATATCTTCTAATAAAATTCTGGTGCACGGCAGGAAATTCGTTTACTTATAAATCAGCACATTTTCTTATGTAGGAAGTAAAAAAAATTTTTTTTTGAAGTTGTTTGCCTTTGTAAAATATTTAAAATATAAAATACAGTGAAACGATCTACTCTGTTTCAACAATGAAACCTTTGTTATATATTAGAGGTAATGGAGACTTGATATTATAAAATTTGCAATATCTTACGATAGAATTCTGGTGCACGGCTGGAAATTCGTTTACTTATAAATCAGCACATTTTCTTATAAAGGAAGTAAAAAAAATAGGTTTTGAAGTTGTTCGCTTTTGTAAAATATTTAAAATATAAAATACAGTGAAACGATCTACTCTGTTTCAACAATGATATGTTTGTTATAAGTTAGAGGTAAAGAAGATCTGATATTATAAAATCATCAATATCTTTGAAAATAATTCTGGTGCACACCTGGAAATTCATTTACTTATAAATCAGCACATTTTCTTATGTACGAAGTAAAAATAAAAGTCGGTTTTGAAGATGTTCTTCTTTGTAAAATATTTAAAACATAACATGCAGTGAAATGATCTACTCTGTTTCAACAATGAAATGTTTGTTATAAGTTAGAGGTAAAGGTGATATGATATTATAAATTTTGCAATATCTTCGAATAGAATTCTGGTGCACGGCAGGAAATTCGTTTACTTATAAATCAGCACATTTTCTTATGTAGGAAGTAAAAAAAAATTCTGTTTTGAAGTTGTTTGCCTTTGTGAAATATTTAAAATATAAAATACAGTGAAACGTTATGCATTTTTCAACAATGAAACCTTTGTTATAAATACGATGTATAGAAGATCTGATATTATAAAATCATCAATATCTTTGAATAGAATTCTCGTGCACGGCTGGAATTTGGTTTTCTTATAAATCAGCACATTTTCTTATGTACGAAGTAAAAAAAAATTCTGTTTTGAAGCTATTCTTCTTTGTCAAATATTTAAAACATAACATACAGTGAAACGATCTACTTTGTTCCAACAATGAAACGTTTGTTATAAGTTAGAGGTAAAGAAGATCTGATATTATAAAATCATCAATATCTTTGAATAGAATTCTGGTGCACGGCTGGAAATTCGTTTACTTATAAATCAGCGCATTTTCTTATGTAGGAAGTAAAAAAAAATCGGTTTTGAAGTTGTTCTACTTTGTAAAATATTAAAAATATAAAATACAGTGAAACGATCTATTCTGTTCCAACAATGAAACCTTTGTTATAAATACGATGTAAAGGAGATCTGTTATTATAAATTTAACAATATCTTCGAATAGAATTCTGGTGCACGGCTGGAAATTTGTTTTCTAATAAATCAGCACATTTTCTTATGTAGGAAGTAAAAAAAATTCGGTTTTGAAGATGTTCGACTTTGTGAAATATTTAAAATACAAAATACAGTGAAACCATATGCATTTTTCAACAATGAAACCTTTGTTATAAATACGAGGTAAAGAAGATCTGATATTATAAAATTTGCAATATCTTCTAATAGAATTCTGGTGCACGGCAGGAAATTCGTTTACTTATAAATCAGCACATTTTCTTATGTAGGAAGTAAAAAAATTTCTGTTTTGAAGTTGTTTGCCTTTGTAAAATATTTAAAATATAAAATACAGTGAAACCATATGCATTTTTCAACAATGAAACCTTTGTTATAAATACGAGTTAAAGAAGATCTGATATTATAAAATTTGCAATATCTTCGAATAGAATTCTGGTGCACGGCTGGAAATTGGTTTTCTTATAAATCAGCACATTCTCTTATGTAGGAAGTAAAAAAAAAATCTGTTTTGAAGTTGGTCGCTTTTGTAAAATATTTAAAACATAAAATACTGTGAAACGATCTACTCTGTTCCAACAAAGAAACCTTTGTTATAAATACGATGTAAAGAAGATCTGATATTATAAAATTATCAATATCTTCGAATAGAATTCTGGTGAACGGCTGGAAATTCATTTACTTATAAATCAGCACATTTTCTTATGTACGAAGTAAAAATAAAAGTCGGTTTTGAAAATGTTCTTCTTTGTAAACTATTTAAAACATAACATGCAGTGAAATGATCTACTCTGTTTCAACAATGAAATGTTTGTTATAAGTTAGAGGTAAATGTGATATGATATTATAAATTTTGCAATATCTTCGAATAGAATTCTGGTGCACGGCAGGAAATTCGTTTACTTATAAATCAGCACATTTTCTTATGTAGGAAGTAAAAAAAAATTCTGTTTTGAAGTTGTTTGCCTTTGTGAAATATTTAAAATATAAAATACAGTGAAACGTTATGCATTTTTCAACAATGAAACCTTTGTTATAAATACGATGTATAGAAGATCTGATATTATAAAATCATCAATATCTTTGAATAGAATTCTCGTGCACGGCTGGAATTTGGTTTTCTTATAAATTAGCACATTTTCTTATGTACGAAGTAAAAAAAAATTCTGTTTTGAAGCTGTTCTTCTTTGTAAAATATTTAAAACATAACATACAGTGAAACGATCTACTCTGTTCCAACAATGAAACCTTTGTTATAAGTTAGAGGTAAAGAAGATCTGATATTATAAAATCATCAATATCTTTGAATAGAATTCTGGTGCACGGCTGGAAATTATTTTACTTATAAATCAGCGCATTTTCTTATGTAGGAAGTAAAAAAAAATCGGTTTAGAAGTTGTTCTACTTTGTAAAATATTAAAAATATAAAATACAGTGAAACGATCTACTCTGTTCCAACAATGAAACCTTTGTTATAAATACGATGTAAAGGAGATCTGTTATTATAAATTTAACAATATCTTCGAATAGAATTCTGGTGCACGGCTGGAAATTTGTTTTCTAATAAATCAGCACATTTTCTTATGTAAGAAGTAAAAAAAATTCTGTTTTGAAGTTGTTCGCTTTTGTAAAATATTTAAAATATAAAATACAGTGAAACGATATGCAATTTTCAACAATGAGACCTTTGTTATAAATACGATGTAAAGAAGATCTGATATTAAAAAATTTGGAATATCTTCTAATAGAATTCTGGTGCACGGCAGGAAATGCGTTTACTTATAAATCAGCACATTTTCTTATGTACGAAGTAAAAAAAAAGTCGGTTTTTCAGTTGTTCGACTTTGTAAAATATTTAAAACATAAAATACAGTGAAACGATCTACTCTGTTTGAACAATGAAATCTTTGTTATAAATAAGAGCTAAAGAAGATGTGATATTATAAAAATTGCAATATCTTCGAATAGAATTCTGGTGCACGGCAGGAGTTTCGTTTACTTATAAATCAGCACATTTTCTTATGTAGGAAGTAAAAAAATTCGGTTTTGAAGATGTTCGCCTTTGTGAAATATTTAAAATACAAAATACAGTGAAACCATATGCAATTTTCAACAATGAAACCTTTGTTATAAATACGATGTAAAGAAGATCTGATATTATAAAATTTGCAATATCTTCGAAAATAATTCTGGTGCGCGGCTGGAAATTCGTTTACTTATAAATCAGCACATTTTCTTATGTAGGAAGTAAAAAAAATAGGTTTTGAAGTTGTTCGCTTTTGTAAAATATTTAAAATATAAAATACAGTGAAACGATATGCAATTTTCAACAATGAAACCTTTGTTATAAATACGATGTAAAGAAGATCTGATATTATAAAATTTGCAATATCTTCTAATAAAATTCTGGTGCACGGCAGGAAATTCGTTTACTTATAAATCAGCACATTTTCTTATGTAGGAAGTAAAAAAAAATTTTTTTTGAAGTTGTTTGCCTTTGTAAAATATTTAAAATATAAAATACAGTGAAACGATCTACTCTGTTTCAACAATGAAACCTTTGTTATATATTAGAGGTAATGGAGACTTGATATTATAAAATTTGCAATATCTTACGATAGAATTCTGGTGCACGGCTGGAAATTCGTTTACTTATAAATCAGCACATTTTCTTATGTAGGAAATAAAAAAAATAGGTTTTGAAGTTGTTCGCTTTTGTAAAATATTTAAAATATAAAATACAGTGAAACGATCTACTCTGTTTCAACAATGATATGTTTGTTATAAGTTAGAGGTAAAGAAGATCTGATATTATAAAATCATCAATATCTTTGAAAATAATTCTGGTGCACACCTGGAAATTCATTTACTTATAAATCAGCACATTTTCTTATGTACGAAGTAAAAATAAAAGTCGGTTTTGAAGATGTTCTTCTTTGTAAAATATTTAAAACATAACATGCAGTGAAATGATCTACTCTGTTTCAACAATGAAATGTTTGTTATAAGTTAGAGGTAAAGGTGATATGATATTATAAATTTTGCAATATCTTCGAATAGAATTCTGGTGCACGGCAGGAAATTCGTTTACTTATAAATCAGCACATTTTCTTATGTAGGAAGTAAAAAAAAAATCTGTTTTGAAGTTGTTTGCCTTTGTGAAATATTTAAAATATAAAATACAGTGAAACGTTATGCATTTTTCAACAATGAAACCTTTGTTATAAATACGATGTATAGAAGATCTGATATTATAAAATCATCAATATCTTTGAATAGAATTCTCGTGCACGGCTGGAATTTGGTTTTCTTATAAATTAGCACATTTTCTTATGTACGAAGTAAAAAAAAATTCTGTTTTGAAGCTGTTCTTCTTTGTAAAATATTTAAAACATAACATACAGTGAAACGATCTACTCTGTTCCAACAATGAAACCTTTGTTATAAGTTAGAGGTAAAGAAGATCTGATATTATAAAATCATCAATATCTTTGAATAGAATTCTGGTGCACGGCTGGAAATTATTTTACTTATAAATCAGCGCATTTTCTTATGTAGGAAGTAAAAAAAAATCGGTTTAGAAGTTGTTCTACTTTGTAAAATATTAAAAATATAAAATACAGTGAAACGATCTACTCTGTTCCAACAATGAAACCTTTGTTATAAATACGATGTAAAGGAGATCTGTTATTATAAATTTAACAATATCTTCGAATAGAATTCTGGTGCACGGCTGGAAATTTGTTTTCTAATAAATCAGCACATTTTCTTATGTAAGAAGTAAAAAAAATTCTGTTTTGAAGTTGTTCGCTTTTGTAAAATATTTAAAATATAAAATACAGTGAAACGATATGCAATTTTCAACAATGAGACCTTTGTTATAAATACGATGTAAAGAAGATCTGATATTAAAAAATTTGGAATATCTTCTAATAGAATTCTGGTGCACGGCAGGAAATGCGTTTACTTATAAATCAGCACATTTTCTTATGTACGAAGTAAAAAAAAAGTCGGTTTTTCAGTTGTTCGACTTTGTAAAATATTTAAAACATAAAATACAGTGAAACGATCTACTCTGTTTGAACAATGAAATCTTTGTTATAAATAAGAGCTAAAGAAGATGTGATATTATAAAAATTGCAATATCTTCGAATAGAATTCTGGTGCACGGCAGGAGTTTCGTTTACTTATAAATCAGCACATTTTCTTATGTAGGAAGTAAAAAAATTCGGTTTTGAAGATGTTCGCCTTTGTGAAATATTTAAAATACAAAATACAGTGAAACCATATGCAATTTTCAACAATGAAACCTTTGTTATAAATACGATGTAAAGAAGATCTGATATTATAAAATTTGCAATATCTTCGAAAATAATTCTGGTGCGCGGCTGGAAATTCGTTTACTTATAAATCAGCACATTTTCTTATGTAGAAAGTAAAAAAAATAGGTTTTGAAGTTGTTCGCTTTTGTAAAATATTTAAAATATAAAATACAGTGAAACGATATGCAATTTTCAACAATGAAACCTTTGTTATAAATACGATGTAAAGAAGATCTGATATTATAAAATTTGCAATATCTTCTAATAAAATTCTGGTGCACGGCAGGAAATTCGTTTACTTATAAATCAGCACATTTTCTTATGTAGGAAGTAAAAAAAAATTTTTTTTGAAGTTGTTTGCCTTTGTAAAATATTTAAAATATAAAATACAGTGAAACGATCTACTCTGTTTCAACAATGAAACCTTTGTTATATATTAGAGGTAATGGAGACTTGATATTATAAAATTTGCAATATCTTACGATAGAATTCTGGTGCACGGCTGGAAATTCGTTTACTTATAAATCAGCACATTTTCTTATGTAGGAAATAAAAAAAATAGGTTTTGAAGTTGTTCGCTTTTGTAAAATATTTAAAATATAAAATACAGTGAAACGATCTACTCTGTTTCAACAATGATATGTTTGTTATAAGTTAGAGGTAAAGAAGATCTGATATTATAAAATCATCAATATCTTTGAAAATAATTCTGGTGCACACCTGGAAATTCATTTACTTATAAATCAGCACATTTTCTTATGTACGAAGTAAAAATAAAAGTCGGTTTTGAAGATGTTCTTCTTTGTAAAATATTTAAAACATAACATGCAGTGAAATGATCTACTCTGTTTCAACAATGAAATGTTTGTTATAAGTTAGAGGTAAAGGTGATATGATATTATAAATTTTGCAATATCTTCGAATAGAATTCTGGTGCACGGCAGGAAATTCGTTTACTTATAAATCAGCACATTTTCTTATGTAGGAAGTAAAAAAAAAATCTGTTTTGAAGTTGTTTGCCTTTGTGAAATATTTAAAATATAAAATACAGTGAAACGTTATGCATTTTTCAACAATGAAACCTTTGTTATAAATACGATGTATAGAAGATCTGATATTATAAAATCATCAATATCTTTGAATAGAATTCTCGTGCACGGCTGGAATTTGGTTTTCTTATAAATCAGCACATTTTCTTATGTACGAAGTAAAAAAAAATTCTGTTTTGAAGCTATTCTTCTTTGTAAAATATTTAAAACATAACATACAGTGAAACGATCTACTCTGTTCCAACAATGAAACGTTTGTTATAAGTTAGAGGTAAAGAAGATCTGATATTATAAAATCATCAATATCTTTGAATAGAATTCTGGTGCACGGCTGGAAATTCGTTTACTTATAAATCAGCGCATTTTCTTATGTAGGAAGTAAAAAAAAATCGGTTTTGAAGATGTTCGACTTTGTGAAATATTTAAAATACAAAATACAGTGAAACCATATGCATTTTTCAACAATGAAACCTTTGTTATAAATACGAGGTAAAGAAGATCTGATATTATAAAATTTGCAATATCTTCTAATAGAATTCTGGTGCACGGCAGGAAATTCGTTTACTTATAAATCAGCACATTTTCTTATGTAGGAAGTAAAAAAATTTCTGTTTTGAAGTTGTTTGCCTTTGTAAAATATTTAAAATATAAAATACAGTGAAACCATATGCATTTTTCAACAATGAAACCTTTGTTATAAATACGAGGTAAAGTGGATGTGATTTTATAAAATTTGCAATATCTTCGAATAGAATTCTGGTGCACGGCTGGAAATTGGTTTTCTTATAAATCAGCACATTCTCTTATGTAGGAAGTAAAAAAAAATCTGTTTTGAAGTTGGTCGCTTTTGTAAAATATTTAAAACATAAAATACTGTGAAACGATCTACTCTGTTCCAACAAAGAAACCTTTGTTATAAATACGATGTAAAGAAGATCTGATATTATAAAATTATCAATATCTTCGAATAGAATTCTGGTGAACGGCTGGAAATTCGTTTACTTATAAATCAGCACATTTTCTTATGTAGGAAGTAAAAAAAATTCTGATTTGAAGTTGTTTGCCTTTGTGAAATATTTAAAATATAAAATACAGTGAAACGTTATGCATTTTTCAACAATGAAACATTTGTTATAAATACGATGTAAAGCAGATCTGATATTATAAAATTATAAATATCTTCGAAAATAATTCTGGTGCACGGCTGGAAATTCATTTACTTATAAATCAGCACATTTTCTTATGTACGAAGTAAAAATAAAAGTCGGTTTTGAAAATGTTCTTCTTTGTAAAATATTTAAAACATAACATGCAGTGAAACGATCTACTCTGTTTCAACAATGAAATGTTTGTTATAAGTTAGAGGTAAAGGTGATATGATATTATAAAATTTGCAATATCTTCGAATAGAATTCTGGTGCACGGCTGGAAATTGGTTTTCTTATAAATCAGCACATTCTCTTATGTAGGAAGTAAAAAAAAATCTGTTTTGAAGTTGTTCGCTTTTGTAAAATATTTAAAATATAAAATACAGTGAAACGATATGCAATTTTCAACAATGAAACCTTTGTTATAAATACGAGGTAAAGTGGATGTGATATTATAAAATTTGCAATATCTTCGAAAATAATTCTGGTGCGCGGCTGGAAATTCGTTTACTTATAAATCAGCACATTTTCTTATGTAGGAAGTAAAAAAAATAGGTTTTGAAGTTGTTCGCTTTGTAAAATATTTAAAATATAAAATACAGTGAAACGATATGCAATTTTCAACAATGAAACCTTTGTTATAAATACGAGGTAAAGTGGATGTGATATTATAAAATTTGCAATATCTTCTAATAAAATTCTGGTGCACGGCAGGAAATTCGTTTACTTATAAATCAGCACATTTTCTTATGTAGGAAGTAAAAAAAAATCTGTTTTGAAGTTGTTTGCCTTTGTAAAATATTTAAAATATAAAATACAGTGAAACGATCTACTCTGTTTCAACAATGAAACCTTTGTTATATATTAGAGGTAATGGAGACTTGATATTATAAAATTTGCAATATCTTACGATAGAATTCTGGTGCACGGCTGGAAATTCGTTTACTTATAAATCAGCACATTTTCTTATGTAGGAAGTAAAAAAAATAGGTTTTGAAGTTGTTCGCTTTTGTAAAATATTTAAAATATAAAATACAGTGAAACGATCTACTCTGTTTCAACAATGATATGTTTGTTATAAGTTAGAGGTAAAGAAGATCTGATATTATAAAATCATCAATATCTTTGAAAATAATTCTGGTGCACACCTGGAAATTCATTTACTTATAAATCAGCACATTTTCTTATGTACGAATTAAAAAAAAATTCTGTTTTGAAGCTATTCTTCTTTGTAAAATATTTAAACATAACATACAGTGAAACGATCTACTCTGTTCCAACAATGAAACCTTTGTTATAAGTTAGAGGTAAAGAAGATCTGATATTATAAAATCATCAATATGTTTGAATAGAATTCTGGTGCACGGCTGGAAATTCGTTTACTTATAAATCAACGCATTTTCGTATGTAGGAAGTAAAAAAAAATCGGTTTTGAAGTTGTTCTACTTTGTAAAATATTAAAAATATAAAATACAGTGAAACGATTTACTCTGTTCCAACAATGAAATCTTTGTTATAAATACGATGTAAAGGAGATCTGTTATTATAAATTTAACAATATCTTGGAATAGAATTCTGGTGCACGGCTGGAAATTTGTTTTCTAAAAAATCAGCACATTTTCTTATGTAGGAAGTAAAAAAAATTCGGTTTTGAAGATGTTCGCCTTTGTGAAATATTTAAAATACAAAATACAGTGAAACGATATGCAATTTTCAACAATGAAACCTTTGTTATAAATACGATGTAAAGAATATCTGATATTATAAAATCATCAATATCTTCTAATAGAATTCTGGTGCACGGCAGGAAATGCGTTTACTTATAAATCAGCACATTTTCTTATGTAGGAAGTAAAAAAAAATAGGTTTTGAAGTTGTTCGCTTTTGTAAAATATTTAAAATATAAAATACAGTGAAACGATCTACTCTGTTTGAACAATGAAATCTTTGTTATAAATAAGAGCTAAAGAAGATGTGATATTATAAAAATTGCAATATCTTCGAATAGAATTCTGGTGCACGGCAGGAGTTTCGTTTACTTATAAATCAGCACATTTTCTTGTGTAAGAAGTAAAAAAATTCGGTTTTGAAGATGTTCGCCTTTGTGAAATATTTAAAATACAAAATACAGTGAAACCATATGCATTTTTCAACAATGAAACCTTTGTTATAAATACGAGGTAAAGTGGATGTGATATTATAAAATTTGCAATATCTTCGAAAATAATTCTATTGCGCGGCTGGAAATTCGTTTACTTATAAATCAGCACATTTTCTTATGTACGAAGTAAAAAAAATTCTGTTTTGAAGTTGTTCGCCTTTGTAAAATATATAAAACATAAAATACAGTGAAACGATCTACTCTGTTTCAACAATGAAACCTTTGTTATATATAAGAGGTAAAGGAGACTTGATATTATAAAATTTGCAATATCTTACGATAGAATTCTGGTGCACGGCTGGAAATTCGTTTACTTATAAATCAGCACATTTGCTTATGTAGAAAGTAAAAAAAAATAGGTTTTGAAGTTGTTCGCTTTTGTAAAATATTTAAAATATAAAATACAGTGAAACGATATGCAATTTTCAACAATGAAACCTTTGTTATAAATACGATGTAAAGAAGATCTGATATTATAAAATTTGCAATATCTTCTAATAGAATTCTGGTGCACGGCAGGAAATTCGTTTACTTATAAATCAGCACATTTTCTTATGTAGGAAGTAAAAAAAATTCTGTTTTGAAGTTGTTTGCCTTTGTAAAATATTTAAAATATAAAATACAGTGAAACGATCTACTCTGTTTCAACAATGAAACCTTTGTTATATATAAGAAGTAAAGGAGACTTGATATTATAAAATTTGCAATATCTTACGATAGAATTCTGGTGCACGGCTGGAAATTCGTTTACTTATAAATCAGCACATTTTCTTATGTAGGAAGTAAAAAAAATAGGTTTTGAAGTTGTTCGCTTTTGTAAAATATTTAAAATATAAAATACAGTGAAACGATCTACTCTGTTTGAACAATGAAATGTTTGTTATAAGTTAGAGGTAAAGAAGATCTGATATTATAAAATCATCAATATCTTTGAATAGAATTCTGGTGCACGGCTGGAAATTCGTTTACTTATAAATCAGCGCATTTTCTTATGTAGGAAGTAAAAAAAAATCGGTTTTGAAGATGTTCGACTTTGTGAAATATTTAAAATACAAAATACAGTGAAACCATATGCATTTTTCAACAATGAAACCTTTGTTATAAATACGAGGTAAAGAAGATCTGATATTATAAAATTTGCAATATCTTCTAATAGAATTCTGGTGCACGGCAGGAAATTCGTTTACTTATAAATCAGCACATTTTCTTATGTAGGAAGTAAAAAAATTTCTGTTTTGAAGTTGTTTGCCTTTGTAAAATATTTAAAATATAAAATACAGTGAAACCATATGCATTTTTCAACAATGAAACCTTTGTTATAAATACGAGGTAAAGTGGATGTGATTTTATAAAATTTGCAATATCTTCGAATAGAATTCTGGTGCACGGCTGGAAATTGGTTTTCTTATAAATCAGCACATTCTCTTATGTAGGAAGTAAAAAAAAATCTGTTTTGAAGTTGGTCGCTTTTGTAAAATATTTAAAACATAAAATACTGTGAAACGATCTACTCTGTTCCAACAAAGAAACCTTTGTTATAAATACGATGTAAAGAAGATCTGATATTATAAAATTATCAATATCTTCGAATAGAATTCTGGTGAACGGCTGGAAATTCGTTTACTTATAAATCAGCACATTTTCTTATGTAGGAAGTAAAAAAAATTCTGATTTGAAGTTGTTTGCCTTTGTGAAATATTTAAAATATAAAATACAGTGAAACGTTATGCATTTTTCAACAATGAAACATTTGTTATAAATACGATGTAAAGCAGATCTGATATTATAAAATTATAAATATCTTCGAAAATAATTCTGGTGCACGGCTGGAAATTCATTTACTTATAAATCAGCACATTTTCTTATGTACGAAGTAAAAATAAAAGTCGGTTTTGAAAATGTTCTTCTTTGTAAAATATTTAAAACATAACATGCAGTGAAACGATCTACTCTGTTTCAACAATGAAATGTTTGTTATAAGTTAGAGGTAAAGGTGATATGATATTATAAAATTTGCAATATCTTCGAATAGAATTCTGGTGCACGGCTGGAAATTGGTTTTCTTATAAATCAGCACATTCTCTTATGTAGGAAGTAAAAAAAAATCTGTTTTGAAGTTGTTCGCTTTTGTAAAATATTTAAAATATAAAATACAGTGAAACGATATGCAATTTTCAACAATGAAACCTTTGTTATAAATACGAGGTAAAGTGGATGTGATATTATAAAATTTGCAATATCTTCGAAAATAATTCTGGTGCGCGGCTGGAAATTCGTTTACTTATAAATCAGCACATTTTCTTATGTAGGAAGTAAAAAAAATAGGTTTTGAAGTTGTTCGCTTTTGTAAAATATTTAAAATATAAAATACAGTGAAACGATATGCAATTTTCAACAATGAAACCTTTGTTATAAATACGAGGTAAAGTGGATGTGATATTATAAAATTTGCAATATCTTCTAATAAAATTCTGGTGCACGGCAGGAAATTCGTTTACTTATAAATCAGCACATTTTCTTATGTAGGAAGTAAAAAAAAATCTGTTTTGAAGTTGTTTGCCTTTGTAAAATATTTAAAATATAAAATACAGTGAAACGATCTACTCTGTTTCAACAATGAAACCTTTGTTATATATTAGAGGTAATGGAGACTTGATATTATAAAATTTGCAATATCTTACGATAGAATTCTGGTGCACGGCTGGAAATTCGTTTACTTATAAATCAGCACATTTTCTTATGTAGGAAGTAAAAAAAATAGGTTTTGAAGTTGTTCGCTTTTGTAAAATATTTAAACATAACATACAGTGAAACGATCTACTCTGTTCCAACAATGAAACCTTTGTTATAAGTTAGAGGTAAAGAAGATCTGATATTATAAAATCATCAATATGTTTGAATAGAATTCTGGTGCACGGCTGGAAATTCGTTTACTTATAAATCAACGCATTTTCGTATGTAGGAAGTAAAAAAAAATCGGTTTTGAAGTTGTTCTACTTTGTAAAATATTAAAAATATAAAATACAGTGAAACGATTTACTCTGTTCCAACAATGAAATCTTTGTTATAAATACGATGTAAAGGAGATCTGTTATTATAAATTTAACAATATCTTGGAATAGAATTCTGGTGCACGGCTGGAAATTTGTTTTCTAAAAAATCAGCACATTTTCTTATGTAGGAAGTAAAAAAAATTCGGTTTTGAAGATGTTCGCCTTTGTGAAATATTTAAAATACAAAATACAGTGAAACGATATGCAATTTTCAACAATGAAACCTTTGTTATAAATACGATGTAAAGAATATCTGATATTATAAAATCATCAATATCTTCTAATAGAATTCTGGTGCACGGCAGGAAATGCGTTTACTTATAAATCAGCACATTTTCTTATGTAGGAAGTAAAAAAAAATAGGTTTTGAAGTTGTTCGCTTTTGTAAAATATTTAAAATATAAAATACAGTGAAACGATCTACTCTGTTTGAACAATGAAATCTTTGTTATAAATAAGAGCTAAAGAAGATGTGATATTATAAAAATTGCAATATCTTCGAATAGAATTCTGGTGCACGGCAGGAGTTTCGTTTACTTATAAATCAGCACATTTTCTTGTGTAAGAAGTAAAAAAATTCGGTTTTGAAGATGTTCGCCTTTGTGAAATATTTAAAATACAAAATACAGTGAAACCATATGCATTTTTCAACAATGAAACCTTTGTTATAAATACGAGGTAAAGTGGATGTGATATTATAAAATTTGCAATATCTTCGAAAATAATTCTATTGCGCGGCTGGAAATTCGTTTACTTATAAATCAGCACATTTTCTTATGTACGAAGTAAAAAAAATTCTGTTTTGAAGTTGTTCGCCTTTGTAAAATATATAAAACATAAAATACAGTGAAACGATCTACTCTGTTTCAACAATGAAACCTTTGTTATATATAAGAGGTAAAGGAGACTTGATATTATAAAATTTGCAATATCTTACGATAGAATTCTGGTGCACGGCTGGAAATTCGTTTACTTATAAATCAGCACATTTGCTTATGTAGAAAGTAAAAAAAAATAGGTTTTGAAGTTGTTCGCTTTTGTAAAATATTTAAAATATAAAATACAGTGAAACGATATGCAATTTTCAACAATGAAACCTTTGTTATAAATACGATGTAAAGAAGATCTGATATTATAAAATTTGCAATATCTTCTAATAGAATTCTGGTGCACGGCAGGAAATTCGTTTACTTATAAATCAGCACATTTTCTTATGTAGGAAGTAAAAAAAATTCTGTTTTGAAGTTGTTTGCCTTTGTAAAATATTTAAAATATAAAATACAGTGAAACGATCTACTCTGTTTCAACAATGAAACCTTTGTTATATATAAGAAGTAAAGGAGACTTGATATTATAAAATTTGCAATATCTTACGATAGAATTCTGGTGCACGGCTGGAAATTCGTTTACTTATAAATCAGCACATTTTCTTATGTAGGAAGTAAAAAAAATAGGTTTTGAAGTTGTTCGCTTTTGTAAAATATTTAAAATATAAAATACAGTGAAACGATCTACTCTGTTTGAACAATGAAATGTTTGTTATAAGTTAGAGGTAAAGAAGATCTGATATTATAAAATCATCAATATCTTTGAATAGAATTCTGGTGCACGGCTGAAATTCGTTTACTTATAAATCAGCGCATTTTCTTATGTAGGAAGTAAAAAAAAAATCGGTTTTGAAGTTGTTCTACTTTGTAAAATATTTAAAATATAAAATTCAGTGAAACGATATGCAATTTTCAACAATGAAACCTTTGTTATAAATACGATGTAAAGGAGATCTGTTATTATAAATTTAACAATATCTTCGAATAGAATTCTGGTGCACGGCTGGAAATTTGTTTTCTAATAAATCAGCACATTTTCTTATGTAGGAAGTAAAATAAATTCTGTTTTGAAATTGTTCGCCATTGTGAAATATTTAAAATATAAAATACAGTGAAACGTTATGCATTTTTCAACAATGAAACCTTTGTTATAAATACGATGTAAAGAAGATCTGATATTATGAAATCATCAATATCTTTGAATAGAATTCTCGTGCACGGCAGGAAATTGGTTTTCTTATAAATCAGCACATTTTCTTATGTACGAAGAAAAAAAAATTCTGTTATGAAGCTGTTCTTCTTTGTAAAATATTTAAAACATAACATACAGTGAAACGATCTACTCTGTTTCAACAATGAAATGTTTGTTATAAGTTAGAGGAAAAGGTGATATGATATTATAAATTTTGCAACATCTTCGAATAGAATTCTGGTGCACGTGCAGAAAATTCGTTTACTTATAAATCAGCACATTTTCTTATGTAGGAATTAAAAACAAATTCGGTTTTGAAGTTGTTCGCCTTTGTAAAATATTTAAAATATAAAATACAGTGAAACGATATGCAATTTTCAACAATGAAACCTTTGTTATAAATACGATGTAAAGAATATCTGATATTATAAAAGTGGCAATATCTTCGAATATAATTCTGGTGCACGGCAGGTAATTCGTTTACTTATAAATCAGCACATTTTCGTATGTAGGAAGTAAAAAAAATCTGTTTTGAAGTTGTTTGCCTTTGTAAAATAATTAAAATATAAAATACAGTGAAACCATATGCATTTTTCAACAATGAAACCTTTGTTATAAATACGAGGTAAAGTGGATGTGATATTATAAAATTTGCAATATCTTCAATAGAATTCTGGTGCACGGCTGGAAATTTGTTTTCTTATAAATCAGCACATTTTCTTATGTAGGAAGTAAAATAAATTCCGTTTTGAAGTTGTTCGTCTTTGTGAAACATTTAAAATATAAAATACAGTGAAACGATATGCAATTTTCAACAATGAAACCTTTGTTATAAATACGATGTAAAGAAGATCTGATATTATAAAATTTGCAATATCTTCTAATAAAATTCTGGTGCACGGCAGGAAATTCGTTTACTTATAAATCAGCACATTTTCTTATGTAGGAAGTAAAAAAAAATCTGTTTTGAAGTTGTTTGCCTTTGTAAAATATTTAAAATATAAAATACAGTGAAACGATCTACTCTGTTTCAACAATGAAACCTTTGTTATATATTAGAGGTAATGGAGACTTGATATTATAAAATTTGCAATATCTTACGATAGAATTCTGGTGCACGGCTGGAAATTCGTTTACTTATAAATCAGCACATTTTCTTATGTAGGAAGTAAAAAAAATAGGTTTTGAAGTTGTTCGCTTTTGTAAAATATTTAAAATATAAAATACAGTGAAACGATCTACTCTGTTTCAACAATGATATGTTTGTTATAAGTTAGAGGTAAAGAAGATCTGATATTATAAAATCATCAATATCTTTGAAAATAATTCTGGTGCACACCTGGAAATTCATTTACTTATAAATCAGCACATTTTCTTATGTACGAAGTAAAAATAAAAGTTGGTTTTGAAAATGTTCTTCTTTGTAAAATATTTAAAACATAACATGCAGTGAAATGATCTACTCTGTTTCAACAATGAAATGTTTGTTATAAGTTAGAGGTAAAGGTGATATGATATTATAAATTTTGCAATGTCTTCGAATAGAATTCTGGTGCACGGCAAAAAATTCGTTTACTTATAAATCAGCACATTTTCTTATGTAGGAAGTAAAAAAAAATTCTGTTTTGAAGTTGTTTGCCTTTGTGAAATATTTAAAATATAAAATACAGTGAAACGTTATGCATTTTTCAACAATAAAACCTTTGTTATAAATACGATGTATAGAAGATCTGATATTATAAAATCATCAATATCTTTGAATAGAATTCTCGTGCACGGCTGGAATTTGGTTTTCTTATAAATCAGCACATTTTCTTATGTACGAAGTAAAAAAAAATTCTGTTTTGAAGCTGTTCTTCTTTGTAAAATATTAAAACATAACATACAGTGAAACGATCTACTCTGTTCCAACAATGGAAACTTTGTTATAAGTTAGAGGTAAAGAAGATCTGATATTATAAAATCATCAATATCTTTGAATAGAATTCTGGTGCACGTCTGGAAATTCGTTTACTTATAAATCAGCGCATTTTCTTATGTAGGAAGTAAAAAAAAATCGGTTTTGAAGCTGTTCTTCTTTGTAAAATATTAAAAATATAAAATACAGTGAAACGATCTACTCTGTTCCAAAAATGAAACCTTTGTTATAAATACGATGTAAAGGAGATCTGTTATTATAAATTTAACAATATCTTCGAATAGAATTCTGGTGCACGGCTGGAAATTTGTTTTCTAATAAATCAGCACATTTTCTTATGTAGGAAGTAAAAAAAATAGGTTTTGAAGTTGTTCTCTTTTGTAAAATATTTAAAATATAAAATACAGTGAAACGATATGCAATTTTCAACAATGAAACCTTTGTTATAAATACGATGTAAAGAAGATCTGATATTATAAAATTTGCAATATCTTCTAATAAAATTCTGGTGCACGGCAGGAAATTCGTTTACTTATAAATCAGCACATTTTCTTATGTAGGAAGTAAAAAAAATAGGTTTTGAAGTTGTTCGCTTTTGTAAAATATTTAAAATATAAAATACAGTGAAACGATCTACTCTGTTTGAACAATGAAATGTTTGTTATAAGTTAGAGGTAAAGAAGATCTGATATTATAAAATCATCAATATCTTTGAATAGAATTCTGGTGCACGGCTGAAATTCGTTTACTTATAAATCAGCGCATTTTCTTATGTAGGAAGTAAAAAAAAAATCGGTTTTGAAGTTGTTCTACTTTGTAAAATATTTAAAATATAAAATTCAGTGAAACGATATGCAATTTTCAACAATGAAACCTTTGTTATAAATACGATGTAAAGGAGATCTGTTATTATAAATTTAACAATATCTTCGAATAGAATTCTGGTGCACGGCTGGAAATTTGTTTTCTAATAAATCAGCACATTTTCTTATGTAGGAAGTAAAATAAATTCTGTTTTGAAATTGTTCGCCATTGTGAAATATTTAAAATATAAAATACAGTGAAACGTTATGCATTTTTCAACAATGAAACCTTTGTTATAAATACGATGTAAAGAAGATCTGATATTATGAAATCATCAATATCTTTGAATAGAATTCTCGTGCACGGCAGGAAATTGGTTTTCTTATAAATCAGCACATTTTCTTATGTACGAAGAAAAAAAAATTCTGTTATGAAGCTGTTCTTCTTTGTAAAATATTTAAAACATAACATACAGTGAAACGATCTACTCTGTTTCAACAATGAAATGTTTGTTATAAGTTAGAGGAAAAGGTGATATGATATTATAAATTTTGCAACATCTTCGAATAGAATTCTGGTGCACGTGCAGAAAATTCGTTTACTTATAAATCAGCACATTTTCTTATGTAGGAATTAAAAACAAATTCGGTTTTGAAGTTGTTCGCCTTTGTAAAATATTTAAAATATAAAATACAGTGAAACGATATGCAATTTTCAACAATGAAACCTTTGTTATAAATACGATGTAAAGAATATCTGATATTATAAAAGTGGCAATATCTTCGAATATAATTCTGGTGCACGGCAGGTAATTCGTTTACTTATAAATCAGCACATTTTCGTATGTAGGAAGTAAAAAAAATCTGTTTTGAAGTTGTTTGCCTTTGTAAAATAATTAAAATATAAAATACAGTGAAACCATATGCATTTTTCAACAATGAAACCTTTGTTATAAATACGAGGTAAAGTGGATGTGATATTATAAAATTTGCAATATCTTCAATAGAATTCTGGTGCACGGCTGGAAATTTGTTTTCTTATAAATCAGCACATTTTCTTATGTAGGAAGTAAAATAAATTCCGTTTTGAAGTTGTTCGTCTTTGTGAAACATTTAAAATATAAAATACAGTGAAACGATATGCAATTTTCAACAATGAAACCTTTGTTATAAATACGATGTAAAGAAGATCTGATATTATAAAATTTGCAATATCTTCTAATAAAATTCTGGTGCACGGCAGGAAATTCGTTTACTTATAAATCAGCACATTTTCTTATGTAGGAAGTAAAAAAAAATCTGTTTTGAAGTTGTTTGCCTTTGTAAAATATTTAAAATATAAAATACAGTGAAACGATCTACTCTGTTTCAACAATGAAACCTTTGTTATATATTAGAGGTAATGGAGACTTGATATTATAAAATTTGCAATATCTTACGATAGAATTCTGGTGCACGGCTGGAAATTCGTTTACTTATAAATCAGCACATTTTCTTATGTAGGAAGTAAAAAAAATAGGTTTTGAAGTTGTTCGCTTTTGTAAAATATTTAAAATATAAAATACAGTGAAACGATCTACTCTGTTTCAACAATGATATGTTTGTTATAAGTTAGAGGTAAAGAAGATCTGATATTATAAAATCATCAATATCTTTGAAAATAATTCTGGTGCACACCTGGAAATTCATTTACTTATAAATCAGCACATTTTCTTATGTACGAAGTAAAAATAAAAGTTGGTTTTGAAAATGTTCTTCTTTGTAAAATATTTAAAACATAACATGCAGTGAAATGATCTACTCTGTTTCAACAATGAAATGTTTGTTATAAGTTAGAGGTAAAGGTGATATGATATTATAAATTTTGCAATGTCTTCGAATAGAATTCTGGTGCACGGCAAAAAATTCGTTTACTTATAAATCAGCACATTTTCTTATGTAGGAAGTAAAAAAAAATTCTGTTTTGAAGTTGTTTGCCTTTGTGAAATATTTAAAATATAAAATACAGTGAAACGTTATGCATTTTTCAACAATAAAACCTTTGTTATAAATACGATGTATAGAAGATCTGATATTATAAAATCATCAATATCTTTGAATAGAATTCTCGTGCACGGCTGGAATTTGGTTTTCTTATAAATCAGCACATTTTCTTATGTACGAAGTAAAAAAAAATTCTGTTTTGAAGCTGTTCTTCTTTGTAAAATATTAAAACATAACATACAGTGAAACGATCTACTCTGTTCCAACAATGGAAACTTTGTTATAAGTTAGAGGTAAAGAAGATCTGATATTATAAAATCATCAATATCTTTGAATAGAATTCTGGTGCACGTCTGGAAATTCGTTTACTTATAAATCAGCGCATTTTCTTATGTAGGAAGTAAAAAAAAATCGGTTTTGAAGCTGTTCTTCTTTGTAAAATATTAAAAATATAAAATACAGTGAAACGATCTACTCTGTTCCAAAAATGAAACCTTTGTTATAAATACGATGTAAAGGAGATCTGTTATTATAAATTTAACAATATCTTCGAATAGAATTCTGGTGCACGGCTGGAAATTTGTTTTCTAATAAATCAGCACATTTTCTTATGTAGGAAGTAAAAAAAATAGGTTTTGAAGTTGTTCTCTTTTGTAAAATATTTAAAATATAAAATACAGTGAAACGATATGCAATTTTCAACAATGAAACCTTTGTTATAAATACGATGTAAAGAAGATCTGATATTATAAAATTTGCAATATCTTCTAATAAAATTCTGGTGCACGGCAGGAAATTCGTTTACTTATAAATCAGCACATTTTCTTATGTAGGAAGTAAAAAAAAAATCTGTTTTGAAGTTGTTTGCCTTTGTAAAATATTTAAAATATAAAATACAGTGAAACGATCTACTCTGTTTCAACAATGAAACCTTTGTTATATATTAGAGGTAATGGAGACTTGATATTATAAAATTTGCAATATCTTACGATAGAATTCTGGTGCACGGCTGGAAATTCGTTTACTTATAAATCAGCACATTTTCTTATGTAGGAAGTAAAAAAAATAGGTTTTGAAGTTGTTCGCTTTTGTAAAATATTTAAAATATAAAATACAGTGAAACGATCTACTCTGTTTCAACAATGATATGTTTGTTATAAGTTAGAGGTAAAGAAGATCTGATATTATAAAATCATCAATATCTTTGAAAATAATTCTGGTGCACACCTGGAAATTCATTTACTTATAAATCAGCACATTTTCTTATGTACGAAGTAAAAATAAAAGTCGGTTTTGAAAATGTTCTTCTTTGTAAAATATTTAAAACATAACATGCAGTGAAATGATCTACTCTGTTCCAACAATGAAACCTTTGTTATATATAAGAGGTAAAGAAGATCTGATATTATAAAATCATCAATATCTTTGAATAGAATTCTGGTGCACGGCTGGAAATTATTTTACTTATAAATCAGCGCATTTTCTTATGTAGGAAGTAAAAAAAAATCGGTTTAGAAGTTGTTCTACTTTGTAAAATATTAAAAATATAAAATACAGTGAAACGATCTACTCTGTTCCAACAATGAAACCTTTGTTATAAATACGATGTAAAGGAGATCTGTTATTATAAATTTAACAATATCTTCGAATAGAATTCTGGTGCACGGCTGGAAATTTGTTTTCTAATAAATCAGCACATTTTCTTATGTAAGAAGTAAAAAAAATTCTGTTTTGAAGTTGTTCGCTTTTGTAAAATATTTAAAATATAAAATACAGTGAAACGATATGCAATTTTCAACAATGCAACCTTTGTTATAAATACGATGTAAAGAAGATCTGATATTAAAAAATTTGCAATATCTTCTAATAGAATTCTGGTGCACGGCAGGAAATGCGTTTACTTATAAATCAGCACATTTTCTTATGTACGAAGTAAAAAAAAAGTCGGTTTTTCAGTTGTTCGACTTTGTAAAATATTTAAAACATAAAATACAGTGAAACGATCTACTCTGTTTGAACAATGAAATCTTTGTTATAAATAAGAGCTAAAGAAGATGTGATATTATAAAAATTGCAATATCTTCGAATAGAATTCTGGTGCACGGCAGGAGTTTCGTTTACTTATAAATCAGCACATTTTCTTATGTAGGAAGTAAAAAAATTCGGTTTTGAAGATGTTCGCCTTTGTGAAATATTTAAAATACAAAATACAGTGAAACCATATGCATTTTTCAACAATGAAACCTTTGTTATAAATACGAGGTAAAGTGGATGTGATATTATAAAATTTGCAATATCTTCGAAAATAATTCTGGTGCGCGGCTGGAAATTCGTTTACTTATAAATCAGCACATTTTCTTATGTAGGAAGTAAAAAAAATAGGTTTTGAAGTTGTTCGCTTTTGTAAAATATTTAAAATATAAAATACAGTGAAACGATATGCAATTTTCAACAAAGAAACCTTTGTTATAAATACGATGTAAAGAAGATCTGATATTATAAAATTTGCAATATCTTCTAATAAAATTCTGGTGCACGGCAGGAAATTCGTTTACTTATAAATCAGCACATTTTCTTATGTAGGAAGTAAAAAAAAATTGTTTTGAAGTTGTTTGCCTTTGTAAAATATTTAAAATATAAAATACAGTGAAACGATCTACTCTGTTTCAACAATGAAACCTTTGTTATATATTAGAGGTAAAGGAGACTTGATATTATAAAATTTGCAATATCTTACGATAGAATTCTGGTGCACGGCTGGAAATTCGTTTACTTATAAATCAGCACATTTTCTTATGTAGGAAGTAAAAAAAATAGGTTTTGAAGTTGTTCGCTTTTGTAAAATATTTAAAATATAAAATACAGTGAAACGATCTACTCTGTTTCAACAATGATATGTTTGTTATAAGTTAGAGGTAAAGAAGATCTGATATTATAAAATCATCAATATCTTTGAAAATAATTCTGGTGCACACCTGGAAATTCATTTACTTATAAATCAGCACATTTTCTTATGTACGAAGTAAAAATAAAAGTCGGTTTTGAAGATGTTCTTCTTTGTAAAATATTTAAAACATAACATGCAGTGAAATGATCTACTCTGTTTCAACAATGAAATGTTTGTTATAAGTTAGAGGTAAAGGTGATATGATATTATAAATTTTGCAATATCTTCCAATAGAATTCTGGTGCACGGCAGGAAATTCGTTTACTTATAAATCAGCACATTTTCTTATGTAGGAAGTAAAAAAAAATTCTGTTTTGAAGTTGTTTGCCTTTGTGAAATATTTAAAATATAAAATACAGTGAAACGTTATGCATTTTCAACAATGAAACCTTTGTTATAAATACGATGTATAGAAGATCTGATATTATAAAATCATCAATATCTTTGAATAGAATTCTCGTGCACGGCTGGAAATTTGTTTTCTAATAAATCAGCACATTTTCTTATGTAGGCAGTAAAATAAATTCTGTTTTGAAATTGTTCGCCATTGTGAAATATTTAAAATATAAAATACAGTGAAACGTTATGCATTTTTCAACAATGAAACCTTTGTTATAAATACGATGTAAAGAAGATCTGATATTATGAAATCATCAATATCTTTGAATAGAATTCTCGTGCACGGCAGGAAATTGGTTTTCTTATAAATCAGCACATTTTCTTATGTACGAAGAAAAAAAAATTCTGTTATGAAGCTGTTCTTCTTTGTAAAATATTTAAAACATAACATACAGTGAAACGATCTACTCTGTTTCAACAATGAAATGTTTGTTATAAGTTAGAGGAAAAGGTGATATGATATTATAAATTTTGCAACATCTTCTAATAAAATTCTGGTGCACGTGCAGAAAATTCGTTTACTTATAAATCAGCACATTTTCTTATGTAGGAAGTAAAAAAAAATCTGTTTTGAAGTTGTTTGCCTTTGTAAAATATTTAAAATATAAAATACAGTGAAACGATCTACTCTGTTTCAACAATGAAACCTTTGTTATATATTAGAGGCAATGGAGACTTGATATTATAAAATTTGCAATATCTTACGATAGAATTCTGGTGCACGGCTGGAAATTCGTTTACTTATAAATCAGCACATTTTCTTATGTAGGAAGTAAAAAAAATAGGTTTTGAAGTTGTTCGCTTTTGTAAAATATTTAAAATATAAAATACAGTGAAACGATCTACTCTGTTTCAACAATGATATGTTTGTTATAAGTTAGAGGTAAAGAAGATCTGATATTATAAAATCATCAATATCTTTGAAAATAATTCTGGTGCACACCTGGAAATTCATTTACTTATAAATCAGCACATTTTCTTATGTACGAAGTAAAAATAAAAGTCGGTTTTGAAAATGTTCTTCTTTGTAAAATATTTAAAACATAACATGCAGTGAAATGATCTACTCTGTTTCAACAATGAAATGTTTGTTATAAGTTAGAGGTAAAGGTGATATGATATTGTAAATTTTGCAATATCTTCGAATAGAATTCTGGTGCACGGCAAAAAATTCGTTTACTTATAAATCAGCACATTTTCTTATGTAGGAAGTAAAAAAAAATTCTGTTTTGAAGTTGTTTGCCTTTGTGAAATATTTAAAATATAAAATACAGTGAAACGTTATGCATTTTTCAACAATGAAACCTTTGTTATAAATACGATGTATAGAAGATCTGATATTATAAAATCATCAATATCTTTGAATAGAATTCTCGTGCACGGCTGGAATTTGGTTTTCTTATAAATCAGCACATTTTCTTATGTACGAAGTAAAAAAAAATTCTGTTTTGAAGCTGTTCTTCTTTGTAAAATATTTAAAACATAACATACAGTGAAACGATCTACTCTGTTCCAACAATGAAACCTTTGTTATAAGTTAGAGGTAAAGAAGATCTGATATTATAAAATCATCAATATCTTTGAATAGAATTCTGGTGCACGTCTGGAAATTCGTTTACTTATAAATCAGCGCATTTTCTTATGTAGGAAGTAAAAAAAAATCGGTTTTGAAGCTGTTCTTCTTTGTAAAATATTAAAAATATAAAATACAGTGAAACGATCTACTCTGTTCCAACAATGAAACCTTTGTTATAAATACGATGTAAAGGAGATCTGTTATTATAAATTTAACAATATCTTCGAATAGAATTCTGGTGCACGGCTGGAAATTTGTTTTCTAATAAATCAGCACATTTTCTTATGTAGGAAGTAAAAAAAATAGGTTTTGAAGTTGTTCGCTTTTGTAAAATATTTAAAATATAAAATACAGTGAAACGATATGCAATTTTCAAGAATGAAACCTTTGTTATAAATACGATGTAAAGAAGATCTGATATTATAAAATTTGCAATATCTTCTAATAAAATTCTGGTGCACGGCAGGAAATTCGTTTACTTATAAATCAGCACATTTTCTTATGTAGGAAGTAAAAAAAAATCTGTTTTGAAGTTGTTTGCCTTTGTAAAATATTTAAAATATAAAATACAGTGAAACGATCTACTCTGTTTCAACAATGAAACCTTTGTTATATATTAGAGGTAATGGAGACTTGATATTATAAAATTTGCAATATCTTACGATAGAATTCTGGTGCACGGCTGGAAATTCGTTTACTTATAAATCAGCACATTTTCTTATGTACGAAGTAAAAAAAAAGTCGGTTTTTCAGTTGTTCGACTTTGTAAAATATTTAAAACATAAAATACAGTGAAACGATCTACTCTGTTTGAACAATGAAATCTTTGTTATAAATAAGAGCTAAAGAAGATGTGATATTATAAAAATTGCAATATCTTCGAATAGAATTCTGGTGCACGGCAGGAGTTTCGTTTACTTATAAATCAGCACATTTTCTTATGTAGGAAGTAAAAAAATTCGGTTTTGAAGATGTTCGCCTTTGTGAAATATTTAAAATACAAAATACAGTGAAACCATATGCATTTTTCAACAATGAAACCTTTGTTATAAATACGAGGTAAAGTGGATGTGATATTATAAAATTTGCAATATCTTCGAAAATAATTCTGGTGCGCGGCTGGAAATTCGTTTACTTATAAATCAGCACATTTTCTTATGTAGGAAGTAAAAAAAATAGGTTTTGAAGTTGTTCGCTTTTGTAAAATATTTAAAATATAAAATACAGTGAAACGATATGCAATTTTCAACAAAGAAACCTTTGTTATAAATACGATGTAAAGAAGATCTGATATTATAAAATTTGCAATATCTTCTAATAAAATTCTGGTGCACGGCAGGAAATTCGTTTACTTATAAATCAGCACATTTTCTTATGTAGGAAGTAAAAAAAATAGGTTTTGAAGTTGTTCGCTTTTGTAAAATATTTAAAATATAAAATACAGTGAAACGATCTACTCTGTTTCAACAATGATATGTTTGTTATAAGTTAGAGGTAAAGAAGATCTGATATTATAAAATCATCAATATCTTTGAAAATAATTCTGGTGCACACCTGGAAATTCATTTACTTATAAATCAGCACATTTTCTTATGTACGAAGTAAAAATAAAAGTCGGTTTTGAAGATGTTCTTCTTTGTAAAATATTTAAAACATAACATGCAGTGAAATGATCTACTCTGTTTCAACAATGAAATGTTTGTTATAAGTTAGAGGTAAAGGTGATATGATATTATAAATTTTGCAATATCTTCCAATAGAATTCTGGTGCACGGCAGGAAATTCGTTTACTTATAAATCAGCACATTTTCTTATGTAGGAAGTAAAAAAAAATTCTGTTTTGAAGTTGTTTGCCTTTGTGAAATATTTAAAATATAAAATACAGTGAAACGTTATGCATTTTCAACAATGAAACCTTTGTTATAAATACGATGTATAGAAGATCTGATATTATAAAATCATCAATATCTTTGAATAGAATTCTCGTGCACGGCTGGAATTTGGTTTTCTTATAAATCAGCACATTTTCTTATGTACGAAGTAAAAATAAAAGTCGGTTTTGAAAATGTTCTTCTTTGTAAAATATTTAAAACATAACATGCAGTGAAATGATCTACTCTGTTTCAACAATGAAATGTTTGTTATAAGTTAGAGGTAAAGGTGATATGATATTATAAATTTTGCAATATCTTCGAATAGAATTCTGGTGCACGGCAGGAAATTCGTTTACTTATAAATCAGCACATTTGCTTATGTAGAAAGTAAAAAAAATTCTGCTTTGAAGTTGTTTGCCTTTGTAAAATATTTAAAATATAAAATACAGTGAAACCATATGCATTTTTCAACAATGAAACCTTTGTTATAAATACGAGGTAAAGTGGATGTGATTTTATAAAATTTGCAATATCTTCGAATAGAATTCTGGTGCACGGCTGGAAATTGGTTTTCTTATAAATCAGCACATTCTCTTATGTAGGAAGTAAAAAAAAAATCTGTTTTGAAGTTGGTCGCTTTTGTAAAATATTTAAAACATAAAATACTGTGAAACGATCTACTCTGTTCCAACAAAGAAACCTTTGTTATAAATACGATGTAAAGAAGATCTGATATTATAAAATTATCAATATCTTCGAATAGAATTCTGGTGAACGGCTGGAAATTCGTTTACTTATAAATCAGCACATTTTCTTATGTAGGAAGTAAAAAAAATTCTGTTTTGAAGTTGTTTGCCTTTGTGAAATATTTAAAATATAAAATACAATGAAACGTTATGCATTTTTCAACAATGAAACCTTTGTTAAAAATACGATGTAAAGAAGATCTGATATTATAAAATCATCAATATCTTTGAAAATAATTCTGGTGCACGGCTGGAAATTCATTTACTTATAAATCAGCACATTTTCTTATGTACGAAGTAAAAATAAAAGTCGGTTTTGAAAATGTTCTTCTTTGTAAAATATTTAAAACATAACATGCAGTGAAATGATCTACTCTGTTTCAACAATGAAATGTTTGTTATAAGTTAGAGGTAAAGGTGATATGATATTATAAATTTTGCAATATCTTCGAATAGAATTCTAGTGCACGGCAAAAAATTCGTTTACTTATAAATCAGCACATTTTCTTATGTAGGAAGTAAAAAAAAATTCTGTTTTGAAGTTGTTTGCCTTTGTGAAATATTTAAAATATAAAATACAGTGAAACGTTATGCATTTTTCAACAATGAAACCTTTGTTATAAATACGATGTATAGAAGATCTGATATTATAAAATCATCAATATCTTTGAATAGAATTCTCGTGCACGGCTGGAATTTGGTTTTCTTATAAATCAGCACATTTTCTTATGTACGAAGTAAAAAAAAATTCTGTTTTGAAGCTGTTCTTCTTTGTAAAATATTTAAAACATAACATACAGTGAAACGATCTACTCTGTTCCAACAATGAAACCTTTGTTATAAGTTAGAGGTAAAGAAGATCTGATATTATAAAATCATCAATATCTTTGAATAGAATTCTGGTGCACGTCTGGAAATTCGTTTACTTATAAATCAGCGCATTTTCTTATGTAGGAAGTAAAAAAAAATCGGTTTTGAAGCTGTTCTTCTTTGTAAAATATTAAAAATATAAAATACTGTGAAACGATCTACTCTGTTCCAAAAATGAAACCTTTGTTATAAATACGTTGTAAAGGAGATCTGTTATTATAAATTTAACAATATCTTCGAATAGAATTCTGGTGCACGGCTGGAAATTTGTTTTCTAATAAATCAGCACATTTTCTTATGTAGGAAGTAAAAAAAATAGGTTTTGAAGTTGTTCGCTTTTGTAAAATATTTAAAATATAAAATACAGTGAAACGATATGCAATTTTCAACAATGAAACCTTTGTTCTAAATACGATGTAAAGAAGATCTGATATTATAAAATTTGCAATATCTTCTAATAAAATTCTGGTGCACGGCAGGAAATTCGTTTACTTATAAATCAGCACATTTTCTTATGTAGGAAGTAAAAAAAAATCTGTTTTGAAGTTGTTTGCCTTTGTAAAATATTTAAAATATAAAATACAGTGAAACGATCTACTCTGTTTCAACAATGAAACCTTTGTTATATATTAGAGGCAATGGAGACTTGATATTATAAAATTTGCAATATCTTACGATAGAATTCTGGTGCACGGCTGGAAATTCGTTTACTTATAAATCAGCACATTTTCTTATGTAGGAAGTAAAAAAAAATAGGTTTTGAAGTTGTTCGCTTTTGTAAAATATTTAAAATATAAAATACAGTGAAACGATCTACTCTGTTTCAACAATGATATGTTTGTTATAAGTTAGAGGTAAAGAAGATCTGATATTATAAAATCATCAATATCTTTGAAAATAATTCTGGTGCACACCTGGAAATTCATTTACTTATAAATCAGCACATTTTCTTATGTACGAAGTAAAAATAAAAGTCGGTTTTGAAAATGTTCTTCTTTGTAAAATATTTAAAACATAACATGCAGTGAAATGATCTACTCTGTTTCAACAATGAAATGTTTGTTATAAGTTAGAGGTAAAGGTGATATGATATTATAAATTTTGCAATATCTTCGAATAGAATTCTGGTGCACGGCAAAAAATTCGTTTACTTATAAATCAGCACATTTTCTTATGTAGGAAGTAAAAAAAAATTCTGTTTTGAAGTTGTTTGCCTTTGTGAAATATTTAAAATATAAAATACAGTGAAACGTTATGCATTTTTCAACAATGAAACCTTTGTTATAAATACGATGTATAGAAGATCTGATATTATAAAATCATCATTATCTTTGAATAGAATTCTCGTGCACGGCTGGAATTTGGTTTTCTTATAAATCAGCACATTTTCTTATGTACGAAGTAAAAAAAAATTCTGTTTTGAAGCTGTTCTTCTTTGTAAAATATTTAAAACATAACATACAGTGAAACGATCTACTCTGTTCCAACAATGAAACCTTTGTTACAAGTTAGAGGTAAAGAAGATCTGATATTATAAAATCATCAATATCTTTGAATAGAATTCTGGTGCACGTCTGGAAATTCGTTTACTTATAAATCAGCGCATTTTCTTATGTAGGAAGTAAAAAAAATCGGTTTTGAAGCTGTTCTTCTTTGTAAAATATTAAAAATATAAAATACAGTGAAACGATCTACTCTGTTCCAACAATGAAACCTTTGTTATAAATACGATGTAAAGGAGATCTGTTATTATAAATTTAACAATATCTTCGAATAGAATTCTGGTGCACGGCTGGAAATTTGTTTTCTAATAAATCAGCACATTTTCTTATGTAGGAAGTAAAAAATATAGGTTTTGAAGTTGTTCGCTTTTGTAAAATATTTAAAATATAAAATACAGTGAAACGATATGCAATTTTCAACAATGAAACCTTTGTTATAAATACGATGTAAAGAAGATCTGATATTATAAAATTTGCAATATCTTCTAATAAAATTCTGGTGCACGGCAGGAAATTCGTTTACTTATAAATCAGCACATTTTCTTATGTAGGAAGTAAAAAAAAATCTGTTTTGAAGTTGTTTGCCTTTGTAAAATATTTAAAATATAAAATACAGTGAAACGATCTACTCTGTTTCAACAATGAAACCTTTGTTATATATTAGAGGTAATGGAGACTTGATATTATAAAATTTGCAATATCTTACGATAGAATTCTGGTGCACGGCTGGAAATTCGTTTACTTATAAATCAGCACATTTTCTTATGTAGGAATTAAAAAAAATAGGTTTTGAAGTTGTTCGCTTTTGTAAAATATTTAAAATATAAAATACAGTGAAACGATCTACTCTGTTTCAACAATGATATGTTTGTTATAAGTTAGAGGTAAAGAAGATCTGATATTATAAAATCATCAATATCTTTGAAAATAATTCTGGTGCACACCTGGAAATTCATTTACTTATAAATCAGCACATTTTCTTATGTACGAAGTAAAAATAAAAGTCGGTTTTGAAAATGTTCTTCTTTGTAAAATATTTAAAACATAACATGCAGTGAAATGATCTACTCTGTTCCAACAATGAAACCTTTGTTATAAGTTAGAGGTAAAGAAGATCTGATATTATAAAATCATCAATATCTTTGAATAGAATACTGGTGCACGGCTGGAAATTATTTTACTTATAAATCAGCGCATTTTCTTATGTAGGAAGTAAAAAAAAATCGGTTTAGAAGTTGTTCTACTTTGTAAAATATTAAAAATATAAAATACAGTGAAACGATCTACTCTGTTCCAACAATGAAACCTTTGTTATAAATACGATGTAAAGGAGATCTGTTATTATAAATTTAACAATATCTTCGAATAGAATTCTGGTGCACGGCTGGAAATTTGTTTTCTAATAAATCAGCACATTTTCTTATGTAAGAAGTAAAAAAAATTGTGTTTTGAAGTTGTTCGCTTTTGTAAAATATTTAAAATATAAAATACAGTGAAACGATATGCAATTTTTAACAATGAATACTTTGTTATAAATACGATGTAAAGAAGATCTGATATTAAAAAATTTGCAATATCTTCTAATAGAATTCTGGTGCACGGCAGGAAATGCGTTTACTTATAAATCAGCACATTTTCTTATGTACGAAGTAAAAAAAAATCGGTTTTTCAGTTGTTCGACTTTGTAAAATATTTAAAACATAAAATACAGTGAAACGATCTACTCTGTTTGAACAATGAAATCTTTGTTATAAATAAGAGCTAAAGAAGATGTGATATTATAAAAATTGCAATATCTTCGAATAGAATTCTGGTGCACGGCAGGAGTTTCGTTTACTTATAAATCAGCACATTTTCTTATGTAGGAAGTAAAAAAATTCGGTTTTGAAGATGTTCGCCTTTGTGAAATATTTAAAATATAAAATACAGTGAAACGATATGCAATTTTCAACAATGAAACCTTTGTTATAAATACGATGTAAAGAAGATCTGATATTATAAAATTTGCAATATCTTCTAATAAAATTCTGGTGCACGGCAGGAAATTCGTTTACTTATAAATCAGCACATTTTCTTATGTAGGAAGTAAAAAAAAATTGTTTTGAAGTTGTTTGCCTTTGTAAAATATTTAAAATATAAAATACAGTGAAACGATCTACTCTGTTTCAACAATGAAACCTTTGTTATATATTAGAGGTAATGGAGACTTGATATTATAAAATTTGCAATATCTTACGATAGAATTCTGGTGCACGGCTGGAAATTCGTTTACTTATAAATCAGCACATTTTCTTATGTAGGAAGTAAAAAAAATAGGTTTTGAAGTTGTTCGCTTTTGTAAAATATTTAAAATATAAAATACAGTGAAACGATCTACTCTGTTTCAACAATGATATGTTTGTTATAAGTTAGAGGTAAAGAAGATCTGATATTATAAAATCATCAATATCTTTGAAAATAATTCTGGTGCACACCTGGAAATTCATTTACTTATAAATCAGCACATTTTCTTATGTACGAAGTAAAAATAAAAGTCGGTTTTGAAGATGTTCTTCTTTGTAAAATATTTAAAACATAACATGCAGTGAAATGATCTACTCTGTTTCAACAATGAAATGTTTGTTATAAGTTAGAGGTAAAGGTGATATGATATTATAAATTTTGCAATATCTTCCAATAGAATTCTGGTGCACGGAAGGAGTTTCGTTTACTTATAAATCAGCACATTTTCTTATGTAGGAAGTAAAAAAATTCGGTTTTGAAGATGTTCGCCTTTGTGAAATATTTAAAATATAAAATACAGTGAAACGATATGCAATTTTCAACAATGAAACCTTTGTTATAAATACGATGTAAAGAAGATCTGATATTATAAAATTTGCAATATCTTCTAATAAAATTCTGGTGCACGGCAGGAAATTCGTTTACTTATAAATCAGCACATTTTCTTATGTAGGAAGTAAAAAAAAATTGTTTTGAAGTTGTTTGCCTTTGTAAAATATTTAAAATATAAAATACAGTGAAACGATCTACTCTGTTTCAACAATGAAACCTTTGTTATATATTAGAGGTAATGGAGACTTGATATTATAAAATTTGCAATATCTTACGATAGAATTCTGGTGCACGGCTGGAAATTCGTTTACTTATAAATCAGCACATTTTCTTATGTAGGAAGTAAAAAAAATAGGTTTTGAAGTTGTTCGCTTTTGTAAAATATTTAAAATATAAAATACAGTGAAACGATCTACTCTGTTTCAACAATGATATGTTTGTTATAAGTTAGAGGTAAAGAAGATCTGATATTATAAAATCATCAATATCTTTGAAAATAATTCTGGTGCACACCTGGAAATTCATTTACTTATAAATCAGCACATTTTCTTATGTACGAAGTAAAAATAAAAGTCGGTTTTGAAGATGTTCTTCTTTGTAAAATATTTAAAACATAACATGCAGTGAAATGATCTACTCTGTTTCAACAATGAAATGTTTGTTATAAGTTAGAGGTAAAGGTGATATGATATTATAAATTTTGCAATATCTTCCAATAGAATTCTGGTGCACGGCAGGAAATTCGTTTACTTATAAATCAGCACATTTTCTTATGTAGGAAGTAAAAAAAAATTCTGTTTTGAAGTTGTTGCCTTTGTGAAATATTTAAAATATAAAATACAGTGAAACGATATGCAATTTTCAACAAAGAAACCTTTGTTATAAATACGATGTAAAGAAGATCTGATATTATAAAATTTGCAATATCTTCTAATAAAATTCTGGTGCACGGCAGGAAATTCGTTTACTTATAAATCAGCACATTTTCTTATGTAGGAAGTAAAAAAAATAGGTTTTGAAGTTGTTCGCTTTTGTAAAATATTTAAAATATAAAATACAGTGAAACGATCTACTCTGTTTCAACAATGATATGTTTGTTATAAGTTAGAGGTAAAGAAGATCTGATATTATAAAATCATCAATATCTTTGAAAATAATTCTGGTGCACACCTGGAAATTCATTTACTTATAAATCAGCACATTTTCTTATGTACGAAGTAAAAATAAAAGTCGGTTTTGAAGATGTTCTTCTTTGTAAAATATTTAAAACATAACATGCAGTGAAATGATCTACTCTGTTTCAACAATGAAATGTTTGTTATAAGTTAGAGGTAAAGGTGATATGATATTATAAATTTTGCAATATCTTCCAATAGAATTCTGGTGCACGGCAGGAAATTCGTTTACTTATAAATCAGCACATTTTCTTATGTAGGAAGTAAAAAAAAATTCTGTTTTGAAGTTGTTTGCCTTTGTGAAATATTTAAAATATAAAATACAGTGAAACGTTATGCATTTTCAACAATGAAACCTTTGATATAAATACGATGTATAGAAGATCTGATATTATAAAATCATCAATATCTTTGAATAGAATTCTCGTGCACGGCTGGAATTTGGTTTTCTTATAAATCAGCACATTTTCTTATGTACGAAGTAAAAATAAAAGTCGGTTTTGAAAATGTTCTTCTTTGTAAAATATTTAAAACATAACATGCAGTGAAATGATCTACTCTGTTTCAACAATGAAATGTTTGTTATAAGTTAGAGGTAAAGGTGATATGATATTATAAATTTTGCAATATCTTCGAATAGAATTCTGGTGCACGGCAGGAAATTCGTTTACTTATAAATCAGCACATTTGCTTATGTAGAAAGTAAAAAAAATTCTGCTTTGAAGTTGTTTGCCTTTGTAAAATATTTAAAATATAAAATACAGTGAAACCATATGCATTTTTCAACAATGAAACCTTTGTTATAAATACGAGGTAAAGTGGATGTGATTTTATAAAATTTGCAATATCTTCGAATAGAATTCTGGTGCACGGCTGGAAATTGGTTTTCTTATAAATCAGCACATTCTCTTATGTAGGAAGTAAAAAAAAAATCTGTTTTGAAGTTGGTCGCTTTTGTAAAATATTTAAAACATAAAATACTGTGAAACGATCTACTCTGTTCCAACAAAGAAACCTTTGTTATAAATACGATGTAAAGAAGATCTGATATTATAAAATTATCAATATCTTCGAATAGAATTCTGGTGAACGGCTGGAAATTCGTTTACTTATAAATCAGCACATTTTCTTATGTAGGAAGTAAAAAAAATTCTGTTTTGAAGTTGTTTGCCTTTGTGAAATATTTAAAATATAAAATACAATGAAACGTTATGCATTTTTCAACAATGAAACCTTTGTTAAAAATACGATGTAAAGAAGATCTGATATTATAAAATCATCAATATCTTTGAAAATAATTCTGGTGCACGGCTGGAAATTCATTTACTTATAAATCAGCACATTTTCTTATGTACGAAGTAAAAATAAAAGTCGGTTTTGAAAATGTTCTTCTTTGTAAAATATTTAAAACATAACATGCAGTGAAATGATCTACTCTGTTTCAACAATGAAATGTTTGTTATAAGTTAGAGGTAAAGGTGATATGATATTATAAATTTTGCAATATCTTCGAATAGAATTCTAGTGCACGGCAAAAAATTCGTTTACTTATAAATCAGCACATTTTCTTATGTAGGAAGTAAAAAAAAATTCTGTTTTGAAGTTGTTTGCCTTTGTGAAATATTTAAAATATAAAATACAGTGAAACGTTATGCATTTTTCAACAATGAAACCTTTGTTATAAATACGATGTATAGAAGATCTGATATTATAAAATCATCAATATCTTTGAATAGAATTCTCGTGCACGGCTGGAATTTGGTTTTCTTATAAATCAGCACATTTTCTTATGTACGAAGTAAAAAAAAATTCTGTTTTGAAGCTGTTCTTCTTTGTAAAATATTTAAAACATAACATACAGTGAAACGATCTACTCTGTTCCAACAATGAAACCTTTGTTATAAGTTAGAGGTAAAGAAGATCTGATATTATAAAATCATCAATATCTTTGAATAGAATTCTGGTGCACGTCTGGAAATTCGTTTACTTATAAATCAGCGCATTTTCTTATGTAGGAAGTAAAAAAAAATCGGTTTTGAAGCTGTTCTTCTTTGTAAAATATTAAAAATATAAAATACTGTGAAACGATCTACTCTGTTCCAAAAATGAAACCTTTGTTATAAATACGTTGTAAAGGAGATCTGTTATTATAAATTTAACAATATCTTCGAATAGAATTCTGGTGCACGGCTGGAAATTTGTTTTCTAATAAATCAGCACATTTTCTTATGTAGGAAGTAAAAAAAATAGGTTTTGAAGTTGTTCGCTTTTGTAAAATATTTAAAATATAAAATACAGTGAAACGATATGCAATTTTCAACAATGAAACCTTTGTTATAAATACGATGTAAAGAAGATCTGATATTATAAAATTTGCAATATCTTCTAATAAAATTCTGGTGCACGGCAGGAAATTCGTTTACTTATAAATCAGCACATTTTCTTATGTAGGAAGTAAAAAAAAATCTGTTTTGAAGTTGTTTGCCTTTGTAAAATATTTAAAATATAAAATACAGTGAAACGATCTACTCTGTTTCAACAATGAAACCTTTGTTATATATTAGAGGCAATGGAGACTTGATATTATAAAATTTGCAATATCTTACGATAGAATTCTGGTGCACGGCTGGAAATTCGTTTACTTATAAATCAGCACATTTTCTTATGTAGGAAGTAAAAAAAAATAGGTTTTGAAGTTGTTCGCTTTTGTAAAATATTTAAAATATAAAATACAGTGAAACGATCTACTCTGTTTCAACAATGATATGTTTGTTATAAGTTAGAGGTAAAGAAGATCTGATATTATAAAATCATCAATATCTTTGAAAATAATTCTGGTGCACACCTGGAAATTCATTTACTTATAAATCAGCACATTTTCTTATGTACGAAGTAAAAATAAAAGTCGGTTTTGAAAATGTTCTTCTTTGTAAAATATTTAAAACATAACATGCAGTGAAATGATCTACTCTGTTTCAACAATGAAATGTTTGTTATAAGTTAGAGGTAAAGGTGATATGATATTATAAATTTTGCAATATCTTCGAATAGAATTCTGGTGCACGGCAAAAAATTCGTTTACTTATAAATCAGCACATTTTCTTATGTAGGAAGTAAAAAAAAATTCTGTTTTGAAGTTGTTTGCCTTTGTGAAATATTTAAAATATAAAATACAGTGAAACGTTATGCATTTTTCAACAATGAAACCTTTGTTATAAATACGATGTATAGAAGATCTGATATTATAAAATCATCATTATCTTTGAATAGAATTCTCGTGCACGGCTGGAATTTGGTTTTCTTATAAATCAGCACATTTTCTTATGTACGAAGTAAAAAAAAATTCTGTTTTGAAGCTGTTCTTCTTTGTAAAATATTTAAAACATAACATACAGTGAAACGATCTACTCTGTTCCAACAATGAAACCTTTGTTACAAGTTAGAGGTAAAGAAGATCTGATATTATAAAATCATCAATATCTTTGAATAGAATTCTGGTGCACGTCTGGAAATTCGTTTACTTATAAATCAGCGCATTTTCTTATGTAGGAAGTAAAAAAAATCGGTTTTGAAGCTGTTCTTCTTTGTAAAATATTAAAAATATAAAATACAGTGAAACGATCTACTCTGTTCCAACAATGAAACCTTTGTTATAAATACGATGTAAAGGAGATCTGTTATTATAAATTTAACAATATCTTCGAATAGAATTCTGGTGCACGGCTGGAAATTTGTTTTCTAATAAATCAGCACATTTTCTTATGTAGGAAGTAAAAAATATAGGTTTTGAAGTTGTTCGCTTTTGTAAAATATTTAAAATATAAAATACAGTGAAACGATATGCAATTTTCAACAATGAAACCTTTGTTATAAATACGATGTAAAGAAGATCTGATATTATAAAATTTGCAATATCTTCTAATAAAATTCTGGTGCACGGCAGGAAATTCGTTTACTTATAAATCAGCACATTTTCTTATGTAGGAAGTAAAAAAAAATCTGTTTTGAAGTTGTTTGCCTTTGTAAAATATTTAAAATATAAAATACAGTGAAACGATCTACTCTGTTTCAACAATGAAACCTTTGTTATATATTAGAGGTAATGGAGACTTGATATTATAAAATTTGCAATATCTTACGATAGAATTCTGGTGCACGGCTGGAAATTCGTTTACTTATAAATCAGCACATTTTCTTATGTAGGAATTAAAAAAAATAGGTTTTGAAGTTGTTCGCTTTTGTAAAATATTTAAAATATAAAATACAGTGAAACGATCTACTCTGTTTCAACAATGATATGTTTGTTATAAGTTAGAGGTAAAGAAGATCTGATATTATAAAATCATCAATATCTTTGAAAATAATTCTGGTGCACACCTGGAAATTCATTTACTTATAAATCAGCACATTTTCTTATGTACGAAGTAAAAATAAAAGTCGGTTTTGAAAATGTTCTTCTTTGTAAAATATTTAAAACATAACATGCAGTGAAATGATCTACTCTGTTCCAACAATGAAACCTTTGTTATAAGTTAGAGGTAAAGAAGATCTGATATTATAAAATCATCAATATCTTTGAATAGAATACTGGTGCACGGCTGGAAATTATTTTACTTATAAATCAGCGCATTTTCTTATGTAGGAAGTAAAAAAAAATCGGTTTAGAAGTTGTTCTACTTTGTAAAATATTAAAAATATAAAATACAGTGAAACGATCTACTCTGTTCCAACAATGAAACCTTTGTTATAAATACGATGTAAAGGAGATCTGTTATTATAAATTTAACAATATCTTCGAATAGAATTCTGGTGCACGGCTGGAAATTTGTTTTCTAATAAATCAGCACATTTTCTTATGTAAGAAGTAAAAAAAATTGTGTTTTGAAGTTGTTCGCTTTTGTAAAATATTTAAAATATAAAATACAGTGAAACGATATGCAATTTTTAACAATGAATACTTTGTTATAAATACGATGTAAAGAAGATCTGATATTAAAAAATTTGCAATATCTTCTAATAGAATTCTGGTGCACGGCAGGAAATGCGTTTACTTATAAATCAGCACATTTTCTTATGTACGAAGTAAAAAAAAATCGGTTTTTCAGTTGTTCGACATTGTAAAATATTTAAAACATAAAATACAGTGAAACGATCTACTCTGTTTGAACAATGAAATCTTTGTTATAAATAAGAGCTAAAGAAGATGTGATATTATAAAAATTGCAATATCTTCGAATAGAATTCTGGTGCACGGCAGGAGTTTCGTTTACTTATAAATCAGCACATTTTCTTATGTAGGAAGTAAAAAAATTCGGTTTTGAAGATGTTCGCCTTTGTGAAATATTTAAAATATAAAATACAGTGAAACGATATGCAATTTTCAACAATGAAACCTTTGTTATAAATACGATGTAAAGAAGATCTGATATTATAAAATTTGCAATATCTTCTAATAAAATTCTGGTGCACGGCAGGAAATTCGTTTACTTATAAATCAGCACATTTTCTTATGTAGGAAGTAAAAAAAAATTGTTTTGAAGTTGTTTGCCTTTGTAAAATATTTAAAATATAAAATACAGTGAAACGATCTACTCTGTTTCAACAATGAAACCTTTGTTATATATTAGAGGTAATGGAGACTTGATATTATAAAATTTGCAATATCTTACGATAGAATTCTGGTGCACGGCTGGAAATTCGTTTACTTATAAATCAGCACATTTTCTTATGTAGGAAGTAAAAAAAATAGGTTTTGAAGTTGTTCGCTTTTGTAAAATATTTAAAATATAAAATACAGTGAAACGATCTACTCTGTTTCAACAATGATATGTTTGTTATAAGTTAGAGGTAAAGAAGATCTGATATTATAAAATCATCAATATCTTTGAAAATAATTCTGGTGCACACCTGGAAATTCATTTACTTATAAATCAGCACATTTTCTTATGTACGAAGTAAAAATAAAAGTCGGTTTTGAAGATGTTCTTCTTTGTAAAATATTTAAAACATAACATGCAGTGAAATGATCTACTCTGTTTCAACAATGAAATGTTTGTTATAAGTTAGAGGTAAAGGTGATATGATATTATAAATTTTGCAATATCTTCCAATAGAATTCTGGTGCACGGCAGGAGTTTCGTTTACTTATAAATCAGCACATTTTCTTATGTAGGAAGTAAAAAAATTCGGTTTTGAAGATGTTCGCCTTTGTGAAATATTTAAAATATAAAATACAGTGAAACGATATGCAATTTTCAACAATGAAACCTTTGTTATAAATACGATGTAAAGAAGATCTGATATTATAAAATTTGCAATATCTTCTAATAAAATTCTGGTGCACGGCAGGAAATTCGTTTACTTATAAATCAGCACATTTTCTTATGTAGGAAGTAAAAAAAAATTGTTTTGAAGTTGTTTGCCTTTGTAAAATATTTAAAATATAAAATACAGTGAAACGATCTACTCTGTTTCAACAATGAAACCTTTGTTATATATTAGAGGTAATGGAGACTTGATATTATAAAATTTGCAATATCTTACGATAGAATTCTGGTGCACGGCTGGAAATTCGTTTACTTATAAATCAGCACATTTTCTTATGTAGGAAGTAAAAAAAATAGGTTTTGAAGTTGTTCGCTTTTGTAAAATATTTAAAATATAAAATACAGTGAAACGATCTACTCTGTTTCAACAATGATATGTTTGTTATAAGTTAGAGGTAAAGAAGATCTGATATTATAAAATCATCAATATCTTTGAAAATAATTCTGGTGCACACCTGGAAATTCATTTACTTATAAATCAGCACATTTTCTTATGTACGAAGTAAAAATAAAAGTCGGTTTTGAAGATGTTCTTCTTTGTAAAATATTTAAAACATAACATGCAGTGAAATGATCTACTCTGTTTCAACAATGAAATGTTTGTTATAAGTTAGAGGTAAAGGTGATATGATATTATAAATTTTGCAATATCTTCCAATAGAATTCTGGTGCACGGCAGGAAATTCGTTTACTTATAAATCAGCACATTTTCTTATGTAGGAAGTAAAAAAAAATTCTGTTTTGAAGTTGTTGCCTTTGTGAAATATTTAAATTATAAAATACAGTGAAACGTTATGCATTTTCAACAATGAAACCTTTGTTATAAATACGATGTATAGAAGATCTGATATTATAAAATCATCAATATCTTTGAATAGAATTCTCGTGCACGGCTGGAATTTGGTTTTCTTATAAATCAGCACATTTTCTTATGTACGAAGTAAAAATAAAAGTCGGTTTTGAAAATGTTCTTCTTTGTAAAATATTTAAAACATAACATGCAGTGAAATGATCTACTCTGTTTCAACAATGAAATGTTTGTTATAAGTTAGAGGTAAAGGTGATATGATATTATAAATTTTGCAATATCTTCGAATAGAATTCTGGTGCACGGCAGGAAATTCGTTTACTTATAAATCAGCACATTTTCTTATGTAGGAAGTAAAAAAAAATTCTGTTTTGAAGTTGTTTGCCTTTGTAAAATATTTAAAATATAAAATACAGTGAAACCATATGCATTTTTCAACAATGAAACCTTTGTTATAAATACGAGGTAAAGTGGATGTGATTTTATAAAATTTGCAATATCTTCGAATAGAATTCAGGTGCACGGCTGGAAATTGGTTTTCTTATAAATCAGCACATTCTCGTATGTAGGAAGTAAAAAAAAATCTGTTTTGAAGTTGGTCGCTTTTGTAAAATATTTAAAACATAAAATACTGTGAAACGATCTACTCTGTTCCAACAAAGAAACCTTTGTTATAAATACGATGTAAAGAAGATCTGATATTATAAAATTATCAATATCTTCGAATAGAATTCTGGTGAACGGCTGGAAATTCGTTTACTTATAAATCAGCACATTTTCTTATGTAGGAAGTAAAAAAAATTCTGTTTTGAAGTTGTTTGCCTTTGTGAAATATTTAAAATATAAAATACAGTGAAACGTTATGCATTTTTCAACAATGAAACCTTTGTTAAAAATACGATGTAAAGAAGATCTGATATTATAAAATCATCAATATCTTTGAAAATAATTCTGGTGCACGGCTGGAAATTCATTTACTTATAAATCAGCACATTTTCTTATGTACGAAGTAAAAATAAAAGTCGGTTTTGAAAATGTTCTTCTTTGTAAAATATTTAAAACATAACATGCAGTGAAATGATCTACTCTGTTTCAACAATGAAATGTTTGTTATAAGTTAGAGGTAAAGGTGATATGATATTATAAATTTTGCAATATCTTCGAATAGAATTCTGGTGCACGGCAAAAAATTCGTTTACTTATAAATCAGCACATTTTCTTATGTAGGAAGTAAAAAAAAATTCTGTTTTGAAGTTGTTTGCCTTTGTGAAATATTTAAAATATAAAATACAGTGAAACGTTATGCATTTTTCAATAATGAAACCTTTGTTATAAATACGATGTATAGAAGATCTGATATTATAAAATCATCAATATCTTTGAATAGAATTCTCGTGCACGGCTGGAATTTGGTTTTCTTATAAATCAGCACATTTTCTTATGTACGAAGTAAAAAAAAATTCTGTTTTGAAGCTGTTCTTCTTTGTAAAATATTTAAAACATAACATACAGTGAAACGATCTACTCTGTTCCAACAATGAAACCTTTGTTATAAGTTAGAGGTAAAGAAGATCTGATATTATAAAATCATCAATATCTTCGAATAGAATTCTGGTGCACGGCAGGTAATTCTTTTACTTATAAATCAGCACATTTTCGTATGTAGGAAGTAAAAAAATCTGTTTTGAAGTTGTTTCCTTTGTAAAATATTTAAAATATAAAATACAGTGAAAACATATGCATTTTTCAACAATGAAACCTTTGTTATAAATACGAGGTAAAGTGGATGTGATATTATAAAATTTGCAATATCTTCAAATAGAATTCTGGTGCACTGCTGGAAATTTGTTTACCTGTAAATCAGCGCATTTTCTTATTTAGGAAGTAAAAAAAATTCGGCTTTGAAGTTGTTCTACTTTCTAAAATATTAAAAATATAAAATACAGTAAAACGATCTACTCTGTTCCAACAATGAAACCTTTGTTATAAATACGATGTAAAGGAGATCTGATATTATAAAATTAGCAATATCTTCGAATAGAATTCTGGTGCACGGCTGGAAATTTGTTTTCTTATAAATCAGCACATTTTCTTATGTAGGAAGTAAAATAAATTCCGTTTTGAAGTTGTTCGCCTTTGTGAAACATTTAAAATATAAAATACTGTGAAACGATATGCATTTTTCAACAATGAAACCTTTGTTATAAATACGATGTAAAGAAGATCTGATAATATAAAATTATCAATATCTTCGAATAATATTCTGGTGCACGGCTGGAAATTCGTTTACTTATAAATCAGCACATTTTCTTATGTAAAAAATAAAGAAAATTCGGTTTTGAAGTTGTTCGCATTTGTAAAATATTTAAAACATAAAATACTGTGAAACGATCTACTCTGTTCCAACACTGAAATCTTTGTTAAAAATATGATGTTAAGAAGATCTGATATTATTAAATTATCAATATCTTCGAATAGAATTCTACTGCACCTCTGGAAATTCGTTTACTTATAAATCAGCACATTTTCTTATGTAAGAAGTAAAAAAAAAAAAAATCGGTTTTGAAGTTATTCGCTTTTATAAAATATTTAAAATATAAAATACAATGAAACGATATGCAATTTTCAACAATGAAACCTTTGTTATAAATACGATGTAAAGAATATCTGATATTATAAAAGTGGCAATATCTTCGAAAATAATTCTGGTGCACGGCTGGAAATTCGTTTACTTATAAATCAGCACATTTTCTTATGTACGAAATAAAAAAATCTTCTGTTTTGAAGCTGTTCGCCTTTGTAAAATATTTTAAACATAAAAGACAGTGAAACGATCTACTCTGTTTCAACAATGAAATCTTTGTTATAAGTGAGAGGTAAAGGTGATATGATATTATAAAATTTGCAATATCTTCAAATAGAATTTTGGTGCACGTCTAGAAATTCGTTTACTTATAAATCAGCACATTTTCGTATGTAGGAAGTAAAAAAAATCTGTTTTGAAGTTGTTTGCCTCTGTAAAATATTTAAAATATAAAATACAGTGAAACCATATGAATTTTTAAAAAAATAAACCTTTGTTATAAATAAGAGGTAAAGGAGATGTGATATTATAAAATGTGCAATATCTTCAAATAGAAATTTGGTGCACGGCTGGAAATTCGTTTACTTATAAATCAGCACATTTTCTTATGAAGGAATTAAAAAGAATTCGGTTTTGAAGTTGTTCTACTCTGTAAAATATTAAAAATATAAAATACAGTGAAACGATCTACTCTGTTCCAACAATGAATCCTTTGTTATAAATACGATGTAAAGGAGATCTGATATTATAAATTTAGCAATATCTTCGAATAGAATTCTGGTGCACGGCTGGAAATTTGTTTTCTTATAAATCAGCACATTTTCTTATGTAGGAAGTAAAATAAATTCTGTTTTGAATTTGTTCGCCATTGTGAAATATTTAAAATATAAAATACAGTGAAACGATATGCATCTTTCAACACTGAAACCTTTGTTATAAATATGATTTAAAGAAGATCTGATGTTATAAAATCATCAATATCTTTGAATAGAATTCTCGTGCACGGCTGGAAATTGGTTTTCTTATAAATCAGCACATTTTCTTATGTAGGAAATAAAAAAAAATCTGTTTTGAAGTTGTTTGCCTTTGTGAAATATTAAAAATATAAAATACAGTGAAACGATCTACTCTGTTTTAACAATGAAACCTTTGTTATAAATAAGAGGTAAATGAGATGTGATATTATAAAATTTGCAATATCTTCAAATAGAATTTTGGTGTATGGCTAGAAATTCGTTTACTTATAAATCAGCACATTTTCTTATGTAGGAAGTAAAAAAAATTCGGTTTTGAAGTTGTTCGCCATTGTAAAGTATTTAAAACATAAAATACTGTGAAACGATCTACTCTGTTCCAACAATGAAACCTTTGTTATAAATACGATGTAAAGAAGATCTGATATGATAAAATTATCAATATTTTCGAATAGAATTCTGTTGCACTGTTGGAAATACGTTTACTTATAAATCAGCTCATTTTCTTATGTAGTAAGTAAAAAAAATGCGGTTTTGAAGTTGTTTGCCTTTGTAAAATATTTAAAATATAAAATACAGTGAAACGATATGCATTTTTCAACAATGAAACCTTTGTTATAAATAAGAGGTAAAGGAGATGTGATATTATAAAAGTGGCAATATCTTCGAAAATAATTCTGGTGCACGGCTGGAAATTCGTTTATTTATAAATCAGCACATTTTCTTAAGTACGAAGTAAAAAAAAATTCTGTTTTGAAGCTGTTCGCCTTTGTAAAATATTTAAAACATAAAATACAGTGAAACGATCTACTCTGTTTCAACAATGAAATCTTTGTTAGACGTTAGAGGTAAAGATGATATGATATTATAAAATTTGCAATATCTTCGAATAGAATACTGGTGCACGGCAGGAAATTCGTTTACTTATAAATCAGCACATTTTCGGATGTAGGAAGTAAAAAAAAATCTTTTTTGATGTTGTTTGCCTTTGTAAAATATTTAAAATATAAAATACAGTGAAACCATATGCATTTTTCAACAATGAAACCTTTGTTATAAATACGAGGTAAAGTGGATGTAATATTATAAAATTTGCAATATCTTCAAATAGAATTGTGGTGCACGGCTGGAATTTCGTTTACTTATAAATCAGCACATTTACTTATGTAGGAAGTAAAAAAAATCTGTTTTGAAGTTGTTTGCCTTTGTGAAAAATTTAAAATATAAAATACAGTGAAACGTTATGCATTTTTCAACAATGAAACCTTTGTTATAAATACGATGTAAAGAAGATCTGATATGATAAAATTATCAATATCTTCGAATAGAATTCTGGTGCACTGTTGGAAATACGTTTACTTATAAATCAGCTCATTTTCTCATGTAGTAAGTAAAAAAAATGCGGTATTGAAGTTGTTTGCCTTTGTAAAATATTTAAAATATAAAATACAGTGAAACCATATGCATTTTTCAACAATGAAACCTTTGTTATAAATAAGAGGTAAAGGAGATGTGATATTATAAAATGTGCCATATCTGCGAATAGAATTCTGGTGCACGGCTGGAAATTTGTTTTCTTATAAATCAGCACATTTTCTTATGTAGGAAGTAAAAAAAATTCTGTTTTGAAGTTTTTCGCCTTTGTAAAATATTAAAAATATAAAATACAGTGAAACGATCTACTCTGTATTAACAATGAAACCTTTGTTATAAATAAGAGGTAATCGAGATGTGATATTATAAAATTTGCAATATCTTCAAATAGAATTTTGGTGCACGGCTGGAAAGTCGTTTACTTATAAATCAGCACATTTTCTTATGTAGGAAGTAAAATAAATTCTGTTTTGAAGTTGTTCGCCTTTGTGAAATATTTAAAATATAAAATACAGTGAAACGATATGCATTTTTCAACAATGAATCCTTTGTTATAAATACGATGTAAAGAAGATCTGATATTATAAAATTATCAATATCTTCGAATAGTATTCTGGTGCACGGCTGGAAATTCGTTTACTTATAAATCAGCACATTTTCTTATGTAAAAAGTAAAAAAAATCTGTTTTGAAGTTGTTTGAATTTGTGAAATATTTAAAATATAAAATACAGTGAAACCATATGCATTTTTGAACAATGAAACCTTTGTTATAAATACGATGTAAAGAAGATCTGATATTATAAAATTATCAATATCTTCGAATAGAATTCTGGTGCACGGCTGGAAATTCGTTTACTTATAAATCAGCACATTTTCTTATGTAGGAAGTAAAATAAATTCTGTTTTGAAGTTGTTCGCCTTTGTGAAATATTTAAAATATAAAATACAGTGAAATGATCTACTCTGTTTCAACAATGAAATCTTTGTTATACGTTAGAGGTAAAGATGATATGATATTATAAAATTTGCAATATCTTCGAATAGAATTCTGGTGCACGGCAAGAATTTCGTTTACTTATAAATCAGCACATTTTCTTATGTAGGAAGTAAAAAAAATCTGTTTTGAAGTTGTTTGCCTTTGTGAAATATTTAAAATATAAAATACTGTGAAACGTTATGCATTTTTCAACAATGAAACCTTTGTTATAAATACGATGTAAAGAAGATCTGATATGATAAAATTATCAATATCTTCGAATAGAATTCTGGTGCACTGTTGGAAATACGTTTACTTATAAATCAGCTCATTTTCTTATGTAGTAATTAAAAAAAATGCGGTTTTGAAGTTGTTTGCCTTTGTAAAATATTTAAAATATAAAATACAGTGAAACCATATGCAGTTTTCAACAATGAAACCTTTGTTATAAATACGATGTAAAGAAGATCTGATATTATAAAATTATCAATATCTTCGAATAGAATTCTGGTGCACGGCTGGAAATTCGTTTACTTATAAATCAGCACATTTTCTTATGTAGGAAGTAAAATAAATTCTGTTTTGAAGTTGTTCGCCTTTGTGAAATATTTAAAATATAAAATACAGTGAAATGATCAACTCTGTTTCAACAATGAAATCTTTGTTATAAGTTAGAGTTAAAGGTGATATGATATTATAAAATTTGCAATATCTTCGAATAGAATTCTGGTGCACGGCAGGAAATTCGTTTACTTATAAATCAGCACATTTTCTTATGTAGGAAGTAAAAAAAATTCTGGTTTGAAGTTGTTTGCCTTTGTAAAATATTTAAAATATAAAATACAGTGAAATGATCTAATCTGTTTTAACAATGAAACCTTTGTTATAAATAAGAGGTAAATGAGATGTGATATTATAAAATTTGCTATATCTTCAAATAGAATTTTGGTGCACGGCTGGAAATTCCTTTACTTATAAATCACCACATTTTCGTATGTAGGAAGTAAAAAAAAATCTGTTTTGAAGTGTTTTGCCTTTGTGAAATATTTAAAATATAAAATACAGTGAAACGTTATGCATTTTTCAACAATGAAACCTTTGTTATAAATACGATGTAAAGAAGATCTGATATTATAAAATTATCAATATCTTCGAATAGAATTCTGGTGAACAGCTGGAAATTCGTTTACGTATAAATCAGCACATTTTCTTATGTAGGAAGTAAAAAAAAATTCTGTTTTGAAGTTGTTTGCCTTTGTGAAATATTTAAAATATAAAATACAGTGAAACGTTATGCATTTCTCAACAATGAAACCTTTGTTATAAATACGATGTAAAGAATATCTGATATTGTAAAAGTGGCAATATCTTCGAAAATAATTCTGGTGCACGGCTGGAAATTCGTTTATTTATAAATCAGCACATTTTCTTATGTACGAAGTAAAAAAAAATTATGTTTTGAAGCTGTTCGCCTTTGTAAAATATTTAAAACATAAAATACAGTGAAACGATCTACTCTGTTTCAACAATGAAATCTTTGTTATACGTTAGAAGTAAAGATGATATGATATTATAAAATTTGCAATATCTTCGAATAGAATTCTGGTGCACGGCAGGAAATTCGTTTACTTATAAATCAGCACATTTTCGTATGTAGGAAGTAAAAAAAATCTGTTTTGAAGTTGTTTGCCTTTGTAAAATATTTAAAATATAAAATACAGTGAAACCATATGCATTTTTCAACAATGAAACCTTTGTTATAAATCCGAGGTAAAGTGGATGTAATATTATAAAATTTGCAATATCTTCAAATAGATTTCTGGTGCACGGCTGGAATTTCGTTTATTTATAAATCAGCACATTTTCTTATGTAGGAAGTAAAAAAAAATCTGTTTTGAAGCTGTTCTGCTTTGTAAAATATTTAAAACATAACATACAGTGAAATGATCTACTCTGTTTCAACAATGAAATGTTTGTTATAAGTTAGAGGTAAAGGTGATATGATATTATAAATTTTGCAATATCTTCGAATAGAATTCTGGTGCACGGCAGGAAATTCGTTTACTTATAAATCAGCACATTTTTTTATGTAGGAAGTAAAAACAAATTCGGTTTTGAAGTTGTTCTACTTTGTAAAATATTAAAAATATAAAATACAGTGAAACGATGTACTCTGTTCCAACAATGAAACCGTTGTTATAAATACGATATAAAGAAGATCTGATATGATAAAATTATCAATATCTTTGAATAGAATTCTGGTGCACGGCTGGAAATTCGTTTACTTATAAATCAGCACATTTTCTTATGTAGGAAGTAAAAAAAAATCGGTTTTGAAGTTGTTCGCCTTTGTAAAATATTTAAAACATAAAATACTGTGAAACGATCTACTCTGTTCCAACAATGAAACCTTTGTTATAAATACGATGTAAAGAAGATCTGATATTAAAAAATTATCTATATCTTCGAATAGAATTCTGGTGAACGGCTGGAAATTCGTTTACTTATAAATCAGCACATTTTCTTATGTAGGAAGTAAAAAAAATTCTGTTTTAAGTTGTTTGCCTTTGTGAAATATTTAAAATATAAAATACAGTGAAACGTTATGCTTTTTTCAACAATGAAACCTTTGTTATAAATACGATGTAAAGAAGATCTGATATTATAAAATCATCAATATCTTTGAATAGAATTTTGGTGCACGGCTGGAAATTTGTTTTCTTATACATCAGCACATCTTCTTATGTAGGAAGTAAAATAAATTCTGTTTTGAAGTTGTTCGCCTTTGTGAAATATTTAAAATATAAAATACAGTGAAACGATCTAGTCTGTTCCAGCAATGAAACCTTTGTTATTAATACGATGTAAAGAAGATCTGATATTATAAAATTATCAATATCTTCTAACAGAATTCTGGTGCATGGCTGGAAATTCGTTTACTTATAAATCAGCACATTTTCTTATGTAAGAAGTAAAAATAATTCGGTTTTGAAGATGTTCGACTTTGTAAAATATTTAAAATATAAAATACAGTGAAACGATCTACTTTGTTTTAACAATGAAACCTTTGTTATAAATAAGAAGTAAAGGAGATGTGATGATTTGTCACCTTTTAAGCATGTTTTAATGTATATTTTATTAACTTTAAATACAAGGTGAATATTTCATTCCACTTCAATTTCGTTTTTTTTTTTTTTTTTTTTTTTTTTTTTTGATTTCGAAAAATTTTCTGTTATATTATTTCTGTTGTCCATATTTTTTTTTCTAAGCAAATACAAAAGTCAAAACAAAAAATAAGATTGTGTATGAAAGGATGTTGAACACATTTTACATAATGCACTCACATTTTGGTAAAACAAATTTCTTGATTAAAAATTCCTAATTAAAAATTAAATTGCCATTGTTTTCCTGAAATACCGCATTATATAGTGCTGAACAGTGATTACAAAAAAAAAAAAAAAAAAAAAAAAAAATGGTACAATAAAGATAAAGTGTGACACTGTTTTTGCACGGGATCATTTTATATTTATGATTATAAAGCAAAATTTAAATTCAATTGCTGAATTTATTTTTCTTTATCCCATGTTTTTTTCCGAAACAGATGATGTCATCTTCCAATGCATTTACAATATGATTTTTGTTTCTTTTTTACAACCTTTGATCAGTTTTTACAGTAACCTTGATGGAATAAATGAGATGATATTCTGGCTTGATTAATGATGTTTTCAGATATTTTTTCATTAATTTTTCTTTAGAAGTTTAATGCTGAATTTATTTTTCTAATTTAAGAAATTCTAAAGAAATTAAGAAATGCTGAATTTATTTTTCTTTATAACATATTTTTTTCCGAAAGAGATGATCATCTTCCAATGCATTTACAATATGATTTTTGTTTCTTTTTTACAACCTTTGATCAGTTTTTACAGTAACCTTGATGGAATAAATGAGATGATATTCTGGCTTGACTAATGATGTTTTCAGATATTTTTTTCAGTAATTTTGCTTTAGAAGTTTAACGCTGAATTTATTTTTCTAATTTAAGAATTCTAAAGAATTTAAGAAATGCTGAATTTATTTTTCTTTATCCCATGTTTTTTTCCGAAACAGATTATGTCATCTTCCAATGTATTTACAATATGATTTTTGTTTCTTTTTTACAACCTTTGATCAGTTTTTACAGTAACCTTGATGGAATAATTGAGATGATATTCGGGCTTGATTAATGATGTTTTCAGATATTTTTTTTCATTAATTTTTCTTTAGAAGTTTAAACCTGCATCTAAAAAGTATTAGATAATGGTAAAAAAGTCCTTCCGGCCTGTACCGGGAGGAAAAGGTAGCTTTCCTATATTTTCGTTTTAAAATTTTAGCTAATGTTACTCGAAAACAGCAAGCTAAAATGCAAAGAAACCGATTACAAATGTTTCGTTAATACTGAATTTGAATAAGAAATTCGCCAAATTATTGAGCTATAGCCAAGTTGGCTTCATTTATGACTTATTTTGGTCGCCAAATTTGGCGATATTTCGCCAATTGTCGCCAAGTATGGCGAGAAATTGGCGCTAACGGATCTGAATATATAGTTTTATGCGTATAATTAGGAAAATGATTGCAACAATAAAATAAAATAATTTGCGAGAAATCGCGTTCACTAAAACTCATAAATTAATCGTTGGTTTTTTGTAATGTGCAGTCTTGTTTCAAAATGTCAGCCACCCTAGAATTTCAAACTGCTCTATCTCGGCCATTTTTTAAGATAGAGGTAAAATAAAAAATGCTTCGGAATCCCTGTATCAAGGCCTAACACGTAAGTATAAAATAAATTTGAATTTTTAACTTTTTTATATATTTATTTAAGTTTTAAATCTTTCAGCGGCCGCCATCTTGAAACAAGATGGCGGACCAAGCTGGCCAACGAACTCGGTCTAGCCCTCTCATGCATTAAAACCTCATATGAGGTTATCAGATAAAAAAATTTAAAAAAATCTTATTTCTAATTATTTGGATTATCAATTGCATAGTAGCCTCATACGAGATCAAAATCAACTTGTAAAGATAATCAAGCGATGGCAGCACATGCCTTTCATGTTGCTTGTATAGTTTTTTTCTTCCATTGTTGTCAAAAGTCAAGCATGCTAAAACAGCAGATTTAGAAAATACTTCCCACCACACAGATGAGCTCAACAAGTAAGTAAAAATATTTTTCAGATTTCTTACATCATTTTGATTACAAAAAGACAAAAGAAGAGATTTAAATATTTTTTTTTGGTAAATGGAGGCTGTTTTAGTTTGAAACCTCAAATGTGGCTTCCATGCAGTTATAGCATTTTCAGCTGTCTCTGCATGGAAACCTCATTTGAGGCTGTTAATTATATCATGCGAATTTTAGAAACATAAAGCTATAAAAAGGGAAATACTAATGAATTTTATATTTGATATAGTTTTTTTTACATATATACGTGTGTGTTTGTGTATGTTATAATTAACAAGACAATTTACATGTGCGATATTGGATATATATATATATATATATATATATATATATATATTGGAAAGTAAATATACGAAAATATTAAAAAATAAATAAATAAAAAGTAATTTTCTTGGTTTAGAAACAGTTTAAAATTAAATTACAATAGGATTATGAGAATGGACTTCACCTTTTTTTTAATTGTATGAAAGTACGGATGGGGTGTAATAGTTTCTATTAACGTTTTTTATAAATTGCTATTATATTATTTAAACTTATTTCTTGTCTTTTGTTGGCTTTATAATGGACAACAAATGTGGCAGATCCAGAAAAAGATATTTGTCTCAAAAATAAATAAAATAATTTATGACACTTCCTTCTGATTACGAAGATAATATGTTTGATGATGATGATGATGATGACTACTTCGGTCTGGATTACATGCTAGCTGAGAAAAATAAACATGATAATGAAGCAATGAGTGATGAAGAGGGAAATAATATTTGCCCTTCTGCGTCAACTATTAGTAAGAATGATATTGATAATCAAAGCCATGGGGCTTTAAAATATGGGTTCATGCTGGAGTTTCTGGCATGTTTATTATTTAGAAATATTCCAGGGAGCAAATTGGTGGAAGAATGCTACCCTAAAAAGAATATGGCGCAGCTGGTGATGTAGTTTTGCGTTTGTGCCATGATATAGCGAAGGAAGTGAGGCTAATGACTTATTAGAGTTGAAAATTAGCATAGCAACAAGCCTAATATATATATAAACCTCATCATTTATGTTGAAGAAAAGGGGTCGACCATCCGGAAGTGTTTTTTTTTTTACTTTCAAATGTCCAGGAGAGAAAAGAAAATTGTCTTTAGTTACAAAAGAACTAAGATATGACAATGGCAAACATTATCCAAAAAAGTCTGATGTTAAATTTGCTCTGATGTGCAAGAATGAAATCTGTTCGAATAAAACAAGATATATTTGGGGCCGCAGTCAAGTGCATTTATGTACAGAATGTTTCAAACATTTTTATCAAAATTGAATTTTGCCCCAGAAGAAAAATAAGTATATTGTAATAAAAGAAACCTTACAACACTATTGTAACAAATGTAACATTACTGCATACAAGCCTCATATGAGGTTACTCATAAAACTACCTTAAGAATAAATAAATTAAATAAAATCAAGTTTCTTGTGATTATTCTCATCTATTTCAAGATAATTTGCCAACGAAATTTTTTTTTGACAGTTTCAAAATAATTCATGCATGAGAGGGCTAGACATTAGTGACCTTAATACACACAATTAGTTTCATCAAAATCGATTTATAAATACGGGCGTTATCGTATGACATATATAAGATATATATATATATATATATAATAATAAAAAAATTTCGCCATTTTTCCTTAGTTAATTTATTCCAAATTCCTACAATTCTAAATTTTTCCCTGTTTTATTCTAATTTACTACTCTATATTCATTAAATCCTTATTCTTAAATTAGCTCTATCGTTAACTCTGTTAAATTCCCTTTTATTTAATTCTAAATTGTCCAAATTTACTTAAATATAAAACTTTTAGTTATTCTTAATTTCTATCATGATCCCCGATCATTTCTGGGTTTTAGAATGTTTTTTGAGAGCCATTTTCATTTTTATTCCGAATTTTATTTCCCGCTCTAAGTCACTTTACTACAAAATTTATCCACTACCTCTCTGTCCGAACTCTTTACTATTTATCTTTCATTGGTCGTGACGTAGCATGACGCGTCTTCTTTAATTCCGCATTGGTTCAATATGCGTTCTACGTCATAATTTGTGTTATTGCGCTAGGTAACAAAAAGCAGCTACCTGCGGTGCTCCCTGGGAAATCAGTCGAATTTTCACTTGTCAACAACTCCCTGGCTGCTCGTTTGACTAAAAAATTTTCTAATACTTATCCTCCATACCTTGCTGACGTAGCGATGTACGGCTAATATTGTTAGGTGGAAACTGCCCAAGAGAAATACTTAATAAAGGATTGAATTTAAAAGAACTAGTTCGTTTGATTCATGGAGAAAAGCCTCTGGTTATTTCATTCTACTGCCGCTGCGGCCGCGTGGAGACTGCAACTGAAATATTAGGCAATTTACGACTGCTTCTAATTATTTACATCATCAATAACAACCACCGTTCTTCATTTCATTGTGCGACCATGTGTGCTCCTGCATCTATTATCAACTTTACTCCCAATATAACATATAACGATATATATTCGTAATATAATATATATATATATCTATATATATAAATCAACATTTGAACGGAGGGTGGTTTGGGGGTCCGGAGGTCATGATCGGTGAAAATATATCGAAATTTTCCGGAATTGCTTTCCTCCGAACGGCTGCAATAGGTAGCTTTATACTTTTAGGTAGCTTTCAATACAAAAAAGTATAAAGCTACATATTGCAGCCGTTCGGAGGAAAGCAGTTCCGGAAATTTCGATATATTTCCACCGATCATGACCCCCAGACCCCAAAACCACCCTCCGTTCAAATGTTGATTTATATATATAGATATATCCATATATATATATATATATATATATATATATATATATATATATATATATGACCTATGTCCCACGATAACGCTCGTATTTATAAATGAATTTTGATGAAACTAATTGTGTGTATTAAGTTCATCAATGTCTCGACCGAGTTCGTTGGCCAGCTTGGTCCACCATCTTGTTTCAAGATGGCGGCCACTTAAAAATTTAAAACTAAAATAAATATACAAAAAAATTAAAAATTCAAATTTATTTTTTAATTAAGTGTTAGGCCTCGATACGAGGATTCCAGAGCATTTTTTGGTTTATCTCTATCTTAAAAAATGGCTGAGATAGAGCAGTTTGAAATTCTAGGGTGGCTGAAACAAAACAGCACGCGTTATCGTATGACATAGGTCATATATATATATATATATATATATATATATATATATATATATATATATATATATATATATATGTGGATATATATATATATATATATATATATATGGATATATCTATATATATAAATCAACATTTGAACGGAGGGTGGTTTTGGGGTCTGGGGGTCATGATCGGTGAAAATATATCGAAATTTTCCGGAACTGCTTTCCTCCGAACAGCTGCAATAGGTAGCTTTACACTTTTTAGCTCACAGGCTATCAAAGCCTGAAAGCTTATGTGCCCGCCGGTTCTGTATGTATGTATGTATGTATGTATGTATGTACGTAACGCGATAACTCTTGATAGAACTAACCGTTTTACTTTAAATTTTGTTTATAGGTTCCTTGTGATAAGGCGCTTCCCTGATTAGTTTTGGAGGTTCATTGGTTAAGCATAAAGGGGAAAACGGGGGGCTAAACCCCATAATTTAGATAAATGGAGTTTTTCATGCAGAATTATTCGATTTTCTTCAAATTTTGTATATAGGTTCATTTTGATAATGTGCTTCTGTCAATAGTTTTGGGGGTTCATTGGTTAAGTATAAAGGGGGAAAGGGGGGGCTAATCCCCCCTTAATTTAGATAAATGGGTTTTTCATGCAGAATTATCCCATTTTCTTTAAATTTTGTATATAGGTTCATTTTGATAATGCGCTTCTGTCAATAGTTTTGGGGGTTCATTGGTTGAGTATAAAGGGGGAAAGGGGGGATAACCCCCCCTAACTTAGATAAATGGGTCTTTCATGCAGAATTATCCGATTTTCTTCAAATTTTGTATATAGGTTCATTGTGATAATGCGCTTTTCTGAAAAGTTTTGGGGGTTCATTGGTTAAGTATAAAGGGGGAAAGGGGGTCTAATCCCCCCTTTATTTGGATAAATGAGTTTTTCATGCAGAATTATCCGATTTTCTTCATATTTTGTATGTATATTCATTGTAATTAGAGACTTCCCTGATTAGTTTAAGGGGTTCATTAGTTAACTATGAGGGGGGTAACGGGGGGATGACCCCCCTTAATATATTGTTGATTTCTTCATTTTTCGAGGGGCATATTTCAAATTCTTTGAAATAAGAGTACAATATACAATGAGTGTGAATAGCCTGTGAGCTCAATGCCCTCAGTTTAACTGGGCAGTTTTCTTTTTTATTTAGCTCACAGGCTATCAAAGCCTGAGAGCTAATGTGCCCGCCCGTTCTGTACGTACGTATGTATGTATGTACGTAACGCGATAACTCGTGATAGAATTATCCGTTTTGCTTCAGATTTTGTTTACAGGTTCATTCTAATGAGGTGCTTCCTTGATTATTTTTGAGAGTTCATTAGTTAAGTATAAAGGGTGGAAACGGGGGACTAACCCCCTTAATTTAGATAAATAGGTTTTCATGCAGAATTATCTTTTTTTCTTCAAATTTTGTATATAGGCGCATTATGATAAGGCACTTCCCTGATTAGTTTTGGGGGTTCATTGGATAAGTATAAAGGGGGAAACGGGGGGCTACACCCCTTAATTTAGATAAATGGGTTTTTCATGCAGAATTATCTGATTTTCTTCAAATTTCGTATATAGGTTCATTGTGATAAGGTGCTTCCCTGATTATTTTTGGGAATTCATTAGTTAAGTATAAAGGGGGGAAACGGGGGGCTAATCCCCCTTAATTTAGATAAATGGGTTTTTCATGCAGAATTATCCGATTTTCTTCAAATTTTGTATATAGATTCATTGTGGTAAGGCGTTTGCCTGATTAGTTTGGGGTTTTCATTTGTTAAGTATAAAGGGGGGAACGGGAGGGGCTCACCTCCCTTAATTTAGATAAATGGGTTTTGCAAGCAAAATTATCCGATTTTTTTCAAATTTTGTGTATAAATTCATTGTGGTAAGGCGCTTGCCTGATTAGAATTTGGGGGTTCATTGGATAAGTATAAAGGGTGGAAATGGGTGCTTATCCCTCCCTTAATATATTGTCGATTTCTTTATTTTTCGAGTGGCATTATTCTTTGAAAAAATAGCATAATATACAATTAGTGTGAATAGCCTGTGAGCTCAATGCTCTCAGTTTAACTGGGCAGTTTTCTTTTTTATTGTATTGAAAGCTACCTAAAAGTATAAATCTACTTATTGCAGCCGTTCGGAGGAAAGCAGTTCCGGAAAATTTCCATTTATCTTCACCGATCATGACCCCCAGACCCCAAAACCTTCCTCCGTTCAAATGTTGATTTATAAATATATATATATATATATATATATATATATATATCTGACCTATGTCATACGATAACGCTCGTATTAATAAATCAATTTTGATGAAACTAATTGTGTTTATTAAGCTCACCAATGTCTCGACCAAGTTTGTTGGCCAGCTTGGACCGCCATTTTGTTTCAAGATGGCGGCCATTTAAAAATTTAAAACTAAAATAAATATACAAAAAAATTAAAAATTGAAATTTATTTTTTAATTACGTGTTAGGCCTTGATACAAGGATTCCAGAGCATTTTTTGGTTTACCTTTATCTTAAAAAATGGCTGAGATAGAGCAGTTTGAAATGCTAGGGTGGCTGACATTTTGAAACAAAACAGCACATTAACGCGATTACTGACAAATTATTTTCTTTCATTGTTGTAATAATTTTCCCAATCATACGCATAAAACTATATATTCATATCCGTTAGCGCCAAATTCTCGCCAAAAATGGCGACATTTGGCGAAATATCGCCAAATTTGGCGACCAAAATAAGTCTTCATAAATGAAGCCAATTTGGCTATTGCTCAATAATTTGGCGAATTTCTTATTCAAATTCAGTATTAACGAATCTTCTGTAAACGTTTCTTTGCATTTTAACTTGCTGTTTTCGTGTAACATTAGCTAAAATTTTAAAACGAAGATATGGGAAAGCTACCTTTTCCTCCCGGTACAGGCTGGGAGGACTTTTATTTATTTATTTATCTCTATCGTTTGCAGACGATTACATAATATTAAATCGTTTGCACTTTAAACACTATAAAATGTTCAGCATTTGCTTCCAGCTGATATTCAATAACGAAATTAAAGCTTCATTAAGCAATAAATAAAATATAATAAATAAAACACAAACTTAATAGACATGTAATTGAAAATGAGCGCTTAAAACCGCTGAAATTATCAGAATAAAACAAACTGCTTTAGATAACGAAATTTTTAGCGATTTCTTCGTCTATTAACTTCGGGCACGAGACCAATAAGAAATTACCGTAGCCAATTTCAAAATTTTATTTAAATATATTGTTGTGAGCTCGGGGTACGAAAGGACTGATGCCAATATAAGAACAATCAACAGGCTTATTTACTCCAAACAGCTCGGTAAATACACAAGAATCTTCACAATGACACAAATATTCAGTAATCTTCAAATCTAATAACAGCACAGCAAAATTTCACACAGAACAATATAGCGTATTGTTCAATACGAAGTCGCTTATAGACAACACAGTCTCAAAGCAAAAGCCTTTCCTGTGAATTCAATCACAGCTGATAGGGAACTCAACTGAACTGAACTCGTTTAGGTAGCTTGCCCTTATATAGGTTTTAGAGAACTTCCAGAATATTCCAGTGCTAGAAATTACCAGAAGGTGCTTCAACTCTCGATAGAGGACCTCAAGCGAGAACGGACACCAATGTACAGGTACAAGGGGGGGGGGCACAAAATGTCGCCAAATCCGTCGCCAACTGGGCGACATTTGGCGATGTATCGCCAAATTTGGCGACGAAAGTAAGTCGCCAAAACCATCGGCAACTTGGCGATAAACCCATTCCTTGGCGATATTCCCATAGAACTCCATTATAAAGATGAGGGTGTAAGGTTGCTTTTCTTGCAAAGCACCCGAGGCCTTAAGCATAGAGTTACGTGATGCTCAATAGGAAATACTTAAATAATGCTGCAATTTTCACAATAATAAACTAAAATAAATGAAATATTTACAAATATATACAAAATTCATAACAATATAATTCCCATATTTTATATAAAAATGCTCTTCGGTGTTGTTAAAGGACAATCTAAACAAAATTATTAAATGTAAAAAAATTTATTAGAGTTTTTAATAATAATAATAATAATAAACGGTTTTCACATATATTCTCTATCCTGGGAATCCTGGGTTGGATGCCCTAGTTGGTTTAATATATTGGCCTCTTGTTGATTTAATTTATTGGCCTATGGAATATATATACTACCATTAAAAACTGGGTAGCCTTTTAAAGAATTTGGGCATTATTGAAATTAAAAAAAACTATTTTTTTACTCCGTAAGTTATTACGCGCATGATATCTTCGTATGTATGGATTTTTATTAAATGTTATATAACTAATAAGCACATAGGCGTGTTAAAGATGATCTATTTTTTAAGTATTTACAGTGATATGATTTTTCCTTACGACTATTTTTATTCATTCAAAAATACAAAAATTGTATTCATTTTTTTTTTGTACAGAATTTTTTTTTTTACGTGGTTAATGAAATAATTTTAACCGAAGAGTAGATCATTTTAAAAATACATATGTGCTTATTATCTATATTAAATTTCATAACAATCCATGCATGCGTTCTGGAGATGTACACTCTAAAAAAAATCCGTGAAAATACAAGAGATTTTCCGTAAAACTTTACGGAGAAGTTTCATTTTTCTAAAACAACAGTACAATTTCCGTAAATGACATTAGTTCCGTAAAGGAGATTTCAAATCCGTAGATATGCAGAAAGTTTTCCGTAAATTTGATGGATTTTTTTTCGAAACAGTACAATGTCCATATTTCCCTATTTCCGTAAATAACGTTCAGAGGTTTGCATACAGATATCGTCTTGCTTGAAATGTGAATTAAGATTGTTGTATTTATTAGGGTCCAGGGTCTTCTAGGATCCAGGCCTGGACCGGTCCTACCCGTGGGCCTATTTTCTGTCATTAGACTCGGGCCAATCCTGGAGCTCATTCTAACCGGGCCCGTGTCTGGACAGTAATTTTTTGTGAAAATAATAATGATATTTTTTATTTTTTAGTGAAATCCTTAGAAATTTACTTTATTTATATAAATTACAGAAAAATATTTTTTTAAATCTATTTTTTTTTCTTTATAGTGCTTCAAATTATGATTTTTTTCACTGAAATTTTAAAATTTTATTTTAATTTTATTAACGTGAGGCAATATTAGGTTATTAAAGGTTTCGTAAAATAATAACTTTCCAAATTATTGGTATTGAACAAAACTGATTTGTCTTATAAATTTGTGAATAAAACTAAAATTTATTATTTTATAAATTATAATTTTAGAAAGTTTATATTTTTTTCTTTAAATTTATAAAAATAATTAATGATTTTTTCTTTACTTTTATAAAAATGAAGTTCAAAATTTTATAAAGTTTATAATATATTTAGTTAGTTTATAATTTTATAAATTAAACTAAATTAATTTAGACTAAATTAATAAATAATATTTTTAAGGTTTCATAAAATAATATTTTTGCAAATTATCGGTACGTAGGTGTTAAACTAAGCTGATTTGTCTTATAAATTTGTGAATTAAACTACAATTTATTATTTTATAAATTATAATTTTACGAAGATCATATTTTTTTTCGTTAAATTTATTCAAAATTATTAATAACTTTTTGTTTACTTTTATAAAAATGAAGTTTATAATTTTATAAAGTTTATAATTTATTTAGTTAGCTTATAATTTTATAAATTAAACTAAATTAATTTAAACTAAATTTTCAAGTCCAAATTTAAACTTACCTATCCTAAGGTCATTAATTTTAAAATGTTCTCTAAAAATCTATTTTTTGTTTCGATTTTTTTCACAAAAGCTCTCAGCAAAGATTAAATATAATAATTTAATTTATTATAAATTTTTTTATTCTCATAAGTTTTTAAAATAAGAGATAAAGAAAATTTTTACTTTAATAGCATGTAATAAATACGTCTACTTAAGATAATTGTTTTTACTGGAATTGATAAATAGATAAACAGTCAAATAATTTTAAAAAGTATATGTACTATTGCAAAAAAAAAGTAATCATTAGTCTTAATACAATGTTTTACGCATATTATACATAAAAAGTTAAAATTTATCTGTTATAAAGCATCAAATAATAAAGCAAGATATTAAAAATTATGAAAATAAAATATTGAAAAGATCCATCTAACTATGCAACTTTTAAGTTTTTGCATTACTAAAAGCATCTAAAATAAATAACCACATTTGAGGAAACGGAGTGTCCAGTCATAGCGTAATGGTACAGCCCGCCAGTTTACTACACAGAAGTTTCCGCGTTCAAACCCCCTCCGTGGCAAGTGTTGGTTATTTGCTGAAAACTCGCACAGAAATGAAAGAAAAAAAAAAAGTGTTATAAGATGTTCCTTGATATATATATACTTTTTTTTGGTCCTATAAATTTTTTTAATGATATAAAAATATCTAAAAAATACGGAAGATATCAGTTAAAAAACGGAAATTTAAAAACGGATATTTCAGAAATCACGGTAAATTTCCTGGAATTTACGGAATTTTTTTTCCGTTAAAATACGGAAATAGTACTGGCGTCTCGATTGCCAGTACAATTTCCGTTTTTTTTTTTTTCGAAATTTTTTTTACAGTGTAGCGCGCACAATGATTTACGGAGTAAAAACAAGGTGAAAATTGTGCAGTAAACATGACAAATGAGGTGCATTCTTACAGTAACTAGTTTTACAATGTAAAAAAATCTTCGTTATTTTTTCAGTGAAATGAATAATATCCTCTGTTATGAGAGGAAATGATTGTGCCTTTCTTTTTTCTTATTACGTATGCCACATTTACAGATGCGAATTTTTTTTTCGACACCGGATAGCGCTGAAAAATTCACCATGGAGATTTTGCTTTGCTAATTATTACTTCCACAGTTAAATATTTCTATGATTCATGATGAACGAATCTCCTGTGTTTATTTACTTTAATGGATATTGGGATAAATATTGGGCTGTTAACTTAATTTCAACTGAAGTTATCTCAGAATCTATACATTTTAATGTAACTCATCTTTCAAACAAAAAAAAAATTTGAACGCTCATTCTAAAAATGTAACTTTTATGCAATTTTATTCGAAAAAATAATTTTGAATAAAAATGGCAGCCTGTCATATGAAAAAAGAAGTGATTAGCCAGTATTTGTTTCCCCTCTGTCACATGACTTGCGCTTTTATTATATGGATTACGTATGACTGGAGTTAATAGAATGAAAAAAAAAAACTTTTATGAATATCTTTTTAAGTTTTGATTCGATTTTCATAAAATTTGAAATGACTCGACAAAATTCTGCAACGATTATAGATATTATATTTCATACCATTCGGTTGTGTAATTTATGCAGTGTTATATATAGGCGGACAGACGGACCAGACATTGACTACAGGTGCTACGTATTTATATATTTAAGAACGCATCTAAAGAGAGCTATTTTAATTTCAACAATAAACAAATTTTATATGAGACTAGTCAGCTTGTAAGGGTGTTATATTACAAAGCTAAAGATCCCTTAATTAAAACTAGCGCAAAAAGTCTTAAGGGGACCATGGACCTTTATTTGATCAAAAATTGCCCCAAAAATCTAAATTTATTTTTATGTGTATTATTATTCTTCAGTTTTTACTGAACCATTTGAGAAAAACTTCATGCAGCTGCGATATTTTTTCGCATAGTTACAAGCGTTTGAATTATGTACACAATGAATTTTTTCGGTGCTTTAGTAAACTTTATACATGTTTTTTTTTTCAATACAGATTTTACACGTTCTTTAAATTTTTTAAATGCTCCATGCGTTTTAATTTTGGTTCAAAAATCATGAAATTGATAAGGACGAATCCTGATACTGTTTACAAAGAAACTGTGTAGGTATTTTATAATTAGACTTCGTTAAGATAAGTAAATTTGTTTTATAACTTAATAAAATGCTAAATTTTGATAAAAATCGGAATGGAATTTAGAAAAAATCTCTCAAAAATTAACTATTCGAGGGACTAAAAAACTGATACACAGATTTGTTTGTAATATAGTCTTAAGTGATCCAAATGCTAAATCGGGGAAATATCTTAAAAATTAAGACGCAAGGAGCATTTTAAAATTTGGTTTATAAATTTAAATTTTTTAAAAAAATCTTAAAATTATGTTAAGATTAGGAAATTTCCTTAAGGTATTCTATATACTTATGCTGAAATCTATATATGGACAAAATTTCATATATCTATGATGAAAAATAAAATAATTCAATTTTAACGTCCACCGTTTCCTTCACGGTGAAATTATATTAAAAATATAAGTAACGTTTTGTGAATTAATCGACTGGTTTCAGATGAACGATTTAATCTGTTATTGAGATATAACGTATATTGGTAAAAATAAAAAAAATGAAAGCAAGCGATATCTAGCCATTAAAATTTCAAGCACCCAGATCAATATAAAAGATTTTTTGTGTCCATTATGTGTTGAAGATAACAAAAGATCAACAGAACATTTTAAACCTTTTATCAGTGACGTCAATCTATTTTCAATTGCCATCTGTTAAAGGAAACTATATTATCGGAAAGTGCTTTAAATAATAGCGAGGATAATTTTTTAGAGAACAGAGAGGTAATATAAAGTTTCATCATTACGTGCAATGTAATAGTTTCGAGTAATCCTTCGCATAATTGGTATTTTCGCATGTAAAATTAGCAAAAAACCTAATTTACAGAAGCCTTATAAAGAAAACTTTCAGCCAGTGAGTAAAATTTTACTTTTATCTTAGTAAAACGAATTTTGAAAAAGGAATTTTCTCTTTATAATCTTATGCAGTAAAACAGCTTTATTCTAAGACGAAACTGTCTTTAAGAGTACAAAGGAAAAATAACATTAATTCTTTGATGCAATCGTAAGCATTTTTGATGAGATTGTGCAATTGAAAGATGCATTGAATGATGCATCATTCATGCATTGATGAAATTAATATTCAGCTATGATATACTTTTTGAATCTTAACTAATTTTAGAGAAAACTATATATTATTATATAGCTATATTATATTATATTTACTATATTACTATATAGCACATGAAATTGAAAATTTTGCATAAGAAAAAAACTTCATAAAAGGTTTTTCCAAATTGAGTTAAATACCCTAATTGAAAATTGAAAAGAAAACGATTATAAAAATACGCAAGTTATCTGAGGTTTTTAATGAACGAAGGGTTATAAATGAAGTAATTGAACCTAATTTAGTTATATTTACGTGGCTTAATTTACATATATTTGAAAATTATTTGTGAATTAGATTTTATATTAAAAAAAAACATTATGTGCAATGTAATAGTTTCAAGTAATCCTTCGCATAATTGGTACTTTCGCAAATAAATTAGCAAAAAACCTATTTTACAGAAGCTGTATAAAGAAAACTTTCAGCCAGTGAGTAAAATTTAATTTTTATCTGAAAAGAACGAATTTTGAAAAAGTAAAATTGTTCTCCTTATAATCTTAAACACTGAAACAGCTTAAAATTTTATTCTTGGACGAAACTGTCTATAAGAGTACAAATATATATATATATATATATATATATATATATATATAACATTAATTCTTTGATGCAATCGTAAGGATTTTTGATGAGATTGTGCAATTGAAAATTTTGCATAAGATAAAAACTTTGTAAAAAGTATTTTTTAAATTAAGATAAATACCTACCATAATTGAAAACTGAAAAGAAATGTAATATTAAAAAACAGCGTACGTTTATAAAAACATGTAAATTATCTGAGATTTTTAATGAACAAAAGGTTATAAATGAGGTAATTTAACCTATTTAGTTATATTTACGTTGCTTTAGGTATTTTTGAAAATTATTTGTGAATTAGATTTTATATTAACCCATTCGTCCGCTGCCAACCACGAGTATACTCGTGGTTTTTCAATCTAAAATTACGGATTCGTACCGGAAATTTTCAAAGAAGAATTTTTATTTTGTGTAACGACGAAATGTCTGTAATTAAATCAAGCAAATATTGCTATTAGTATTTTCTGGTATGTATTCGAACTTTCTAAATAAAATAAAATTCCGTTAATTTTAACCCGGCAGTGAACGTGTTAAAAATGTAAAAAAAAAAATACTTTGGTGATAACCTAGTGCAGACGAAAAAGAGAAAAATTTAATAACGCACCCGCAATGTATTAAATTCTATAACTAAGAGGCACAAATTTGACCAATTTATATAAAACTTAATTATAACATTTTTAAAAACTTTTTTTATATGAAAATTTCCGAATGTTGTTTTGTTTGTCATATAAACTTCTCTTTTACAAACGTATGTTAAAAAGAGTAACAATCTACATTTAATGTGAAACTGAAAAACAGTTTCTCACATAAACACGAAAAATGTTGCATTTTACCGTTTATTTATAGGATATTTCATATCAATATTTGATTTGAAATGCTTAAAAATTTGATGTTAACTTGCATTTTCATTTTTCTGTTCAATTCATATTAATCATAATATTTTAATTTTTGTGTGTATATATAAATTAAAACTTTTGTGTATAATAACCATTAAATAACACACAAAATAGACGATGTATGAACCGACAATTATTATACAATACAAAGACATATGTCCAAACAAAATCCCTGACGGTTCGGCCTACAGGCACAGGTAGATTTCATAGACGCAGACCGTGGGGCGCCTGTTTATTGAGAATTGCAGAAGAAAGTACGTTTTTACCATGATGCGGCAGTTGGGATCGCCCACTTCGAGATCTACCTGTATCTGTGGCCTGAAACGGCAGGGATTTTTTTGTTTCTAATTTTTTGTGTGTAAGTGTTGATCCTATAAAAAACTTCTCAGTACAAAAGTTGTAGATAATATTAAGAGGATTTATAATAAATTTAAACGAATTTGATATCTTCTGAATTGACAAAGATATGATTTTTTTTCTTCTTAAACCCCTATCCCCCCTTCCTTCTGGACATTTTGAATGATATTAAAAATCTGTCATACATCAATTTTCGGTCCTTTTCCTAAAAATAACAATAACTTTAAATGGATTCAATACATATCATAATTCCTTACAAGTTAGGATTTGTTTTCGGTTTTCACAACCCCCCCCCCCCCTTGGTTCAATTTTGACCATTAATGAACTTGATCAAGATTTTATGACCCTTGATTTTATGTATCAGTTTGGAAGAGATATGTGCAGAATTATTGAAGTTATCGTGTCCATTGAAAAGTGATATAGATAGATTAAGTTTTGAACTGGGGGCGGCTTTGGCTGCTGGGAGTCATGATCGGCGTAAATATGCGAAAATTTTCCAGAAATTCGAACATAGGGGAGAATGTAATACGTAGTATTTCTTACGAAATCCACCTAAAATGTAAGATTCTAAAAATGAAATTGGGGAAAAAATCAATGAATAAATATGGAGGAAAAAAATCCAATGTTCAGAATGTCAAATTATTACAAGGAGCAAACAGAAACTTTTATTTTGAAACACGTTATGAAGGCAATATTCTACAGATATAAGTAAATTGTAATTGATTTCTGTTTGAATAAACAGGACTGAGCCGTATTGACTTTACTCAAATTGCCCGTTCAACCACGATGTCTCATGTGAAGTAAATTAAAATATTTTAAGATGATATTTGTATGTTAGTATTTTAAGATGATATTTGTATGTTAGTATTTTAAGATGATATTTGTATGTTAGTATTTTAAGATGATATTTTTTCACAATTAGCATTTTTAAACTACTGTAATTTCGCACGTATGCGCCTCATCTTAGTTAAGTCTTTTTCAAACTGGAAATTTTATTGAAAATAAGAAGTCAAATAAGTGCTAAGCAGAAGTAAGTCAAATTTTATTTAAAATAAATTCTGGTAGGAAATCGAATTGTCTGAGGTGCGGCGTATACGCGCGAAATTATGGTATTCTGATGGAAAAAAAAGAAAGATAGAAAAGATAAGGACATACTTTATATGCAAAGTTTGATGCAATTTATTTATTTATTTAATTTAATTTTGTGACAAATAAAGTTTTACACTGAAAAATCGAATGATGCAAATTATGAATTTATTATTAGCTTTTATAAAAGCCCTAATATTTTTTTGAGTTGTTTATTGTTTATAAAATATGCCTATGAAATTTTAACAAGGTAAGTTTATAATGAGTTTACTTTTATGGAACTGAATTTTGCATTAAGGATCCTTTTTGTGAAATAGCATTTTGAGAATGGTCTCTTTTTATTAAATTAAATTTTGTGAAAAGGCCCTTTTTATGAAATAGAACTTTTTGAAGGGACCCTAATTTTTGCCTGGATCGATCTCAGATATTTCCTGTGTTAATCATTATAGGTAATTAAATTGCATTTTCTTTCTTTTATTGGTAAATAGTTCTAATTATTAATAAAATAGTTATAATAAAATTTGCAACAGGTTTTTCGTTTTATTTTTAATTTTCTTATTTAACATATGAATATTTTAAGCTGAATGTAATATATTTCTGTGAATTACTTTGTGTTGTTTAACCCTTTCAGGGGCAAGCACTTGTGCTCCTGTAACGTTGAATTCCCACCGGAATTTAGGAAAGAATTTAGTTCAAAATAAGAATAAGCAATTTTTCAACTTTTTGTCGTCAAAGTTAAAAAAGTAAAATTTAATTGAAAGTTTCTGTTTTGAATCGGATTAAAATTAGGTGGTATATAATATATACAACCGCCTCTCAAAGGGTTAAGAAATGTAACAACTTTTTTTGCTTTATTTTTGACTTGCTTTTTTTTAACCTATGCATATTTTTTTATGGCTATTTTACCAAGACATAGCTGCCAACTTACGCAAAAAAATAAATAAATAAAAAAAAAAATAAACAAAATAAGTAGACTAAAAATTAAGTAAATTTTTAAAGAAAATCAGTTGATTAAGCTACTTAAAAAAAAAAAGAAAAAGCCTTGATTCAAAGTAACACTTTTCCACATTTTAGAAATGAAAACTAGCATTAATAGAGAAACAAATATGGATTTTTTTTCTTTCCTAAAATTAACCATTCTAAAATGATTATGCAGTCTCCACTTTAAAGCAAAAATTAATGTTTAAATTACATTCAAAAGCGTAGGAAGTGTAATATTTTCTTCCTCTAGAGGTTGACTTTTGCAAACACAGTTTTTGGAGGTGATTTTGATGACTTGCCACTATTTCAATGACCGCGTATAACACAAGATGACAGTAAGACAACATTACAGAAATCCCTATATTGGATCTCCAATTAAAACACACACAATATTTCAGTTTATATCATCTGTTTAAATGAAATACTAATAGGGGAAGATCGGGTAGCCCCGGACACTGGGATAAATTGCAAATAAAAAACAAATGAATGAAATTTCTGTCTTTATTTTATACTTAAAATAAAATTACTAACTTATTTAATGATTTTAATTAAACATTGCTGATAATATCGAATTATTTAACGAAATATATTGAAAATAGTTTGTCCTTAATTTTTTAGCGTCACAAGACACGGCGGACAGCCCCGGACATATTAATCAATGCTGTCCCAACCGTTTTTTGGCCTTACAAACATCACAATTATAATAAAAATCCGATGCATCTATATAAACACAATCTTCATGGGCCCAGTCTTTGCATTCCTGGCACTGAATCCAATCTTCTTCAAATGTTTCTCCGCATATGATGCATTCTGTCTCGTTGCAACGAAAGTTTATTGGGGAAAACAAAACACTCACTCACGACTTTAAATTTAAGAGGAGAAGGCTGTTAGATTTTTGGTTTTTTATATCTGTATTAAAATAATACCATTTTTTTTAATTTTACTATTTCCAGCTTCATAGTAGGTATTCAGCTATAAGTACACAAGATTTCAGGTCTGTAAATTATATAGTTTCTGAAAACCGACTCTCTGACGGACAGACAACGTAGCGGGAAGAATAGGGTTTCGTGAGATAAACGAAACCCTAAAAAGAAGTGAAATTCCATCAAAAACATCACATGTAAAATATGTAGTAAATTCTTGTGACTATTTTACCGTAAAAAGTTCTGAGATCATAAGTTTATTTCTCTTATCAACTCTGAAATTTTCATTCACAAATCAATCCTAGTCTCTACATCTTTAGTTAATGATTGTTCTTGACAGCATGTATATATTCTTTATTCTAAATATAACATATAGGACCCATGAACCGTATAAAAATTAGAATGTCCTCTGAAAATTAATAGAGGAATATTTGATTTACATACTCGTAATTCCTGCCTTATTTTGGAGAGATTTGCATTGTCTTTCTCCAACAGGTAAACAATTAAAGCGCGTTTCAATCTTTTTCGGAGACGTGTATAGATAGCTAAATCACTCTGTTTAATGAATTCTGTAACTTATTTTTTTTTACATTTATACTTTCTTTACAGTGATTGAAGAGAGAGATCCAAACATTCACCTGTGCTTCCACTACTGTCACATTATGGTCGGAGAACATATCAATGACAACATCATTTGGGCTGTTCAAAATTCCAAGAGGACTGTTCTCATTCTTTCAAAGTAACGCATAACAATATTTTCTTAACACTTATCAAGCGCAGTAACATATGTTTAAGATCTTAAACGAACTTCGACAAGAAAGATTTTAGCGATTCCAAGCATTCCCCCCAAATACAAAGTGTTACCTCGAGAAATACGTTTTAGGTCCGAAACACACTGCTGAAAACATAGGTAAAATAAAGCCACAAATTATAGTTTTCTCTGCAACAAAGCTTAATTTATGTTCCAACTAGGAAACTACTGCATACATTTAACTTATTCATTTATGTAGTTGAGGGGGTCGGGGCAAGGGAGTGCTAAGCCACATTTTTGAACTTTTGAGACCTTTCAATTTGAAAATTTTATCAAATACTCAAATCAAATAGTCAATATAATAGTTTTTTCGCCAATGTCTTAGTAACATTGGAGATATCGTAAGTAACAAAATGACATTACTTTAATGATATTACTATTACGTTCTTTGTAAATTAGCTATCTTCATTGAGAGAATAAACGTCTTTGGCAAAAATGAAACCTTGCACATATGCTGCCACCAAGTGACATTAGAAACAAATTATATGTAGGACATTATAATTTACAATATTAAGCAACAAATTACAGTGTTAGATATATTTCACCAAAAATGTGGCTTGGCACTATGTTGCCTCGACCCCCTCAATTCAACCTGTTTCGTTTCAGAAACTGCCTAGACAGCGAATGGTGTCTTATGGAGTTCCGAACAGCCCACAACCAAAATCTGGAAGATAAAGTTCATCGGATCATCATGATCAAGGTGGGTGATCTACCGAAGGAAATTGATCCGGAAATCCAAGCTTACCTAGACACCGCAACTTGTCTGACGTGGGGTGAGAATAATTTTTGGAACAACTTCTGCACATTATAATTTATAATATTAAGCAACAGATTAAAGTGATAGATATATTTCACCTAAAATGTGGCTTGGCACTATCTTGCCCCTACACCCCCCCCCCCCCAATTCAACCTGTTTCGTTTCAGAAACTTCCTAGACGGCGAATGGTGTCTGATGGAGTTCCGAACGGCTCACAGTCAAAGCCTGGAAGATAAAGTCCATCGGATCATCGTGATCAAGGTGGGTGATCTACCGAAAGAAATTGATCCGGAAATCCAAGCTTACCTCGACACCGCAACCTATCTGACGTGGGGGGAGAATAATTTTTGGAACAACTTCGGTACATTATTCCAAGAGGAAGCTGTGTTAGAAACTGGTTAGAAGAAGTACAGGTGATAATGGAATTGGTTTCAGCTGTTCCTTTTTTCGTTTTTGAATTATGTATGATGTTTCACTATTTTGTAAATAAATGTTAGATTAATCTAATTGTCTGATAATTACAGAAGTATGTCTTTCATTTTCAAATGGTGAAAGAGAGAACTGCTGGAATTATAGAACTTAAGAGTATTTTATATTTATAACTAGCTGAAGTACCTGGCGTTGTCCGGGTTTTAAAAAATGTTTATTTAGAAAAATCCAATTCAAAATTAAATATGTTGTAAATAAAAGAAATCAGTCGAAATGTTATACAAATAAATCTGAGGAAAATCCAATCTAAAAATGTATAAATTTATATAATAAACTCATCAGAATTCAGCTATAAATGAGCTTGCTTCCTTCGAAAGATTTCACAAATCTGAGGAAAATCCAATCTAAAAATATACAAATTTATATAATAAACTCATCAGAATTTAGCTATAAATCAGCTTGCTTCCTTCGGAAGATTTCTCAAATCTGAGGAAAACCCAATCTAAAAATATATAAATTTATATAATAAACTCATCAGAATTCAGCTATAAATGAGCTTGCTTCCATCGGAAGATTTCACAAATCTGAGGAAAACCCAATCTAAAAATATATAAATTTATATAATAAACGCATCAGAATTCAGCTACTAGGACTTCACTCGAAGGGATTAGTCTGAGTGATATTGCTGAGAACATAGGTTTAACAATTACAATATAAAGAAAAAGAGCAAATTAAATGATAGAATTACAAAATATCATATATAAATTCATATACACTGTTAAAAAAATAGAAAAGAAGTACCGTTCATCAGATGTGTTGTCATATTTTTTTTAACATGTCACAAAGAATCTCATTTTCTTGAAAAAAAAAAAAATTAAAAAAAAAAAAAAAACGCCGGATTTTTTAAAACGTCAAGCTTTTTAAAGTTACGTAATTGGATTTGCAGTCAATAGATTATTCTATCAAGCGTGACTTAACGCAAATTTAATTTCATTGTTGCACCTTTTTTTGTGTGTGAATTTAAAATTTTTCTTCCTTGATTATATATCTATTATTTGTATAACTGTTTATAGAAACACTTACACTTCAAACCACATTGATAGCATGCTTTGCTACAAACCAGATTGCAAAACTATAGTCTAAATTACTATTAAAGTATACAAAAAATCTTTCGATGACTTTTGTAAAATAACTTTTACATTAAATCTCCGTATCGGCAAAATTGAAAAATTATATATATTTCAAAGTTAAGCTTAACAGATACTTCTTGATTATTCTTTAGGCGGCTCTGCCCCCTGCGCCTTTACTGCGCCCATCCGCAGACTTTTCTTTTGCCTGTCTGTCTGTCTCTCCACAATCTGCCTGTTTCCCTATCCGTTCTTCTGCCCGTTTCTCTAACCGATTGTCTATCTCGCTACACGTCTCGCTACCTGTCTATATTTCTCTACCGGTCTCGCTACCCGCCAATCTATTTCTCTAACCGTCTGTCTATCCGTCTAACTACTTGTATGTCTAGCCGTGTCTCTATCCACTTCTCTACCCATTTGTCTATCTGTCTCACAACTTGTCTATCTGTCTCTCTACCCGTCTGGCTATACGCCTCTCTACCCATCTTCTTACCCATCTCCGTACCCATCTACTACCTCTCTACTCGTCTGTATACCCGTTTCACTATTCGTCTGTTTTTGTACCAGACTCTTTACCCGTCTCGCTACCAATCTCATTACCCGTCAGACAACTCGTCTTTGTACTCATCTCTCTACTCGTCTCTTTATCTACCACGCTACGCGTCTCGCAACCTTTCTCGCTACATTCCTGTCTACCGTCTCGTGACCCATCTCGCTACTACTCTGTTAACCCTCTTTTTATCTTTCTCTCTAGCTGTCTATCTATTCGTTTCTCTACCCGTCAGCCTACCTATATCGCTACTCGTCTCTCTACCATCTCACTACCCGTCTGTCTACCCGTTTGTTTACTCGTCTTTCTACCTCTCGCCACTTCTTCCCAATATTTAAACAATTCATTTAATATACAGAAGCCGATTAAATGCAAACAGAAGTAATTTATCTAATAAGTGTAATCAGATGCATTTTTTTTAAATAGATCAGTTTCAACCACGTGATCACCAGCCCACCAAAAGTTATCAACCAATCATAATCGTGGATTTGTACACTGTATTACGAGCTAATCAATCACAATCCACCATCTTTGATGGGCAAACAAAAAACAAATCTGGTTGCTAAGGTGGTTGCTAGCGTGTGACGTCAGTTGAAACTGATCTATACATACATAAACCTGAATAATAATTCATCAGTTTTGTGTTCATGGTTGTTTATATCATTTGACAATAAATCTCAACTTCTTAAACCTGAATTGTCTGAAGCTTTTAAAAAAACCCACAAGGTCTGTATAACTGCAAAGTACCCTGAGGGCTATATTAGCTACATGTTATTAAGTTAAGTGAAAGTTTCGTTATCGCATTTGCAGCCAATTGCTTATGTCAGAAAGCGTGGCTTAACGCCATTTTAAATCCATTAGTGTAAATTTCTTTTTTTTTTCTTTTTTTTTTTTCTTTTTTTTTTTTTTTTTTTTTTTTTGGGGGGGGGGGGGTTTCAAATATATACATATAAATTAAAACTTTTGCCTCCATGCCATTAGTGTTGTTTGTATTATTAACTAATACTTTGTAGACCGAGCTTCATTTGAAACAAATGTAAAAGACTTCTTCTACAGTTTTTATTTTTAGGAGAAACTTTCGTAATTGGGCCTAAAGCCAATCGGAGCATTTAATATCAATATTGTAACTCTTATAGAGTTAAAACAATATTGTTGCTAGCTTTACTCTTGTTTGAGACCAGCCTTGTCTGTGTATCTGAATGGAGAAAAGTTTTGTATCCAATGTCGGTTGGCGAAAAAAGTTTAAAATGGTGCCAAAAGGTACTTTTAGCATCTTACAAAATTTTTCAAGAGAGCGGTAAAACATGTTTTTCAAAAATTTGCAAACATACGTTTATTAAAACATGTTTTTGCACCATCTTAAAAATTTAAGCACGATGCTAAAATAAAATTTTATCGCCATATTCGATATTTTAATAAGTAATGAAAATACATAAACTTATTTAACAAACCTAAGAGGCATTTTTGTGATAAATAATTGTTATTGTCAGGGGGGTAAATTGTAAACAATTAATAAACGGCTAGTAAATAATAAATAGCATTTAAAATCTAAAAATGAAGAAGTGGTCCGTATAAAAATGCAAACCATAACATTATACGCTTGATATATGTAAATCTTTTTTTATTTTTTAATATTTCCGAAGGCACAGATAAAAAGGTAAATATCTCTTTTCCAAATGCCATTACAATTTAATATATATATATATACAAAATAGAGAAATATCTGCAAAAAAATATATTTACATAATACTACATCTGCAAAAAAATACGATTTAGAAAAAGTAAGCCAAATTCTGCAGATCCCAACAATCACATCGAAAAATTTATCACCAAAAAAGAACTCGCCAAATCTTACGGCACAGGAGATGGATTTTCCCCTCTGAATGCAGAATATTAGTTTTTTTTCTTGTACGATGGGTGATTATAATATAAATGTTTCATTTACGTACTACATACCGTTTGATATATTGATACTTTTATGTTTTCCTGGCGCAATTGATAAATCGCCAAATTTTGTTCCTATAACATTTTCATATTGAATTCATTTCATTTAAAAATAAACCTTTCACTCATTTAATTTAAAATACATGCCTTTCATTAATCCCATTTAAAATGCTAAAAAGAGAAAAAAAAAAAGAAATAATGCCATAAATCGAAACCCTTTATTTAAACACCAAAGATTTTTTTTTTTAATTTACACACGCGAAATAAAAAAAGCTGCTATTGCTGAGATTTGCGCCAAATCTTTAATACCAAGTCTACCAAGTTATTGCGGGGGTTTTCTTTCAATCAGAAAAAAATCCAGATTAATTTTCGATTTCTACTAAATTGAAATATATTTTATTGTGCTGAATATTAGCGCGTGCATATTTTTTTGCTCCATGTACTCCATGAACTTTTCAATTCCGATTGTCTACGAAAATCTCCCGCCGGTGAAAATGACGTATGCACAAAATTTAGTGACGTATGTACTTTAATTGTGCTTTTTTATCTATTTTTTTAACATAATTTCCAAACGGTTTGACATTTATTCTTGGTAATAAATAGACGTCGTTGTCACCGTCATAGGTACCTGCTGTAAAAATTTGAACGAAATCCGTTAAATAGTTTTTGAGTTATGCTTGACGAAAGGTTTTAATATCCATCCTAGCTATATATGGGGCAAAGTAATACTGCGTTGTGTATGAGTCTTCGTTGCACTCAGACAATAAATGAGCTTGCTTCCATCGGAAGATTTCACAAATCTGAGGAAAACCCAATCTAAAATATATAAATTTATATAATAAACTCATCAGAATTTAGCTATAAATGAGCTTGCTTCCATCGGAAGATTTCACAAATCTAAAGAAAACCCAATCTAAAAATATATAAATTTATATAATAAACTCAGCAGAATTCAGCTATAAATGAGCTTGCTTCCATCGGAAGATTTCACAAATCTAAAGAAAACCCAATCTAAAAATATATAAATTTATATAATAAACTCATCAGAATTCAGCTATAAATGAGCTTGCTTCCATCGGAAGATTTCACAAATCTGAGGAAAACCCACTCTAAAAATATAAATTTATATAATAAACTCAGCAGAATTCAGCTATAAATGAGCTTGCTTCCATCGGAAGATTTCACAAATCTAAAGAAAACCCAATCTAAAAATATATAAATTTATATAATAAACTCATCAGAATTCAGCTATAAATGAGCTTGCTTCCATCGGAAGATTTCACAAATCTGGCTTAAAAACTGTTGATTTGTATGGAAGTGTTGACAGACAGACAAATTTTCATTTTTATTTATTAGATATCAAGGGAAAAAAGTCTTTAAAACAGTATTTTCTAAAAAGTATATTTCAATTTCGTTGGACGGATTTAAGGTTTACTACCGGCTATTTAAATAATCACTTCCGGTTTCTGAAGCTTTAAAAATTCTAGAAAATCGTTGTTTCTAATCAATGTTTTCTTTAAAACTATGTTATCCACTCGTTCTGGTAGTCTAACACAAAGCGAAATTGCTCTAGGTGTAAATACTTCTATTCATTAGAATGTTCCAAAGTAATCAGCTCTGATCGGAATACTCCGCTTTACTGCCTGTTTAAAGAGGTATAAATCAAGGCATCATTGTCTAATCTGAATACAATGAAGCAAATAATTTCTATACATCGTCATTGTAAAATATTTCCGTCTTTTAAATGCGTCTTATAATCTGAAGTTTTAATGTAGTTCGTAATTTGATGATAAGATTGTACTTCTTGTAAATTTATGAGTTTAAAATTCATTTAAATTACTTGATTTGAAAAAAGTAAAATATCAATCTTTTAAATATGTCTCGCATGTTGAAACTGGCTTGAATTTTTGTCTTTCCAGATTTTCAGCAGGACTGAAATTACGCCATAAAGCTTTAAATGGCACGACAAAGGATGTGAATTTTCTTTTAACTTTGCTATACAGCGCACAACCACAGAGTGAAAAATGTGTCTAGACCGGGGATCGAACCCTGATACTTTGGTATAGTGCACCAAATACTTTACCAATTAAGCCATCCGGACGACATCCAGTCTGGCATTTTTCGCTAATATACGCTAACAAGACTGCAACTTCGCAGCGCAAGATGGAATGTCAACATGGGCACTCTATTCAGTGGCGTACATGAGACGAATAAGTTCCCAGCATCGGATAATACAAGGTGTCCCAAAAGTCTCCGTACAACTTCAAAAATTTATAACAAAAAAATAGGCCTACAGCAAAAATAATTACAACAGTGCATAGAGTAACTTAAAAAGTTTTTTTCTACTGCCTTAGTAAACTTCAACATCAGATCCCTTTCGTAGCACGAAGAATATCAAGACGATATTCCAATTCAATCCACGAACGTTTTTCATGCTAACATCAACAGTAGCTACTGCTGTTTGGATCTTTTGTTTCAATTCCATGAGACTATTGACTTTTGTTCAGATTTCATCAAAAACAGTATTGTTGTAACTACTGTTGATGTTAGCATGCTGAAACGCACGTGGATGGAATTGGAATATCGACTTGATATTCTTCGTGCAACGAAAGGATCTCATGTACAAGTATACTAAGGTAGTAGAAAAAAAAACTTTGTAAGTTACTCTATGTACTGTTGTAATTATTTTTGCTTTAGGCATATTATTTTTTTTTGTAATAAATTTATGAAGTTGTACGGAGACTTTTGGGACACCCTGTATATCTAAATTTCCAATTAAATTTTCAGCAGGACTGAAACTACGCCATAAATCTTTAAATGGAACTACAAAGAAGGTGGATTTCTTTTCACTTTGCTAAACAGCGTACAACCAACAGAGTGAAAAATGTGTCCATACTAAGAAGTTTAACGTGGGTAACGTTTGTATCTCTATGTTATCTTCTCGTTCACTCATGCCGAGTCAAAGCAAAATTACTAAACCTATAAAATGTTCAAATTCATTAGGATTATTCAGAATAATGGGTACTTCTCTATTATCCCGTCAACCACTTTTCATAACAAAAAACTATCGCCAAACTGTAAAATTAAACGCCAAAAATACAGTCCCATTTACTGGATGTCAGAAGAATTATACGTGTTTGTTATGTCAGCAAGTTGTTTTTAATTCGATATTTGCGTGTATTTTTCATTATGTTTTACTGATTTATTAGTTATTTCATTAATTAAAATAACAATTGTGTCCTTAAATTCTTATATTTTATTTATTTATTTATTTTGATATTCCAATAACAACGTTTTTCCGTTTATTTGGGGTTACAGTTTGGCAATAGTTTTTTTTTATGAAAAGTGGTCGACGGGATAATAGAGAAGTGCAGAATAATGTGCTCTCAGTGGAGTGCTTCCTTTTTCTACGTGTTTAACAAAAACATAATTCGATGCATTGCTCTCATTTTACATTACAGTTGAGCATGTAATTTCTATGCATTCTGAGTTTAAAAGCTGAAGATTTTTTTTTACACATATCTTTAAAATCTGAAATTTCAATGTAGTTTTTCTTTTGATTAATATGAAGAAAATGCACATTGTGAATTTATGGACATTAAAATTACGTGATTTTAAATATTTAAAATTATAGTACCGGATCTTTTACTAGAATAAACGATTTTGTATATTTAGATTAAATAAATAAATAGTTAAACTATACCACATTCCGCATTGTTGTAACTTTATTATCGTTGCTAGTTTTAGATTAAAATATATGTATTATTTTTATTTAAAAAATATACAGAACTGGAATACTAAAGCGAGAAGTCGTATATAATGCACAAACAAAGCTTTTAATGCAATATGCAAAAAATAATTGCATAATATTTGAAAAAAAAACTAATAGATAAACAGCTAAACAGATAATTCTAATTTTGCTGAAAATATTGTTTGCTTAATTAAATAAATATCATTTAAATATATTAAAATATATATATATTAAATGTAAAATTGTGTTGTCGAATATTTATATTTGTGGTTGTAAAGCATTTAAAAATAATATGTATTTAAAAATTCTCGGTATACATGAATAAAAATAGCTTTTTATTTGCCCTTTTCTATTCGAATTAAGATATTTTAATTTTTGACTTGGGATGAAATGTACTAAGCAAATAGAATTTTTTTTTGTAATATTAATTACTAGAAATATTTTCTGTATATATTTCTCTATATTTATTAAAGTTGTAAGAATAATAGCAATGCACCGGAAATGAATTTTAATTATTTTTTGTTCTTGATATGGGGGTTGTATGTGTATATACACAAAATTAAATTTTTGAATAGGTTTACCAACACAAAAAGTAAGCAGATCTCGTATCGATATACAACCCATATTGTACATCATTTAATCTTGTGATCTGTTATTTATATGTCCGTAAATACGTTCTAATACATGTATAGGGTGTTTCACAAAGGACCCCTAACTTTAAAAATCAATAACTTGGAAACGGTGATAGATAGTAACATGAAACCAGTGGTATGTTTATTTAAAAAAACGTAAGAATCCTATACGTAAATCTCAAAATTTAGTTAAAAATAGCACCGATAGATGGCGCTGAGAGGGTTAAGAATCCTTCTAAACAGAGTTCAGAAGCATAGAAAGACTAGCCGTCGAAGATTTCGCCATTGAAATCTGACCGCTATTTTCGTATAGTGAAAATAATTCGCATCGGCCACGTTGCCTGTCTGTTGATTATTTTCGAAAAGCTCACGAATTTTTTTTTCCATCTGGACCTTATGCGACTTGAAATCGCGTTTAAAAACTTCTCCTTGTGGCAGTAGGACACTGATTTAATCTGTGCGGTGGTACTCCAACACAATAAACACACGTTCCTCACTGTATACACCACTTTCGGAATTATTTTCACTATACGCCAATAGCGGCCAGATTTTACTTCGACGACAATCCTTTCTATGCTTCTGAACTCTGTTTAGAAGGATTCTTAACGCTCTCAGCGCCATCTATCGGTGCTATTTTAACAATTTTGAGATTTACGTATAACATTCTTACGTTTTTTTAATAAACATACCACTGGTTTCATGTTTCTATCTATCACCGTTTCCGAGTTATTGATTTTTAAAGTTAGGGGTCCTTTGTGAAACACCCTGTATCTTCTGAAGTACGTACTTCAAATCCGTAAAGTAGAATGTGCAGAATCCCCACTTCCGTAGAATCCTAACTCCTACATACACATCATAAATTGTAGAGAAACTTTTCGACTCAAAATTGAAGCAACGCATTCACATTGCATGGCACTCAAGCGATTAAAGAAAAACTAAAGCTATAATCACATTTACTATCCTATCACCTGCAATATCAGATATTGTCTATTAAACATGTTTTACAAGAGAAAAACTATCGAAAACACAGTTTCATAGTTTACTTCATCCATGACGAACTTATCGTTGTTTGTTCTCTTACGATAGCTATCATCTCTAAATCTGCCTATCAGAGTACTCTAAAACTAGTTATCAGTTCTCATGCTTTGCAACTATTTTCTAAAAACACTTAGCAGCAATTACTCGCCCAAATGTTTCGCATGCTTCTTACATTTGGATGTTATATTACAACGGATTTCGTTCAGGCTTGAAAATAACCTTATTTGTAGAGCGAAAGGTCGCTGGTCGTATAATATCAAAAGCAATAGTATGCAGGGTGTCCACTCTTAATTGCGTCTAATGGCTAATTCCTAAACTGTCGGTCATAGACATTTAGTTCCAGTTACAAAACTGTTTTAAATGATGTAAAGAATTATTTTATAAGTCGTTTGGATCAATGAAAAAAAATTTCTTAAAAAGTTACAAAATTTAATTTTTAACGTAGTCTCCTGATCCATAAGTGGTATGTTGTAAATACCACTACTGAAATCAATCTATTACCGCCGTTTTTTAATTTTTCGAATTTGTTTGCAGATTTTTGTATTATTTTTTTTATAAGGATACTTTCAATTTTAAAAACGGTCCCGAAAGCGAAAATAGCCCAATAAAAAAATCTGCAAACAAATGCGAAAAAGTAAAAACCGATGTTTATAGAGATCGATCTCAGTAGTGGTATTTACAACATACCACTTATGGACCAGGAGACTAAGTAAAAAATTAAAATTTTGTAACTTTTTAAGAAGTTTTTTTACAAAAAACAAATAGTTTAAAATATTTGAAATGCAATCGATATATTGTAAAACAACTGCCCCATAAAATTAACATTAGTGAGTGGGTGTTTTCAGGTGAGGAGATGATAAGACAGTTAAGAGTGGACAGTGGACACCCTGTATATTTCAGATCGTATGATAGCAATTGTTGTAGAAACTTAACAGTGATGTACGATTTCTGATGCAAGAGAGAAATGGCTATAGCGGCTTTGTACAGAATATAAGAAATGCAGAGTGAAAAGAAGCATTTTATATGTCTTTAAAAAATGCAATTTAAACATTCGTACATAATGTAACGGTTCTCCTCATTCCGTTTTTAAAGATCTTTAGAATTTTTCGGATGCATCATACAAAATAATACAGTTTACTAAATAGTAAACTAAAATGCATTTCCGATACAATTTTAAATACATAGGGAAACATAGTTGTTTCCAGATATTTAAGGCCTGTTTTTACTTACCCATCATATATGTACTGGAGGGCAAGTCTTATAATCGTTTTGAAAATCGAAAAAAAAAATTTGACGGATTTACACGTATCAGACACTGGAGATTCCGAAAAACATTTTTAGAAAAAAAAAATTTCGCCGTCCGTCTGTCTGTGTGTCTGTAAACGCTCTATCTCCCGAACAGATTGAGATAGAGGCTTGAAATTTGGCATGTACTTAGTATGTAATAATAGGAAGAAACGTATAAATTTTCAGTAACCTCGATTATGCGGAACTACTTTTTTAAAACTCTCGAAATATTCGTTCTGATAAAAGGTCTATAAAAACTTTCGAAATCGTTTATATTAAGGAGTGAATATAAAAGACAATAAAAAAACATAAATTTTGCATAAAGAATGAAGTCGATCGAATACTTAACTGCCCAGACATTTGTAATCATATTTCCCACACTCATCGATTTTTTATGACCCTGTATTTCATCCAAATTTCAATTCAAAGATATATTTTTATTGGAAATGAGACGCTTAATCAGATGCAATAAACCGCTAGTTAATAGGATTATTGTTTTTGGAGTTATAAGGATGTTTCTTTTACGCAATTCAGTAATAGATCATGTAAAGTTTACGACGTCTTCAAGCTAGGATTTTATTCGAATTGCAATGCATTTTATAAATAGTTTACACATGTTTTATTTTCATATTTTATATTATGCATATCCATGATGGGTAAGTATTACCGTGGCTCCCAACGACTAGTTTTCAATGATACTGATATTCAAACAAATCTATTAATTTAATATGAAATGTGTAGGAAATGTGGTAAATGTCTAGTTAAAATAATGTATGGTGTATTATTAAAAGAAAAAAGTGTAAGGTATAAAGAATAAGATATGGAATAAAAGTTATAAAATTGGTTTATATGTGTATGGGAAAACTGACAGCAGAGTATAATTTGGCTTTCCCTAAAGAACTCGTTATTTCTGTGTTCATAAGAAAATACCGGGTGATCCAAAAGTCAGGACGAACTTTAAAAATGAATAATTCGAAAACGAATCAAGATACAAAGATACGGTTTGCCCTAAACGGATGGAAAAGAAACCGGGTTTTGTTTGGCAACGAAATAAAAAATAGTTCTGTTGGCGACCAACAGATGGTGCTGTCGGATTTCTGATGTAGGATTATGCAAAGCAACAAACGATATAAAAATGAGCAATTTCAGCAGGTAATGGTAGTCCAAGCTTGTATGCATCGAAATGCTGTCCATAGTTGAGCACTGAAAGATGACATCCGCCAAAATGTGTCTGCCATAACGCAAGAAATGCTACTAAATGCTGTGAACGGTGTGGTGCCTCGTCTCACAGCTGTACTTCTGAATGATGGACAGCGCATTGAACATTTACTGTAGTACTAATTAACTGTAATTAAGCTGACTTGTAAGTTGTCAACATTTTTTCATTTGTAAATCATCTTTTGGTGCAATAAAACACTATAGCGCAATCTGTTGGTCACCAGAAGAACTTATTTTTTTCGTTGCCACACAAAACCTGGTTTCTTTTCCATCCGTTTGGTGCAAACCGTATCTTTGTACCTTGATTCGTTTTCGAATTATTCATTTTTTAAGTTCGTCCTGACTTTTGGATCACCTGGTACATATTTACTTAAATGTTATATAATCTGTTGCTTTATGCTATTCTTCACCGAGTTTTAATAAAACCATAACAACTCCACATTCCATTTTTCTGTCTCCTGGATTTGTTATACAAATATTACATTTGAGTGAATTTTTATTTTTTCATCGAACATAATTAACCCTTTTTATCTTGACGGTACTTATAAGTACCACTTTAATAAAACACCTATATATTCGTAATATGACCGTTTTTCCTAACGGTATTCACAATGGCACATAGAGTATTTCTGACAGCAGGCAGGAGATGGCAAATTCAAGCACATATCCTCTTTCTTTGCATTGTAGGGATTTTACATTTGCCACAGCTACATTCGAAATCCATTTTGCAATAGGATTGACATACATGCTGTTCTTCATTTGAGTAATTTTAGTGGTTTATTTCCGGTTATTTAGTACTATTATTTTCTACTATTTTCTATACTCTACAGGTGAACATTTCCTATATTTTAATTGAAGTTTACTTTTTGAAATTTACTATTTTATATTATATCATAGGGTAAAAAAATTATGGTGGTTACAGTTTCATAATTGACCACTAAAACACTATAAAAATTATTTTCCTATTTCCTATGTTTATTGTGCACCAAAACTTATCCAATGATGTAAAAATACAATTAAAAAGTAGCTGGAAAATTAAATCAGGATATAAAGGGTTAAAAGAACGATAACAAAATAAAACGATATACGTTTTTAAACGTTTAACATTTTTAATTTAAAAACAAATACATTTTTTTAGGAAATGAAATCAAATATATTAGTATATTTATATTAATATCCTAAATTTCCTTTCTTATGTTTTTCATTCTTCATCATATTGCACAAAACAATATACTGTTCACATATTCTTAAGTTATTTGAGGAAATGACATGAAAAGAAAAATATTTGTCATGTGTTTAATTTGCATTTTGTTTTAAACCACCACATTAAAATACTAGATACATTGAAAAATAGACCTATTTTCTTCGTAATATCTGAAAAATAAGAGGGGCAGTCGGAAAATAAGTTTCCCCTGGCGACTGTGGACAGAGGTGTGTATGAAAGACAAAAATATGTAATGAGACAAAACATAACTTTATTTTCCTAAATAAGTACCAAGTACATTGAGACATTTGTCATACCGCTTTATAAGCTTCAAAAAGTCCTCCATGAAAAAATCAGGGCTTTGCATACGGACGAAGCGTTGAACGGTCAACAGCGCTATCTGCGCAGGCATGGCTAAGTGCCATCTGCTTGATCGCGGTCGACCTCTACCCAGTGGTATATCGGTGTCTTGCACGTTCGCGTTCACCTGCTGCGTCGTCTTTTGCCTATAGCCGTTCAACGCTTCGTCCGTATGCAAAGCCCCGATATTTCCTGGAGGGCTTTTTGAAGCTTATAAAGCGGTATGACAAATGTCTCAATGTACTTGGTACTTATGTAGAAAAATAAAGTTATGTTTTATCTTTAGTGTCTCATTACATATTTTTGTCTTTCATACACACGTCTGTTCACAGTCACCAGGGGAAACTTATTTTCCGGCTGCCCCTCGTATTTCTAGATATTTAATAAAATCAAACATACTTTTAAAAAAAATGACAAAATTTAGAAAAAACTATAAAAAATTCAAAATAGTATCAGTTTAATTAAAATGCAAATTTTGATACATTTCGTTCCAGATGAATAAAAATACACATACTTTTTCCATGGTGCTTTTACATATAAAAATGGAATATCAACTAGCTTAAACACACATGTATATCCAAAGATACATTCTTGCTTTTTTAAATATAAAAAATTCTGGAGATTACAATAGTTTAAAGAAACAAACAAGTACACCCTGTCAAGTCTTGATCATCTCTATGTGGGGACTAGGAAACATGCCATATTGGGCTGCCCTCTCACAAAAAAATTCATGCATTACAAACATGATATACAGTTTTATGAGCATTTTAAAATTTAAACAACAGCTTTATAAAAAAAAACATTTATACAGTGAGGAAAATGACACTTTCAAATCTGAGTAAATCCATGTTTCATTTTGTTGTAGAACTTTGTTTCAAATATAACGATGTTTTCAATTCTGAAATAGCAGAAATACTCAGAATATTGAAACAAGGACATATTCAAAACTGAGTACACAGAGGTCCATTAATACTCATTTTTGAAACATGGTCATACTCAAAAATAATTAAAATCAGTTCAAACTCATTTTTGAAACATGGAAATACTCAAATATGAGCACATAGAAGTCAGTACATGCTCATTTTTGAAACATGGATATACTCAAAAATGATTAGAATCAGTTCAAACTCATTTTTGAAACATGGTCATACTAAAAAATGATTAGAATCAGTTCAAACTCATTTTTGAAACATGGTCATACTAAAAAATGATTAGAATCAGTTCAAACTCATTTTTGAAACATGGAAATACTCAAATATGAGCACATAGAAGTCAGTACATACTCATTTTTGAAACATGGATATACTAAAAAATGATTAAACAATATTATAATATTAAAATTGCTTAAACAATAAACATGCAGGATGCACAAATGAAAATTTTCCTTTAACAACTGAACTCCATTGTTTTCAGCCTGACAGAACTTAAGTGTATTTCGGAGAATTAATAGCTCCTTTGGAATTTTTTAGCTTATAAAATTCTTTTAAAAATCCTACAAAATATATTAAACAATAAACAAGCATGCTTTTTTAAAACATTCTTGTTTATTGTTTATGCATATTGTTTACTGTTTATTGATTAGCAATAATAAAAGGATATTGTTTATAAAATCAAATTCTATTATTGATAATTTTCTTTTGGATAGTTAAAAGATACCTTGGGAAATTCTTATTAAAATCCTACGAAATCTGTTTTATTTCACAAATAAAATTCAAATGTTTTTAACATCTAAAATGCTATCTAGCTTTATAATTTATAGTTTTATGGTTATGTTTTAGATTTTAGTTATATTTTGCAGGTTTAGATGTATCTTTGAAATTCTTATTAAAAATTTACAAAATAAATTAAACAAATTACATAATTTTTTACAATTAAAAATGTATAAATATATATTTTATTTTTACATCAAAAACACTCAAAATATTTGTCTTTTTGAGATATCTCACAAAAGTTTACTGACATCTTAGGAAATTTTCCTTGAAATTCTACAAAAGTTATTAGATAAATATCTAAATAATTTTTTTATTAAAATCATACAGAATTGATCAAACAATAAACATGCATGTTTCATAAATAAAAATTCATTAATTTATGCATATAAAAAGACTTTTATCGTTGTATTTCAGAGATTTTACAGATATCTTAGGAAGTTATTAAAATCCTACAAAATAAATTAAACAAGAAACATTCATGTTTCTCAAATAAAACTTAATTACTTTTAGCATGTGAGATTATTGTAAAGTTATTCCTTACACAAATAAATATATGTAAAGATTATTTTATTAAAATTATACAAAATGGATTAAACAATAAATATGCAAGTTTCTTAAATAAAAATCTATTACTTTTAGCATGTGAGATATTTGTACAGTTATCCTTTACACAGATAAATATATGTAAAGATTATTTTATTAAAATCATGCAAAATGGATTAAACAATAAATATGCAAGTTTCTTAAATAAAAATCCATTACTTTTAGCATGCAAGATATTTTTTCAGTTACCTCTTGGACAAATAAATATATCTAAATAATTTAATAAAATCATACAAATTGGATGAAACAATAACCATGTATGTTTCTTAAATAAAAATCAATTACTTCTAGCATGCGAGAAATTTTTACAGTCATCTGATAGAGATATTTATCAGACTATCCAGTTGCAGTTAAATAAACACCCCCGCCTGATCACGTGCCCTTCACGTGCACTTCAGTCGCGTTGATCATAAAATGTGGGGAAGTTCATAATGTTTTGTCTCTTCCGTATAGATGACATTCTTTCTAGCAAATTCTTATTAAAATCCAACGATATTTTATTTACGATAAATAGATATTTTTCACAAATAAAATTCCATATATTATAAAACACAAAAGGCTTTTAAATGTTATTGTTTATAATTTTACGTTAAACTTTTAGAGATTTTAAGCGTCTTAAGAAATCCTTATTAATATCCTATAAAATGGATTCGTAAACATGCATGTTGTACAAATAAAAACTCCTTTTTTTAAATATAAAATGCTTTTACAGTTACCTTTTAAAGGTAGCTTAGGAAAATCTTATTAAAACCATACAAAACTGATTAAAAAATAATCATGATTTACTTCAGAAATTAAAACACGTTATAATATCCAAAATGTGTTTATATGTTATATTTTATAGTTACATTTTAGTAATTTTAGAGATATCTAAGAAAACTTTAATAATCCTTATAAAAATACTACCACAAAAAATCAACAATAAACATGCATATGTAACAAATAAAAACCCATTATTTTATGATATAAAATGGTACTTTTATAGGTTTCTCGTAGAGAATTAAAATATATTTTAAAAAGTAACTATCCAAATCATACCAAATGTATTAAACAATAATCATGTATGTTTCACAAATACAAATTCATTTGTTATTACATCTGAAATACTTTTATATGTTATAAAGTATATTTTTATATTTATGTTATAATTTTATAGTTTTTGTGGCATTTGAAATATAGATAGATATTCTTATTAGTATCCTATATAATTTATTAGAAAATAAATAGGCTTGTTTAGCAAAAAATTATATTATCATTAACATGTAAAATGCTTTTATACTTCTCTTCTAGAGATTTTAGAGATCTTAGAAATTATTTATTAAAACTGATAAAAAAAGAAACGTGTATGTTTCACAATAAAAAATTAGTTTTTTTAATATGTAAAATTCTTTTAAATATTACTGTTTAAAGATTTACAGTTATGATATACTTTTATTGTAATATTTCAGATATTTTAAAGATATCTTATCAAATTATTAATATCCTTCAAAACTGGATGAAACATGCATATTTACAATAAAAGTCCAAATAAATATATTGTCACAATAAATATATTGTTTGAATAGTAAATACTTTATAATATACCTGTAAACGATTTCATAAATATCTTAAGATATTCTGATTAAAATCCTACAAAACATATTTAATCAGAAAAAACATGCATGTTTCAGACATACAAATTCCTTATTTTTATCATATAAAACTTTCTTATTATCATTTAGGGATTTTAGACACATCTTAAGAAGTATTTCTAAGACACAAAAAAACTGCTTAAACAATAAACATGCAGGATGCACAAATAAAAATCAATTACTTTAACAACTAAAATCCATTGTTTTTTAGCCTGCCAGAACTTAAGTGTATTTCGGAGCTTTAATAGTTTCTTTTGAATTACTTAGTTTATAAAATTCTTTAAAATATACTACAAAATATATTAATAAACATGCGTTATGCACAAATAAAATTCTATTACTTTAACAACTAAAATTCATTCTTTTTAGCCTATCAGAACCTTTATAATTCTACTTCAGAGAACTAATAGCTCCTTTGGAATTCCTTAGTTTATAAAAGTCTTTTACAAATCCCACAAAATACATTAAACAATAAACAAGCATGATTTTTTTAAACATGCTTGTTTATTGTTTATACATATTATTTATTGATTAGCAATATTAATAGATATTGGTTAGAATATCAAACACTATTATTGATAATTTTCTTTTGGAGAATTAAAAGATATCTTGGCAAATTCTTAAAATCCTACGAATTTGATTTTATTATTTCACAAATAAAATTCGAATGTTTTTATTATCTTAAATGCTATTTTACCTTATAATTTATAGTTTTGAGGTTATGTTGCAATTTTATAGTTATATTTTACATGTTTAAATGTATCTTTGAAATTCTTATTAAAATCCTACAAAATACACATATTTTTACAATTTAAAATATATTTTTTTTTACATCAAAAACACTCAAAATATTTATCTCAAAATATTTATCTTTTTGAGATATCTCACAAAAGTTTGACATCTTAGGAAATTTTCCTTGAAATCCTACAAAGTTATTAGCCAAATAAATATATCTAAAGAATTTAGTAAAATCCTACAGGATTGATCAAACAATAAACATGCATGTTTCATAAATAAAAATTCATTAATTTATGCATATAAAAAACTTTTATCGTTGTTTTTCAGAGATTTTACAGATATCTTAAGAAGTTATTAAAATCCCACAAAATAAATTAAAACAATAAACCTGTTTGTCTCAAATAAAAATCCATTATTAAGCTTGCGGGATATTTTTACAGTTACCTCTTGCACAGGTAAATATATCTAAATAATTTAATAAAATCATACAAAATTCATTAAACAATAACCCTGTATGTCTCTCAAATAAAAATTACTTCTAGCATGTTAGCATGTGAGAAATTTTTACAGTTATCTATTAGCTCTATAAATAGATCTAAAGATTTTATTAAACTCATACAAAATTGATTAAACAATAAATATGCATATTTCTCAAATAAAAATCAATTACTTTTAGTATGAGAGAAACTTTTGCAGCTATCTGATAAATGTATCTAAAGATTTTTTTTTATTAAAATAATATGTAATTGATTAAACAATAAACATGCATGTTTCTCAAATAAAATTCCATTACTTTTAGCATGTGAGTTATTTTTACAATTATTTCTTGGACAGATAAATACATAAAGAATTTATTGAATCATACAAAATTGATTAAACAAACAGCCATCTTTCAGACATTGCAGTCCATTATATTTTTTTTCTAAAATGATTTTACGTGTAGTAGTTTATAGTATTGTACTTGTGTTATTGTTTTATAGTTATATGTTATTTATTTTACAGACATCTGATAAAATTCTAATTAAAATTCAATAATGATTATTAAAAAATGCTTATATTTTGCTATAAAAATTGTTTTATGTTTAGCATATTAAATTATTTTATATTTATCTTTTAGAGATGTCTAATAAATGCTTAACAAGATTCAATAAAATTCAAATAAGAATAATTATATTTCACACATGCAAATCCTTTATTTTTAACATATAAAAAGGATTTTATAGTTGTCTTTCATAGATTTAAGAGTTGGCTCAGGAAACTTTTAAAATCCTTGAAAACTGATTAAACAAAAAACATGCATGTTTCACCATCAAAAATCCATTAGTTTATAAATAAAAACTGCTTTTATAGTTATATGTTACAGATATCTTACATAATTATAATTATAATCCTACAATATTGATATAAAATAAAATATACATATTTCACCAATAAAAATCCAATATTTATATAATATGTCATTTTATAGTTATCTTTTCGAATTAGTTTTGATCATTTTTTATTAAATTCTACAAAATTCATTAAACAATAAAGATGCAGGTTTCAAAAATATATATATATGGTATTCTTTTTAGCAAATTCTTATTAAAACATAACGAAATTTAATTTACGATAAATAAATATTTTCACAAATAAAATTCCATATCTTGTAAAACACAAAAAGGCTTTTAAATGTTATTTATATTTTTACATTTTTGCTATAATTTTACGTTAAACTTTTAGAGAATTTGGAGGTTTATTAAGAAATCCTTATTAATATCCTATAAAATTGGTTCATAAACATGCATGTTGTACAAATAAAAATTCACTTTTAAATATATAAATTGCTTTTACAGTTACAAGAGATAAAGATAGCTTAGGAAAATCTTATTAAAATCAAACAAAACTTATTAAAAATAATCGCGATTTTCTTCAGAAATTAAAACGCATTATAGTATCCAAAATGTTTTTATATGTTATAGTTACATTTTAGTAATTTTAGAGATATCCAAGAAAACTCTTATAAAAATCATACAAAATTGATTTAAAAATAAACAAACATTCATATTTCACAAAAATGAATTCAAGAGTTCAAAAATATAAATGCTTTTATAGTTATTTTTGAGACATTTTAGAGATTTGTCTAGAAATTTCTATTAAAATCGTACATGTTTCACAAATAAAATTCTATTTTATAGGCATATTAAATACTTTTTATCTTTTATATATTTTAGAGATATTGCAGGAGATGTTTATTAAAATCTTATAATAACTATTTAAAAAAATCGCATATTTCACGAAAAACATCTATCATTTTAACATATTTTTTTTTTCTACTATTTTAAAATTATTTTAATCATTTTTGAGATTTAAGAGATATTGTAGGTAGATAAAATTATACAATATCGTTTAAACAATATACGTGAAACAAATATCTTTTATTTTTAGCATATAATGCTTTTATAATTACCTTTTTGAGATTTTAGAGATATCTTAGGAAAGTCATTTTTCAAATCATAAAAAATTGGATAAACATTAAACATATGTTTCACAAATACTGCAATATCTTTATTATTGTATAAATTTTATAAATTTGAAAATGTAATATGCATTCTACAAATGACATTGATAATATTTTTAAAATATTTATTTGAAGAGATGAAGATTTTCTCCGTCATTAAAGAATAACATCATTGACAGATACCGCCACCACAGAAAAAAAAGCAGAAAATCTTAATATGTAAATTTTAAAATGCGAATTTGTTAATTATACCTTCTAATGGACATTTGAAATAATATAATCAAATGTCCATTATAACAATACTAACCAAATACTAAATAATATGAAATGATATATAATATATAATTCTTAACTCTGAATCCAATTTATTTTCTGACACATTCATGAAGTCATTTTTAAATTTAGACGCTTGAGGTATGCAATTGCTTTTATACATACTTTATGAAATCCAATTTCATTTTTGGTTTTTCGATAAAGGCAGGAAAATGCTGCTTAAGTTTAAGTTTTAAATTTATATTCCCGAATTGTCATCCTAATTTAAGTGGTCATGAGACAGAAAAAGCTTTTAACAAGCTAGAAATTGAAAGCTTGAAGCTAGTTAAGACATGGGTTTCAACAATTTATACTCCGGAATTGTCATCCTAATTTAAATTGTCATGAGACAGAAAAAGCTATCAACAAGCTAGAAATTGAAAGCTTGATGTAAGCTAGTTAAGACATGGGTTTCAACAATTTAATATATAATTCATTTATCGAAAACTAAGGAAAACTTTTTGATTCGAAATCTCTTCAACAATCATACCAGATACTGTCTTACTTTTACATTTTAATGCTAGTCCGTGAATAAATTAAAGTTTTGCTTTGTTGAGAGAGAAAAAAAAATGTATTTTTCAGAATCGCTGTAAAAAAAAAAAATATATTGAAATATGAAAATATTACAGGAAAGACTTTCATAGAATAAAATTTCGAAGAAGAATTGAATTTAATTGCTGTTAATTCAAATACATATTTCATATTCAAAATTAAGACAAAAATATTTTCTGAAATTGTACATTTAAAATCTTATATGAGTTTATTATTGTTTTTATAATTATGGCTTATACAACTTATTGCCACTTAAAATAAGCTTTTATATTTATTTTTTATATATTTCAGAGGTATTTTAAAAATTCTTATTAAAATCCTGCTACATTTATTTTGAAATAAACATACATTTTTCAAAAATAAAATTTCATAACTTTTTGCACATAAAATTCTGTTAAACATACTTATTTGTAATTTTCCAGTTATAAACTATAGATTTACAGTCAACTTTTAGAGATTTTAAGAGGTGTCTTAAGAAATCCTACAAATTCAAATCCTATAAAGTATCTACAACATTTATTAATAAACATGCACGTTTCGCAACAAGAATCATATTTTTATAACAAAAATTCAATCACTTTTAAATATAAAATGATTTTATAGTTATCTTAGTCAATTCTTATTAAAATCCTACAAAACTGATTACTCAATAATCACTTTTTTTCACAAATTAAAATACATTATTTTTATCAACTACATTACTTTCAGAGATTAATAATTTATAATTTTATAGTTACATTTTGGTGATTTTAGACATATCTATAGACATTCGTATTAAAATCTTACAAAATTGATTTTAAAATTAACATTCATGTTTCTTAAATAAAACACCAATAGTTTTAGAATATAAAAAGCTTCCAGAATTATTTAGTTTAGAGATTTTAGGCATATTTAGGGAAATTCGTTTTAAAAACCTTCATTATTGATAAAAAATGCATGTTTCAGAAATAACAATTTATTGTTCTTAACATTTCAAATATTTTTATAATTTTATTTTAGTTATTTTGTAATATAATCGTGTAATTATTTTGTAAAATGGAAACGTTTTTTTATTGTTATGTTGTTTATTGAATTTTAGCACTTTTTTGTTGTTTGTGACATTAGTGTAGAAATGAGAGTTAACCCTTTCAAGGGCATGCAATTTTGTCCCTGTAACGTCGAATTCACACCGGTATTTACGAAAAAATTTAGTTCAAAATAAGAAAAAGCAATTTTTTCAACTTTCCCCGTCAAAGGTAAAAAAGTAAAATTTAATTAAAAGTTTGTGGACCGAATCGGATTAAAATTAGGTGGGATATAATATATACCACTGCCCTTCAAAGGGTTAAACATGTAGATATAACTGGCACTCTAATTTAGCTGTTATTTACAGACGCCTTTTCATACGTATTTCTCTATCTACTTTTCCAACGAGAGTGCGCACACAACAGGGTGAGTTTTGAGTTATTCAGATGTCCCGTTGTGTAAGCGATATCCATATTACAACTCAATGGTATTATTTGTAACAGCGACCTCTACTAAGAGCTATGTTTTCATGCCATATAACATCTCTCATCACAGTGAATATTAATATGGAAACTGTTAGTCTCTCCGACTCCTATTTTAAAAAATCATGTTTTTATCTGTTCAGAATTATTTTTAAAGATCCTGTATATCTACATACATCAAAGATTTTTTTTAATTAACCAGCTTGTTATAGCTTGAATGGTATCGGAATATATCCAAAAGGAAATTCATTCAGATTTATATTAATTACTAGAATAGAGACTCATTGACCTTCAGTTGTTACATCAAGCTAACAGAAGATTTAACAGGTTTTAAAAGAGTAGGCTTTATGCCAGTTATACAGTAACTTTTCACTTTTAATTATGTGGCTATTACGACGCTCAGTTATGCACTTCATTCCATCATGTCTCATAAACGCCATGCGAAAAAATATATAACAATAATGTCAATATTATTACTCTTAGGATAGGGATATCATCTCCATTTTGCGTCTCTAAAAATAGCATTATTTTGATTTAATTTCTTTGTTATTTAATTTCTTATTTAATTTTTATTCTTATTATCAATTTGATTTAATTTCTTTGTTATTTAATTTGTTATTTAATTTTTATTCTTATTATCAATTTGTTTTAATTATTTTGTTAACTTTTATTATAAAGATGTATAGTAGCTGCTACCTATAGCAAATAGCTGAACCCACCGCTCAACAAAACGTATCGTCAGTCCAATCGCTCACACAAAGAGCAATAATCTATTCCATCGGCTTAGAAACTGGGATAGCCAAACATGCCATCCAACTAAACAGATAAATGTTCGGAATGACCAACAACGCTGCGAAAGTTAACCTTACAATTCTAAAAAAACAGAGCGGATCACAAAAACCCATAAAAACAGAGTGGTTCTAAAAAACCCATAAAAACAGAGCGGATTTCACAAACTCATGAAAACAGAGCGGATACCAAAAACCCATTAAAACAGAACGGATCAGAATAGCCTAAAAACAGAACAAATACCAGCAACTAAAGCACACAACCTAAACCAACAACCGAATAAATAGCACCAATTCAAACACTACCAAAAAACAGAGCCGATACGAACACGCCCCAAAAACAAAGCGCCGATTCGAACACGCCCCAAAAACAAAGCGCCGATTCCAACACCCCAAAAAACAGAGTACGTATCCCAACAACCCATAAAAACAGAGCGTGGATCCCAGCAACTCCAAAAAAGAAGCGATCTAAACAACCCTTACAAGAGAAGAGTTCTCGACAGCCCTAAAAACAATGCAAATCACATCATAACCCAGTCCTATCCAACTAGAAACCAAAACTGGTCTCAACCAGCAAAACAAAGCAAATTTAAACAAAAACAAAAAACAGAGCGATGCACAAGATAATTCAGCGTGGATCCCAATCACAAAAACAGTGAAAATACGACCTATACCCAAATACACAGTGTACATCCCAACTATCCCAAACACACAACGGATCTCAACCATCCCATAACACAGTGTCATACATATCAATCCCAAAACATAGCAACAAATGCAACAATCCCAAACCCTGCGCCTACTTCATCAATACCAAAGCACAGACCGCAATATCCTAAAACACAGCATCGATCAAATCTCTTAAAATCACAGTTCCGGTCCCAAACACACAAGAAAATATTGCTGATCCCAACTATAAAAAACGGTAGTTCCGGTCCACCACAACCAAAATAGGAATAAGTATAAAACCACCTACGGTAACAGAAAAGATCTCATCAACCACTAAAAGAGAACATATCCTAACTCCCTCAAAAACAGTGTGAATAACCTCAATAACCGAAAAACGAGAAATCTGATCAGAACAACCCATACAAACAGAGCAGAACCCAACAATCCATAAAAAGCGGAAACGAATAACAAAAAACAGAGTAGACACCAGAAACCCAAAAACACAAAGCCTAACCTAAAAACACAATAAACAGAGACGATAAGAACATACTAAAAAAACAGAGTGCGGATCCCAGCAATCCATAAAAACAGTGCGTAACCCAACAACCCATAAAAACCGTAAAACCAGAGCGGATCCCATCAACCCATAAAACCAGAGCGGATGCCAACAACCCATAACACCAGAGCGTATCCCAACAACGCCAAAAAAATAGAGCGAATACCAGCAATTCAAACACAGAGCCTCTCCTAACCACTCAATAAACAGCCCCGATCGAATGACCCACAAAAATCAGAGCCGATACAAACACCTTCAAAAAACAAACCGACACCTTCAACACAAAAAAGCGCGGATCCAAGAAACGCATAAAAACAAAGCAAATCCCAAAAAGCTACGAACACAGAGCGGATCCCAACAATCCACGAAAACAGAGCGGATCCCAACAACCCATGAAAACAAAGAAGATCCCCACAAAACACGAAAACAGAGCAGATCCAAAACAACCCACGAAAACAGAGCAGATCCAAACAACCCACGAAAACAGAGCAGATCCAAACAACCCACGAAAACAGAGCAGATCCAAACAACCCACGAAAACAGAGCAGATCCAAACAACCCACGAAAACAGAGCAGATCCAAACAACCCACGAAAACAGCAGATCCCTAAAACCCACGAAAACAGAGCAGATCCCTAAAACCCACGAAAACAGAGCAGATCCCTAAAACCCACGAAAACAGAGCAAATCCCTAAAACCCACGAAAACAGAGCAGATCCCTAAAACCCACGAAAACAGAGCAGATCCCTAAAACCCACGAAAACAGAGCAGATCCCTAAAACCCACGAAAACAGAGCAGATCCCCAAAACCTACGAAAACAGAGCGGATCCCAACAACCCACGAAAAAAGAGCGGATCCCAACAACCCAAGAAAACAGAGCGAATCCCAACATCCGATAAAAAGAGTCGCTGTCCCCAATAATCAGATCACCCCCAAAAACACAGCCGATAAGAAAACCTCATAAAGTCAGAGCCGATACGAACGGCCCATAAAATCAGAGCTAAAACGAAAATCCCATAAAAACGAAGTCGATTCGAACACCCAAAAAACAAAGTGCGGATCCCAACAACCCATAAAAACAGAGCAGTTCCAAACAACCCATAAAAACAGAGCAGATCCCAACAATATATAAAAAGAGAGCAGGTCCCAACAACATATACAAACAGAGCATATCCCAACAACCCATAAAAATCGAGCGAACACCCCCCAAAAACAGAGCCGATACGGACATCCCCAAAAAACAGAGCAGATCCGAACACCCACCCAAAAAAACAGAGCTAATTCAAACACCCTCAAAAACAGAGCAGATGCGAACACCCCCCAAAAAACGAGCAGGTGCGAACACCTCCCAAAACGCGAACAATCCCCAAAAAAAGAGCAGATGCGAACAATCCCCCAAAAAAGAGCACATGCAAACACCACCCAAAATCAGAGCAGATACCTACACCCCCTCCAAAAAAACAGAGCAGATACGAACACCCCCCCCAAAAAAACCGAGCAGATGCGAACACCCCCAAAAAACAGAGCAGATGCGAACACCCCCAAAACAGAGCAGATGCGAACATCCCCAAAACAGAGCAGATGCGAACATCCCCAAAAACAGAGCAGATGCGAACATTACCCCCAAAAACAGAGCAGATGCGAACACCCCCCCCAAAAAGAAACAAAGCAGATTCGAAAACCCCCCGAAAACAGAGCAGATTCGAAAACCCTCCAAAACAAAGCAGATGCGAACACACACCCCCCCAAAAAACAAAGCTGATGCGAACACCTCCCAAAACCGAGCAGATGCGAACACCTCCCAAAACCGAGCAGATGCGAACACCCCCAAAACAGAGCAGATGCGAACACCCCCAAAACAGAGCAGATGCGAACACCCCCAAAACAGAGCAGATGCGAACACCCCCAAAACAGAGCAGATGCGAACATCCCCCAAAAACAGAGCAGATGCGAACAACCCACGAAAACACAGTTAATCGCAACAACCCACGAAAACAAGCGGATCCCTACAACCCAAGAAAACAGAGCGGATCCCAACAACCAGTAAAAAGAGTCGCTGCCCCCAATAATCAGATCACCCCCAAAAACAGAACCGATAAGAAAACCTCAAAAAGTCGGAGCCGATACGAACGCCCCATAAAATCAGAGCTGAAACGAAAATCCCATAAAAACGAAGTAGATACGAACACCCAAAAAACAAAGTGCGGATCCCAACAACCCATAAAAACAGAGCAGTTCCAAACAACCCATAAAAACAGAGCAGATCCCAACAACCCATAAAAATCGAGCGAACACCCCCCAAAACAGAGCAGATGCGAATACACCACAAAAATAGAGCAGATACAAACACCCATCCCATAAAACAGAGAAGATACGAACCCCACCCAAAACGGAGCAGATACGAACACCCCATTACAGATACGAACATCCGCCAAAAAAATCCGATACGAATACACCAAAAAACTGAGCCGATAACCCCAAAAAACAGTGTATATCCGAACAATCCCAAAAACAGAGCAGATGCGAACACCCCCTAACAATAGAGCAGATGCGAACACCCCCTAACAATAGAGTAGATGCGATCACACCCAAAAACAGAGCAGATGCGACCACACCCCAAAAACAGAGCAGATGCTAACACACCCAAAAACAGAGCAGATGCTAACACACCCAAAAACAGAGCAGATGCTAACACACCCAAAAACAGAGCAGATGCGAACACACCCAAAAACAGAGCAGATACGAACTCCCCTAAACACAGAGCAGATACCAACACCCTCCTTCAAAAAACAAAGCACATACGAACATCCCCCCCAAAAAAAAACAGCAGATGCGAACACCCCCCCCCCAAAAAAAACAGAGCAGATACGAACACCCCCCCAAAAACAGAGCAGATGCGAACACCCCAAAAAACAGAGCAGATACGAACACCCGCCAAACACAGAGCAAACACCAACACCTCTCCCCAAAAAAAGACATAGCAGATACGACAATCCACCCCAAAAAACAGCAGATACGAACAGCCGCCAAAAACGTAAGAGATGCGCACAGCCCCCCAAAACAGCAGATGCTAACACCCCAAACACAAAGCGGATACGAACACCCCCAAAAACAGAGCAGATACGAACACCCCCCAAAAACAGAGCAGATACGAACACCCCCCCAAAACAAAGCAGATACGAACACCTCCCAAAAACAGAGCAGATACGAACCCCCCCCCAAAATCGGAGCAAATACAGTCACCCCAATACCGGAGAAGATACGATCACCCACCCCCCAAAAACAGAGCAGATGCGAACACCCGCAAACACAGAGCAGATGCGAAAACCCCCTAAAACAGAGCAGGTGCGAACACCTCCCAAAAACAGAACCGATGCGAACACACCCCAAAAACAGAACCGATACAAACACACCCTAAAAACAGAGCAGACGCGAACACCCCCCAAAACAGAGAGGATACGAATACCTCCCAAACACAGAGCAGATGCGCAAATCCCCATAAAAGAGAGCAGATGCGAACACCCACCCAAAAAAATGAGCAGAGACGAACACGCCCCAAAAACAGAGCAGATACAAACACCCCCAAAAAATGAGCTTATACGAACACCCCCAAAAACAGAGCAGATACGAACACCCCCCAAAAAAAGAGCAGATACGAACACCCCCCCAAAAACAGAGCAGATACGAACACCCCCCAAAAAACAGAGCAGATACGAACACCCGCCCAAAAACAGAGCAGATGCGAACCCCTCCCAAAAACAGAACCGATGCGAATACACCCCAAAAACAGAGCAGACGCGAAACCCCCCCCAAAAAAAAATAACAGAGCAGATGCGAACACCCCCCAAAAAGAGCAGAAACTAACACCCCTCAAAAACAGAGCAGATACGAACACCCCCAAAACAGAGAGGATACGAATACCCCCCAAACACAGAGCAGATATGAACACGCCCTAAAAACAGAGCAGATACAAACACCCCCAAAAAATGAGCTTATACGAACACCCCCAAAAACAGAGCAGATACGAACACCCCCAAAAAAACAGAGCAGGTGCAAACACCCCCCAAAAACAGAGCAGATACGAACACCCCCCAAAAACCGAGCAGATACGAACACCCCCCAAAAACAGAGCAGATACGAACACCCCCCAAAAACAGAGCAGATACGAACACCCCCCAAAATCGGAGCAAATACAATCACCCCAATAACGGAACAGATACAATCACCCCAATAACGGAGCAGATACGATCACCCACCCTCAAAAAACATAGCAGATACGAACACCCCCTAAAAACAGAGTAGATGCGAAGACCCGCCCCCCCGAAAAACAGAGCAGATGCGCACCCCCCCCCAAAAAAAAACAGAGCAGATACGAACACCCCATTAGAGAAGCAGATACGAACATCCGCCAAAAAAATCCGATACGAATACCCCCAATAAACTGAGCCGATACGAACCCCAAAAAACAGTGCATATCCGAACAATCCCAAAAACAGAGCAGATGCGAACACCCCCTAACACTAGAGCAGATGCGAACACCCCTAACACTAGAGTAGATGCGAACACACCCAAAAACAGAGCAGATGCGACCACACCCCAAAAACAGAGCAGATACGAACAACCCTAAACACAGAGCAGATACCAACACCCTCCTTCAAAAAACAAAGCACATACGAACATCCCCCCCCAAAAAAAACAGCAGATACGAACACCACCCCCCAAAAAAACAGAGCAGATGCGAACACACACCTCCCCCCAAAACAGCAGATGCGAACACCCTCCCCCAAAAAACAGAGCAGATGCGAACACCCTAAAAACAGAGCAGATACCAACACCCCAAAAACAGAGAAGAAGCGAACCCCCCCAAAATTAGATCGGATACAAACACCCCTTACTCAAAAAACAGAGCACATACGAACACCCCCCAAAAACAAAGCAGATACCAACACCTCCCCCAAAAAAGAGAGAGAAGATACGAAAACCCTCCAAAACCAGAGCAGGTACGAACACCCCCCAAAGAGAGTAGAAACGAACACCCCCCCCCCCCTCCAAAGAGAGCAGAAACGAAAACCCATCCAAACAGATCAGATACGAACATCCCCAAAAACTGAGCAGATATGAATACCCACAAAAAGAGAGCAGATGCGAACACAACCCCCCCAAAAACAGAGCAGATACGAACACCCCCCAAAAACAGAGAAGATGCGCACACCCCCCTAAAACAGAGCAGATACGAACACCCGCCAATAACAGAGCAGATACCAACACCTCTCCCCAAAAAAAGACATAGCAGATACGACAATCCACCCCACAAAACAGAGCAGTTACGAACAGCCGCCAAAAACGTAAGAGATGCGCACAGCCCGCAAAAACAGCAGATGCTAACACCCCCAAACACAAAGCGGATACGAACACCCCCAAAAACAGAGCAGATACGAACACCCCCCAAAAACAGAGCAGATACGAACACCTGCAAAAACAGAGCAGATACGAACACCCCCCCAAAACAAAGCAGATACGAACACCCCCCCAAAACAAAGCAGATACGAACACCTCCCAAAATCAGTGCAGATACGAACCCCCCCCAAAATAGGAGCTAATACAATCACCCCAATACCGGAGAAGATACGATCACCCACCCCCAAAAAACAGAGCAGATACGAACACCCCCCAAAAACAGAGCAGATGCGAACACCCGCAAACACAGAGCAGATGCGAAAACCCCCCTAAAACAGAGCAGATGCGAACACCTCCCAAAAACAGAACCGATGCGAACACACCCCAAGAACAGAACCGATGCGAACACACCCCAAAAACAGAGCAGACGCGAACACCCCCCAAAACTGAGAGGATACGAATACCTCCCAAACACAGAGCAGATGCGCAAACCCCCCAAAAAGAGAGCAGATGCGAACACCCACCCAAAAAAATGAGCAGATACGAACACGCCCCAAAAACAGAGCAGATACAAACACCCCCAAAAAATGAGCTTATACGAACACCCCCAAAACCAGAGCAGATACGAACACCCCCCCAAAAACAGAGCAGATACGAACACCCCCCCAAAAACAGCAGATACGAACACCCCCCAAAAACAGAGCAGATACGAACACCCGCCCAAAAACAGAGCAGATGCGAACACCCCCAAAACAGAGAGGATACGAATACCCCCCAAACACAGAGCAGATATGAACACGCCCTAAAAACAGAGCAGATACAAACACCCCCAAAAAATGAGCTTATACGAACACCCCCAAAAACAGAGCAGACACGAACACCCCCAAAAAATCAGAGCAGGTGCAAACACCTGCTAAAAACAGAGCAGATACGAACACCCCCCAAAAACAGAGCAGATACGAACACCCCCCAAAAAGAGCAGATACGAACACCCCCCAAAAACAGAGCAGATACGAACACCCCCAAAAACAGCAGATACGAACCCCCCCAAAATCGGAGCAAATACAATCACCCCAATAACGGAGCAGATACAATCACCCCAATAACGGAGCAGATACGATCACCCACCCTCAAAAAACATAGCAGATACGAACACCCCCTAAAAACAGAGTAGATGCGAAGACCCGCCCCCCCGAAAAACAGAGCAGATGCGCACACCCCCCGCAAGAAAAACAGAGCAGATACGAACACCTGCGAAAAACAGAGCAGACACAAAAAACCCTCAAAAACAGAGCAGATACCAACACCCCCCAAAAATAGAGAAGATGCGAACACCTCCCAAAAACAGAACCGATGAGAACACACCCCAAAAATAGAGCAGACGCGAAACCACCCCCCCCCAAAAAAAATCAGATCAGATCTGAAATTGCTCCAAAAATAGAGCAGATTCGAACACCCCCCCCAAGAACAGAGCAGATACCAAAAACAGCAGAAATGAACACCCCCAAAAAACAGAGCAGATACGAACACCCCCCAAAAACGGAGCAGATACGAACACCCCAATAACTGAGAAGATGCGAACACCCCAAAATCAGAGTAGATGCGAACAGAGCAGATACAAACAGAGCAGATACCAACACCCCTCCCTCAAAAAACAGCACATACGAACACCAACAAAAACCGAGCAGATGCGAACACCCCCCCCCAAAACCAAGCAGATGCGAACACCCCGAAAAACAGCAGATGAGAACACCCCCCAATAAGAGAGCAGATGCGAACACCCCCCAAAAAACAGAGCAGGTGCGAACACTTGCCAAAAACAGAGCAGATACGAACACCCCCCAAAAACAGAGCAGATACGGACACCTCTCCCCAAAAAAAGACATAGCAGATACGACAATCCACCCCAAAAAACAGAGCAGTTACGAACAGCCGCCAAAAACGTAAGAGATGCGCACAGCCCCCAAAAACAGCAGATGCTAACACCCCCAAACACAAAGCGGATACGAACACCCCCAAAAACAGAGCAGATACGAACACCCCCCAAAAACAGAGCAGATACGAACACCTGCAAAAACAGAGCAGATACGAACACCCCCCCAAAAACAGAGCAGATGCGAACACACCAAAAAACAGAGCAGATACGAACACCCTCCAAAAACGTAAGAGATGCGCACAGCCCCAAAAAACAGCAGATGCTAACACCCCCAAACACATAGCGGATACGAACACCCCCAAAAACAGAGCAGATACGAACACCCCCCAAAAACAGAGCAGATACGAACACCTGCAAAAACAGAGCAGATACGAACACCCCCCCAAAACAAAGCAGATACGAACACCCCCCCAAAACAAAGCAGATACGAACACCTCCCAAAATCAGTGCAGATACGAACCCCCCCCCCAAAATCGGAGCTAATACAATCACCCCAATACCGGAGAAGATACGATCACCCACCCCCAAAAAACAGAGCAGATACGAACACCCCCCAAAAACAGAGCAGATGCGAACACCCGCAAACACAGAACCGATGCGAACACACCCCAAGAACAGAACCGATGCGAACACACCCCAAAAACAGAGCAGACGCGAACACCCCCCAAAACTGAGAGGATACGAATACCTCCCAAACACAGAGCAGATGCGCAAACCCCCCAAAAAGAGAGCAGATGCGAACACCCACCCAAAAAAATGAGCAGATACGAACACGCCCCAAAAACAGAGCAGATACAAACACCCCCAAAAAATGAGCTTATACGAACACCCCCAAAACCAGAGCAGATACGAACACCCCCCCAAAAACAGAGCAGATACGAACACCCCCCCAAAAACAGCAGATACGAACACCCCCCCAAAAACAGAGCAGATACGAACACCCGCCCAAAAACAGAGCAGATGCGAACACCCCCAAAACAGAGAGGATACGAATACCCCCCAAACACAGAGCAGATATGAACACGCCCTAAAAACAGAGCAGATACAAACACCCCCAAAAAATGAGCTTATACGAACACCCCCAAAAACAGAGCAGACACGAACACCCCCAAAAAAACAGAGCAGGTGCAAACACCTGCTAAAAACAGAGCAGATACGAACACCCCCCAAAAACAGAGCAGATACGAACACCCCCCAAAAAGAGCAGATACGAACACCGCCCAAAAACAGAGCAGATACGAACACCCCCCAAAAAGAGCAGATACGAACCCCCCCAAAATCGGAGCAAATACAATCACCCCAATAACGGAGCAGATACAATCACCCCAATAACGGAGCAGATACGATCACCCACCCTCAAAAAACATAGCAGATACGAACACCCCCTAAAAACAGAGTAGATGCGAAGACCCGCCCCCCGAAAAACAGAGCAGATGCGCACACCCCCCGCAAGAAAAACAGAGCAGATACGAACACCTGCCAAAAACAGAGCAGACACAAAAAACCCTCAAAAACAGAGCAGATACCAACACCCCCCAAAAATAGAGAAGATGCGAACACCTCCCAAAAACAGAACCGATGAGAACACACCCCAAAAACAGAGCAGACGCGAAACCACCCCCCCCCAAAAAAAATCAGATCAGATCTGAAATTGCTCCAAAAATAGAGCAGATTCGAACACCCCCCCAAGAACAGAGCAGATACCAAAAACAGCAGAAATGAACACCCCCAAAAAACAGAGCAGATACGAACACCCCCCAAAAACGGAGCAGATACGAACACCCCAATAACTGAGAAGATGCGAACACCCCAAAATCAGAGTAGATGCGAACAGAGCAGATACAAACAGAGCAGATACCAACACCCCTCCCTCAAAAAACAGCACATACGAACACCAACAAAAACCGAGCAGATGCGAACACCCCCCCCCAAAACCAAGCAGATGCGAACACCCCGAAAAACAGCAGATGAGAACACCCCCCAATAAGAGAGCAGATGCGAACACCCCCCAAAAAACAGAGCAGGTGCGAACACTTGCCAAAAACAGAGCAGATACGAACACCCCCCAAAAACAGAGCAGATACGGACACCTCTCCCCAAAAAAAGACATAGCAGATACGACAATCCACCCCAAAAAACAGAGCAGTTACGAACAGCCGCCAAAAACGTAAGAGATGCGCACAGCCCCCAAAAACAGCAGATGCTAACACCCCCAAACACAAAGCGGATACGAACACCCCCAAAAACAGAGCAAATACGAACACCCCCCAAAAACAGAGCAGATACGAACACCTGCAAAAACAGAGCAGATACGAACACCCCCCCAAAAACAGAGCAGATGCGAACACCCCAAAAAACAGAGCAGATACGAACACCCGCCAAAAACGTAAGAGATGCGCACAGCCCCCAAAAACGTAAGAGATGCGCACAGCCCCCAAAAACAGCAGATGCTAACACCCCCAAACACATAGCGCATACGAACACCCCCAAAAACAGAGCAGATACGAACACCCCCCAAAAACAGAGCAGATACGAACACCTGCAAAAACAGAGCAGATACGAACACCCCCCCCAAAACAAAGCAGATACGAACACCCCCCCAAAAACAAAGCAGATACGAACACCTCCCAAAAACAGAGCAGATACGAACCCCCCCCCCAAAATCGGAGCTAATACAATCACCCCAATACCGGAGAAGATACGATCACCCACCCCCAAAAAACAGAGCAGATGCGAACACCCGCAAACACAGAGCAGATGCGAAAACCCCCCTAAAACAGAGCAGATGCGAACACCTCCCAAAAACAGAACCGATGCGAACACACCCCAAGAACAGAACCGATGCGAACACACCCCAAAAACAGAGCAGACGCGAACACCCCCCAAAACTGAGAGGATACGAATACCTCCCAAACACAGAGCAGATGCGCAAACCCCCCAAAAAGAGAGCAGATGCGAACACCCACCCAAAAAAATGAGCAGATACGAACACGCCCCAAAAACAGAGCAGATACAAACACCCCCAAAAAATGAGCTTATACGAACACCCCCAAAACCAGAGCAGATACGAACACCCCCCCAAAAACAGAGCAGATACGAACAGCCCCCCAAAAACAGCAGATACGAACACCCCCCCAAAAACAGAGCAGATACGAACACCCGCCCAAAAACAGAGCAGATGCGAACACCCCCAAAACAGAGAGGATACGAATACCCCCCCAAACACAGAGCAGATATGAACACGCCCTAAAAACAGAGCAGATACAAACACCCCCAAAAAATGAGCTTATACGAACACCCCCAAAAACAGAGCAGACACGAACACCCCCAAAAAAACAGCAGGTGCAAACACCTGCTAAAAACAGAGCAGATACGAACACCCCCCAAAAACAGAGCAGATACGAACACCCCCCAAAAAGAGCAGATACGAACACCCCCCAAAAACAGAGCAGATACGAACACCCCCCAAAAAGAGCAGATACGAACCCCCCCAAAATCGGAGCAAATACAATCACCCCAATAACGGAGCAGATACAATCACCCCAATAACGGAGCAGATACGATCACCCACCCTCAAAAAACATAGCAGATACGAACACCCCCTAAAAACAGAGTAGATGCGAAGACCCGCCCCCCCGAAAAACAGAGCAGATGCGCACACCCCCCGCAAGAAAAACAGAGCAGATACGAACACCTGCCAAAAACAGAGCAGACACAAAAAACCCTCAAAAACAGAGCAGATACCAACACCCCCCAAAAATAGAGAAGATGCGAACACCTCCCAAAAACAGAACCGATGAGAACACACCCCAAAAACAGAGCAGACGCGAAACCACCCCCCCCCCAAAAAAAATCAGATCAGATCTGAAATTGCTCCAAAAATAGAGCAGATTCGAACACCCCCCCAAGAACAGAGCAGATACCAAAAACAGCAGAAATGAACACCCCCAAAAAACAGAGCAGATACGAACACCCCCCAAAAACGGAGCAGATACGAACACCCCAATAACTGAGAAGATGCGAACACCCCAAAATCAGAGTAGATGCGAACAGAGCAGATACAAACAGAGCAGATACCAACACCCCTCCCTCAAAAAACAGCACATACGAACACCAACAAAAACCGAGCAGATGCGAACACCCCCCCCCCAAAACCAAGCAGATGCGAACACCCCGAAAAACAGCAGATGAGAACACCCCCCAATAAGAGAGCAGATGCGAACACCCCCCAAAAAACAGAGCAGGTGCGAACACTTGCCAAAAACAGAGCAGATACGAACACCCCCCAAAAACAGAGCAGATACGGACACCTCTCCCAAAAAAAGACATAGCAGATACGACAATCCACCCCAAAAAACAGAGCAGTTACGAACAGCCGCCAAAAACGTAAGAGATGCGCACAGCCCCCAAAAACAGCAGATGCTAACACCCCCAAACACAAAGCGGATACGAACACCCCCAAAAACAGAGCAGATACGAACACCCCCCAAAAACAGAGCAGATACGAACACCTGCAAAAACAGAGCAGATACGAACACCCCCCCAAAAACAGAGCAGATGCGAACACCCCAAAAAACAGAGCAGATACGAACACCCGCCAAAAACGTAAGAGATGCGCACAGCCCCCAAAAACGTAAGAGATGCGCACAGCCCCCAAAAACAGCAGATGCTAACACCCCCAAACACATAGCGCATACGAACACCCCCAAAAACAGAGCAGATACGAACACCCCCCAAAAACAGAGCAGATACGAACACCTGCAGAAACAGAGCAGATACGAACACCCCCCCCAAAACAAAGCAGATACGAACACCCCCCCGAAAACAAAGCAGATACGAACACCTCCCAAAAACAGAGCAGATACGAACCCCCCCCCCAAAATCGGAGCTAATACAATCACCCCAATACCGGAGAAGATACGATCACCCACCCCCAAAAAACAGAGCAGATGCGAACACCCGCAAACACAGAGCAGATGCGAAAACCCCCCTAAAACAGAGCAGATGCGAACACCTCCCAAAAACAGAACCGATGCGAACACACCCCAAAAACAGAACCGATGCGAACACACCCCAAAAACAGAGCAGACGCGAACACCCCCCAAAACTGAGAGGATACGAATACCTCCCAAACACAGAGCAGATGCGCAAACCCCCAAAAAGAGAGCAGATGCGAACACCCACCCAAAAAAATGAGCAGATACGAACACGCCCCAAAAACAGAGCAGATACAAACACCCCCAAAAAATGAGCTTATACGAACTCCCCCAAAACCAGAGCAGATACGAACACCCCCCAAAAACAGAGCAGATACGAACACCCCCCCAAAGCAGATACGAACACCCCCCCAAAAACAGAGCAGATACGAACACCCGCCCAAAAACAGAGCAGATGCGAAGATCCCCAAAACAGAGAGGATACGAATACCCCCCCAAACACAGAGCAGATAAGAACACGCCCTAAAAACAGAGCAGATACAAACACCCCCAAAAAATGAGCTTATACGAACACCCCCAAAAACAGAGCAGACACGAACACCCCCAAAAAAACAGAGCAGGTGCAAACACCTGCTAAAAACAGAGCAGATACGAACACCCCCCAAAAACAGAGCAGATACGAACACCTCCCAAAAACAGAGCAGATACGAACACCCCCCAAAACAGAGTAGATACGAACACCCCCCAAAAACAGAGCAGATACGAACACCCCCCAAAAACAGAGCAGATACGACCACCCCCCCAAAAACAGCAGATACGAACCCCCCCAAAATCGGAGCAAATACAATCACCCCAATAACGGAGCAGATACAATCACCCCAATAACGGAGCAGATACGATCACCCACCCTCAAAAAACATAGCAGATACGAACACCCCCTAAAAACAGAGTAGATGCGAAGACCCGCCCCCCCGAAAAACAGAGCAGATGCGCACACCCCCCGCAAGAAAAACAGAGCAGATACGAACACCTGCCAAAAACAGAGCAGACACAAAAAACCCTCAAAAACAGAGCAGATACCAACACCCCCCAAAAATAGAGAAGATGCGAACACCTCCCAAAAACAGAACCGATGAGAACACACCCCAAAAACAGAGCAGACGCGAAACCACCCCCCCCCCAAAAAAAATCAGATCAGATCTGAAATTGCTCCAAAAATAGAGCAGATTCGAACACCCCCCCAAGAACAGAGCAGATACCAAAAACAGCAGAAATGAACACCCCCAAAAAACAGAGCAGATACGAACACCCCCCAAAATCGGAGCAGATACGAACACCCCAAAATCAGAGTAGATGCGAACAGAGCAGATAAAAACAGAGCAGATACCAACACCCCTCCCTCAAAAAACAGCACATACGAACACCCACAAAAACCGAGCAGATGCGAACACCCCCCCCAAAACCAAGCAGATGCGAACACCCCGAAAAACAGCAGATGAGAACACCCCCCAAAAAAGCAGATGCGAAAACCACCCGCCAAAAACAGAGCAGATGCGAACCCCCCCCAATAAGAGAGCAGATGCGAACACCCCCCAAAAAAACAGAGCAGGTGCGAACACTTGCCAAAAACAGAGCAGATACGAACACCCCCCAAAACCAGAGCAGATACGGACACCTGCCAAAAACAGAGCAGATACGAACACCCCCCAAAAACCGCAGATACGACCCCCCCCCCCAAAATCGGAGCAGATACCAACACCCCCAATAACGGTGCAGATACGAACACCCCAATAACGGCGCTGATACGAACACCCCAATAACGGAGCAGATACGAACACCCCAATAACGGAGCAGATACGAACACCCCAATAACGGAGCAGATACGAACACCACAATAACGGAGCAGATACGAACACCACAATAACGGAGCAGATACGAACACCCCAATAACCGAGCAGATACGAACACCCCAATAACCGAGCAGATACTAACACCCCAATAAGAGGAGCAGATACGAACACCCTAATAAAAGGAGCAGATAAGAACATCCGCAAAAAAAAAACCCGATACGAATACCCCCAATATACTGATCCGATACTGACATCCCAAAAGACAGAGCAGATACGAACACCCCCAAAAACAGAGCAGATTCAAACGCCCCTCAAGAACAAAGCAGATACCAACACCCCCAAAAACAGCCGAAATCAACACCCCCTAAAACAGCAGAAATCAACACCCCCAAAAACGGCGCAGATACGAACACCCCCCAAAAACGGCGCAGATACGAACACCCCCCAAAAACGGCGCAGATACAAACACCCCCACAAACGGCGCAGATACAAACACCCCCCAAAAACGGAGCAGATACGAACACACCCCAAAAACGGAGCAGATACGAACACCCCCAATATCGGAGCAGATACGAACACCCCAATAACGGAGCAGATACGAACAACCCAATAACGGAGCAGATATGAACAACCCAATAACGGAGCAGATATGAACAACCCAATAACGGAGCAGATACGGACAACCCAATAACGGAGCAGATACGAACAACCCAATAACGGAGCAGATAAGAATATCCGCAAAAAAATTCCGATACGAATACCCCCAATATACTAAGCCGATACGGACATCCCAAAAGACAGAGCAGATACGAACACCCCCCAAAAACCGAGCAGATACGAACACCCCCCCCCCATAAACGGAGCAGATACGAACACCCCAATAACGGAGCAGATACGAGCACTCCAATAACGGAGCAGATACAAACACCCTAATAACGGAGCAGATACGAGAACTCCAATAACGGAGCACATACGAACACCCCCCAAAAACAGAGCAGATACGAACACCCCTAAAACAGAGCAGATGCGAACACCCACCAAAAACAGAGCAGATACTAACACCCCCAAAAACAGAGCAGATACGACCACCCCCAAAAACAGAGCAGATACGAACACCCCCAAAAACAGAGCAGATACGACCACCCCCAAAAACAGAGCAGATACGAACACCCCCAAAAACAGAGCAGTTTCAAACGCCCCTCAAGAACAAAGCAGATACCAACACCCCCCAAAACAGCCGAAATCAACACCCCCCCCCAAAAAAAACAGCAGAAATCAGCACCCCCAAAACGGCGCAGATACGAACACCCTTCCAAAAACAGAGCAGATGCGAACACCCCCAAAACAGAGAGGATACGAATACCCCCCCCCAAACACAGAGCAGATAAGAACACGCCCTAAAAACAGAGCAGATACAAACACCCCCAAAAAATGAGCTTATACGAACACCCCCAAAAACAGAGCAGACACGAACACCCCCAAAAAAACAGCAGGTGCAAACTCCTGCTAAAAACAGAGCAGATACGAACACCCCCCAAAAACAGAGCAGATACGAACACCTCCCAAAAACAGAGCAGATACGAACACCCCCAAAAACAGAGTAGATACGAACACCCCCCAAAAACAGAGCAGATACGAACACCCCCCAAAAACAGAGCAGATACGAACACCCCCCCAAAAACAGCAGATACGAACCCCCCCAAAATCGGAGCAAATACCAAAAACAGCAGAAATGAACACCCCCAAAAAACAGAGCAGATACGAACACCCCCCAAAATCGGAGCAGATACGAACACCCCAATAACTAAGAAGATGCGAACACCCCAAAATCAGAGTAGATGCGAACAGAGCAGATAAAAACAGAGCAGATACCAACACCCCTCCCTCAAAAAACAGCACATACGAACACCCACAAAAACCGAGCAGATGCGAACACCCCCCCCCAAAACCAAGCAGATGCGAACACCCCGAAAAACAGCAGATAAGAACACCCCCCAAAAAAGCAGATGCGAAAACCACCCGCCAAAAACAGAGCAGATGCGAACCCCCCCAATAAGGGAGCAGATGCGAACACCCCCCAAAAAAACAGAGCAGGTGCGAACACTTGCCAAAAACAGAGCAGATACGAACACCCCCCAAAAACAGAGCAGATACGGACACCTGCCAAAAACAGAGCAGATACGAACACCCCCCAAAAACCGCAGATACGACCCCCCCCAAAATCGGAGCAGATACCAACACCCCCAATAACGGTGCAGATACGAACACCCCAATAACGGCGCTGATACGAACACCCCAATAACGGAGCAGATACGAACACCCCAATAACGGAGCAGATACGAACACCACAATAACGGAGCAGATACGAACACCCCAATAACCGAGCAGATACGAACACCCCAATAACCGAGCAGATACTAACACCCCAATAAGAGGAGCAGATACGAACACCCTAATAAAAGGAGCAGATAAGAACATCCGCAAAAAAAAAATCCGATACGAATACCCCCAATATACTGATCCGATACTGACATCCCAAAAGACAGAGAAGATACGAACACCCCCCAAAAACCGAGCAGATACGAACACCCCCCCCCCATAAACGGAGCAGATACGAACACCCCAATAACGGAGCAGATACGAGCACTCCAATAACGTAGCAGATACAAACACCCTAATAACGGAGCAGATACGAGAACTCCAATAACGGAGCACATACGAACACCCCCCAAAAACAGAGCAGATACGAACACCCCATAAAACAGAGCAGATGCGAACACCCACCAAAAACAGAGCAGATACTAACACCCCCAAAAACAGAGCAGATACGACCACCCCCAAAAACAGAGCAGATACGAACACCCCCAAAAACAGAGCAGATACGACCACCCCCAAAAACAGAGCAGATACGAACACCCCCAAAAACAGAGCAGTTTCAAACGCCCCTCAAGAACAAAGCAGATACCAACACCCCCCAAAACAGCCGAAATCAACACCCCCCCCCCAAAAAAACAGCAGAAATCAGCACCCCCAAAACGGCGCAGATACGAACACCCTTCCAAAAACAGAGCAGATGCGAACACCCCCAAAACAGAGAGGATACGAATACCCCCCCCCAAACACAGAGCAGATAAGAACACGCCCTAAAAACAGAGCAGATACAAACACCCCCAAAAAATGAGCTTATACGAACACCCCCAAAAACAGAGCAGACACGAACACCCCCAAAAAAACAGAGCAGGTGCAAACTCCTGCTAAAAACAGAGCAGATACGAACACCCCCCAAAAACAGAGCAGATACGAACACCTCCCAAAAACAGAGCAGATACGAACACCCCCAAAAACAGAGTAGATACGAACACCCCCCAAAAACAGAGCAGATACGAACACCCCCCAAAAACAGAGCAGATACGAACACCTCCCAAAAACAGAGCAGATACGAACACCCCCAAAAACAGAGTAGATACGAACACCCCCCAAAAACAGAGCAGATACGAACACCCCCCAAAAACAGAGCAGATACGAACACCCCCCCAAAAACAGCAGATACGAACCCCCCCAAAATCGGAGCAAATACCAAAAACAGCAGAAATGAACACCCCCAAAAAACAGAGCAGATACGAACACCCCCCAAAATCGGAGCAGATACGAACACCCCAATAACTAAGAAGATGCGAACACCCCAAAATCAGAGTAGATGCGAACAGAGCAGATAAAAACAGAGCAGATACCAACACCCCTCCCTCAAAAAACAGCACATACGAACACCCACAAAAACCGAGCAGATGCGAACACCCCCCCCCAAAACCAAGCAGATGCGAACACCCCGAAAAACAGCAGATAAGAACACCCCCCAAAAAAGCAGATGCGAAAACCACCCGCCAAAAACAGAGCAGATGCGAACCCCCCCAATAAGGGAGCAGATGCGAACACCCCCCAAAAAAACAGAGCAGGTGCGAACACTTGCCAAAAACAGAGCAGATACGAACACCCCCCAAAAACAGAGCAGATACGGACACCTGCCAAAAACAGAGCAGATACGAACACCCCCCAAAAACCGCAGATACGACCCCCCCCAAAATCGGAGCAGATACCAACACCCCCAATAACGGTGCAGATACGAACACCCCAATAACGGCGCTGATACGAACACCCCAATAACGGAGCAGATACGAACACCCCAATAACGGAGCAGATACGAACACCACAATAACGGAGCAGATACGAACACCCCAATAACCGAGCAGATACGAACACCCCAATAACCGAGCAGATACTAACACCCCAATAAGAGGAGCAGATACGAACACCCTAATAAAAGGAGCAGATAAGAACATCCGCAAAAAAAAAAATCCGATACGAATACCCCCAATATACTGATCCGATACTGACATCCCAAAAGACAGAGAAGATACGAACACCCCCCAAAAACCGAGCAGATACGAACACCCCCCCCCATAAACGGAGCAGATACGAACACCCCAATAACGGAGCAGATACGAGCACTCCAATAACGTAGCAGATACAAACACCCTAATAACGGAGCAGATACGAGAACTCCAATAACGGAGCACATACGAACACCCCCCAAAAACAGAGCAGATACGAACACCCCATAAAACAGAGCAGATGCGAACACCCACCAAAAACAGAGCAGATACTAACACCCCCAAAAACAGAGCAGATACGACCACCCCCAAAAACAGAGCAGATACGAACACCCCCAAAAACAGAGCAGATACGACCACCCCCAAAAACAGAGCAGATACGAACACCCCCAAAAACAGAGCAGTTTCAAACGCCCCTCAAGAACAAAGCAGATACCAACACCCCCCAAAACAGCCGAAATCAACACCCCCCCCCAAAAAAAACAGCAGAAATCAGCACCCCCAAAACGGCGCAGATACGAACACCCTTCCAAAAACAGAGCAGATGCGAACACCCCCAAAACAGAGAGGATACGAATACCCCCCCCCAAACACAGAGCAGATAAGAACACGCCCTAAAAACAGAGCAGATACAAACACCCCCAAAAAATGAGCTTATACGAACACCCCCAAAAACAGAGCAGACACGAACACCCCCAAAAAAACAGAGCAGGTGCAAACTCCTGCTAAAAACAGAGCAGATACGAACACCCCCCAAAAACAGAGCAGATACGAACACCTCCCAAAAACAGAGCAGATACGAACACCCCCAAAAACAGAGTAGATACGAACACCCCCCAAAAACAGAGCAGATACGAACACCCCCCAAAAACAGAGCAGATACGAACACCCCCCCAAAAACAGCAGATACGAACCCCCCCAAAATCGGAGCAAATACCAAAAACAGCAGAAATGAACACCCCCAAAAAACAGAGCAGATACGAACACCCCCCAAAATCGGAGCAGATACGAACACCCCAATAACTAAGAAGATGCGAACACCCCAAAATCAGAGTAGATGCGAACAGAGCAGATAAAAACAGAGCAGATACCAACACCCCTCCCTCAAAAAACAGCACATACGAACACCCACAAAAACCGAGCAGATGCGAACACCCCCCCCAAAACCAAGCAGATGCGAACACCCCGAAAAACAGCAGATGAGAACACCCCCCAAAAAAGCAGATGCGAAAACCACCCGCCAAAAACAGAGCAGATGCGAACCCCCCCCAATAAGAGAGCAGATGCAAACACCCCCCAAAAAAACAGAGCAGGTGCGAACACTTGCCAAAAACAGAGCAGATACGAACACCCCCCAAAACCAGAGCAGATACGGACACCTGCCAAAAACAGAGCAGATACGAACACCCCCCAAAAACCGCAGATACGACCCCCCCCCAAAATCGGAGCAGATACCAACACCCCCAATAACGGTACAGATACGAACACCCCAATAACGGCGCTGATACGAACACCCCAATAACGGAGCAGATACGAACACCCCAATAACGGCGCTGATACGAACACCCCAATAACGGAGCAGATACGAACACCCCAATAACGGAGCAGATACGAACACCCCAATAACGGAGCAGATACGAACACCACAATAACGGAGCAGATACGAACACCCCAATAACCGAGCAGATACGAACACCCCAATAACCGAGCAGATACTAACACCCCAATAAGAGGAGCAGATACGAACACCCTAATAAAAGGAGCAGATAAGAACATCCGCAAAAAAAAAACCCGATACGAATACCCCCAATATACTGATCCGATACTGACATCCCAAAAGACAGAGCAGATACGAACACCCCCAAAAACAGAGCAGATTCAAACGCCCCTCAAGAACAAAGCAGATACCAACACCCCCAAAAACAGCCGAAATCAACACCCCCTAAAACAGCAGAAATCAACACCCCCAAAAACGGCGCAGATACGAACACCCCCCAAAAACGGCGCAGATACGAACACCCCCCAAAAACGGCGCAGATACAAACACCCCCACAAACGGCGCAGATACAAACACCCACCAAAAACGGAGCAGATACGAACACACCCCAAAAACGGAGCAGATACGAACACCCCCAATATCGGAGCAGATACGAACACCCCAATAACGGAGCAGATACGAACAACCCAATAACGGAGCAGATATGAACAACCCAATAACGGAGCAGATACGGACAACCCAATAACGGAGCAGATACGAACAACCCAATAACGGAGCAGATAAGAATATCCGCAAAAAAATTCCGATACGAATACCCCCAATATACTAAGCCGATACGGACATCCCAAAAGACAGAGCAGATACGAACACCCCCCAAAAACCGAGCAGATACGAACACCCCCCCCCATAAACGGAGCAGATACGAACACCCCAATAACGGAGCAGATACGAGCACTCCAATAACGGAGCAGATACAAACACCCTAATAACGGAGCAGATACGAGAACTCCAATAACGGAGCACATACGAACACCCCCCAAAAACAGAGCAGATACGAACACCCCATAAAACAGAGCAGATGCGAACACCCACCAAAAACAGAGCAGATACTAACACCCCCAAAAACAGAGCAGATACGACCACCCCCAAAAACAGAGCAGATACGAACACCCCCAAAAACAGAGCAGATACGACCACCCCCAAAAACAGAGCAGATACGAACACCCCCAAAAACAGAGCAGTTTCAAACGCCCCTCAAGAACAAAGCAGATACCAACACCCCCCAAAACAGCCGAAATCAACACCCCCCCCCCAAAAAAACAGCAGAAATCAGCACCCCCAAAACGGCGCAGATACGAACACCCCCCAAAAACAGAGCAGATACGGACACCTGCCAAAAACAGAGCAGATACGAACACCCCCCAAAAACCGCAGATACGACCCCCCCCAAAATCGGAGCAGATACCAACACCCCCAATAACGGTGCAGATACGAACACCCCAATAACGGCGCTGATACGAACACCCCAATAACGGAGCAGATACGAACACCCCAATAACGGAGCAGATACGAACACCACAATAACGGAGCAGATACGAACACCCCAATAACCGAGCAGATACGAACACCCCAATAACCGAGCAGATACTAACACCCCAATAAGAGGAGCAGATACGAACACCCTAATAAAAGGAGCAGATAAGAACATCCGCAAAAAAAAAAATCCGATACGAATACCCCCAATATACTGATCCGATACTGACATCCCAAAAGACAGAGAAGATACGAACACCCCCCAAAAACCGAGCAGATACGAACACCCCCCCCCCATAAACGGAGCAGATACGAACACCCCAATAACGGAGCAGATACGAGCACTCCAATAACGTAGCAGATACAAACACCCTAATAACGGAGCAGATACGAGAACTCCAATAACGGAGCACATACGAACACCCCCCAAAAACAGAGCAGATACGAACACCCCATAAAACAGAGCAGATGCGAACACCCACCAAAAACAGAGCAGATACTAACACCCCCAAAAACAGAGCAGATACGACCACCCCCAAAAACAGAGCAGATACGAACACCCCCAAAAACAGAGCAGATACGACCACCCCCAAAAACAGAGCAGATACGAACACCCCCAAAAACAGAGCAGTTTCAAACGCCCCTCAAGAACAAAGCAGATACCAACACCCCCCAAAACAGCCGAAATCAACACCCCCCCCCAAAAAAACAGCAGAAATCAGCACCCCCAAAACGGCGCAGATACGAACACCCTTCCAAAAACAGAGCAGATGCGAACACCCCCAAAACAGAGAGGATACGAATACCCCCCCCCCAAACACAGAGCAGATAAGAACACGCCCTAAAAACAGAGCAGATACAAACACCCCCAAAAAATGAGCTTATACGAACACCCCCAAAAACAGAGCAGACACGAACACCCCCAAAAAAACAGAGCAGGTGCAAACTCCTGCTAAAAACAGAGCAGATACGAACACCCCCCAAAAACAGAGCAGATACGAACACCTCCCAAAAACAGAGCGGATACGAACACCCCCAAAAACAGAGTAGATACGAACACCCCCCAAAAACAGAGCAGATACGAACACCCCCCAAAAACAGAGCAGATACGAACACCCCCCAAAAACAGCATATACGAACCCCCCCAAAATCGGAGCAAATACCAAAAACAGCAGAAATGAACACCCCCAAAAAACAGAGCAGATACGAACACCCCCCAAAATCGGAGCAGATACGAACACCCCAATAACTAAGAAGATGCGAACACCCCAAAATCAGAGTAGATGCGAACAGAGCAGATAAAAACAGAGCAGATACCGACACCCCTCCCTCAAAAAACAGCACATACGAACACCCACAAAAACCGAGCAGATGCGAACACCCCCCCCAAAACCAAGCAGATGCGAACACCCCGAAAAACAGCAGATAAGAACACCCCCCAAAAAAGCAGATGCGAAAACCACCCGCCAAAAACAGAGCAGATGCGAACCCCCCCAATAAGAGAGCAGATGCGAACACCCCCAAAAAAACAGAGCAGGTGCGAACACTTGCCAAAAACAGAGCAGATACGGACACCTGCCAAAAACAGAGCAGATACGAACACCCCCCAAAAACCGCAGATACGACCCCCCCAAAATCGGAGCAGATACCAACACCCCCAATAACGGTGCAGATACGAACACCCCAATAACGGCGCTGATACGAACACCCCAATAACGGAGCAGATACGAACACCCCAATAACGGAGCAGATACGAACACCACAATAACGGAGCAGATACGAACACCCCAATAACCGAGCAGATACGAACACCCTAATAAAAGGAGCAGATAAGAACATCCGCAAAAAAAAAATCCGATACGAATACCCCCAATATACTGATCCGATACTGACATCCCAAAAGACAGAGAAGATACGAACACCCCCAAAAACAGAGCAGATTCAAACGCCCCTCAAGAACAAAGCAGATACCAACACACCCAAAAACAGCCGAAATCAACACCCCCTAAAACAGCAGAAATCAACACCCCCAAAAACGGCGCAGATACGAACACCCCCCAAAAACGGCGCAGATACGAACACCCCCCAAAAACGGCGCAGATACAAACACCCCCACAAACGGCGCAGATACAAACACCCCCCAAAAACGGAGCAGATACGAACACACCCCAAAAACGGAGCAGATACGAACACCCCCAATATCGGAGCAGATACGAACACCCCAATAACGGAGCAGATACGAACAACCCAATAACGGAGCAGATATGAACAACCCAATAACGGAGCAGATACGGACAACCCAATAACGGAGCAGATACGAACAACCCAATAACGGAGCAGATAAGAATATCCGCAAAAAAATTCCGATACGAATACCCCCAATATACTAAGCCGATACGGACATCCCAAAAGACAGAGCAGATACGAACACCCCCCAAAAACCGAGCAGATACGAACACCCCCCCCCCATAAACGGAGCAGATACGAACACCCCAATAACGGAGCAGATACGAGCACTCCAATAACGGAGCAGATACAAACACCCTAATAACGGTGCAGATACGAGAACTCCAATAACGGAGCACATACGAACACCCCCCAAAAACAGAGCAGATACGAACACCCCATAAAACAGAGCAGATGCTAACACCCACCAAAAACAGAGCAGATACTAACACCCCCAAAAACAGAGCAGATACGACCACCCCCAAAAACAGAGCAGATACGAACACCCCCAAAAACAGAGCAGATACGACCACCCCCAAAAACAGAGCAGATACGAACACCCCCAAAAACAGAGCAGTTTCAAACGCCCCTCAAGAACAAAGCAGATACCAACACCCCCCAAAACAGCCGAAATCAACACCCCCCCCCAAAAAAACAGCAGAAATCAGCACCCCCAAAACGGCGCAGATACGAACACCCTTCCAAAAACAGAGCAGATGCGAACACCCCCAAAACAGAGAGGATACGAATACCCCCCCCAAACACAGAGCAGATAAGAACACGCCCTAAAAACAGAGCAGATACAAACACCCCCAAAAAATGAGCTTATACGAACGCCCCCAAAAAAACAGAGCAGGTGCAAACTCCTGCTAAAAACAGAGCAGATACGAACACCCCCCAAAAACAGAGCAGATACGAACACCTCCCAAAAACAGAGCAGATACGAACACCCCCAAAAACAGAGTAGATACGAACACCCCCCAAAAACAGAGCAGATACGAACACCCCCCAAAAACAGAGCAGATACGAACACCCCCCCAAAAACAGCAGATACGAACCCCCCCAAAATCGGAGCAAATACCAAAAACAGCAGAAATGAACACCCCCAAAAAACAGAGCAGATACGAACACCCCCCAAAATCGGAGCAGATACGAACACCCCAATAACTAAGAAGATGCGAACACCCCAAAATCAGAGTAGATGCGAACAGAGCAGATAAAAACAGAGCAGATACCGACACCCCTCCCTCAAAAAACAGCACATACGAACACCCACAAAAACCGAGCAGATGCGAACACCCCCCCCAAAACCAAGCAGATGCGAACACCCCGAAAAACAGCAGATAAGAACACCCCCCAAAAAAGCAGATGCGAAAACCACCCGCCAAAAACAGAGCAGATGCGAACCCCCCCAATAAGAGAGCAGATGCGAACACCCCCAAAAAAACAGAGCAGGTGCGAACACTTGCCAAAAACAGAGCAGATACGGACACCTGCCAAAAACAGAGCAGATACGAACACCCCCCAAAAACCGCAGATACGACCCCCCCAAAATCGGAGCAGATACCAACACCCCCAATAACGGTGCAGATACGAACACCCCAATAACGGCGCTGATACGAACACCCCAATAACGGAGCAGATACGAACACCCCAATAACGGAGCAGATACGAACACCACAATAACGGAGCAGATACGAACACCCCAATAACCGAGCAGATACGAACACCCCAATAACCGAGCAGATACTAACACCCCAATAAGAGGAGCAGATACGAACACCCTAATAAAAGGAGCAGATAAGAACATCCGCAAAAAAAAAATCCGATACGAATACCCCCAATATACTGATCCGATACTGACATCCCAAAAGACAGAGAAGATACGAACACCCCCAAAAACAGAGCAGATTCAAACGCCCCTCAAGAACAAAGCAGATACCAACACACCCAAAAACAGCCGAAATCAACACCCCCTAAAACAGCAGAAATCAACACCCCCAAAAACGGCGCAGATACGAACACCCCCCAAAAACGGCGCAGATACGAACACCCCCCAAAAACGGCGCAGATACAAACACCCCCACAAACGGCGCAGATACAAACACCCCCCAAAAACGGAGCAGATACGAACACACCCCAAAAACGGAGCAGATACGAACACCCCCAATATCGGAGCAGATACGAACACCCCAATAACGGAGCAGATACGAACAACCCAATAACGGAGCAGATATGAACAACCCAATAACGGAGCAGATACGGACAACCCAATAACGGAGCAGATACGAACAACCCAATAACGGAGCAGATAAGAATATCCGCAAAAAAATTCCGATACGAATACCCCCAATATACTAAGCCGATACGGACATCCCAAAAGACAGAGCAGATACGAACACCCCCCAAAAACCGAGCAGATACGAACACCCCCCCCCATAAACGGAGCAAATACGAACACCCCAATAACGGAGCAGATACGAGCACTCCAATAACGGAGCAGATACAAACACCCTAATAACGGAGCAGATACGAGAACTCCAATAACGGAGCACATACGAACACCCCCCAAAAACAGAGCAGATACGAACACCCCATAAAACAGAGCAGATGCAAACACCCACCAAAAACAGAGCAGATACTAACACCCCCAAAAACAGAGCAGATACGACCACCCCCAAAAACAGAGCAGATACGAACACCCCCAAAAACAGAGCAGATACGACCACCCCCAAAAACAGAGCAGATACGAACACCCCCAAAAACAGAGCAGTTTCAAACGCCCCTCAAGAACAAAGCAGATACCAACACCCCCCAAAACAGCCGAAATCAACACCCCCCCCCCAAAAAAACAGCAGAAATCAGCACCCCCAAAACGGCGCAGATACGAACACCCTTCCAAAAACAGAGCAGATGCGAACACCCCCAAAACAGAGAGGATACGAATACCCCCCCCCCAAACACAGAGCAGATAAGAACACGCCCTAAAAACAGAGCAGATACAAACACCCCCAAAAAATGAGCTTATACGAACACCCCCAAAAACAGAGCAGACACGAACACCCCCAAAAAAACAGAGCAGGTGCAAACTCCTGCTAAAAACAGAGCAGATACGAACACCCCCCAAAAACAGAGCAGATACGAACACCTCCCAAAAACAGAGCAGATACGAACACCCCCAAAAACAGAGTAGATACGAACACCCCCCAAAAACAGAGCAGATACGAACACCCCCCAAAAACAGAGCAGATACGAACACCCCCCCAAAAACAGCAGATACGAACCCCCCCAAAATCGGAGCAAATACCAAAAACAGCAGAAATGAACACCCCCAAAAAACAGAGCAGATACGAACACCCCCCAAAATCGGAGCAGATACGAACACCCCAATAACTAAGAAGATGCGAACACCCCAAAATCAGAGTAGATGCGAACAGAGCAGATAAAAACAGAGCAGATACCAACACCCCTCCCTCAAAAAACAGCACATACGAACACCCACAAAAACCGAGCAGATGCGAACACCCCCCCCCCAAAACCAAGCAGATGCGAACACCCCGAAAAACAGCAGATAAGAACACCCCCCAAAAAAGCAGATGCGAAAACCACCCGCCAAAAACAGAGCAGATGCGAACCCCCCCAATAAGAGAGCAGATGCGAACACCCCCAAAAAAACAGAGCAGGTGCGAACACTTGCCAAAAACAGAGCAGATACGGACACCTGCCAAAAACAGAGCAGATACGAACACCCCCCAAAAACCGCAGATACGACCCCCCCAAAATCGGAGCAGATACCAACACCCCCAATAACGGTGCAGATACGAACACCCCAATAACGGCGCTGATACGAACACCCCAATAACGGAGCAGATACGAACACCCCAATAACGGAGCAGATACGAACACCACAATAACGGAGCAGATACGAACACCCCAATAACCGAGCAGATACGAACACCCCAATAACCGAGCAGATACTAACACCCCAATAAGAGGAGCAGATACGAACACCCTAATAAAAGGAGCAGATAAGAACATCCGCAAAAAAAAAATCCGATACGAATACCCCCAATATACTGATCCGATACTGACATCCCAAAAGACAGAGAAGATACGAACACCCCCAAAAACAGAGCAGATTCAAACGCCCCTCAAGAACAAAGCAGATACCAACACACCCAAAAACAGCCGAAATCAACACCCCTTAAAACAGCAGAAATCAACACCCCCAAAAACGGCGCAGATACGAACACCCCCCAAAAACGGCGCAGATACGAACACCCCCCAAAAACGGCGCAGATACAAACACCCCCACAAACGGCGCAGATACAAACACCCCCCAAAAACGGAGCAGATACGAACACACCCCAAAAACGGAGCAGATACGAACACCCCCAATATCGGAGCAGATACGAACACCCCAATAACGGAGCAGATACGAACAACCCAATAACGGAGCAGATATGAACAACCCAATAACGGAGCAGATACGGAACACCCAATAACGGAGCAGATACGAACAACCCAATAACGGAGCAGATAAGAATATCCGCAAAAAAATTCCGATACGAATACCCCCAATATACTAAGCCGATACGGACATCCCAAAAGACAGAGCAGATACGAACACCCCTCCCTCAAAAAACAGCACATACGAACACCCACAAAAACCGAGCAGATGCGAACACCCCCCCCAAAACCAAGCAGATGCGAACACCCCGAAAAACAGCAGATAAGAACACCCCCCAAAAAAGCAGATGCGAAAACCACCCGCCAAAAACAGAGCAGATGCGAACCCCCCCAATAAGAGAGCAGATGCGAACACCCCCCAAAAAAACAGAGCAGGTGCGAACACTTGCCAAAAACAGAGCAGATACGAACACCCCCCAAAAACAGAGCAGATACGGACACCTGCCAAAAACAGAGCAGATACGAACACCCCCCAAAAACCGCAGATACGACCCCCCCCCCCAAAATCGGAGCAGATACCAACACCCCCAATAACGGTGCAGATACGAACACCCCAATAACGGCGCTGATACGAACACCCCAATAACGGAGCAGATACGAACACCCCAATAACGGAGCAGATACGAACACCACAATAACGGAGCAGATACGAACACCCCAATAACCGAGCAGATACGAACACCCCAATAACCGAGCAGATACTAACACCCCAATAAGAGGAGCAGATACGAACACCCTAATAAAAGGAGCAGATAAGAACATCCGCAAAAAAAAAAATCCGATACGAATACCCACAATATACTGATCCGATACTGACATCCCAAAAGACAGAGAAGATACGAACACCCCCAAAAACAGAGCAGATTCAAACGCCCCTCAAGAACAAAGCAGATACCAACACACCCAAAAACAGCCGAAATCAACACCCCCTAAAACAGCAGAAATCAACACCCCCAAAAACGGCGCAGATACGAACACCCCCCAAAAACGGCGCAGATACGAACACCCCCCAAAAACGGCGCAGATACAAACACCCCCCAAAAACGGAGCAGATACAAACACCCCCCAAAAACGGAGCAGATACGAACACACCCCAAAAACGGAGCAGATACGAACACCCCCAATATCGGAGCAGATACGAACACCCCAATAACGGAGCAGATACGAACAACCCAATAACGGAGCAGATATGAACAACCCAATAACGGAGCAGATACGAACAACCCAATAACGGAGCAGATAAGAATATCCGCAAAAAAAATCCGATACGAATACCCCCAATATACTAAGGCGATACGGACATCCCAAAAGACAGAGCAGATACGAACACCCCCCAAAAACCGAGCAGATACGAACACCCCCCCCATAAACGGAGCAGATACGAACACCCCAATAACGGAGCAGATACGAGCACTCCAATAACGGAGCAGATACAAACACCCTAATAACGGAGCAGATACGAGAACTCCAATAACGGAGCACATACGAACACCCCCCAAAAACAGAGCAGATACGAACACCCCATAAAACAGAGCAGATGCGAACACCCACCAAAAACAGAGCAGATACTAACACCCCCAAAAACAGAGCAGATACGACCACCCCCAAAAACAGAGCAGATACGAACACCCCCAAAAACAGAGCAGATACGACCACCCCCAAAAACAGAGCAGATACGAACACCCCCAAAAACAGAGCAGTTTCAAACGCCCCTCAAGAACAAAGCAGATACCAACACCCCCCAAAACAGCCGAAATCAACACCCCCCCCAAAAAAACAGCAGAAATCAACACCCCCAAAACGGCGCAGATACGAACACCCCCCAAAAACGGCGCAGATACAAACACCCCCCAAAAAACGGAGCAGATACGAACCCCACCCCCCCAATAACGGAGCAGATACGAACAACCCAATAACGGATCAGATACGAACAACCCAATAACGGAGCAGATAAGAATATCCGCAAAAAAAAATCCTATACGAATACCCCCAATATACTGAGCCGATACGGACATCCCAAAAGACAGAGCAGATACGAACACCCCCCCAAAAACAGAGCAGATACGAACACCCTCCCAAAAACAGAGCAGATACGAACACCCCCAATAACGGAGCAGATACGAACACCCCCCAAAAACGGCGCAGATACAAACACCCCCCAAAAACGGCGCAGATACAAACACCCCCCCAAAACGGCGCAGATACAAACACCCCCAAAAACGGCGCAGATACAAACACCCCCAAAAACGGCGCAGATACAAACACCCCCCAAAAACGGAGCAGATACGAACACACCCCAAAAATGGAGCAGATACTATCACCCCCAATAACGGAGCAGATACGAACACCCCCGAAAAACAGAGCAGATACGAACACCCCATAAAACAGAGCAGATGCGAACACCCACCAAAAACAGAGCAGATACTAACACCCCCCCAAAAACAGAGCAGATACGAACACCCCCAAAAACAGAGCAGATACGACCACCCCCAAAAACAGAGCAGATACGAACACCCCCAAAAACAGAGCAGTTTCAAACGCCCCTCAAGAACAAAGCAGATACCAACACCACCAAAAACAGCCGAAATCAACACCCCCCCCCAAAAAAAACAGCAGAAATCAACACCCCCAAAACGGCGCAGATACGAACACCCCCCAAAAACGGCGCAGATACAAACACCCCCCAAAAAACGGAGCAGATACGAACCCCCCCCCCAATAACGGAGCAGATACGAACACCCCCCCAATAACGGAGCAGATACGAACAACCCAATAACGGATCAGATACGAACAACCCAATAACGGAGCAGATAAGAATATCCGCAAAAAAAAATCCTATACGAATACCCCCAATATACTGAGCCGATACGGACATCCCAAAAGACAGAGCAGATACGAACACCCCCCCAAAAACAGAGCAGATACGAACACCCTCCCAAAAACAGAGCAGATACGAACACCCTCCCAAAAACAGAGCAGATACGAACACCCCCAATAACGGAGCAGATACGAACAACCCAATAAGTGGAGCAGATACGAACACCCCAATAAGAGGAGCAGATACGAACACCCTAATAAAAGGAGCAGATAAGAACATCCGCAAAAAAAAAATCCGATACGAATACCCCCAATATACTGAGCCGATACTGACATCCCAAAAGACAGAGCAGATACGAACAACCCCCAAAAACAGAGCAGATACGAACACCCCATAAAACAGAGCAGATGCGAACACCCCCCAAAAACAGAGCAGATACTAACACCCTCCCTAAAACAGAGCAGATACGAACACCCTCCGAAAAAGAGAGCATATAAGAACACCCCCCAAAAACAGAGCACATACGAACACCCCCCAATAACGGGGCAGATACGAACACCCCAATAACGGTGCAGATACGAACACCCCAATAACGGAGCAGATACGAACACCCCAATAACGGAGCAGATACGAACACCCCAATAACGGAGCAGATACGAACACTCCAATAACCGAGCAGATACGAACACCCCAATAACCGAGCAGATACGAACATCCGCAAAAAAAAAAATTCCGATACGAATACCCCCATTATACTAAGCCGATACGGACATCCCAAAAGACAGAGCAGATACGAACACCCCCCAAAAACAGAGCTGGTGCGAACACCCCTCAAGAACAAAGCAGATACCAACACTCCCAAAAACAGCCGAAATCAACACCCCCTAAAACAGCAGAAATCAACACCCCCCCAAACCGCGCAGATACGAACACCCCCCAAAAACGGCGCAGATACAAACACCCCCAAAAACGGCGCAGATACAAACACCCCCCAAAAACGGCGCAGATACAAATACACCCCAAAAACGGCGCAGATACAAACACCCCCCAAAAACGGCGCAGATACAAACACCCCCACAAACGGAGCAGATACAAACACCCCCACAAACGGAGCAGATACAAACACCCCCCAAAAACGGAGCAGATACAAACACCCCCCAAAAACGGAGCAGATAGAAACCCCCCCCAAAAACGGAGCAGATACGAACACCCCCCAATAACGGAGCAGATACGAACACCCCCCCAATAACGGAGCAGATACGAACACCCCAATAACGGAGCAGATACGAACAACCCAATAACCGAGCAGATACGAACAACCCAATAACGGAGCAGATACGAACAACCCAATAACGGAGCAGATACGAACAACCCAATAACGGAGCAGATACGAACAACCCAATAACGGAGCAGATACGATCACCCACCCCCAAAAAACAAAGCAGATACGAACACCCCCCAAAAACAGAGCTGGTGCGAACACCACTCAAGAACAAACCAGATACCAACACCCCCAAAAACAGCAGAAATCAACCCCCCCCACCCCGCGCAGATACGAACACCCCCCCAAAAACGGCGCAGATACAAACACCCCCCAAAAACGGCGCAGATACAAACACCCCCCAAAAACGGCGCAGATACAAACACCCCCCAAAAACGGCGCAGATACAAACACCCCCCAAAAACGGCGCAGATACAAACACCCCCACAAACGGCGCAGATAAAAACACCACCACAAACGTAGCAGATACAAACACCACCCAAAAACGGAGCAGATACGAACACCCCCAATAACGGAGCAGATACGAACACCCCCAATAACAGAGCAGATACGAACAACCCAATAACGGAGCAGATACGAACAACCCAATAACGGAGCAGATACGAACAACCCAATAACGGAGCAGATACGAACAACCCAATAACGGAGCAGATAAGAATATCCGCAAAAAAAAAATCCGATACGAATACCCCCAATATACTAAGCCGATACGGACATCCCAAAAGACAGAGCAGATACGAACACCCCCCAAAACCGAGCAGATACGAACACCCCCCCATAAACGGAGCAGATACGAACACCCCAATAACGGAGCAGATACGAGCACTCCAATAACGGAGCAGATACAAACACCCTAATAACGGAGAAGATACGAGAACTCCAATAACGGAGCAGATAGGAACACCCCAATAACGGAGCAGATACGAACACCCCAATAACGGAGCAGATACGAACACCCCAATAACGGAGCAGATACGAACACCTCAATAACGGAGCAGATACGAACACCCCCAAAAACGGAGCAGATACGAACACCCCCAAAAACAAAGCAGATACGAACACCCCCAAAAACAGAGCAGTTTCAAACGCCCCTCAAGAACAAAGCAGATACCAACACCCCCAAAAACAGCAGAAATCAACACCCCCGAAAAAACGGAGCAGATACGAACCCCCCCAAAAATGCCGCAGATACAAACACCCCCCGAAAAAACGGAGCAGATACGAACCCCCCCAATAACGGAGCAGATACGAACACCCCCCCAATAACGGAGCAGATACGAACACCCCAATAACGGAGCAGATACGAACAACCCAATAACGGATCAGATACGAACAACCCAATAACGGATCAGATACGAACAACCCAATAACGGATCAGATACGAACAACCCATTAACGGATCAGATACGAACAACCCAAAAACGGATCAGATACGAACCCCCCCCCCCAATAACGGAGCAGATACGAACACCCCAATAACGGATCAGATACGAACAACCCAATAACGGATCAGATACGAACAACCCAATAACGGAGCAGATAAGAATATCCGCAAAAAAAATCCTATACGAATACCCCCAATATACTGAGCCGATACGGACATCCCAAAAGACAGAGCAGATAACAACACCCCCCCAAAAACAGAGCAGATACGAACACCCTCCCAAAAACAGAGCAGATACGAACACCCTCGCAAAAACAGAGCAGATACGAACACCCTCCCAAAAAAAGAGCAGATACGAACACCCTAATAAAAGGAGCAGATAAGAACATCCGCAAAAAAAAAATCCGATACGAATACCCCCAATATACTGAGCCGATACTGACATCCCAAAAAACAGAGCAGATACGAACACCCCCCAAAAACAGAGCTGGTGAACACCCCTCAAGAACAAACCAGATACCAACACCCCCAAAAACAGCAGAAATCAACACCCCCCCAAACCGCGCAGATACGAACACCCCCCAAAAACAGCGCAGATACAAACACCCCCCAAAAACGGCGCAGATACAAACACCCCCCAAAAACGGCGCAGATACAAACACCCCCCAAAAACGGCGCAGATACAAACACCCCCCAAAAACGGCGCAGATACAAACACCCCCACAAACGGCGCAGATACAAACACCACCACAAACGTAGCAGATACGAACACCACCCAAAAACGGAGCAGATACGAACACCCCCAATAACGGAGCAGATACGAACAACCCAATAACCGAGCAGATACGAACAACCCAATAACGGAGCAGATACGAACAACCCAATAACGGAGCAGATACGAACAACCCAATAATGGAGCAGATAAGAATATCCGCAAAAAAAAAACCGATACGAATACCCCCAATATACTAAGCCGATACGGACATCCCAAAGGACAGAGCAGATACGAACACCCCCCAAAAACTGAGCAGATACGAACACCCCCCCCCCAAAAAACAGAGCAGATACGAACACCCCATAAAACAGAGCAGATACGAACACCCCATAAAACAGAGCAAATGCGAACACCCCCCAAAAACAGAGCAGATACGAACACCCTCCCAAAAACAGAGCAGATACGAACACCCTCCCAAAAACAGAGCAGATACGAACACCCTCCCAAAAACAGATTACATACGAACACCCCCCAAAAACAGAGCACATACGAACGCCCCCCCCCAATAACGGTGCAGATACGAACACCCCAATAACGGTGCAGATACGAACACCCCAATAACGGTGCAGATACGAACACCCCAATAACGGAGCAGATACGAACACCCCAATAACGGAGCAGATACGAACACCCCAATAACGGAGCAGATACGAACACCCCAATAACGGAGCAGATACGAACACCCCAATAACCGGGCAGATACGAACACCCCAATAACCGGGCAGATACGAACACCCCAATAACCGAGCAGATACGAACACCCCAATAACCGAACAGATACTAACACCCCAATAAGAGGAGCAGATACGAACACCCCAATAAAAGGAGCAGATAAGAACATCCGCAAAAAAAAATCCGATACGAATACCCCCAATATACTGAGCCGATAGTGACATCCCAAAAAACAGAGCAGATACGAACACCCCCCAAAAACAGAGCTGGTGCGAACACCCCCCAAAAACAGAGCTGGTGCGAACACCCCTCAAGAACAAAGCAGATACCAACACCCCCAAAAACAGCCGAAATCAACACCCCTTAAAACAGCAGAAATCAACACTCCCCCAAACCGCGCAGATACGAACACCCCCCAAAATCGGCGCAGATACAAACAACCCCCAAAAACGGCGCAGATACAAACACCCCCCAAAAACGGCGCAGATACAAACACCCCCAAAAAACGGCGCAGATACAAACACCCCCCAAAAACGGCGCAGATACGGACACCCCCCAATAACGGAGCAGATACGAACACCCCCCAATAACGGAGCAGATACGAACACCCCAATAACGGAGCAGATACGAACACCCCAATAACGGAGCAGATACGAACATCCCAATAACGGAGCAGATACGAACAACCTAATAACGGAGCAGATACGAACAACCTAGTAACGGAGCAGATACGAACAACCCAATAACGGGGCAGATACGAACAACCCAATAACGGGGCAGATACGAACATCCGCAAAAAAAAAATCCGATACGAATACCCCCATTATACTAAGCCGATACGGACATCCCAAAAGACAGAGCAGATACGAACACCCCCCAAAAACAGCAGAAATCAACACCCCCCAAAAACGGCGCAGATACAAACACCCCCCAAAATCGGCGCAGATACAAACACCCCCCAAAAACGGCGCAGATACAAACACCCCCCAAAAACGGCGCAGATACAAACACCCCCCAAAAACGGCGCAGATACAAACACCCCCCAAAAACGGCGCAGATACAAACACCCCTCAAAACGGCGCAGATACAAACACCCGCACAAACGGAGCAGATACAAACACCCCCCAAAAACGGAGCAGATACAAACACCCCCCAAAAACGGAGCAGATACAAACACCCCCCAAAAACGGAGCAGATACGAACACCCCCCAATAACGGAGCAGATACGAACACCCCAATAACGGAACAGATAAGAACATCCGCAAAAAAAAATCCGATACGAATACCCCCAATATACTGAGCCGATACGAACATCCCAAAAGACAGAGCAGATACGAACACACACCCAAAAACAGACCAGATTCAAAGCCCCTCAAGAACAAAGCAGATACCAACACCCCCAAAAACACCCGAAATCTACACCCCCTAAAAGAGCAGAAATCAACACCCCCAAAAACGGCGCAGATACGAACACCCCCCAAAAACGGCGCAGATACAAACACCCCCCAAAAACGGCGCAGATACAAACACCCCCCAAAAACGGCGCAGATACAAACACCCCCCCAAAACGGCGCAGATACAAACACCCCCCAAAAACGGCGCAGATACGGACACCCCCCAATAACGGAGCAGATACGAACACCCCCCAATAACGGAGCAGATACGAACACCCCAATAACGGAGCAGATACGAACACCCCAATAACGGAGCAGATACGAACATCCCAATAACGGAGCAGATACGAACAACCTAATAACGGAGCAGATACGAACAACCTAGTAACGGAGCAGATACGAACAACCCAATAACGGGGCAGATACGAACAACCCAATAACGGGGCAGATACGAACATCCGCAAAAAAAAAATCCGATACGAATACCCCCATTATACTAAGCCGATACGGACATCCCAAAAGACAGAGCAGATACGAACACCCCCCAAAAACAGCAGAAATCAACACCCCCCAAAAACGGCGCAGATACAAACACCCCCCAAAATCGGCGCAGATACAAACACCCCCCAAAAACGGCGCAGATACAAACACCCCCCAAAAACGGCGCAGATACAAACACCCCCCAAAAACGGCGCAGATACAAACACCCCCCAAAAACGGCGCAGATACAAACACCCCTCAAAACGGCGCAGATACAAACACCCGCCAAAAACGGCGCAGATACAAACACCCCCAAAAACGGGGCAGATACAAACACCCCCAAAAACGGGGCAGATACAAACACCCCCAAAAACGGCGCAGATACAAACACCCCCCAAAAATGGAGCAGATACAAACACCCCCCAATAACGGAGCAGATACGAACACCCCCCCCAATAACGGAGCAGATACGAACACCCCCCCAATAACGCAGCAGATACGAACACCCCAATAACGGAGCAGATACGAACAACCCAATAACGGAGCAGATACGAACAACCCAATAACGAAGCAGATACGAACAACCCAATAACGGAGCAGATACGAACAACCCAATAACGGAGCAGATACGAACAACCCAATAACGGAGCAGATAAGAACATCCGCAAAAAAAAATCCGATACGAATACCCCCAATATACTGAGCCGATACGAACACCCTCCCAAAAACAGAGCAGATACGAGCACCCCCCCAAAAACAGAGCAGATACGAACACCCCCAAAAACAGACCAGATTCAAAGCCCCTCAAGAACAAAGCAGATACCAACACCCCCAAAAACAGCAGAAATCAACACCCCCAAAAACGGCGCAGATACAAACACCCCCCACAAACGGAGCAGATACAAACACCTCCACAAACGGAGCAGATACAAACACCCCCACAAACGGAGCAGATACAAACACCCCCATAAACGGAGCAGATACAAACACCCTCCCTAAAACAGAGCAGATACGAACACCCTCCGAAAAACAGAGCATATAAGAACACCCCCCAAAAACAGAGCACATACGAACACCCCCCAATACCGGTGCAGATACGAACACCCAAATAACGGTGCAGATACGAACACCCCAATAACGGTGCAGATACGAACACCCCAATAACGGAGCAGATACGAACACCCCAATAACCGAGCAGATACGAACATCCGCAAAAAAAAAAATCCGATACGAATACCCCCATTATACTAAGCCGATACGGACATCCCAAAAGACAGAGCAGATACGAACACCCCCCAAAAACAGAGCTGGTGCGAACACCCCTCAAGAACAAAGCAGATACCAACACCCCCAAAAACAGCCGAAATCAACACCCCCTAAAACAGCAGAAATCAACACCCCCCCAAACCGCGCAGATACGAACACCCCCCAAAAACGGCGCAGATACAAACACCCCCAAAAACGGCGCAGATACAAACACCCCCCAAAAACGGCGCAGATACAAACACCCCCCAAAAACGGCGCAGATACAAACACCCCCCAAAAACGGCGCAGATACAAACACCCCCCAAAAACGGCGCAGATACAAACACCCCCCAAAAACGGCGCAGATACAAACACCCTTCAAAAACGGCGCAGATACAAACACCCCCAAAAACGGCGCAGATACAAACACCCCCACAAACGGAGCAGATACAAACACCCCCACAAACGGAGCAGATACAAACACCCCCCAAAAACGGAGCAGATACAAACACCCCCCAAAAACGGAGCAGATACGAACACCCCCAAAAACGGAGCAGATACGAACACCCCCCCAATAACGGAGCAGATACGAACACCCCCCCAATAACGGAGCAGATACGAACACCCCAATAACGGAGCAGATACGAACAACCCAATAACCGAGCAGATACGAACAACCCAATAACGGAGCAGATACGAACAACCCAATAACGGAGCAGATACGAACAACCCAATAACGGAGCAGATACGAACAACCCAATAACGGAGCAGATACGAACAACCCAATAACGGAGCAGATACGATCACCCACCCCCAAAAAACAAAGCAGATACGAACACCCCCCAAAAATAGAGAAGATGCGAACACCTCCCAAAAGCAGAACCGATGCGAACACACCCCAAAAACAGAGCAGACGCGAAACCCCCCCCCCCTCAAAAATCAGATCAGATTTGAACTTGCTCCAAAAAAAGTCCTTCCGGCCTGTACCGGGAGAAAAAGGTAGCTTTCCAATATCTTCGTTTTAAAATTTTAGCTAATGTTACACGAACACAGCAACTTAAAATGCAAATAAAACGTTTACAAAAGATTCGTTAATACTGAATTTGAATAAGAAATTCGCCAAATTATTGAGCAATAGCCAAATTGGCTTCATTTATGAAGACTTATTTTGGTCGCCAAATTTGGCGATATTTCGCCAAATGTCGCCAAGTTTGGCGAGAATTTGGCGCTAACGGATATGAATATATATTTTTATGCGTATGATTGGAAAAATTATTACAACAATGAAAATTTTTGTAATGTACTGTCTAGTTTCAAAATGTCAGCCACCCTAGAATTTCAAACTGCTCTATCTCAGCCATTTTTTAAGATAGAGGTAAACCAAAAAAATGCTCTGGAATCCTCGTATCAAGGACTAACACTTAATTAAACAATAATTTTGAATTTTTAACTTTTTTGTATATTTTTTTAGTTTAAAATTTTTAAATGGCCTCCATCTCTAAACAAAATGGAGGACCAAGCTGGCCAACGAACTCGGTAGAGGCATTTATGAGCTTAATACACACAATTAGTTTCATCAAAATTGATTTATAAATACGAGCGTTATCGTATGACAAGTTTATATATATATTTTATATATATATATTTTATATATATATATTTTATATATATATATATATATATGTAAATCAACATATGAATGGAGGGTGGTTTTGGGTTCTGGGGGTCATGATCGGTGAAAATATATCGAAATTTTCCGAAACTGCTTTCCGAACGGCTGCAATAGGTAGCTTTATACTTTTTGGTATTGAAAGCTACCTAATAGAGCAGATTCGGCCCCCCCCCCAAGAACAGAGCAGATACCTACACCCCCAAAAACAGCAGAAATGAACACCCCTCAAAAACAGAGCAGATACGAACAGAGCAGATACAAACAGAGCAGATACCAACAAACCTCCCTCAAAAAGCAGCACATACGAACACCCACAAAAACCGAGCAGATACAAACACCCCCCAAAAACGAGGCAGATACAAACACCCCCAAAAACGGCGCAGATACAAACCCCCCCCCCACAAACGGCGCATATACAAACACCCCCACAAACGGAGCAGATACAAACACCCCCCAAAAACGGAGCAGATACAAACACCCCCCAAAAACGGAGCAGATACAAACACCCCCCAAAAACGGAGCAGATACGAACACCCCCCAATAACGGAGCAGATAAGAACATCCGCAAAAAAAAATCCGATACGAATACCCCCAATATACTGAGCCGATACGAACATCCCAAAAGACAGAGCAGATACGAACACCCCCCAAAAACAGAGCTGGTGCGAACACCCCTCAAGAACAAAGCAGATACCAACACCCCCAAAAACAGCCGAAATCAACACCCCCTAAAACAGCAGAAATCAACAACCCCCAAAAACGGCGCAGATACAAACACCCCCCAAAATCGGCGCAGATACAAACACCCCCCAAAAACGGCGCAGATACAAACACCCCCCAAAAACGGCGCAGATACAAACACCCTCCAAAAACGGCGCAGATACAAACACCCCTCAAAACGGCGCAGATACAAACACCCGCCAAAAACGGCGCAGATACAAACACCCCCAAAAACGGGGCAGATACAAACACCCCCAAAAACGGCGCAGATACAAACACCCCCCAAAAACGGAGCAGATACGAACAACCCAATAACGAAGCAGATACGAACAACCCAATAACGGAGCAGATACGAACAACCCAATAACGGAGCAGATACGAACAACCCAATAACGGAGCAGATAAGAACATCCGCAAAAAAAAATCCGATACGAATACCCCCAATATACTGAGCCGATACGAACATCCCAAAAGACAGAGCAGATACGAACACCCTCCCAAAAACAGAGCAGATACGAGCACCCCCCCAAAAACAGAGCAGATACGAACACCCCCAAAAACAGACCAGATTCAAAGCCCCTCAAGAACAAAGCAGATACCAACACCCCCAAAAACGGCGCAGATACAAACACCCCCCACAAACGGAGCAGATACAAACACCTCCACAAACGGAGCAGATACAAACACCCCCACAAACGGAGCAGATACAAACACCCCCATAAACGGAGCAGATACAAACACCCTCCCTAAAACAGAGCAGATACGAATACCCTCCGAAAAACAGAGCATATAAGAACACCCCCCAAAAACAGAGCACATACGAACACCCCCCAATAACGGTGCAGATACGAACACCCAAATAACGGTGCAGATACGAACACCCCAATAACGGTGCAGATACGAACACCCCAATAACCGAGCAGATACGAACACCCCAATAACCGAGCAGATACGAACATCCGCAAAAAAAAAAATCCGATACGAATACCCCCATTATACTAAGCCGATACGGACATCCCAAAAGACAGAGCAGATACCAACACCCCCAAAAACAGCAGAAATCAACACACCCCCAAACCGCGCAGATACGAACACCCCCCAAAAACGGCGCAGATACAAACACCCCCAAAAACGGCGCAGATACAAACACCCCCCAAAAACGGCGCAGATACAAACACCCCCCAAAAACGGCGCAGATAAAACACCCCCCAAAAACGGCGCAGATACAAACACCCCCCCCAAACGGCGCAGATACAAACACCCTTCAAAAACGGCGCAGATACAAACACCCCCAAAAACGGCGCAGATACAAACACCCCCACAAACGGAGCAGATACAAACACCCCCACAAACGGAGCAGATACAAACACCCCCCAAAAACGGAGCAGATACAAACACCCCCCAAAAACGGAGCAGATACGAACACCCCCCAAAAACGGAGCAGATACGAACACCCCCCCAATAACGGAGCAGATACGAACACCACCCCAATAACGGAGCAGATACGAACACCCCAATAACGGAGCAGATACGAACAACCCAATAACCGAGCAGATACGAACAACCCAATAACGGAGCAGATACGAACAACCCAATAACGGAGCAGATACGAACAACCCAATAACGGAGCAGATACGAACAACCCAATAACGGAGCAGATACGAACAACCCAATAACGGAGCAGATACGATCACCCACCCCCAAAAAACAAAGCAGATACGAACACCCCCCAAAAATAGAGAAGATGCGAACACCTCCCAAAAGCAGAACCGATGCGAACACACCCCAAAAACAGAGCAGACGCGAAACCCCCCCCCCCCCCTCAAAAATCAGATCAGATTTGAACTTGCTCCAAAAAAAGTCCTTCCGGCCTGTACCGGGAGAAAAAGGTAGCTTTCCAATATCTTCGTTTTAAAATTTTAGCTAATGTTACACGAACACAGCAACTTAAAATGCAAATAAAACGTTTACAAAAGATTCGTTAATACTGAATTTGAATAAGAAATTCGCCAAATTATTGAGCAATAGCCAAATTGGCTTCATTTATGAAGACTTATTTTGGTCGCCAAATTTGGCGATATTTCGCCAAATGTCGCCAAGTTTGGCGAGAATTTGGCGCTAACGGATATGAATATATATTTTTATGCGTATGATTGGAAAAATTATTACAACAATGAAAATTTTTGTAATGTACTGTCTAGTTTCAAAATGTCAGCCACCCTAGAATTTCAAACTGCTCTATCTCAGCCATTTTTTAAGATAGAGGTAAACCAAAAAAATGCTCTGGAATCCTCGTATCAAGGACTAACACTTAATTAAACAATAATTTTGAATTTTTAACTTTTTTGTATATTTTTTTAGTTTAAAATTTTTAAATGGCCTCCATCTCTAAACAAAATGGAGGACCAAGCTGGCCAATGAACTCGGTAGAGGCATTTATGAGCTTAATACACACAATTAGTTTCATCAAAATTGATTTATAAATACGAGCGTTATCGTATGACAAGTTTATATATATATTTTATATATATATATTTTATATATATATATTTTATATATATATATATATATATGTAAATCAACATATGAACGGAGGGTGGTTTTGGGTTCTGGGGGTCATGATCGGTGAAAATATATCGAAATTTTCCGAAACTGCTTTCCGAACGGCTGCAATAGGTAGCTTTATACTTTTTGGTATTGAAAGCTACCTAATAGAGCAGATTCGGCCCCCCCCCCCCAAGAACAGAGCAGATACCTACACCCCCAAAAACAGCAGAAATGAACACCCCTCAAAAACAGAGCAGATACGAACAGAGCAGATACAAACAGAGCAGATACCAACAAACCTCCCTCAAAAAGCAGCACATACGAACACCCACAAAAACCGAGCAGATACAAACACCCCCCAAAAACGAGGCAGATACAAACACCCCCAAAAACGGCGCAGATACAAACCCCCCCCCACAAACGGCGCATATACAAACACCCCCACAAACGGAGCAGATACAAACACCCCCCAAAAACGGAGCAGATACAAACACCCCCCAAAAACGGAGCAGATACAAACACCCCCCAAAAACGGAGCAGATACGAACACCCCCCAATAACGGAGCAGATAAGAACATCCGCAAAAAAAAATCCGATACGAATACCCCCAATATACTGAGCCGATACGAACATCCCAAAAGACAGAGCAGATACGAACACCCCCCAAAAACAGAGCTGGTGCGAACACCCCTCAAGAACAAAGCAGATACCAACACCCCCAAAAACAGCCGAAATCAACACCCCCTAAAACAGCAGAAATCAACACCCCCCAAAAACGGCGCAGATACAAACACCCCCCAAAATCGGCGCAGATACAAACACCCCCCAAAAACGGCGCAGATACAAACACCCCCCAAAAACGGCGCAGATACAAACACCCCCCAAAAACGGCGCAGATACAAACACCCCTCAAAACGGCGCAGATACAAACACCCGCCAAAAACGGCGCAGATACAAACACCCCCAAAAACGGGGCAGATACAAACACCCCCCAAAAACGGAGCAGATACGAACAACCCAATAACGAAGCAGATACGAACAACCCAATAACGGAGCAGATACGAACAACCCAATAACGGAGCAGATACGAACAACCCAATAACGGAGCAGATACGAACAACCCAATAACGGAGCAGATAAGAACATCCGCAAAAAAAAATCCGATACGAATACCCCCAATATACTGAGCCGATACGAACATCCCAAAAGACAGAGCAGATACGAACACCCTCCCAAAAACAGAGCAGATACGAGCACCCCCCCAAAAACAGAGCAGATACGAACACCCCCAAAAACAGACCAGATTCAAAGCCCCTCAAGAACAAAGCAGATACCAACACCCCCAAAAACAGCAGAAATCAACACCCCCAAAAACGGCGCAGATACAAACATCCCCCACAAACGGAGCAGATACAAACACCTCCACAAACGGAGCAGATACAAACACCCCCACAAACGGAGCAGATACAAACACCCCCATAAACGGAGCAGATACAAACACCCTCCCTAAAACAGAGCAGATACGAATACCCTCCGAAAAACAGAGCATATAAGAACACCCCCCAAAAACAGAGCACATACGAACACCCCCCAATAACGGTGCAGATACGAACACCCAAATAACGGTGCAGATACGAACACCCCAATAACGGTGCAGATACGAACACCCCAATAACGGTGCAGATACGAACACCCCAATAACGGAGCAGATACGAACACCCCAATAACCGAGCAGATACGAACACCCCAATAACCGAGCAGATACGAACATCCGCAAAAAAAAAAATCCGATACGAATACCCCCATTATACTAAGCCGATACGGACATCCCAAAAGACAGAGCAGATACGAACACCCCCCAAAAACAGAGCTGGTGCGAACACCCCTCAAGAACAAAGCAGATACCAACACCCCCAAAAACAGCAGAAATCAACACACCCCCAAACCGCGCAGATACGAACACCCCCCAAAAACGGCGCAGATACAAACACCCCCAAAAACGGCGCAGATACAAACACCCCCCAAAAACGGCGCAGATACAAACACCCCCCAAAAACGGCGCAGATAAAACACCCCCCAAAAACGGCGCAGATACAAACACCCCCCCCAAACGGCGCAGATACAAACACCCTTCAAAAACGGCGCAGATACAAACACCCCCAAAAACGGCGCAGATACAAACACCCCCACAAACGGAGCAGATACAAACACCCCCACAAACGGAGCAGATACAAACACCCCCCAAAAACGGAGCAGATACAAACACCCCCCAAAAACGGAGCAGATACGAACACCCCCCAAAAACGGAGCAGATACGAACACCCCCCCAATAACGGAGCAGATACGAACACCACCCCAATAACGGAGCAGATACGAACACCCCAATAACGGAGCAGATACGAACAACCCAATAACCGAGCAGATACGAACAACCCAATAACGGAGCAGATACGAACAACCCAATAACGGAGCAGATACGAACAACCCAATAACGGAGCAGATACGAACAACCCAATAACGGAGCAGATACGAACAACCCAATAACGGAGCAGATACGATCACCCACCCCCAAAAAACAAAGCAGATACGAACACCCCCCAAAAATAGAGAAGATGCGAACACCTCCCAAAAGCAGAACCGATGCGAACACACCCCAAAAACAGAGCAGACGCGAAACCCCCCCCCCCTCAAAAATCAGATCAGATTTGAACTTGCTCCAAAAAAAGTCCTTCCGGCCTGTACCGGGAGAAAAAGGTAGCTTTCAAATATCTTCGTTTTAAAATTTTAGCTAATGTTACACGAACACAGCAACTTAAAATGCAAATAAAACGTTTACAAAAGATTCGTTAATACTGAATTTGAATAAGAAATTCGCCAAATTATTGAGCAATAGCCAAATTGGCTTCATTTATGAAGACTTATTTTGGTCGCCGAATTTGGCGATATTTCGCCAAATGTCGCCAAGTTTGGCGAGAATTTGGCGCTAACGGATATGAATATATATTTTTATGCGTATGATTGGAAAAATTATTACAACAATGAAAATTTTTGTAATGTACTGTCTAGTTTCAAAATGTCAGCCACCCTAGAATTTCAAACTGCTCTATCTCAGCCATTTTTTAAGATAGAGGTAAACCAAAAAAATGCTCTGGAATCCTCGTATCAAGGACTAACACTTAATTAAACAATAATTTTGAATTTTTAACTTTTTTGTATATTTTTTTAGTTTAAAATTTTTAAATGGCCTCCATCTCTAAACAAAATGGAGGACCAAGCTGGCCAACGAACTCGGTAGAGGCATTTATGAGCTTAATACACACAGTTTCATCAAAATTGATTTATAAATACGAGCGTTATCGTATGACAAGTTTATATATATATTTTATATATATATATTTTATATATATATATTTTATATATATATATATATATATATATGTAAATCAACATATGAACGGAGGGTGGTTTTGGGGTCTGGGGGTCATGATCGGTGAAAATATATCGAAATTTTCCGAAACTGCTTTCCTCCGAACGGCTGCAATAGGTAGCTTTATACTTTTTGGTATTGAAAGCTACCTAATAGAGCAGATTCGGCCACCCCCCCCCAAGAACAGAGCAGATACCTACACCCCCAAAAACAGCAGAAATGAACACCCCTCAAAAACAGAGCAGATACGAACACCCCAATAACGGAGCAGATACGAACAACCTAATAACGGAGCAGATACGAACAACCTAGTAACGGAGCAGATACGAACAACCCAATAACGGGGCAGATACGAACAACCCAATAACGGGGCAGATACGAACATCCGCAAAAAAAAAATCCGATACGAATACCCCCATTATACTAAGCCGATACGTACATCCCAAAAGACAGAGCAGATACGAACACCCCCCAAAAACAGAGCTGTGCGAACACCCCTCAAGAACAAAGCAGATACCAACACCCCCAAAAACAGCCGAAATCAACACCCCCTAAAAAAGCAGAAATCAACACCCCCCAAAAACGGCGCAGATACAAACACCCCCCAAAAACGGCGCAGATACAAACACCCCCCAAAAACGGCGCAGATACAAACACCCCCCAAAAACGGCGCAGATACAAACACCCCCCAAAAACGGGGCAGATACAAACACCCCCAAAAACGGCGCAGATACAAACCCCCCCCCCACAAACGGCGCATATACAAACAACCCCACAAACGGAGCAGATACAAACACCCCCCAAAAACGGAGCAGATACAAACACCCCCCCAATAACGGAGCAGATACGAACACCCCAATAACGGAGCAGATACGAACACCCCAATAACGGAGCAGATACGAACAACCCAATAACGGAGCAGATACAAACAACCCAATAACGGAGCAGATACGAACAACCCAATAACGGAGCAGATACGAACAACCCAATAACGGAGCAGATAAGAACATCCGCAAAAAAAATCCGATACGAATACCCCCAATATACTGAGCCGATACGAACATCCCAAAAGACAGAGCAGATACGAACACCCTCCCAAAAACAGAGCAGATACGAGCACCCCCCCAAAAACAGAGCAGATACGAACACCCCCAAAAACAGACCAGATTCAAAGCCCCTCAAGAACAAAGCAGATACCAACACCCCCTAAAACAGCAGAAATCAACACCCCCAAAAACGGCGCAGATACGAACACCCCCCACAAACGGAGCAGATACAAACACCCCCAATAACGGGGCAGATACAAACACCCCCAAAAACGGCGCAGATACAAACCCCCCCCCCAAACGGCGCATATACAAACAACCCCACAAACGGAGCAGATACAAACACCCCCAAAAACAGAGCAGATACAAACACCCCCAAAAACGGAGCAGATACAAACACCCCCAAAAACGGAGCAGATACGAACACCCCCCAATAACGGAGCAGATACGAACACCCAAATAACGGAGCAGATACGAACACCCCAATAACGGAGCAGATAAGAACATCCGCAAAAAAAAATCCGATACGAATACCCCAAATATACTAAGCCGATACGGACATCCCAAAACACAAGCAGATACGAACACCCCCCCCCAAAAACGGAGCAGATACGAACACCTCCCAAAAACGGAGCAGATACGAACACCCCCCCCCCAAAACGGAGCAGATACGAACACCCCCCCAATAACGGAGCAGATACGAACACCCCCCCAATAACGGAGCAGATACGAACACCCCAATAACGGAGCAGATACGAACAACCCAATAACGGAGCAGATACGAACAACCCAATAACGGAGCAGATACGAACAACCCAATAACGGAGCAGATACGAACAACCCAATAACGGAGCAGATACGAACAACCCAATAACCGAGCAGATACGAACAACCCAATAACGGAGCAGATAAGAACATCCGCAAAACAAAATCTGATACGAATACCCCCAATATACTAAGCCGATACGAACACCTCCCAAAAACGGAGCAGATACGAAACCCCCCCCCCAATAACGGAGCAGATACGAACACCCAAATAACGGAGCAGATACGAACAACCCAATAACCGAGCAGATACGAACAACCCAATAACCGAGCAGATACGAACAACCCAATAACCGAGCAGATACGAACAACCCAATAACCGAGCAGATACGAACAACCCAATAACCGAGCAGATACGAACAACCCAATAACGGAGCAGATAAGAACATCCGCAAAAAAAAAATCTGATACGAATACCCCCAATATACTAAGCCGATACGAACATCCCAAAAGACAGAGCAGATACGAACACCTCCCAAAAACGGAGCAGATACGAACACCCCCCCCCCAATAACGGAGCAGATACGAACACCCCCCAAAAACAGAGCAGATACGAACACCCCAATAACGGCGCAGATACGAACACCCCAATAACGGAGCAGATACGAACACCCCAAAAACGGAGCAGATACGAACACTCGCAAAAAAAAAATCCGATACGAAATACCCCCAATATACTGAGCAGATACGGACATCCCCAAAAAACAGAGCAGATACGAACACCCCAAAAAAACAGCAGATTCGTACACCGGGAATAAATGGAGCCGTTATGAACGTTACTAAAAATAGAGCAGAAACGAACACCCCCATAACGGAGCAGATACGAACACCCCCAAAACATATCAGATTCGATCTCACCTAAAATAAATCGGATACGAGCACCCCCTCCCCCCAAAAGCAGAGCAGGTACAAACACCACCCCCAAAAATGAGCTAATACGAACACCCCCCAAAAATAAAAATCAAACACAAACATTGCCCCAAAATAAGAGCAAATACGAACACCCCGAGTAACACAGCCGATACGAACACCCCAAAAATAAGAGTACGGATCCCAATAACCCATAAAAAAGAGGACCCCAAAAACCCTTAAAAACAGAGCGGTCCCAACAACGCATGAAAACAGAGCGGGTCCCCAACAACGCATAAAAACAGAGCGGGTCCCCAACAACGCATAAAAACAGAGCGGGTCCCCAACAACGCATAAAAACAGAGCGGGTCCCCAACAACGCATAAAATCAGAACGGGTCCCCAAAAATGCATAAAATCAGAACGGGTCCCCAACAACGCATAAAATCAGAACGGGTCCCCAACAACGCATAAAATCAGAGCGGGTCCCCAACAACGCATAAAATCAGAGCGGGTCCCCAACAACGCATAAAAACAGAGCAGGTCCCCAACAACCCATAAAAACAGAGCCGATACGAAAATCTCCAAAAATAGAGCAGATACCTAACTAGCAGACTAACACCCCGAAAAAATAACAAATACCTCCACCCCCCCCCCCAAAAAAAAAAAAAAACAAAGCCGATACGAACACTCCGAATTAACAGAGCCGATACGAACACCCCACAAATCAGAGTGCGTGTCCAAAATCCCATTAAATCATAACGGACCCCAACAACCCGTAAAATCAGTGCAGATACGAACACCCCTAAAAAACAGAGCAGATAATACGAACACCCCTAAAAAACAGAGCAGATAGGTACATCCCCAAAAACAGAACAGATACGAACACCGACCCAAAAATATCAGATGCAAACACCGCCCAAAAACAGAGCAGATACGAACATCCCCAAATAACAGCCCATAAGAACACCCCGAATAAACAGAGCCTATACAAACATTCCCAAAAACACACACCCCAAAAAAAATAAGTCAATACGAACACTCCAAAAATAAGAGTGCGGATCCCAATAACCCATAAAAAATTATCGGACCCAAACAACCCATAAAAACAGAGCGGGTGCCCAACAACCCCCCCCCAAAAAAAAAAATAAATAGCACATACACCCCCCAAAAACGACGCAGATACAAACACCCCCCAAAACGGCGCAGATACAAACACCCCCCAAAAACGGGGCAGATACAAACACCCCCAAAAACGGCGCAGATACAAACCCCCCCCCACAAACGGCGCATATACAAACACCCCCACAAACGGAGCAGATACAAACACCCCCCAAAAACGGAGCAGATACGAACATCCGCAAAAAGAAATCCGATACGAATACCCCCAATATACTGAGCCGATACGAACATCCCAAAAGACAAAGCAGATACGAACACACCCCCAAAAACAGACCAGATTCAAAGCCCCTCAAAAACAAAGCAGATACCAACACCCCCAAAAACACCCGAAATCAACACCCCCTAAAACAGCAGAAATCAATACCCCCAAAAACGGCGCAGATACGAACACCCCCCAAAAACGGCGCAGATACAAACACCCCCCAAAAACGGCGCAGATACAAACATCCCCCAAAAACGGCGCAGATACAAACACCCCCCAAAAACGGCGCAGATACAAACACCCCCCAAAAACGGCGCAGATACAAACACCCCCCAAAAACGGCGCAGATACAAACACCCCCCAAAAACGGCGCAGATACAAACACCCCCCAAAAACGGCGCAGATACAAACACCCCCACAAACGGAGCAGATACGGACACCCCCCAATAACGGAGCAGATACGAACACCCCCCAATAACGGAGCAGATACGAACACCCCCCAATAACGGAGCAGATACGAACACCCCAATAACGGAGCAGATACGAACACCCCAATAACGGAGCAGATACGAACACCCCAATAACGGAGCAGATACGAACAACCTAATAACGGAGCAGATACAAACAACCTAGTAACGGAGCAGATACGAACAACCCAATAACGGGGCAGATACGAACAACCCAATAACGGGGCAGATACGAACATCCGCAAAAAAAAAATCCGATACGAATACCCCCATTATACTAAGCCGATACGGACATCCCAAAAGACAGAGCAGATACGAACACCCCCCAAAAACAGAGCTGGTGCGAACACCCCTCAAGAACAAAGCAGATACCAACACCCCCAAAAACAGTCGAAATCAACACCCCCTAAAACAGCAGAAATCAACACCCCCAAAATCGGCGCAGATACAAACACCCCCCAAAAACGGCGCAGATACAAACACCCCCCAAAAACGGCGCAGATACAAACACCCCCCAAAAACGGCGCAGATACAAACACCCCCCAAAAACGGCGCAGATACAAACACCCCCCAAAAACGGCGCAGATACAAACACCCCCCAAAAACGGCGCATATACAAACAACCCCACAAACGGAGCAGATACAAACACCCCCCAAAAACGGAGCAGATACAAACACCCCCCAAAAACGGAGCAGATACAAACACTCCCCAAAAACGGAGCAGCTACAAACACCCCCCAAAAACGGAGCATATACAAACACCCCCCCAATAACGGAGCAGATACGAACACCCCAATAACGGAGCAGATACGAACACCCCAATAACGGAGCAGATACGAACAACCCAATAACGGAGCAGATACGAACAACCCAATAACGGAGCAGATACGAACAACCCAATAACGGAGCAGATAAGAACATCCGCAAAAAAAAATCCGATACGAATACCCCCAATATATTGAGCCGATACGAACATCCCAAAAGACAGAGCAGATACGAACACCCTCCCAAAAACAGAGCAGATACGAGCACCCCCCCAAAAACAGAGCAGATACGAACACCCCCAAAAACAGACCAGATTCAAAGCCCCTCAAGAACAAAGCAGATACCAACACCCCCTAAAACAGCAGAAATCAACACCCCCAAAAACGGCGCAGATACGAACACCCCCCAATAACGGAGCAGATACGAACACCCAAATAACGGAGCAGATACGAACACCCCACAAATCAGAGTGCGTGTCCAAAATCCCATTAAATCATAACGGACCCCAACAACCCCTAAAATCAGTGCAGATACGAACACCCCTAAAAAACAGAGCAGATAGGTACATCCCCAAAAACAGAACAGATACGAACACCGCCCCAAAAATATCAGATGCAAACACCGCCCCAAAAACAGAGCAGATACGAACATCCCCAAATAACAACCCATAAGAACACCCCGAATAAACAGAGCCTATACAAGCATTCCCAAAAACACACACCCCAAAAAAAATAAGTCAATACGAACACTCCAAAAATAAGAGCGCGGATCCCAATAACCCATAAAAAATTATCGGACCCAAACAACCCATAAAAACAGAGCGGGTGCCCAACAACCCCCCCCCCCAAAAAAAAATAAATAGCACATACGAACACCCCGAATAAACAGAGCCGATACGAACACCCCAAAAATCTGAGTGCGTATCCCAACAACCCATAATAAACAGAGCGGACCCCAACTACCACTGAGTATAGTGCCTATCCTGACAACCCCCCCCCCCGAACACGGGTCGCATCGCGACAACCCCCCCCCCGAACACGGGTCGCATCCCGACAAACCCCCCCCCCCGAACACGGGTCGCATCTCGACAAACCCCCCCCCCCCGAACACGGGTCGCATCTCGACAGTCCCCCCCCGAACACGGGTCGCATCCCGACAACCCCCCCGAACACGGGTCGCATCCCGACAACCCCCCCCCCGAACACGTGTCGCATCCCGACAACCCCCCCGAACACGTGTCGCATCCCGACAACCCCCCGAACACGGGTCGCATCCCGACAACCCCCCGAACACGGGTCGCATCCCGACAACCCCCCGAACACGGGTCGCATCCCGACAACCCCCCCGAACACGGGTCGCATCCCGACAACCCCCCCGAACACGGGTCGCATCCCGACAACCCCCCCGAACACGGGTCGCATCCCGACAACCCCCCCGAACACGGGTCGCATCCCGACAACCCCCCCGAACACGGGTCGCATCCCGACAACCCCCCGAACACGGGTCGCATCCCGACAACCCCCCGAACACGGGTCGCATCCCGACAACAGTCAACATCCCCTAAAGGCAGTGCCAATCTCGACAACCCCTAAACAAAGTTCCGCCCGAAATTACCCAAACACACGTCACCAACGAACTAAAAAACACTGCGATTCCAATGAACCAAATTCAATGTGATGATCCAATCAATATCCCTAAAACACAGCACCGACTGAATCTTCCAAATCACAGTGCTGGTACTAAACACCCATTAACATATTTCTGACCTCAACTATAGAAAACCATACTTCCGATCCACCACATCCAAAAATAGACCGAGTATAAAACCACCTTATGTAACAGAACAGATTCAATCAACACCGAAAACAGAACCAATCCCAACTACCTCAAGAACAGATTACGGATCTCAATAACCGAAAAAACAGAGTTCGGATCATCAGAACAACCAATAAAAACAGAGCGAATCTTAACAACCCATAAAAACAGAGTGGATAGAAACACTCGTTAACGGATTATACTGAGAAGAATGAATCTGTCCTATTTATAATAAGATGGATATTAATGGGTTAAGCTTCCATAGTATATTTAAATTACGATGAAAGAATACCTCTAAAGTACTATTCCTCTGCTTCATAGGTATATTATATAAGAAATAAAATGTGTCAGCAAAGAAAAACTAATTGTTAAAATTTGTGTATTCAATAGTTCTTAGGTTTCTAAAATTTCTTCAGTAAAAAAAGTATCTAATTTAGGCCTTTCAAAAAATAGAATAGCATATTCTATTTCAAACCTTTTGCTTACATATTAACCTTTAACTGATGTTAGCGGTCTCACAGACAGCTGTTTGTTTCAATATTCACAGATTAAGTTGTAATTTTCAGTTTAACTTTAGATACTAGTGCAATTTTGTTTCACTTTGAATTCTAGTACTGTCGCTAGAGACTTTTGAATAGGTTAATTTTAAATAAAATATTCTTTTATATACAACAGTATAGTACAGAAACAGTATCCTATGAGTTAATCTAGTCTTTTATTCATGTTTCGATCAAATGATTACAAAGACCGCTTACAGTACTTATCTGATAATTTCTTTCATAGCTGTTAAGGATTAACTTTCCTTTAAAAATATTAACTGAAAAGGAGAAAGCATTTTAAGCTTTTCGCGCATATACCTCAAAAGTACGCAAACATTAGAGAAAACTTTAATCCGGAAAACACTTCTGAAAGTAAATAACATGATTATATAACATACGTAGTACATAATAAATAACACAACACTATTTTAAAAATAATATTTCAGTTAATTCGAAAAATATTTATAGAACTTGACAGAATATTTTCGTGGCACACCTGACACGCTCTCATGAGACACCTTTTCAAAATTCCATTTTCTAGATGACTCAGGAGGAGACAGATCCTTTTTAAAGTCATAGTTAGCGAGCTGCAGATCCAGTTAAACTACTCACATAATTGTTTACGGATGTACACAAATATCAATGATAGTATAATGAGGAGAAATAACTGAATACGCAGATGCTTTCCGAGCGTCTAATACAATAACTATAGATATTATGATATTTAAAAGTAAGTTTGCATTGCCAAAAACATAAGCTCTAGCATAACCACACGGTCGAATATACTGTATCTTGGGGTATCCTTTTGCATCAATACCATCAATACAATTCTTTTGCATAAATGTTGAAAATTTGGAGCATTATTTTTAATTTCAAACAAAATCAAACACCAGAAATCTGAGAGGTTCTGCGGGGTGTCCGATACAATCTCTGCTCAGATTAGCATTGACAATTTGAATGACTAAAAGATGAGGGTTGGATAACTAGTTGCACGGGCAATAGGAATTTCTATGCACAGCAGTTTCTGCTTTAGCAAGCTCATTTGTATGGTATAACTTCCGCCGCCGGGATCGTGAAAATTCTTTTTCGTATAAAGCAGGATTCTGTTATGTATAGACACCGTTTTCCTGGGTTATACTGTAACTCTATTATCAATCAAATTACAGTATCAGTTAACCAAGGAGTGAGTAAGCAAAGCTACTTAACTAAATTATATCCAATGGTTGGAGTATCATAGTTGAGATTTTTTCCAACAGAGCGAAAATATGCCAGTCCAGGATATCGTCGAGATAGCTCAGTAGGGTGAGCGTTGGTACGGCAAACTAAATTACCCAGGTTCGAGTCCTGGTCCCGGCATATTTTCGTTCTGTTGGAAAAAAAATCTCAACTATGATACTCCAACCATTGGATATAATTTACCAAGTTGAATATACTTTCCTCTATTCATTATGGCCTAATTACATGGTATACAGGAGTTTCCGTGCTATTTCAAGATTCATCATGTAAATACTATAGTTATAGCTCGGACGAATGAAATTACCTAATCGGACACTTTTTGCGGCAGTTATCGCGGAACAGACAGACAGAAACAAAAAACTTTTCAGGCCACAACAGTGAACCTTCACTGACGTTTCGGCAATTACATGGTTATCAAGAATTCCCCCTGTTATTTCAGATTCATCATGTAAAATTCTACAGCAATAGCTCGGATGAATGAAATTAGCGCTGCAGTTCGCAGTCTTGTCCAACAAATGAGTGAAATATGCCAGTCCAGGATATCGTCGGGATAGCTCTGTAGGGAGAGCGTTGGTACGGCAAACCAAAGTATCCAGGTTCGCGTCCTGGTGTCAGCATATTTTCGCTGTTGGAAAAAATCTCAACTATGATACTCCAACCATTGGATATAATTTACCAAGTTGAATATACTTTCCTCTATTCATTACGAGTCTTTAAATTTTCCATATTTCCGTTCCGTCAGCAAGTCTAGATTCTATGGATTTGAAGTGCAGCAATGGCAGCAGGAAACTAATTGATTACCGGATCTGAAAAAAAAAATAAACTACTTAAGAAAAATGATTGTAAACAATCTGTCAGCCCAAACACCGAAACAGCTTGCAGCTGGTTGACAGAGCTATTCTGCGTAAGGGATTATCAAAAGCTCATTGAATTTCAAAATCTACTTAGTGGTTTATAGACAGATGTGTTATTTCTGATTATGTTACGGTTTAACCCTTTCAGGGGCAAGCAATTGTGTTCCTGTAACGTCGAATTCACACTAGTATTTACGAAAGAATTTAGTTCAAAATAAGGAATAGCAATTTTCCAACTTTTTCCGTCAAAGTTAAATAAATAAAATTTTATTAAAAGTTTCTGGTTCGAATCGGATTAAAATTAGATGGGATATAATATATCACACCGCCCCTCAAAGGGTTAAGGATTAGAGGTAATGGTCAATCATAAGAGGATTTACTTCCGATTCTCTAGTATCAAAGTAATCGTTTGCTTTGTGCGTGTTAACACGTTCACTGCCGGGTTAAAATTACCGGAATTTTATTTTGTTTAGAAGGTTCGAATTTATACTAGAAAATATTAATGGCAATATTTATTTTATTTAATTAGGCATTTCGAGATTACATAAAATTAAAATTTTTTCCAAATTTCCTGTACGAATTTGTAATTTTAGATTGAAAAAGCACGGCTGTGCTCGTGGTTGGCTGCAAATAGGATACAATACTGAAAAAAATCCCTGACGGCTCGGCCTACAGGCACAGGCAGATTTCGAAGACTCAGATCATGGGGCGCCTGTTTGCTGGGAATTGCGGAAGAAATTACGTTTCTGCCATGATGAGACAGTTGGAACCGTCCACTTCGAAACCTAACTTGTTTGCAGGCGGAGCCGGCAGGGATTTTTTTGGTTTTATTTTATATTTATTTTTTTTTGCTACAAGGGTTGGTCCTAAAAAAAAACTTGTCAATATAAAAGTTTTATATAACATTAAGAGGAGTTATAATAAATTTAAGCGGATTTGATATCTTTTGAATGGACGAAGTTATGATTTTTTTCTTCTAAAACCCCCCTCCCCCCCCCCTCTCTGGGTCCATTTTTTATGATATCAAAAATCTATCATACATCAATTTTCGGCCCTTTTCCTAGAAGTAATAACTTTAAACGGATTCGATACGTATCATAATTAAGAAATGTTTTTTTTTCTGTTTTCACAAAAAGCCCCCTCATTTCCCACCCCCTTGGTCCGATTTTGCCCGTTAACTAACTTGACCGAGATTTTATGCCCCTTGATTTTATGTATCAGTTTGGAAGAGATTTGTGCAGAATTATTGCAGTTATAGTGTCCATAAAAAAGTGACATAGATATATAGATAGATAAAGTTTTGAACTGGGGGTGGGTCTAGGTAGTATTTCTTACGAAATCTACCTAAAATTAGAGGACAATTCCAGTTTAATTCGTTATTACAGTTAGCGGCCTAAGAGACACTGCTTTTTCAATTGACACAGTTTAACTTTTAATTTTTTGTTTAACTATAGATATACCAGTGAATTATTTTAGTTTGGAGCCTTAGTACCATTGCTAGACACTTCTGATAGGTGAACGTAATTGTAGTACAGTATATACAATTTTGCATAGAAACAGCATCCTATGAATTACGACTTTTATTCATCTTTCCATCAGGCAGTCCCCGACAGCGCTCACAAAAGCTATGCGACAATTTCTGTATAAGCAGATAGATACAAATCAAAATGATTTTAACTCCTAACTCCAACATTAAACTAGTCGTTGGGGGACCACCGTAACAGTTACCAATCATGGATATGCATAATATAAAATATTAAAATAAAAAATGTGTAAACTACTTATAAAATGCATTGCAATTCGAACAAAATCGTGGCTTGATGACATCAAACTTTAAAGGCTCGATTACTGAATTGCATAAAAGAAACATCCTTATAACTCCAAAAAACAATAATCCTATTAACTACCAGTTTATTGCATCCGATTAAGCGATTCATTTCCAATTAAAATATATATCTTTGAATTGAAATTTGGATGAAATACAGGGTTATGAAAAATCGAAAAGTGTGGATAATCAACAAATATCTCGGCAACTCATAATCCGATCGACTTCATGCTTTATGCAAAATTTATGTTTTTTTGTTGTTTTTTATATTCACTCCTTAAAATAAACAATTTCGAAATTTTTTATATACCTTCTATCAGAACGAATATTTCGAGAGTCCGAAAAAAAATTGTTCCGGATAATCGAGGTTACTGACATTAAATAAGCTTCTTCCCATTATTACATACTAAGTACATACCAAGATTCAAGTCTCTATCTCAATGTTTTCGGGAGATAGAGCGTTTACAGACACACAGACGGCAATTTTTTTTTCTAAAAATGTTTTTCGGAATCTCCAGTATCTGAAACGTGTAAATCAGTCAAAAAAAATTTTTCGATTTTCAAAACGATTACAAGACTTACCCCGAGGCTAACGAAAGAGACAGGCTACCGCGGTGCATTCCACTTATCTTTTTTTACAGACCGCTAGAGTGACGAGATGCTCTTTCCGTACACCTGCATTGGTGGATTCGAGCATCACGTGACTCTCGCGGTCTGTAAAAAAAGATACGCGTAAAGCACCGCGGTAGCCTTTCTTTTTCGTTAGCTCGGACTTACCCTATACTACGTATGATGGGTGAGTAAAAGCAGAAAATCCTTAACTGAGAAATGCGATTTATTCATCCAAACACTTACCAATCGCCATAAATTACCCATCTTACTGAAGCAATCTTTAAAATTTGATAGCTGTTTTAAACTTTAACTATTGTGACATAGCGGTGCGTAATTACTATGAGTGGTGTCTCAGACCGCTTAATCAAAAGATAAATAAAAGGCTAGATTAACTCATAGATTAACCCATAGGATACTGTTTCTGTACTAAAATTTATAAACAGTGCCATTATAATTAAAATTCATCAATTCAGAAATATCTAGGGATGGTACTAGAGCTCCAAACGAAACAAAATTTCAATAGTATCTATAGTTAAACTGAAAGTAACAAGTTAAATTATGAAGTTTGAAAAAAGCAGCGGTCTCCGAGACAGCTAACAGCAGTTAAGGATTAAGACCTGTTAATGCTTTTCTTCAGTATGAATACTTTTTTCCTGTAATAGCAAAGTAAAATTAGCTATGCAATTTTAGAAAATACACACGATTGGAATAAATCTCAACTTCGATGCTCCAAATATTTGAATATGAATTGAAATGTTATGTTTCAGAAATCCAAAATTTAATAGAAAAGAAAGATGAAAACTTGTAACTATGTTCTTAAAATATTTGAGTTGTTAACTTATGTTTAATTATTAAAAAAACATGCATATATTATCCAGGCACATATGTTGTACGTATATCAGAGAACATTAAACAAGCAAATTACGAGATATTTAAAATTTTTAAAGTAATCAAATTTTTAATTGCTTAATAGGCGTATACCCAACATAGTGAAAAAGTACCCAAGCCGAGACTCGAACCCGAGTCATCAGTATAGCGCAGTGACGTTCTACCAACTGAACCACTTGGGAACGATACTCAGCCTGGAACTTTCTCACTATAACATGTTGGCAAGGCTACAAACGCAGCACTAAATGGAATATTTTCCGTGAGCCACCAATCCTGGGGCAAACACGAAATCAAAGAAATTCAGCATCGATAATGTAATAAATTCATATTTAATACTTTGGAAATTTTTCCATAGAAAATTTCACACGCCTTGCATTTATAATAATCAAATTTTTAATTGCTTAATAGGCGTATAGCCAACATAGTGAAAAAGTACCCAAGCCCAGACTCGAACCCGGGTCATCAGTATAGCGCAGTGACGTTCTACCAACTGAACCACTTGGGAACGATACTCAGCATGGAACTTTCTCACTATTCGGGTTCGAGTCTCGACTTGGGTACTTTTTCATTATGTTGGCTATACGACTATTAAGTAATTAAAAATTTGATTATTATAAATGCAAGGCGTGTGAAATTTTCTGTGGAAAAAATTCCGAAGTATTAAATATGAATTTATTCTTAAAGTGTTGCAGAATATTTTAAAACTATATTTTTTAGATTAATTAATGTTGATAAAATAACTTATCTATTTTAACCCTTAACAAATGTCACAGAAATTACTGCATAGCGCTACTGTCAGGGGTCTCCGAAACTACTTGATCAAAAATTGAATTAAAGGCTTAATTAACTCGTAGGATACTCTTTCTGTACTGAACGTTATATACATAATTTTTATAATTAAAATTCACCTATTCAGAAGTTTCTAGATATAGTACTAAGCCTCCAGATAAACAAAATGTTAGAAGTGTCTGTAGTTAAGAGGGGGGGGGGAATCACGTTAAAGGTTAAAAAATTGATTTTTCAAAAATCTTAGCATGGATACCTTGAAATGTTCCAAATACATTGCAAAAAGAATTTTACAAAAATTCAAATTCGAACAGAAGTTATAGTTAAAAACATCTTGTAAGAAAGCGTTTCCTGCCATGCTATAAAGTTATCTTTGAAGCCCATTTTCACAAAACTATTTTTTGGCATTGCACGAACTCTCATTTTAAAACTAATTATCATAGAACTTCGAAATTTTGTGTATAATTAATTTGCATGTATACTTTCATGCTGAGCCTAAATTTAGTCTGATTTTTGTCATATAAATTTTTGTACTGAAAAATTAAATCTAAAATGTTTGCTAAATTTAGTGAATATAAAAGCCATTAATTATGCTAATGAATTTGAATATACTTTTAAATTTAGGTTCAATGTAAAATATAGTAGTATAAGTAAAAGTTACTGAAATACTAAATATGTATCTGCAGTAGAATGTCTTAAATCTTGCGCGCAAAATGCATATTTTAGTATTTATATTTTTAAAAAGCCATTTTTGTCGTTAATTAATATTGCTAAATATATATAATTTGAATGTTTTTTTTTAACTACAAGAATGTGTGAAATTATAGAAACAAATTGTATTTCATTCATTTGTTTTAAAACTACAGTTTTTCGCACTGGTTTGTCTTTTACAGGCTGCTCAACGTGATGTCCCCCATTAAATAACCCTTAACTTTTGTTAACGATCTCGCAGACACCTGGTTTTTTTCCCCTCCATTTTCTACAGTTTAACTTGTTACTTTCAGTTTAAATACAGATACTAGTGAAATTCTGTTGCGTTTAGAGTCCTAGTACTATGCATAGAGACGTCCAAGTACGTGAATTTTAATTATACTGGTCCTGCAAAAATAGCTTAGTACAGAAGCAGTATCCTATCAGTTAATCGAGGCTTTTATTCGTAATTCGCATAAATGGTCTCAGAAGCTCACAGTACCCAAGCAACAAATATCTGTCACAGAGAGTTAAGGGTTAAATTTACCAGTTAAATTGTGAACATGGTACAAGGTAATTTTGAATTTGTATATTTCTTTCTGTACACGAAATTACAAAAAAAATACCTTCTAATAATTCATGGAAAGTTACATATCTATGACACAGTATATAACTTTGACAATTTGACTTTCAGAAATGATTTATATAGAAATCCAAGATAATTGCCTTTTAACATTATTGCATGATCTCGCTAAACTTAAATTCCCAACCTTTAATTTCTGATGACCTGTATTAAATTGAAAACCTACAAAAAGAGGGCACTGAAAACTACAATATGAAGTTAAGTATACCTGATGCATTTAATTTGTAAACTGGCATTAAATTCTTATAGTAAACTATTTCATAAATATATTAACCCTTAATTGCAGTTAGTGGTTTCACAGACAGCTGCTTCATTCAAGTTTAAATTTTTAACCCTTAACTGCTGTTATCGGTCTCACCGACCACTGCATTTTCCCCTTTTCAGAGTTTAACTTTTAATTTTCAGTTTAACTAGAGATACTAGTGAAAATTTGCTTCGTTTAGATCCCTAGTACTATCACTAGAAGCTTCTGAAGGGGGTGAATTTTGATTGGAAACATCCTTTACATAAAATTTAGTACAGAAACAATATCTAATGCGTTAATCGAGCCTTTTATTCATCTTTCGATCTATCGGTCTCAGAGACCGGTTTACAGTAGTTATGCAACACTTTTTGTCACAGTAGTTAAGGGTTAAATATCAGTAACTGTATAAAAAACGTTACCCAAGATGCAGCTGCATAAGGAATGAAAATAGGTCAGTGGATAGCAAATAGTAAATTCAGGGGGGGGGGGGGAGCACAAAAGAAAAATACACGGTGCAAGTGTCATTAAACTAGATTCCATCCTATATTTTATCGATTAGTTATCTATGACAACGAGAATATTTTTTTCACGATTTCTATTTTATCTCCCATCGCAAATTAATACGATAACCTTTCAGTATTTGTTATAAAACTTTTTCACGGAAAAATGGTACTTGCCGGAGAAATTTGAATGTCATATTTATATATAAGGAATATTAGCTCTGTACAGTATACATATTTTTTTTCTTCCATGGAGGAAATATTTTTATTTGTTTGCCGATTAGTGCAAAGTGTTTTTTAAAGGTAGCTTCACAGCTGTTATGCAACAACTTCTGCCACAGCATTTAAGGGGGAAAATGACATTATGAAAAACAAATTTGTGACAAATAAAACTTTTGTTCCCATGTACAGGCCCCATTGTGCGGTAATCTGACCCTGAAGGGAATTAAGGAAACCAAATATATTTATCTAAATACAGTGTTTCACAAAAAGTCCTAGTACTTCTTTAAAAATACTCAAATTTCACAATGGTGAACAGAAATAAAATTAGTTAAACGGAATTAACCCTACAGTACATAATGTAGCCAATTGGCAACACTTTCTATTTAACTTTAAATAAATAAATCAAGTTCTTTGCAATCACTATATTTATATAGGAATATTAATCCTGTAAAAATAACAAATATGCTACTAAATAAATTTAAAAATCTATTTTAAAATTTCTGGTGTCGAATTCTTAATATAAGTATAAAAAAACTCAATTCTAAAAGAAAAATTCATACACTGTAGAGTTAATTAGCAACCTTAGTTACATTATACAATAAAATACGAATAGAAATTTTCTTTGGATATAATGAAAAAACGTTAGAAAATTATTTTAGCTCAACAATACTTCCACAAAATGTCATGGAGCATATGTGTATAAATTTTAAAATTTTTCACTCATTTTCATTTTTTACCGAACAAAAGTTGTAGTCCTGCAGTCTCTACAGCAAAGTTAAATGTACCTGTTGTCATCTTAGTAGAAAAGAATTAATCTGAATTTTTAAAAATGGCGCGAAAAGAACTTGCAGTTGAAGAAATAAAATGAATCGTTAATCTCCATGAAAAAAAATATAAATCTTATAGCGAGATTTCTGAAATAATGTCTCAAAGCCGTTTCACCCTCCAAAAAGGTACAGAAAAGAAAAGAGGATTGAAAATAAAGCTCGAAACTGCCGCCACAAAAACTTAACAGTGAGAGGTGTTAGAATAATAAAGCGGCACATTTCTCAAAATCCCTCAATTGGTGCTAGAAAAATAACAGAAGCGATGCAAAAATATGGCAATAAAACTATACATAAAGAAACTATCAGAAAATCCGTTTTGATGATGCTGGGTTTAGATCAAGAACTGGAGGGGGGGGGGGGGGGGAATCGTGTATCTCCGATCAACAGAAAGAAAGAATAGAGAAAAAAAACATTTTCCATATTTTTTCATAATATTTTCAGGATATATTGGTATATAATAATAGACTAAAATTAACCTAATTTCACATTTTTCCCCCCTTAAAAAAAAACTTTAATGTAAACTTAAATAAAAATTACATAAGCAAGATACAGGCTTTATTTGTAATACATAAAAATGGTATACATAAACACTTTTTTAATTCAGTGTCCGCACAAGACTTAAATATATATACCAAAAATTTTGTTTTACATGCAGAGATTATATTTTGTAATCATGCGCGCTACCTGCGATTCAAATGTTTTGTTTAAAAAGTTTTAAACCCTTATAAGAACGAATTTTCCCCATTATGATCAGAGGAATGTATGAAATGAAAAAAATCCTTGACAGCTCGGCCTATAGGCACAGCTAGATTTCGAAGATGCAGACCGTGGGGGGGGGGGCTATTTGTTGGGAATTGCGGAAGAAATTACCTTTTTGCCATGATGCGATAGTTGGAAACGCCCACTTCGAAACCTAACTTGCTTGCAGGCGGCGCCAGCAGTGGTTTTTTTTTTGGGGGGGGGGGGGCTATAAGTGTTGGTCCTATAAAAAACTTGTCAATATAAAAGTTTTAGATAATATTAAGAGGATTTATAATAAATTTACGCGGATTTGATATCTTGTGAATTGACCGAGTTATGATTTTTTTTCTTCTAAACCCCCCCCCCCTCTTGGTCCCATTTTTAATGATATCAAAAATCTGTCCTACATAAGTTTTCGGCCCTTTTTCTAGAAGTAATAATAACTTTAAATGGATTCGATACGTATCATAAAAAAGAAGCTATGGGGGTTTTCTGTTTTCACTAGAAGCCCCCATTCCCCCCTCCCCCTTGGTTTGATTGTGCCCATTAACGAACTTGACCGAGATTTTATGCCCCTTGATTTTATGTATCAGTTTGGAAGAGATTTGTGAAGAATAATGGGAGTTATCGTGTCCATAAAAAAGTGACATAGGTAGATAGATAGATGTATAACCTTTTGAACTAGGGGTGGTTTGGGGTTCTGGGAGTCATGATCTGCGTAGATCTGCAAAAAAATTTCAAAATTTCCAACTTAGGGGAGAATGTAATAGGTAGTATTTCTTATGAAATCTACCTAAAAAAGAGATATCTGCAGGGTGATTATAATTAAAGTCACACTTTCAAAATGCCGTTAAAAAGAAACCACTGGTAAGAATGACTTCACATTTGAACTGAATATATTAGAAGAAGGGGAGAACGGTATGGTATAAGAAAGAAAAATTTCCAAAGTACATCAATAGAACTTCTTCCAGTATATTCAATTCAAATTTGAAGACATTTTGGCCAGTGGTTACTTTTATACAGCATTTTGAAAGTGGGACTTAAATTATAATTACCCTGCATTATCACTTTTAAAAACTGTTTTTGTAATGGATACTTTTTAAAATATAAAAATTTTCATTTTTTTTTCCACTTTTCAACATTTTATAAGTCATAAGACCCCTTAAGAAAATTTAACCTTAAAAGTGTAGCAATCCCTCTTCCTCCCAACTGTAATAAGAATGGTAGAGAGCTATATATTTAAATGTCTATTCGATAAGAAAAGATGTCTATCGAATTCGTCCTAGTGTCTTTTCTTATCGCTTTCACATAAAAGTAAGAAATACTGCTCAATTCAAATTACTTTGGGGTAATCACATATATCACTAGTAACAGTTGACCGATCTGGGTTGTGGTGACATTGGTAAGAGTTTAAAATATTTTAAAAAGTTAATTCTCTGAACGTAAATGTTTATAGACAATCTTAAACAAAATTATATTATATCAGGTTTTGTCCGCAACATTTGAATTGAACAGTGAAGGCGGATTTTATTGTCTTTTCGGAACAGATGCTTTACACTCAAGCAGAGTTGTTTGGCGATTTTTTGGTTGGCGCGATTTTCAAGCCCGCGCCAAACCAATAACTAAATACAATTGCTAAGTTGCCATCAAAGAAAAAAATTCCCTAAATTTGGTGATTTTTTTCATTTTTATAAACGATTTAAAAAACTGTGCGTGAGTATGACATCATAGCCGTCTTTTCTTTTCAAATAAACATTTAAATAGCTCCCAATACGACCGTGTTATTCTTATTATAATTGGGAGAGGGAGGGATCACTACACTATCAAGGGTTAAATTTTCTGAGCACAAATAATTCATGACGCAGATTTCAAAACATTTTTCTTGACAACAATCACTATTTTAACATCTTGGGCAGAAAATATCCCCCCCCCCCCCTACAGACTGCAATAAATAAATACACAATAACATGAAATTATACTTCATTTTAAACGTTTTCCTTACATCAGTACGCAAGATTATTTTGTACTGGTGCGGTCATCAATGATGTTGAAATTTGTGCGATTCCTTACGACATGTTAGATACGTTTAAATATTCTATTGGTTTTAAAAATGTGTACCAAGTGAGAACTTAGATTGTTTTCCACTAATTTAAATCTTCATAAAGCGTAAAATTGTTAGTTTAAAATTTTATTTTAATTAAAATTAAATAATGCTTATGCCTTTTATCTTATTAGTGTGTTTCATGCTTCCAATTCAACCTTTAGTGTTATTGTATAAATTGAAAACAACTTTGAAATTGCTAACTTTGAATACGGAATATATTACGGTGGAATTTCACTATTAAAGATTCTACTTAACAGATGTTAATTAGTGTGTAAAAATACGATAACGTTTACTTTCATTACATACTTTTTATTTAAGCTTCTAATTAAAAAAATTATAAATTACCTTATTAAATTCAAGCTAATCTTCAACGACACACCCATCAAGAGCAGTACCACAAAAATCAGCAAATTAAAGCTACCAACAATCAGTTTAAATTTATTCTTTTTAATATACATACACCGCTTCAGTATTTGCGAAACACTGCGAAAACCAACCTACTAAAAACTACATACAAAATTACGTGCAACAGCCAAGACTTCGCAAGCCCTTTAAAATAGCTAAAGTTCGCAATGAGAAACTGACAAACATTGCATTAAAATACCTAGAACTCCGTAGATACAAGAATACCGATATGACCGCGACCTACGTTATACACGGCCGGTGCATGACGTTTAAAACGTCACATGAAGTGAATCATTTTTACACGGCGATTGGTCCAAAGCGGCGCTCCCACCGTTTGCACCAATCGCTGTGTAAAAATGATCCACTCCATGTCACGTTTTAAACGTCATGCTCCGGTCGTGTATAACGTAGGTCGCGGTCAGATCGGTATTCTTGTATGTATGTAGTTATGTAACTAAGATCAAGGCAGCACTAGATACCGGAATTGCTCATTCTTTCTCATAACATCACAAATAGTAGCTGGCCGCGACAACCGATTGGTACAAAGCAACGCACCCATCATTTTGTGCCAATCGCTGTATGTCTTTCGTCGCGGCCAGCCACCTTTTGTGACGTCATGATAATGAATGAGCAAGCTCGGTATCTGGTGTAGTCCTGACTTCGGCCGCATCAGTTCGCGACCTAAGTTATACACGGCCGGTGCATGACGTTTAAAACGTCACATGGAGTGGAACCTTTTTTACACGGCGATTGGTGGAAATCGGCGCGCCCCCCGTTTTGCACTAATCACCTTGTAAAAATGATCCACTCCATGTGACGTTTTAAACGTTATGCACCGGCCGTGTATAACGTAGGTCGCGATCAGTTCCAATCAGGTTAATCGTGAATTCCATTTGAGCGTCTAACTGAGGTTTTCCTGGTTGGGGAAGATGGTGGATACGAACATAAGAGCATTGGTTCAGGCAAATGCCACCAAGTTCTGAAATGTGGATTTGCCATAGTTTGGGAAAGTAATCCATGTAGTATTCAAGCACTCTCATGTAGAAGCACTCTACAAAAAGCGTATGATATAGCAAGAACAATGACTAGGGTTTCTCTATATGAAACTGGCGACATCCACCCAGGGCGCATAATAAAGCTGTGCATAGACAAATGTTTTTATCCAAACTACGGCAAACCTACATTCCAGAACGGGCAATATTAACATGGAGAGTTAGATTATATGATCGCGTCAAGTTGACAAGCATTAGCTTGGCAATAATGGCAAGCTCGCCAAATTGCTTGGTGATTCCCTTTTGTCCAGAATGGTCTCATCGAATTAAATTTTATATTCCGTACGTCACCAAGTCAACACTAGATACCGGGCTTGCTCATTCATTCTCATGAAGTCAAAAATAGTGGCTGGGCGCGACCAGCGATTGGTACAAAGCGACGCACCAAACGTTTTGTGCCAATCATGGTATGTCTTTCGTCGCAGCCAGCCTCCATTTGTGACGTCATGATAATGAATGAGCAAACCCGGTATCTAGTGTAGCTCTGATGTCACCATTCTCATATCGAGGCTAGCGAAAAAGAAAGGCTACCGCGGTGCTTTACGCGTATCTTTTTTTACAGACCGCGGGAATCACGTGAGGCTCGAATCCACCAATGCAGGTGTACGAAAAGAGCATCACGTCACTCTAGCGGTCTGTAAAAAAAGATAAGTGGAACGCACCGCGGTAGCCTGTCTTTTTCGTTAGCCTCGTCTCATATCAACTCACTCTAGCAATGACGATATGGAAGCCCCTCTAGGCATTTTAAAACCAAAACTAAAATCCAATATCAATTAATATTTAGAATTAGTAGTACTCAAATGTAGAGGCACCCTGCCAAAAGCGTATGATAGAGCTGGAACAATGACTAGGATGCCTGTATGCCGGCGACATACACCACGGCTACACTAGATACCGGCAAGGCAACACTAGATACCGGGCTTGCTCATTCACTCTCAAAACGTCACAAATGGTGGCTGACCGCGACCAGCGATTGGTCCAAAGCAACGCGCCCATCATTTTGTGCCAATCGCTGTATGTCTTTCCTCCTAGTCAGCCACCTTTTGTGACGTCATCATAATGAATGAGCAAGCCCGGTATGTAGTGTAGCCCTGATACCGGGCTTGTTCATTCATTATCATGACGTCACAAATGATGGCTGGCCGCGACAAAAGACATACAGCGATTGGCACAAAACGATGGGCACGTCTCTTTGGGCCGATGTCATACACTCACTTTTTTTTTAAATCGGCTATAAAAAGGAAAAATGTCGCCAAATTTAGGGGATTTTTTCCTTTAATAGCAACTTAGCCATTGTACTAAGTTATTCGTTTAGCGCGGGCTTGAAAATCGCGCCAACCAAAAAGTCGCCAAACTTATGTTTATATGTTTGCGTGAGTGTAAAGCATCTGTTCCTCGCTTTGTACCAATCGCTTGTCGCGGCCAGCCACTATTTTTGACGTCATGAGAATGAATGAGCAATCTATTTATCTAGTGTTGCCTTGCATACACCCAGTTCGCAAACTGAGGCTAAATAGAGAGACGTTTTTATCCAAACTACGGCAAACCTACATTCCAGGACTGGCAATATTAAAATGGAGAGTTCAATTATACGATGGAGTCAAGTTAACTAACATTAGCTTGGCAATAATGGCAGACTCGCCAAGATGCTTGATGATTCCATTTTATCCAGAATTGTCTCAACCAATTGAATTTTATATTCCGTATGTCACCATCCTCATATCGTGTCACCCTAGCAATGACGATGTGGAATCCCCTATAGGCATTTTAAAACCAAAACCAAAATCCAATAGCAATTAATATTTCGAATTAGTATTACTCAAATGTAGAGGCACCCTGCCAAAAGCGTATGATAGAGCTGGAACAATGACTAGAATGCCTGTATGCTGGCAACATACACCCAGGAGCGCAAACTAAGGCAGACAGACAGACGTTTTTATCCAAAATACGGTAAACCTACATCCAAGAACTTTCAATATTAACATGGAGAGTTCAATTGTAAGATGGGGTCAAGTTAAAAAGCATTAGCTCTGCAATAATGGCAAGCACAACAAGATTCTTGGTGATTACATTTTGCCCAGAGTAATCTCATCCAATTAAATTTAATATCCCGTATGTCACCATTCTTATATCAGGTCACCCTAGCAATGGTGGAATTACTTATAGGCACTTTAAAACCAAACCCAAAATCCAATAGAAATTAATATTCAGAATTAGTACTACTCAAATATATAAGCACCCTACCAAAAGCGTACACTGTTAAAAATATTAAGTTTTTGCTGCATAGTCACTCCACCGCTTTTATAGAATATTTCTATTTTGACCAATGAAAATGCTCCATAATATAGTAAAGTAACCGTTTTCTGTAAAAGCGGTGGAGTGTGTCTGCAGCAAAAGCTGGAGATTTTTAACAGTGTATGATAGAGCTGGAACCGTGACATACTTTATACACGGCCGATGCATGACGTTTAAAACTTCACATGGAGTGGATCATTTTTGCACAGCGATTGGTGCAAAACAATGGGTGCAAAACATTGCACTAATCGCGGTGTAAAAAGATCCACTCCATGTGACGTTTTAAACGTCATGCACTGGCCGTGTATAACGTAGGTCGCGGCTGGAACAATGACTAGGTTGCCTCTATACTGCTGACATACACCCAGGGAGCAAACTAATGCTGTGCATAGACAAACGCTTTTATCCAAACTATGCTAACCTACGTTTCAGAACTGGCATTATTAACATGGAGATTTCGATTATACGATGGAAACAAGCATTAGCTTGGCAATAGTGGCAGTCTCAACAAGATGCTTGATAATTCCATTTTGTCCAGAATAGTCTCAACCAATTAAATTTTATACTCCGTATGCCACCATTCTCATATCAGCTCACCCTAGCTATGACGATGTGGAAGCCCCTATAGGCATTTTAAAACCATAACCAAAATTCAATAGACTTGGATATTTATAATTAGTATGTAAAATTTGATACTGTATAAAAAGCTTTTATCTATAGTTATTCGTAAATTATACGATATAAAATATATACAAATAAAGTGAAAAACATCTTAATTAAGGGGGGAAGCAACAGTTTCTAAATTATGTGTAAAATAACAGACATTGATGTGCCTTCTTTTCGAGAGCTACTGAATCGATTTTGATACTGTTCAATAAATAGTTTTGGCTGGTTAAGCTATAAATAATTCGCTCGGCAAAAAGTGAAACATGTGCTTTCACTTATTGTTTGTTAATTTAAAGTAATTTAGATTACTGGTGAATGTGAAATTATATAACTTTTGCCTTTTTATTTTTGTTATTAGAAGATCCATTTATTGTATATCTACTGCCCAAAGCATTAAAAAAAGAGCTTACAAATCTCTTCAGTAGTTCTCATGAAAACGGTGTATCAATGTCGCCTGTTTTGCAGTTATTTAAAATCAGATGATGGAGTAAGTGACCCTCTATATCGAACAAAGATTAGATATTTCCTTCAAAATTAATTGATTGATTTTCTGTTCATTCTTAATTATAAATCCTCCCTACTGCTGTCAGACTACATGGTTCCTAATTTTGAGTACCACTACTTTCGAATAGTAATCTGCTCCTTATTCAATTGCAGAATTTCTATGATTAAATAAGACGAAGAGTATTATTCGGATCGAGTGGGGCGCGCCGCTTTGCACCAATCGTCGTGCAAAAATGATCCACTGTATGTGACGTTTTAAACTTCATGCACCGGCCCTGTATAACGTAGGTCGCGGGTAGAGTCGTGACTTACTTTGTACACGGCCGGTTCATGACATATAACACGTCACACGGAGTGGATCGAGGCTAATGAAAAAGAAAGGCTACCGCGGTGCTTTAACGCGCATCTTTTTTTACAGACCGCGAGAGTCACGTGATGGTCGAATGCACCAATGCAGGTGTACGAAAAGAGCATCACGTCACTCTAGCGGTCTGTAAAAAAAGATAAGTGGAAGGCACCGCGGTAGCCTGTCTTTTTCGTTAGCTTTTTCAACCGTGTATAACGTAGGTCGCGGTACAGCATCTTGTTTGGACGAAATAGACCTACTAGCGTTAGAGTGTCGCTATATGAGAGTGTCGACATTCACATAGGGAGAATAGACAAGCTGTGCTCAGACAGACATTTTTTTCTAGCCTATAGTAAATGTACATTACAGAATTTAGTACAACTCGCCTGGACGAGTTCGATTAGACGAATGAGATAACAAACATCAGCTAGGCGATAATGACTGGCTTCTCAGGCATCTTCTAGATGCGTTTTTGTCCAAAATCGTCACGTCGCTAATCTCCTACAAATGCACTCAACAACACAACTCGTCAACAGGTACGGTAGAGAAAAAAAACTAATGGGAAGACAATCCGCCTCCTCTGCTTATTTAAGAAATAAATTATGAAGGCCTCCGGGGTCGAGTAGTTAAGACACCATTCCGCTAATCACTTGAGAGCATAGGAGTCAGGTCGGCTCGTTCAACTCCCGTCAGCTCCATTGCACACACACTTTGTGATTTTTTTCTGGTTGTAATTCTCTAGTGTTGTAAAATTCCTTGTGGCTATTTCGTCCGTGTATATTGACAATGACTTATAAGTGGGCACTTGATGTCAAGCACATAACTCAGAAGTATGTTCTCAATAAAACAAATAAATGATGGTTACATAATGATGCACAGCTTACATAGCATACATAACATAACAAGTGCGTCAGCTAATAGAGAGATTTCGGAACAGATGTGTTACACTCACGCTAAAATGTAAACAAAAGATTGGCGACTGTTTGGTTGGCGCAATTTCCAAGACTGCGCCAAACGAATAACTTAATACAATGGCTAGGTTGCCATTAAAGGAAAAAATCCCCTAAATTTGGCGACTTTTTTCTTTTTTTAACCGATTAATTTTTTTTTTTTTTTAGCGTGAGTGTAAAGCATCTAAGCCGAGATTTCATGCAGACTAGTACTACTATGTTAGCACTAAAAACTACATCTGTACAGTGCATTGATGTTTAAAACAAGGTCATGGTACACAAGCATAGAAATACAGTTATTTTTTAAACATTGAATACAAAATATCGCTATTACAGCGCCTGGAATAAATAGTGTGGAAAACGGCTACAAAATAGTACTAAAAAGTTGAATCCGATAAATGTACAACAGTGCTGGACGATAACAGGTCGATCGCAACGACATCTCCTAGCTCTTTTCAATGCAACTTTTCAAATATGTTGAATTTTATGAGAATACTAGGGGGCTCAGCCCCCTACTCGCTAACCCTCGCCAACCCCCGTGAATTGCGAAGCAATTCACATTGAGACCGCTACGCGGTCACAGCTCGCTTCGCTCGCTCGCCCCTTTTTTTCAGCAATTATAGCCGTAATAAGTTCTACCATAAAACATTTGAACATATGAAATTGACAATTTATTTTAATGTAAAAAAGTAATTCTCCGTTGAAAACACAACTGAAAATGCATTTATTTGGCGCTACCAATGAGCATATAAATCATTTAAATACTATGAAAAAAGGATTTTTTTACAGCATGACTTAAATTCATTAGAAAAAAAAACTACGCGATAGGAAGATAGTTTGTTTGTCATTCTTTAAATTTCTTTCGACATTTTATTGTTCTAACGGATTATAGATTTTTACAAAATGAATTATTTTTTACTTCATCAATACACCAACAGATGGCGGCAGGTGATATCTAGACAGTTGATTTTTTTTTCTCCGTCTTTTGAGTGATTGAAATTCGTAAATGAATTCTAAATCAGAGTTGAGAATTCATTTGAAATTAACGATATTGCTCATAATTAAAATGAGGAATCATCTCAGACGCTTTGGATTACGTACATGTTATTTTATTTTTAATAATTGCTAGTTTGAGTTTCATTCTATGGTTTCACTGCTTTCACACTGACCGCTATATTGGACGGAGGCGGAGCTGATCTAACACAATCTAGTCTGTTCATTGGTCTGAGCTCTGGAAACTACAGTTGTTGCCAAACCATACATTACAAATTCAGCCCTATTTTCGCGCCACGTAAGACAAATATATATATAGATTGAAACTATTATAAAAATTGCGTTTTTTTTTTGGAATGTCCTATGTTTCAAGGTGAAAAAATTGTAAAGGATCTATTAATGGACTCAAGTTATTCCTAAACGACTTACAGAATATATTTTGTATGTTAACATTTTCATGGGAGACACTGAATATGAAAAAATATAAAGAAAAAATATCAGAATGCAGCCATAATAACATTTTGAATATATTACTTTATAAATTAAATTTCAGTTTTTCCAATTTGAAAAAATTGAAAAATCCCCCTTCGGAAAAAAACAGTTTTTTCCCCAAAGTTTACGGGTTTTTTTCCATCTATATTCGTGAGTTATTAATGTAGTGAGAAAAATGATTATTCTTTAACAAAAAAATTTCTGCCAAAACGTTAATACCTTTTCCAAAAATGCACTCTTCTCAAAATGATTTTTTTTGTTTTGTTTTGTGGGTATTGTGGCAAAGTTAGTAATTAAGCTATGTGGAGTTAAGTTATATGAAACACGAAATCGGTTTAACCTTCGTTTTAAAATTTTAGCTAATGTTACACGAAAACAGCAAGTTAAATTGCAAAGAAACGTTTACAAAAGATTCGTTAATACTGAATTTGAATAAGAAATTCGCCAAATTATTGAGCAATAGCCAAATTGGCTTCATTTATGAAGACTTATTTTGATCGCCAAATTTGGCGATATTTCGCCAAATGTCGCCAATTTTGCCAATTTTGTCGCCAATGTCGCCAATTTTGGTGCTAACGGATATGAATATATAGTTTTATGCGTATGATTGGGAAAATTATTACAACAATGAAAGAAAATAATTTGCGAGTAATCGCGTTAATGTGCTGTTTTGTTTCAAAATGTCAGCCACCCTAGAATTTCAAACTGCTCTATCTCATCCATTTTTTAAGATAGAGGTAAACCAAAAAATGCTCTGGAATCCTTGTATCAAGGCCTAAAACGTAATTGAAAAATAAATTTTAATTTTTAATTTTTTTGTATATTTATTTTAGTTTTAAATTTTTAAATGGCCGCCATCTTGAAACAGAATGGTGGACCAAGCTGGCCCACGAACTCGGTCGAGACATTGGTTAGCTTAATACACACAATTAGTTTCATCAAAATTGATTTATAAATACGAGCGTTATCGTATGACATAGGTCAGATATATATATATATATATATATATATATATATATATATATATATATGTATATATAAATCAACATTTGCACGGAGGGTGGTTTTGGGGTCTGGGGATCGGTGAAAATATATCGAAATTTTCCGGAACTGCTTTCCTCCGAACGGCTGCAATAGGTAGCTTTATACTTTTTTGTATTGAAAGCTGCCTAATATGCGATATCATTTACCCTAAACCAAAAAACTATGTTCCTATTTACTCCGAAAATTCTATTTCTGGGATAATTAGAATCATGCAGATTATTAACATTATGCTCCGTCTGTTGCAAAACGTAATCATTTCCTCTTAAAAACAACCGTTTACTAAATTAAATTTAAATCCATAGCTAAATTTCACATTTTGTTATAGGAGAGGTAGGAGTAATTAGGATCACTTTCTGACAACTTGAAATTTGACAATTAATTGTTAGAGAATGAAGTGGACTACACTGTAAAAAATGACCAATGTTTCTTATTTTATGAAAATATGCTATAACCACGAACGAAAATATAATATAATCTTCTGAGTTATCCGAAATTTCAAGTAGCATGTTACATTGTCTTTTGAATCCCCAGAAACGAATACATTTTCAAAATTTAAAGAATAATTTATAAAAACAAATTATTTTTAGCTGCCCGAATTTTTCAGAAACGTTTCCGAAGGGATTTTATAGTGTATTAATTAGTGTCCTCAGCCCGGAATACCTGTTTTTCGAATGCTATCAATTCTGAAGTAACCATTTTCATGCTCAAAAAAAAAATGTTTAACAGACAAACATGCAAAATTAACAGCGTTAACAATAACATTAAAATACATAAAGTTCTTTACTCTTTCATGTATAAATTAACTTATGCGGCTGAAAACGTGTACTTGAGAATGGATAACATTCGAAAAACAGGTATTCCAGCCTGAGGACACTAATTAATACACTTTAAAAACCCTTCGGAAACGTTTCTGAAAAATTCGGGCAGCTAAAAATAATTTGTTTTTATAAATTATTCTTTAAATTTTGAAAATGTATTCGTTTCTGGGGATTTAAAAGACAATGTAACATGCTATTTGAAATTTCGGATAACTCAGAAGATTATATTATATTTTCGTTCGTGGTTATAGCATATTTTCATAAAATAAGAAACAATGGTCATTTTTTACAGTGTACATACTAATGTTATGTATAATTTTACTCAGTAGGTAGTTCTCTTGAAATGTGTAAAGAATTATTTTCCATGTACCATGTTACCTAGTACAAGTGTTTTTTTCAAAAAATACCTCTTTGATCCCAATTATCCCCATGAAATGGGGTAATTGGGATCAGTGATATCATTTCAATATTCCTATAATTTTTTTTTTTACGCAGGACACCTTAACTAAAACATTCTCACTTTGACGGACAACGTTTTTTTTCTAGTTTTTTTCGGTTCCGGGAAAATAGCGATTACTTCTACAGGATCACACATTTTCACTCCAAAAACTTACACACGTAGAATATTAGTCCGATTTGATATTAGCATAGTCATTTTTTTATCTGTTACAGATTGCCTCTGAAGTACACCTGATCCCAATTATTCCTACCTCCCCCCTAAGTTTGTTTCAATAGACGGCGCTCTCCAAATCCTTAAAAAAAAAAAAAAAATATTAAAAGAGAAATGTCCAGTGGAATGACAATTTTTGTTTTCTCTGCGCCTATCTGGCAATGGGGAAAAAAGAAAAAAGTCAAGGGTGGTTTTCAATTTTTTTTTTTTTGGTGGGGGGGGGGACTACTTGGTTTTAACAAAAATTCAATATAGTGACAGTGAATACAACTTGAAGAAAAACAAGAGCGAAAAATCACGCGTGAAGCATAGATTATGAAACACTTTCCAACACTTCAAGAATGCCTTAACAAAACTTGTTGAAACATGATGGCTATGTAAATAATTTCCAAAACGCATAACACATTCAAAACCCAATTTCAGGAACTACCATCTATACTCAGAAATATGCTCAAATTCTTTTGTGAAGCCCTGTACATAATTTACAGATTTGTATATATACTACATAGTATGATAAAATTTAGTTCAGTTAGGAAACTCAAATCACAGTTATAAATTCCCCTTCAGCAATCTCCGTCAATAAATGGAAAACTCGAGACCTTTTCTTCTGCCCTGTATATCATCTATAGAATTTATACACACCAAGTAATAGGCAAAAAATTAGTTTAATTTAAACACGCATATCACAACTTAAAACGCACTTCCAGCAATTATTGTTTTTAGACAGTACTGTAACCGAATTCTTTTGTGCGCCCCTGTAAAAAAAATGATGAATTATATATTCTATAATAATCCTCTTGTAGTGCACTTCAGTGTCATATATCAATTTTAATATGTTTAAAATAGTGTTACATCATTAAAATACACCGCGGTCGATTTTAACGCATATACCGTAATGCAACAGATTTCTTTTGAGTTTGCCTGTAAAACTATAAAAGGATAAATAGTTCATTTTTAGTACCAAACATGCCGTAATAAACCTCATTAACATTTATCAATCGCATGACAATCAGAGTATATTTACGCGAGTAAGAGCACAGACACACAGACAGAAAAATCGAATTCATAAACAGTTTTTGACTATGTTGGAAAGTTTTAATAAAGGAGGAAGTTAGTTATTGGAGTTCGGAAAAAAACTTCTTTGAATCTGAATTGAGAGAAGGGATCACCAACTGCACACTCGCAAGTGCACCAGCACTCACGACGACGTTGAAAACTAGTCGTTGGGCGCCACCATAATACTTACCCATCATGTATATGTATAATGTAAAATATTAAAATAAAAATGTGTAAACTACTTATAAAATGCATTGCAATTCAAATAAAATCGTGGCTTGATGACGTCATAAACTTTAAGGGCTCGATTACTGAATTGCTTGAAAGAAACATCCTTATAACTCCAAAATTGATAATCCTATTAACTAGCGGTTTATTGCATCTGATTAAGCGTCAAATTTCCAATTAAAATATATATTTGAAGTGAAATTTGGATGAAATACAGGGTCATAAAAAATCGAAGAGTGTGGAAAATAGGATTACAAATATCTCGGCAACTCATTATCCGATCGACTTCATGTTTTATGCAAAATTTATGTTTTTTTATTGTTTTCTATATTTACTCCTTAAAATAAACAATTTTGAAAATTTTTATATACCTTTCATCAGAACGACCATTTCGAGAGTCCGAAAAAAATGTTCCGGTTAATCGAGGTTATTGAAATGAAATAGGCTTCTTCCCATTATTACATACTAAGTACATACCAAATTGCAAGTCTCTATCTCAATTTGTTCGGGAGATAGAGCGTTTACAGACACACACACAGACACACAGACGGACGACAAATTTTTTTTTCTAAAAATATGTTTTTCGGAATCTCCAGTGTCTGAAACGTGTAAATCCGTCAAAAATTTTGTTTCGATTTTCAAAACGATTACAAGACTTACCCTATACTACGTATGATGGGTAAGTAATAGTTTAATTATCTCAGAAATAGCAGTTGTCAAAAACTATTATTTCTAAATGCAGGATTTATTTCAAAATGTGGCGTGTCTTTCTGCTCATTTTCATATGTTTAATTTCTTTTTTTCTATGTATATCTCATAATTTCTTTTGTGATAAATTGGCCGCCACACTGATTGCAGTATGGTAAATACAATATATATTTCAAATTATTTTTATACTTTCGTTTATCATAAGTATTTTTCGTAAGTATACATTTATGCCCCTTTAGTATCAAAGTATGCTGGATTGTGCATATTTATGAAAATGTGTACTCCAAACACAAGAAAATACATCCATTCGATGTTTTCACGTAGCTACGTAAAAATTTCAAATGCATCCGCCACAATAACAAGTTGGAAATTGCACGTCAAACGTGACAAATGAGGTGCGTTCGTACAGTTATTATTTCAGTGAAATGAATTATATCGTCTGTTATTCAGATAAGATTAATTTCCATAATAAAATAAGCACATTTTTGGTTGGCAACATTTTATCATTTGTTGACATTGACTGAAAATTCAAATGGGAAACTTAAGCCTAGCTTTAAAAATTTCAGAAATTAAAATCCATGTTAAGACTTTTTTTTTCATTTAGTATCTATTTCTCCGGAAACATCTATCCTAAAAACTGTCGTTAGATTATAGGATTGCTTAATTAAACAATTTTAGTATGCAAATTAGATTTTTAAATTCAGTAATCTATACTAATATTATAAAGGAGTAAAGATTGTTTTTTTGTTTGTAAAACATCTATTTCTCACTGAAACAAATTTTGAAATGAAATTATTGTTATTATTTTATTATTATTATTATTAGTAGTAGTAATAGTACCAGTATATCTATGATCTAATGTTTTATTTATTATGATTTGGAAAAAAAAAATTATAAATTGATAATTATGTATATCTACCCTATATATATAAAATCCTAATGAAACTAATTTGTGAAACGGTTTTATGAAACGAATTTATGAATCTACCCTATATATATAAAATCCTAATGAAACGAATTTGTGAAACGATTTTATGAAACGAATTTATGAATCTACCCTATATATATAAAATCCTAATGAAACGAATTTGTGAAACGATTTTATGAAACGAATTTATGAAACGATTTTATGAAACGACTGATTAAACGACTGATTATGTTTCAGGGCTATTTTTAATAAAATATTAAAAGCTTGATGGTGAAATTTATACCAATTGTCCATAAAAATCCGCGGATGTCAAAACTGGTAATAGAATTTTGAAATTGGAATTAGTTTTCGAGATATTAATTTTTTTCTAATTTTAATGACATTTCTGTAATGATGGCAACTAATTACTCAGTTTTTTTAGCGACAAAAAAGGGAAAAAAATTGAAAAGGATCCCGATAGGGATTATTGATTTCTTTTTATTCGTCATTTTCAAATTGAAATTGAATTTATCTTTTATTTCAATCGATAATGAACACAAGATTGTGATTAAATTATGTTTTTCATGAAAATGTGAAAAAAAAAATCACATTTCTATCGTCAAGATTCAATCGTCTGTCAGCATTTAATTTAATTTATAAACTGAAAATATTTTGAATAAATTCATCCAAATGACGTCATTTATGTAAACGCAAAAGAAAGGGGGGAATTAATAGTAATTATTATTTATTGCAATCATTTTGTTATTTTTTTGTAAAATTTAATTAAACGAATTTATAAAATCACTAATTCGGATATTTGAAACGAATATATAAAATAATAATTGCCCAACTGAACGGAAGGAGAATAAAATATCCTGCTTGGTTTTCTTTCCAATTTTAATGAGAATATGACATCAATTATGGTAAAATGACATTTACTCCCTTATCTCTTTTATTGGCAGCAAGGAAAAAAATGCTCTCTATATACTAAAAAAATGCTATTAAAGTTTAAACAAATTAATATTTCAGTAGCATTACTTTTTTAATAATGAATTATATGTTTACACATAAATAACAAAGAGAAGAAAAAACTACAAATAATTAATTAAATTACCATACTCGAAACACACTTAAGGTGTAAATTACGTTATATATTGAAATTATTTTCGTTTCTTTTCCAATTTAGGGGCCTTCGCGAGATACAGTAAGTGACCTTCGCGATGAATTGAAATCCGGCAACATGTTTTATAACAATTTTTTCGCTTTTTGATATACACAAGCAATTATTTCGATATTTATACAATTTATTTAATATAAAGAAGTCATTTATCTATTTTTATGTACAAAAAGAGGTAAATTGAAAGACAATTATAAATAAATTGTATATATACATATAAATACATGTATAAACAAGCATAAAATTTCGGTGCTTTTCCAGTATATGGGACCTTGACGAAACAGAGAAAATTGCCTTGGCGGAAAAGGAAATTTGGCAACATACTTTCTGTCAACCTATTCACTTTGTCATTTCGTATACAGAAGCATTTTTTCAATATTTATACAATTTGTTTAGCGTCAAAATGTCATTTATCCTATTTTATATATAATCAGAAGTAATTTGTATAGAAAAAACAATAATAATATACGTATAATTAAAATACGCATATAAACAAAAAAAATCGTCGAATTTATTTCCATGGCTGTTTATGTCATTTGGCACCAAATCTCACTTCCTGATGCCCGAATTGCGCCAAGCTTCTTAAAAAAGCGTCAAGACCCCTATAATAGAAAAGCACCAAAAGTTCATTGGGTTTGTTTTCATAATTTTTGCAACAAATCTATGTATATTAACGAATCTATCCCTTTTTGAAGCTCGAATTAAGCCAAAGCTAAAAGCAAAGGATCCTATACTGGAAAAATACCCTATTTTCTTATGGACAGTATTCAAGTGACATAACATGGTGAAAAATTATCGCGGATAGCAAATTTGTTTAAATATCTCATCAATTGATGCCGAATAAATGCAAGCAGGCATGCACAAAATGTTTAATTAATTTTGTACGATAAATAATTATTAGAACATTCGTATATACATATTAATTAAAATAAATAATTTACATATTTAAAATAACATGAAAATATGCATGATGATGCACTAAAATAGAGAGAAAATTAAAACCTGTTACTGAAAATGTCTATAACATAGTACTTTTCAATACCGTGGTTCTTAATGTTACTCACAAGAAGATGGAATTTTTCTTTTCTCATCCTTAAACGCAAAGGAAGAATAGAATACCGATCGTTGTGATAAAAGTCCGAGAAGTAGCCACAATTTAAACCTAACCATTTTATACAAGCTGGTTTTCAAGTTGAAATTGATTTTACTTATCAATCCCGAAAACAGTCGTCAGTTGTCGCAACAGCTGTGTATGAGGCTATGATAATCAAAAAATGCCCATTAAAACGTTAAAAGCATGGCAACCCAATTACAGATTTACCAATATTTTTAAAACAAAGCACGCTGTTATGTTTTTAGTGGCCTCGAAGTCTGAGCGGGGGTTGGCGAGCGTAGCTCGCAGAGGGTAGGCCCCCTAGTATATATATAATCCTAATGAAACGAATTTGCGAAACGATTTTATGAAACGAATTTATGAAACGATTTTATGAAACGACTGGTTAAACGATTGATTATGTTTCAGGGCTATTTTTAATAAAATATTAAACGCTTGATGGTGAAATTAATACCAATTGTCCATAAAAATCCGCGGATGTCAAAACTGGTAATAGAATTTTGAAATTGGAATTAGTTTTCGAGATATTAATTTTTTTCTAATTTTAAATGACATTTCTGTAATGAAGACAACTAATTACTCAGTTTTTTTGTGACAAAAAAGGAAAAAAAATTGAAAAGGATCCCGATAGGGATTATTTATTTATTTTTATTTGAATCTACTTTGAATCTATATTCTTCTTACTTTGAATTTATCTTTTATTTCTATTATTAATGAAGACAAGATTGTGATTAAATTATGTTTTTCAGGAAAATTTGAAAAAAAAATCACATTTCTATCGTCAGGATTCAATTGTCTGTCAGCATTTAATTTAATTTATTCGGTGCTTTTCCAGTATATGGGGCCTTGACGAAATAGGGAAAATAGCCTTGGCGGAAAAGGAAATTTGGCAACATACTTTCTGTCAACTTATTCACTTTGTCATTTCGTATACAGAAGCATTTTTTCAATATTTATACAATTTGTTTAGCGTAAAATGTCATTTATCCTATTCTATATATAATCAGAAGTAATTTGTATAGAAAAAACATTAATAATATACGTATAATTAAAATACGCATATAAACAAAAAAATCGTCGAATTTGTTTCCATGGCTGTTTATGTCATTTGGCAACAAATCTCACTTTCTGATGCCAGAATTGTGCCAAGCTTTTTAAAAAAGCGTCAAGACCCCTATAATAGAAACGCACCAAAAGTTCATTGGGTTTGTTTTGATAACTTTTGGCAACAAATCTATGTATATTAACGAATCTATCAATGTTTGAAGCTCGAATTACGCCAAACCTAAAAGCAAAGGATCCTATACTGGAAGAGTACCCGATTTTCTTATGGACAATATTCAAGTCACATAACATGGTGTAAAATTATCGCGGATAGCAAATTTGTTTAAATATCTCATCAATTGATGCCGAATAAATGCAGGCATGCATGCACAAAATATTTAATTAATTTTGTATGATAAATAATTATTAGAAAATTCGTATATACACATTAATTAAAATAAATAATTTACATATTTAAAATAACATGAAAATATGCATGATGGTGCACTAAAATAGAGAGAAAATTAAAACCTGTTGTTGAAAATGTCTATAACATAATACTTTTCAATACCGTGGTTCTTAATGTTATTCACAAGCAGATGGAATTTTTCTCATCCTTAAACGCAAAGGAAGAATAGAATACAGATCGTTGTTATAAAAGTCCGAGAGGTAGCCACAATTTAAACCTAACCATTTTATACCAGCTGGTTTTCAAGTTGTAATTGATTTTACTTATCAATCCCGAAAACAGTCATCAATTGTCGCAACAGCTGTGTATGAGGCCATGATAATCAAAAAATGCCCCATTAAAACGTTAAAAGAATGGCAACCCAATTACAGATTTACCAATATTTTTAAAACAAAGCACGCTGTCATGTTTTTAGAGGCCTCGAAGACTGAACGTGGGTTGGTGAGCGTAGCTCGCAGGGGGTAGGCCCCCTAGTTGATCTATACTAATATTATAAAGGAGTAAAGATTGTTTGTTTGTTTGTTTGTAGGGGGTAATCTCTGGAACTACCGAACCGATTTCAAAAGTGATGGTGGCAAATTGATGGTGACAACCCCTGCTCCAACATAGGCTATATTTTATGTCGATGCCACTACCCCAGGGGGGTGCTGGAGCTAAAAACGTTCTCAAATTGCGATCTTTTCTATAGTGAAGCAGCTAGAAATTTGAAATTTGGCGTTGTAGTTACTTATAAGATGTAAATGCTCTCTAAGAACAAAATAAAAAAAAATTCGAAATTTAAAAGGGTGAAATGAGCGAAAAGCGTTCTAAAAACATTCTAAATTACAATTTCTATGGAATCTCTAGAACTACCGAACCGATTTCAAAAGTGATGGTGGCAAATTGGTGGTGACAATCCCTGCTCCAACAGCCTCTTTAATAAAAAACTATGCTTTTCTGACGACTGGGTTTTTCGCTAATTGTTGCCACAGATTAATCTCGGAAAATGAAACATTTGAAGTTACTGAAAAAAAATAGTAGCTCGAAAAGTATTTGTCAGAAAAATGTTAGGCAAACTGCGTTTGAAAGGTAAAAATTGTGTTATTCTTGATATAAATTTCAAATCTAATGATTATGCCATTTTTCAAATGTTGAATTTGAAAAATTACCAAATTTCACAATGGAGTACCATAGCGAAACCTTCATGCGTAAAAAGATAATGATAAGGGCGACGTGTCCTGGCGTGTACATTGGCTATAGCACGAGTCAGAAATTATAGTAGCCTTATTATTCTGTTAAAATATAAAATAGAATTATGAAATGTCAATATTTTGTTGTATTAAAAATTCGTTATAAGAAATTGACCAGCATAGCGGGCGTAGCTTGCTAGTACTTAAATAATATGACTCCATCCTAAATAGGACGTAATCACCATGGCAACCTAGAATCCTTATATTTCATGTAAGGATTCTAAAGCAATGGCTTACGTTGCACCCTTGTTATAGATAAAATTTTAGTAAACATACAGATTTCTGTAGCTTTACAAAAACAATTTTTGTAGACTTACAGATTTTTTTTTACAGTGTAGGAGTTATTATTTATAGAAATCTGGAGATATTGACTTTATTCGACATTCCGAACACAGCGTGTCCAGAAAGTTAAAAAAAGGGGGGGGGAGAGAGGGGGGGGTTATAAATTTCTGACGCGATGAACTCGTTTAGATTCGAACTCTGCACTTAATGGTTTGAAACTGGAGACGTTTCCTCTGTGCTGCTAATGCATGACGACATCTACGAAAAATGTATCACTTTATGTCAGATTTCTGTGGTGATTTGCATTATAGAGTGTTTCAAAACGAATTAAACAACTCATCCGTCAGCTGATTTTTACGGAAATCTGTACAGTTTCTGCAACCGTGGTGTATAACATTTTGGACAAATGAGAGCTCAATCCAAAGTACCGTTTGGGAATTATCGTGTTCAGCCACTTACACATACACAATTATGAGAATAATACTTTTTTTACTTACGTTTATTGAAAACATACATCTGACTTGTGTGCTTGACATCAAGTGCCCGCTTATAAGTCACCGTCAACATACAGGGACGAGATAGCCACAAGGAAATTTACAACACTAGAGAGTTACATCCGTGAGCTCCACAAAGTGTGTGCAATGGAGCTGGCGGGAGTCGAACCCGCCGACCTGACTCTTACGCTCTCAAACGATTAGCGGAATGGTGTCTTAACCACTCGGCCACGGAGGCCCCTTTTTACTTACGCATGATACGTGGTAAAGTTCAAGTCTTGTAATTTTTTTTTTTTTTTTTTTGATGGATTTACACGTTTCAGACACCGGAGATTCCGAAAAACATTTTTAGAAAAAAAATTGCCGTCCGTCTGTCTGTGTGTCTGTAAACGCTCTATCTACTGAACAAATTGAGATAGAGACTTGAAATTTGGTATGTACTAAGTATGTAATAATGGGAAGAAGCTTATTGAATTTCAGTAACCTCGATTATCTGGAACTATTTGTTTTCGAACTCTCGAAATATTCGTTCTCATAAAAAGTATACAAAAATTTTCAAAATTGTTTATTTTAAGGAGTAAATATAAAAGCCCATAAAAAAACAAATTTTGCATAAAGAATGAAATCGATCGGATAATGAGTTGCCGAGATATTTGGAATCCCATTTTTCGCACTCTTCGATTTTTCGTGACCCTGTATTTCATTTAAATTTCAATTCAAAGCTATATTTTAATTGAAAATGAGACGCTTCATCCGACGCAGTAAAGCGTTAGTTAATAGGATTATCAAATTTGGAGTTATAAGGATGTTTCTTTTACGCAATTCAGTAATAGAGCATTTAAAGTTTATGAAGACATCAAGCCACGATTTTATTCGAATTGCAATGCGTCTTATAAATAGTTTACACCTCTTTTATTTTCATATTTTATATCATGCACATCCATGATGGGAAAGTATTACGGTGGCACCCAACGACTAGTTACACTATGTGTTCGGAATGTAAAAAGTATTAAAGTTTTCAAAAGGACTCATGATAATACTACGGATTCTTTTTATTAAATTCCTACTATTAGCTCACACTCTCTCTATATATATCTTGTTGAAATTTTCAATCGTTAATAAAATATTTTCTATTCATCCATTCAAGTTCAAATAAATTTTTTTTAAACTTGTACTGGATGACAATTGATGTTAATACAGTTTTTTCTAATATTAATTCATTCATTAAATTTAATTAATTAATTTTAATTTTTATATGGGAGAAAAAAATTTCTCCCATCGTTTTCATAAATGAAATGAAAGATTTATCTCAAATGAGTGATGCCAACAAAAAATAAAATACCGCAACGATGATTATAAAATAATGTTCAATAAAGATAACGTGGGACATGAATGCTGTACGGATTTATTTTATATATTTATGATTAAAAAGTAGGAATTGACTTAATTTTTTTTATATTACTTGTTTCTGTTTCGATGACCAAATTCTATCTGCAGGGGAAATTACTGATTTGTAACGATAAATTGCTATTCCGAATTTAAGCAAAACACTTTTTACCGCCACTGTGTAGCAGAAATTTTGTAGAAAACAAACTCACCTTTTGAAGAATCAGTAGGAATAGTAATCTCAAAAGTCAATATTTTGTTGACTAGATCATTACTTGGATAAGTCCATATTTGTTCGTTCACGCTTGTGATGGTATGTTCTTGAGCAGTTACCCCCTGTGAAGTTAGGGTATCTGGAGCAATAGCAGCACGCACGGTATAATTGTTACTGGCGGCTTTAGTTCGCCGTCAAATACAAAATAGAGAGCGGAATGGGGACTTGTAAAATTGGAGTAAATTCTTAGGTTTAATTCTAAGTTGCATTCGCGATCCTGAAGCAGAGAAGCATCACTAAAAATGACTATCTGATATATCTCGTTCCACAGTCCATTCAATGCATTTAATACTTTTTTGTCTGAGCACGTTTGTCATTTTCTGACAGCGAAAAATTAACGTTTTTAATAAATAATTCTAGAACCCCAGAACAGAAAAAAATACAGACTCCAAACGACGCGATAAGAGAATATAAAACTGATTAAACCACTAGCGTCGATTTTCACAAGCGTCTACACCGCGCCCCATCACAACGGCTCTTATCACAAATGCTCCTGAGAAATTCCCTTTTTGAAAGGAAAATACGGTAGCTTGCTCAGCTGTTTTCCCCTATTCCATATTTTGCGCACACTACACTACACGTGGTCTAAAGTTTAAAATTAAAAAAAAGAGTTTAAATAAAGAATCCCGACGATAGTACAAATAAATCCAAAAGAAAAAATAAACTTATTTTATTCTAAGATTCCTCCGGATTTTTCAATTTTTAAGGATTTTTAACGATTTTATAGCGTTTTAAAGCAAATTTTTAACATCCAAAAAACAATTTTTAACATTAAAAAAAAACATCACTAGACACACGAATCTCGCTTTGCAGCAATCTCTAGAATGCAGGAAATTCATTCAAGTCGCGGTCAATAACTTGTGTATGTACGCTTCGCGTACATTAACCGAAAAAAACATCACTGGACGCATGAAACTCGCTATACAGCATTCTCTAGAATGTACGAAATTCATTTATAACCAAATTTCATATTTATTTCCATTTTGTTTCAAACTTTCCATTTCTTATATGTTGAAAAATGAAAACTTCACATTTTTCTTATTCAAATTATTTTTTATAACTCAAATAAATACTGAAAAATAAAATGGAAACTTTAAATTTTTTTTATTCAAATTATTTTTTATAACTCAAATAAATACTGAAAAATAAAACTTTCCGCCGCTGGGATTCGAACTCAAGATCACAGAACTGAAGAGAAATGACATACCACAGAGCTATACGCACTCATTTTGAAATGGCTTAGAACAGAATTTTAAAGTATCAGACAAGCAGGCATGTGCGCAGAGTGATCCGTTTTTTGAAATCGAGACTGCGCGCTGTGCTAGGGAATTTCTCGGGAGCATTTGTGATAAGAGCCGTTGTGATGGGGCGCGGTGTAGACGCTAGTCGATTTTCAAAGACTGTGGTTTCTTCTCGGCATTACTTGGACAGTCAAATGGAATGGACGAGTTTATTCTCTTTTCGTAGATGTGTTGAATACTGGGGAGAGGACGGAGAGAGATCACGGAGTAAAGAGGAACTGGGGATGAAATGTTTACGTTAGGCGTGACGCCAAAAATGCAACCCTAAAGTCGGCACAAAAAACTGGCGGCTTGCTTTGAAAACCTCTCCCCGTCCAATAAATCCAGTCCTTGTTCCACATGCCTCTTCGTCGAATGAAGTGGCTTGTTTGGGCCTAATGATTTGAGCGATAACCGGCTTCACATTACAAGCCGTTTTAACGGTTCTCCGCCTCTCTATTCTTTCTCGTTACTCTGTGGGAATAGACGGCACTTAGTAGGGGGCGGAGTTTAAAGCTTGAGCAATATTTCTTTGCACTGAGCTTCATTTATACTAGCTTTTTTTTTCTTTTAAATGGACCCCATGATAATTGCTCAATAATTTTGTTGGAGGATATGATCTTACAAATTTACGTGTGTTTGTTTTTACTACTGCTTATCGTTTTTATGCGGAGGAGAATTTATGTAAATATTTATACATGTGAAATCAGCTAAACTACAATATATTTGCTGGATTCTCCACTCCAACATACCTAGAAATTTGTTCCCTTACTCTGGGGATGGGACAATGGATACTGCGAAAATAACCGGGGGGAGTTGAAATTTAGATGACTGATAACGTTATTTATCATTAGTACAAAATAATAAATTAAAATAAGAGCTTTTTTTTAACTATTGGGAAAATGGTTGTTGTTTTCGGTCGAGAATGGACCTCTTGGCGTCGTCACTTTATTTTTTTTAAGCGTTTTTCAACGAAATTCTGTAACTTTAGAAGAATTTTTATCTTTATTTTTTAAGCGTTTTTAACGAAATTCTGTAATTTTATAAGAATTTTTCTTTGAATAGGCAATAGAAATGCATAAAATCATTACAAAAATGTTAAAGTTACAAAACGGATAGATGCAAACTATCAGATATGAAAAAAAAGCCGAATTCAGAAATTGACGTTGGATGAGAAATCGTCTGATAAAGCAAAAAACGTGGTTTTCAACTTTAATTTCCTCTAAATACCTTTAGCTCATACATCAATCTAAACAAGAGTTAAAGTTATTGTAGGCAGGACCCGACAAAATATTAAGGTATATATTAAGGATAAGGTATAGTGATGGAAAATGCGTTTCAATAACTGCGGCGATGGCTAAAACGAATATTTTTGCGAGGACGGAGAATGCCAGGATCTGTTCAACTTTAGTAATGGAAAATGTGTTTATTTGTAGATGGTTCTTATGAATATTTTTCATTAATTAATATTTTTAATTAATTTGATTTTTTTTTTAATTAATATATATATATATATATATTTTTTGTAAGTTTTTGGAACAGTTTCCCAATGGTTGTTGTAATTTGTTAAATTACAATTTTTTGTTGTTAATTTTTTCACCATTGGGAAAATGGTTGTTGTTTTCAGTCGAGAATGGACCTCTTGGCCTTGTCACTTTATTTATTAATTTTAAGAGTGTTAAATATTTTAAATAGTGTGTTGAGGAAGGTTGAAGGAGGGGGGGGGGAGGGATAAAAGCAGAAATTTTAAGGTAGGGTGTAATTTAGGTAATTAAATATTTATTGTAACTTGTTAGCAACAACTGTAGCAGATTATATTTTTTTAAATAAAGAATTTCAATTATTTACAAATTTTTTAGATGGGGAGGAAGGGGCTAGCGTAACTTTGAAAGGGATGTGGGGTAATTTAGATCGCTGTTTATATACTTGTTTTTATTAGTGAGTAAATTTTGGAACAGACGATTATTTTTTCTTAAATAAAGGGTTTTAAAGATTCTAAACTGTATATACTGAGGAGGGGGCCAAAAGGAGAAATGGAAATTTCAAAGAGGAGGTGGATAATTTAGATTTGGTTATTTATATATTGTTACTGCAATCGAAATGTGTTTCATTTCGCTATAAAGGCAAAGGATTTTTCGAAAAATATTGTAAAGTGGCTTTTTAAGTTGGCTTCCATGTCGCAAGGAAGCCATCAAGTATAACTGACGATATATAGCACTTACAGAAAAATAAAAAACGCTATTCAATTCTTTGGAGGTTAGACCGGGTTTCCTAAGTTTGCTCTAATATCCAAACTGTGTAATTTCTGACACATTCACGAAATTACTTCCTTTGGTATAAAAGTGAAATTGCTAGGTATTGTTGTTCTGAGAGCAACAATTCGAATAACGTTTTCCATTTTCCGATATCGACAAAGTTTCTTTTAAATATTATTGTTAAGTGGTGATTTAAGTTGACTTTCGTGTCGCAACAACATGGGGAAGATTTGTCATAACGAAGCAAGTCATTATAATTGAAGATGTCTGGAAAAATGGAAAACGCTGATCTATTCGCATTTTGTACGGATTTATATGACTTAAGCTCAAAGTTCGCATTATTCGTAGCTTTTGATGAAAAATACGCAATATCTTCTAATTTTACCTCATTTATTTATATGAGCGCAAGCGTGAAACACTTTCTTCTTTACATATATTATAAAATACATTAAAATGTACAATATACGTAAAAATAAAAGTATTGCAAAGCTGCGCTCATAGTAAAATATTAAAAATAGATAGTTAAGTAACTGCATTCCTTCACGTCACTAAGAGACTTTAGGATGCAACAACGTGTTTAAACGTGCTAAAATGAACGTAACTATTGCTAATAACTGCATTTCTCCACATTAGAGATTAACTTTGAGCTTGTCAAGTCAAATAAATCCGAACAAAATGCAAAAACTATTGTTGAAATCGTACAGGACAAACCTTCTAAAAATAAAAAGTGAAATAATTAAGTCAGTATAACAAAATCGAACTTTATTCTTATTTCATGGGCTAAAAACACGGCTTATGGACCCTGATCCTTTTCCATTAAAAATTACTAGTAGGTATATTCAAGGATTCTGAGAACTTTTTGCGTCATGGTATACGTGACGCAACTGCTGAAGGTGTCAACCCTTTTGGATCTGGTGGGTCAATTTCTTCCCACTTAATTTTAATCCCCAAATGTCACAACGGTACTGAAATTTTCGATGAAATTTATTTGAAAATACAGTGGTGGCCAAAATTGTGGTCACTTTTTGGGAAAAATGTTTTTTTGAAATTTGATGGGTCATAACACCAAATATTTCTTAGTAATACCATAAAAGATATGTACCACTGGAAAGATAATTTAATCAAGAATATTATGCAATACAGTTTGTTGAATTATAGTTATTTTATCAAATGTTGTAGCCCAATAATCAGAAAAAGGCAGTAAATTCTGGTTAGATTAATGATAATTATTTTTCCTTTTCTTGAATGTAGCCAATGCATATGAATGTTTGGAGCGACAGACAGATTCCATTTTATTTGGTAATGTGTCAAACAAATCTAGGGTAGGATTAAAAAATATATATGTCATATTTTATTACTTGTAGGCGGACTTTTATCACTATTTTTTAAGATTGCTATCAAGTTGCTAAAGTTCTTTGAAATCTTTCAATTTATGAGCTAGTAAATCATAATAAAATTAAGCAAATATCATAAAGAGTTGATTAGTTACCCAGAAATCATTGTATAGCATTATTTTTAAGTGTACAAAGCTATGGTTATGATATAATTGGAAGTAAATTTCGAAGTAAATTAACAAAGGGATATCTAAGTCAAGCAAAACAAGACTGATAAAGGCAGAAAAAGGGGAAGAAGAGCAATTGGCGGTAGAAGAGTAAAGTTCCTGTGTATAGGTCACAGAAAACAATCATTTCGGCTTCTATCTATGAATAAGAATTTTCAGTGAATTGTGCTCAAATGAGTAGTACTAAACTTCATACCAATTGTATGTCACTGTTATTCACATCTGTATACAGGATATCAGAAGGAAGATGGGCGCAACTTTAAGAGATAATAGAATATACTTTATTTGGAAGGGGGTGGGGGAGGGGTTATAGGAATATAAAGGCCCATGTGAGCCGTTGAAGTGCAAATACAGGCATTTCAGTCATTCTTCGCTATTTGTCATAATATCATAACATTTTCTACCATAGTATACAATTTAACCAGAGCTGGCACAACGTCGCGCGGGGCTCTGGCAAATCAGTTAGTGGAGTTCAACGTTTACTATCTTAATTTTAACACCCTAACCTCTTCTCCTCCACTGTCACAATAATTTCATAATTGTAATTATCTGTAATTCATTAATTTAAATCTCCTATCTAAAAAAATATTGATCTGCTGATAATGACATTAATAATTAAACTTGAACAATTAATTACTTTGATGGAGATTTTATTTTATTGATATCCAAATTGTTAAATTTATTTGAAAATGATTTTCTTTCATTAGTACGCTTTCATTAAATTCTGGTTCTAAATACGTTTCTAATGCATTGATTCTAAAGACATTTTTTCCGCGATTTTTTTTTATTGCCCCCCCTAACTCCTTCCCCTCTACAGTCTCAATAATATTTTAATTATAATTCTCTGGAATTCATTATTTTAAATCTCCTAGCTAAAAAAAATATTCATCTTGTGATAATGACATTAATAATTAAACTTCAACGATTAATTATACTCATATGTATTATATTTTATTGATATCCAAATTGTTAAATTTATTTAAAATGGTTTTGTTTCTTTAGTACACATTCATTAATTTATGGTTTTAAATACGACCCTAATGCACTGATTCTCAAGACAATTTTTTCGCCATTTTCTTTTATTATTATTATTACTAGCCCTTAACCCTTTCCCCTCCACTGTCTCAATAATTTGATAATTGTAATTCTCTGGAATTCACTATTTTAAATCTCTTAACTAAAAACAATATTGATCTTATGATAATGTTATTAATAATTCAAGTTAAACAAGTAATTATTTTCATATACATTTTACTTTATTGATATCCAAATTGTTAAATTTATTTGAAAATTATTTCGTTTCATTAGTATGCTTTCTTTAAATTCTTATTCTAAATACAATCATGAAAACAATATCAATTATTTTTGAAGGGAATTCGTTACTAATATATTATGCGTCCATTACAATAACTTTGGATGTTTTGATTTATTTATTAGTTATTACAATTAGCTTTCGATTCACAATGGGAAATATGACTGTGAGATTTTGATTAAATATTGTTGATACATTAATATCATATAAAAAAACTCAAATATAATAATTATAAATGTTAATCAGAAACAAAAAGAAAAATAGAAACCAATCTAGCTGTCATCACAAATAAACATTTTTGTTTTTTTTTTAATTAAGGTCCCCAAAAGAAAAAAAATATTGCATAATTAGGAATATTAAGTAAATGGCTAGAGAATAATATTTTAAGATAATAAGTTATATTAAGGTATGTGTCTGGGGCAGGGCTTGACAAATGCGGTCGCTGGCGACCAAGTTTTTCTATCTGGCCACCAAGTTCTTTATTCTGACGTTTTTATTATTATTATCTTTTTTTTTTCTTTTTTTTTTTTAGAAAAATTGACCTAAAATTTTACCCTAGAACACAAACGGCATTTTTTTCTCTTTTTCGGCATTTTAATTTGGTAAAAATAAGTTCAGCAAATGCATAAGATATTTAAATAATAAAAAATATTAAAATAATAAAAACAAAATTATTTGACTGACTTCGAGGGGAAAATAGACAAAAATTGTTTTTTTGTTATCACTATTTCATCAATCCCCCCCCCCCCCCCTCTTCAGATACAGATTTTGTAGCACTCTTATCCGGAAATTGGAAGACTTCGGCAATCAGCATTTTCCGAATATGTCAGTTAATCCAGCATTTACAGAATTTTCCTCTTTTTTTTTCCACAGATGAATAATTTTGATAAATTTCATTAGATAACTGGGTTTATATTATCATTCTAAATTATGTAGCAATTCCAAACTATGTAACTAATAATCCTAAAAGTATGCTTATTATTTTTTTTTCTCAATTAATTCATAAAAAATTTTGTTCTTTTTGAAAATCAGTGCCGGGGGAAGGGAAGGGGTGTAATATTTTACTTACCTATCATACGTAGTATAGGGTAAATCTTGCAATCGTTTGAAAAATAGTAAAGATATTTTTAACGGATTTACACGTTTCAGACACTGGAGATTCAAAAAAACATATTTTTGAAAAAAAAAAATGCCGTCCGTCTGTCTGTGTGTGTGTCTGTAAACGCTCTATCACCCGAACAAATTGAGATAGAGACTTGAAATTTGGTATGTACTTAGTATGTAATAATGGGAAGAAGCTTGTTAAATTTCAGTAACCTCGATTATCCGGAACTATTTTTTTCGGACTCTCGAACTATTCGTTCTGATAAAAGGTATATAAAAATTTTCGAAATTATTTATTTTAAGGAGTGAATATAAAAGACAATTAAGAAACATAAATTTTGCATAAAGAATGAAGTCGATCGGATAATGAGTTGCCGAGATATTTGTAATCCTATTTTCCACACTCTTCGATTTTTCATGACCCTGTATTTCATCCCATTTTCAATTCAAAGATATATTTTAATTGGAAATGAGACACTTAATTCGACGCAGTAAACTCTTAGTTAATATGATTATCATTTTTAGAGATATGAAGATGTTTCTTGTACACAATTCAGTAATAGAGCATTTAAAGTTAATGACGTCATCAAGCCACGATTTTATTCGAATTGCAATGCATTTTATAAGTAGTTTACACGCGTTTTATTTTCATATTTTATATTATGCATATCCATGACGGGTAAGTATTATGGTGGCCCCCATCGACTAGTTTCACTGTTATTCTTGAATTTTTTGCTGACTACATGAGTTTATCAAATTTGTAAAGCCCTGGTCTATGATCTGTGTATATATTAAGGTATATGTATAAGATTATATTAAGGTATTTTTTTTTAATTCAAGTTCAAACATTTGGGATTCTAAAAATTCTTTACTTTTCTTTTAGTACAGCGAGAATTAGAAGCAAAGTTCTATCTCAAATTAAAAACAGGAACTGATCTAAAACAAGTAATATATAAAAAAAAAAATTAAGTCAATTCCTACTTAAGTCAAATAGAAATTTTTTTCCAGCGATCTACACGCTTCGCCACTGACGGTATTTATTCCTAAATTTATATCCTGCTCAATATCTTACATAAGAGAAATATTTGAAATGTATTGAAAATTAAATAAAAGTTAAATAGCTAAAATACCAAAAATTAATAGCTCGAAAAGTATTTCTCACAAAATTGTTAGACAAACTGCGTTAGAAAGTTCAAAAAATTGTATTTTTCTTGATATAAATTTAAAATCTAATGATTATGCCGTTTTTCAAATATTGAATTTCAAAAATCACCAAACTTCCCAATAAAGTGCCATAGCGATGTTACAGTTAACGATAATACAGTTTTTTTCAAATATTAATTAATTAATTAAATTTTATTATTTAATTTTAGTGTTATACTTCATTTTTGTTCAAAAGTTTAGACTCACTCCACATTTATAGTCTCCTTCGGCCGCGAGCCGCCTGATCTTCGTCCGTGAACAGCCCCATTATCTTTTTACGTGTGAAGGTGAGACTATAAATATGGAGTGAGTCTATACTCTTGAATAGAAATGAAATATAAAATTAAAATTAATTAATTTAATTTAATTAATGAATTAATATTTGAAAAAAACGGTATTAACATCAATTGTCATTCAGTACAAGTTAAAAAAAAATTATTTGAACTTGATAGGATGAATAGAAAATATTTTATTAACGATTGAAAATTTGAACAAGATATATAAATATATAGAGAGTGTAAGCTAATAATAGGAATTGAAAAAATCACGAAAATCTCATTTAAAAAAAGGTTTTTAAAATATTGGATTAAAATTTTGCCGCAAAGTTCTGTTGATCTATTGATATGTTATGAAGCAAAATATAGCTTGTATATATGTATTTATTAATTTAAGAGGGTTTTTTTTGTTAGAAAAGAAATATATATATTTTTTTTAAATCATGTTGTGTCTACAAAATTTGGTATATTTGGTAAATTTAATTCGTATTTCAAATCGTTTGCTTAATAACACATTTACTAATATATTGTTGAAAATGAAAACAAGTAAAATATATTGGTTAGATTTTGTCATGAATGGTTCGGCTTAAATGTTAATTTTTACTAAAATTTGACTAAATACTGCCTAAATTTGAAAAGTTAATTAAAAAAACATTAAAATTTTATTTGAATTCATAGTTTTATTCATTGCTTTAACTAAAAACACATGTGTCTCGCAAAAAATTCACATTTTTCAGTAAAAAATGGTATTTTTCCGTTATACTAACACCACGCCAAAAATATATGCTAAGGCGCCATTTACTGTAACCCTGACCATGCAAAGGTTTTTTTTTTTACTGCAAACCGTGACAAACATTGTGACTTCCTATTTATTGAAAGGGAGTCATTTTGTATTATTACTAGGGGGCTATGTCCCCTGCTCGCTACGCTCACCAACCCCCGTTCTGATTTCACAGCCTCTTAAAACTTGGTAATGTATCCTGTTTTAAAAAGATGATGATGATGATATCACGAACGGCGACTTTCTTCTGTAATCAGGTTATAATGCTTTTTCATTTAACTGGTTATAATGCTTTTTCATTTAACTGGTTATAATGCTTTTTCATTTAATTCATCTTTTTTATTTTTAATATTCATGTGTAAACACAATTTTTATGACGTAATTTTCTTTATTTCCTTCTTTCAACTCGTGATCATTTAATTATTATTTTAAACTTTCATTATTGTTTTTAATAGCGCAAATACATTTTTTATTGGAGATAAAACATAATCCTTTGCGCTTATTTAGAAATTGGCAACAATATAAAAAAATGACTTTTTCAATTAAAGATTTTTTACTCGATTTTTAAGGATTTTTTGAGTTTTTATTGTCCGACCGTGATAATTTTCTTAATTTCTGAAAGCTTGTTATATTTCGCGTCTGGTGGTATGATTTTCGAATCCGTAGGATGGCTAGAAAAAAGTAATAGCTCCTCAAAAAAAGTCCCTTGTAAAAAAGCGGAGAATAACCCGGAATATCTATGCAGAATTTGATTGGTCCATTTCTAAATCGTTTATGGCTCAGTTCCAGATTACTTTTTTTAATATAGAAGGATTTAATCCTAAAATTATAATTTAATTTTTTTTTATTATTTATAAACCAACGCCAATATTCTGGCACGTACAGATTTAATAAAACAGTTCGTGAAAGTCTGCAATTTTCAAATGTTACAATTATTAAACGATCACTTTCGCACCAACAATGTTAATTTTTTCAAACGTTTCATTTTGCAACAACTATTACGCTTGGAGAGTATAACGGAAAAGTACTAAAAAAGTGCTCAGTAGGTAGACACATATCTTTAAGAGGCGTTGTATTCAGAAATTAAAAGATGTGCAATTAATGTAATACAAAATACAAATAATATTGTTATACTACTTAATAACAAATTTTATACTGGGCATCGGCCAGTGCTAGACATTCGCAAGCAATTTCGGGGCATACGTTGTCTTGCAAGCATTCGGAACATCGTAGTACTTTTCAAATGTTACAATTATTAAATGATCACTTTTGCACCAACAATATTAACTTTTTCAAACATTTCATTTTGCAGTTTATTTGTATAACTGAAAAGTACAAAAAAGTGCTCAGAAGGTAGACACATATCATTAAAAGGCATTGTATTCAGAAATTAAAAGATGTGCAATTAATGTAATACAAAATACAAATAATATCGTTATACTACTTAAAAACAAATTTGTGTTTGGAAGCACAATTCTATACAGTTCATTCGCTAATCTCGGGTAGTTTTCACAGAAAGGAGACCAGAGTTTATCCTGGAGGTAAATTTTTTCATCCAAAATGTAGGTTGTAATTTTATTCTTCAATTCTAAATCCGAGTGGGCATCGAGCAGTGCTAGACATTCGCAAGCAATTTCAGGGCATACGTTGTCTTGCAAATATTCAGAACATCGTAGTACTTTTCAAATCTTACAATTATTAAATGATCACTTTTTCACCAACAATATTAACTTTTTCAAACATTTCATTTTGCAGTTTATTTGTATAACTGAAAAGTACAAAAAAGTGCTCAGAAGGTAGACACATATCATTAAAAGGCATTGTATTCAGAAATTAAAAGATGTGCAATTAATGTAATACAAAATACAAATAATATCGTTATACTACTTGAAAACAAATTCGTGTTTGGAAGCACAATTCTATACAGTTCATTTGCTAATCTCGGGTAGTTTTCACAGAAAGGTGACCAGAGTTTATCCTGGAGGTAAATTTTTTCATCCAAAATGTAGGTTGTAATTTTATTCTTCAATTCTAAATCCGAGTGGGCGTCGGCCAGTGCTAGACATTCGCAAGCAATTTCAGGGCGTACGTTGTCTTGCAAGTATTCAGAACATCGCAGTACGAGACTTCTAACATTGTACTTATCACCGGCTTCATAAAGGCACAATGCCTTATGGTAATTCATTTCCGGTATTGATCCAGTATGCAGATATGTTACAAAATCTCGGATGTAACGGGCGTCCATATCTTCGATTTTTACGACTCCGGTTCGACTCTCCAGCATGTCGTTTTCCAGCATTGCCTTGAAGACGTCCGATCGCGCGCACTGAATAAACTTATGCGCCTTCACGGAGTGCTCTCTGCATTTAATTTCTACATCGTGGTTAGGACCTGATTCCAACACCTTAGTGATGTCACCTTAGTGTATCCCTGGAAAGCTTTAGCTTTCCAGGGATACTTCGGTATTCAAGTACGATCCTGTTTGCACACATTTGTCATCTGAAAAAGAAAAAAAGCATATTGTTAGAGATTTAAGAAATCATGTACTCACAGAGGCTCTTCAATCATTTGCGTAATAGCGGAAGGCACATTGACTTTGCCGAGGTCATGATTGTTATAGTCTTACGAGCCTACGCTAGTCACGCGGAGAAAGACTCTAGCTAATGTTAAGTCTATGGGAAGGTTCTTGCGCGATTTCTTGCTGGCATTAAAATATTTTTAAATGATTTTTTTGCATAAGATAGCTGAGGTCAATCTTTAACGTTGCTAGTTTTAAATTTTTTGATTTTAGTTACTGTTTTTTTATAAGCGGACATTTTCAATTTCAGAACCGGTTGGAACCGGTTCTGAAAGTGACCCTTATATAAAAAAAACTGGCACCAAAACCGAAAAAGTAAAAACTAACAACGTTAGGGATCGCCTCAGCTATCCTATGCAAAAAAAATCATTTAAAAATATTAAAATGCGAGCGAAAAATCGCGCAAGAACCTTCCCATAGACTTAACATTACTTTGAGCGTTTTTCGCGTGACTGATGTAGGCTCTGAAGAGTGACAAAAATATTATGATTTATATAATATCTCTTTGTTACACTGAAAAAAATGAAAACACAAAAAAGAACTTTTGGAACTTTAGGACTTTTAAGTTTTTTTTAAATTGCACATTGCTTCTTTTTGGGTATGTATGATATTATTTTCCCATATAATTATGTTGAAATATGACTATTTCTAATTTATAGCTCCTTTTTGCAATATATTCTTAAAGTTTAAAATAGGCTCTGTTGTACAAATGTAATAAATATGATTTATTATTAATTTTTATCAGGAAACTGCTTTCTTTCAATTTCTAGCATTGAATTTCAGAATTTTTTGGGAGTCGTATTATCATTTTGTAGAAAGTTTCAATCGTAAATTATACTAGTGAATTAGAAATGGATCGGTAAGACGGTACTAAGCTTTATAAATTCAATTTTGTTAGATTTCATCATATTAAAATTTTGAACAAACAAAAAATTCTCATTACGAATAAAATGTTTATGGAGAAAAGAGTGCTCAATTACTTCGTCATTTTTACAGAGATAAATCTGTCTTTTAAAGATGGAAGTTTTAGTTTAGAGATTCGGCAAACAGCCTTAAAATTTGGCTTTTAAAAATATAAAAAAAATACTAGTTGACCCGCCCGGCATTGCCCGGGCCCGTGATAAAACCTTAAATGAACCCCAAATAAAAAATATTGATAATTAGTGATAAAAGTGCTCGTAAGAAAGCATAAAAAAGCTTTTGTTGACCAAACCCTTTGAAATTCTTAATGGTTATATAAAGATTTTACAGACTGTGGAAAAATTACGTCAAAAATATTGTTATATGATTGTAAAATAAATGTTTTCTTCTACAGAAACTGACCGTTTTTCAAATTCTATAGAAGGGGTGAACTCCCTCCCCGCTCCATTTCCCTTTCCACCCTTCAAAAAAGTGAAACCGCATTCCTCCCTTTCCCTTTCGTTCACTGCTTTTTCAAACAAAGTATGTGGAGGAGTGGATGATCTCCTCGATGATGGGGAAATAAAAATAGAATGAAGAAGAATTTAGAAAGAGTATTTCCTAGGGGTAGGGTTGTGATCAGTGAAGGTTAATAGGCGAGCTATTTTTTCCTCAACCCTCTTGATTCTTATTAATTCTACTTCCTGCGCTGTTCACCCTTCAATAAGGCATGCACAGTAAGGTCGAATTTACACTGAAAAATTAAGATTTTTTCTTCTTGCTTTAATATATTAGATACTAAAAGTTTTGAAATTAAAATGATGATTTCCTGTTAACTTTTATTTGACGTTAAAAATGTGTCCCCGTCATTTTAAAAGAATAAAATTATTTCTACATTTCTTATTGTCTACTCTCTTCAATTCATAATTTTCATATGAAGAAAAATCAAGATGTCATTTCGAAAATTCAATCTTTAATTCATTCGATTACAGTTTCTTTTCATTCACCATATCAATTCATATAAAACCGGTTTTAAAATTTATTTAATTATGGAAATGGAATGTTGCGTGCATACTTAAATGACTCTGAAAAAGAGTAGTGATTTTATTGTTAATATCAGCTAGACTGCTTAGAAATATCACTATGAAGCGCGTGCTAAGAAAAAAAAACTGTTTTTATCTCACAGGCTACCAGAGCCTGAGAGTTAATGTACCTGCAAGTTCTGTATGTACGTATTTATGCGTAACGAGATAACTCTTGATAGAAAAATCCTATTTGCTTCAAATTTCGTATATAAGTTCATTCTAATAAGGCGCTTCCCTGATTAGTTTCGGAGATTCATTGGTTAAGTATAAAGGGGAAGAACAGGGGGCTAATCCACCTTTAATTTAGATAAATGGGTTTTTCGTGCAGAATTATCCGATTTGCTTCAAATTTTGTATATAGGTTCATTGTGATAAGGCGGTTCCCTGGTTAGTTTTGGGGGTTATTTGGTTTAGCATAAAGGAGTAGACTGGGGGAGGGAGAGCTAATCCACCCCATCTTAATTTAGATAAATGGATTTTTTATGCAGAATTATTGGATTTGCTTCAAATTTTGTATATGTGTTCAATATGATGAGGCGCTTCCTTGATTAGTTTTGGGGATTCATTGGTTAAGTATAAAGTGGGAACGGGGGTTAATCCTCCTTAATTTAGATAAATGGGCTTTTTATGCAGAATTAGCCGATTTGCTTCAAATTTTGTGTACGTGTTCAATATGATAAGGCGCTTCCCCGATTAGTTTTTGGGTTCATTGGTTAAGTATAAAGGGGGAACGGGGCGCTAATCCTCCCCCCTTAATTTATTGTCGATTTCTTTATTTTTCGAGAATAAAAATATTATATACAATTAGTGTGAATAGCCTGTGAGCTCAATGCTATCAGTTTAACTGGGCACTTTTATTTTTATTTTTAGGTTTAAAATCTAAATGTGTGTACAAGGACGGTTCTAGAGAATCAGCATGGGAGAGATAGTCACATGAAAAATTTCCAATGACTAATAATTTGGTCTGAGAGGAATAATTAATCCCCCTCCCATAAATCCGCCACTGTGTACCCATCAATTCAGTTTATTATTAAAATATTAATTAATTAATCGGGTCCTCTTAAAAGACCCGAAGAAGGTAAAAACGCGTGAAGAAAACACATATCTTTTATAATTAAATATAAGTATTTTTTCACGATTTTTTTGCAAAGGCTTTTTAAAAACCTTTATATTTATAACTTATAACAATTTCAAAGAGTTTGGACAAGAAATTTTTTTGTAACTACAGTGGAACTTCCCTTTAACGAAGTCCCTATTTAACGAAGTTTTCTACTTAACAAAATTTTCTGCAGAACTTTGACTTTGAACACCATTAGCATGTAAATTAATCTCCACATTACGAAAAATATATTCTATATAACGAAGTTTATTCCACTTTTGTACGTGTACAGAATTCAAATTAAGCAAGGATATGCAAATTTATTCCAGCGGATTCGATTGTATGAAAATGAACACATTTAAATAATTTCCATTCTGCTTGGTGCTAAATAAAACATTTTTTTTCACACTAAGAAAAACACTTGTTATCACTATTCTCCCACTCCGAGGCTCCAGCGATGACAGTTGGTGGAAGTCAAAATCCCCTTTTTACCTTCAATGATATAGAAGATGAAGTGTCGCAATGGCGTCAGATGCATTGAACCAAAAATATCTATTAGAGTCAGACAGGTACCATTCTGACCTTCCATTGCTGATAGACAATTGCTTTGTACATCCAAAAGAACATGCTTCAAAATACAAATCAAAGAACATCAAAGTTATTTTTGTTCCTGCCAATACAGCTAAACTTCATGTATTCTTAGCACTTCAATCATTAGTCTAAGGAATAATAAAAAATCTTGAAGTACATTATCGAAAAAGACAGAAAAAAGCCGATGTAGTGAAAACATTAGTTTGAGATTCTGTGTATCAGCGCTGATGAAAGCTTGGGTCAAAATTTGGGAATGTGACGTGATTTCATCGACCATACACAACTGTTTTGTAAAAGGCGGCTTCATAATTAAAACTGAATCAAATGCTTCTGAATCCAATACCTATTTGTCATATCTCAAGAAAAAATTTCATGAATTTAAGTTAATTTATATTTAACGAATTCTCTTCATAACGAAGTTTTTAAGTGTAACGATGAGACTTCGTTAAGTGGAAGTTCCACTGTATTAAATAACCTGGTGATAAAAAGTCTTCTTACAAACGCTTTTGCCACTAAATATCAATATATTTTCACTAATTTTGTTGCAGGATTCGAAACTGTTATATTTACTACTCATAAAAATTTCAAAAATTTTTAAGTACAATAAGAACTTTAAAAAAAAATATTTTAAATTAAAATATCAATCTGAAAATTAAAAAATCTGCCATTTTAAAGTTTTGAATCCGTTATTTTTGTAGAAATACGTAAAAGCGTACAACACCCACTGAAAGAGCGTGCATTTTACAATAAAACAACGCATTTAGCTTTAAAAAATGTAAATATTTCGGGGAGCCCAATAATAAGTCCGTTTGGAAAAAAATTTTCGTTTAAAAGTATAAATTCATAAAATTCATACAAAATCGGGTCAAATATATAAAGTCATACACATTTTAGGTTTATTTAAGAGCCTACTACGCAAAAGAACGCGCAAGCTAATGTTAAGTCTATGGGAAGGTTTTTGCGTGATTTATCGCTCGCATTTTAATATTTTTAAATGATGTTTTTTGCATAGGATAGCTGAGGTCGATCTCTAACGTTGTTAGTTTTTACTTTTTCAACTTTGGTTCCAATTTTTTTATATAAGGGTACTTTCACTTTCAGAACCGGTTCCAACCGGTTCCAAAATTTAAAATGTCCGCTTATAAAAAAAACTGTAACCAAAATCGAAAAAGTAAAAACTAACAACGTTAAAGATCGACCTCAGCTATCCTATGCAAAAAAAAATCATTTTAAAATATTAAGATGCGAGCGGGAAATCGCGTAAGAACCTTCCCATAGAATTAACATTAGCTTGAGCGTTTCTACGCGTGACTAGCGTAGGCTCTTAAGGTTATTATCACGGGCCCGGGAAACGTCGGGAGCGACAGCTAGTAAATGTATAAATTGTTTGGAAAAACGTACAATACCTGTGGAAACATTCAGTTCTTTGTTCTTTTTGTTCTTTAGTGTACATATTATAATAAACCCTCCGGAGGAGGTTAAATCGAACTTCATTTCCCTCAGTACCATTCTTGACATCAATTTTGAATATCCTCTTCCAGACTTATCTTTATCGAATACTAATGATGCGCCTTTTTCTAAAATATAATCTTTATCTCCATCAAGAGATTTTAAGGCAACTGAATAATGCAGAGTACCAGGAGATTCAGATGACATTCTCGTAAGATATAAGTTATAGTATTTCCATGTACTTCTTCCAATGGGGCCAAGCCATAACTTCCAGGAGATATCCATGAAGTGAAATTCAGGACTGCGATAACATTGATCAGAGAGAGAAAAAATATCTTCGATTGTCCATTCGATTGTTAATTCTCGAATTTCACAAAGATCTCCAATCTCCTCCATATAAATAAAATTTATTGAAACTCGATTTTTGTGAGGCAACGTCTTTAGAATGGCCACCTAAAAAAAGAAGAGAAGATGCGATTTTAAATGACGTGCAAGTAATGTCGTACAAAATAATTTTAACACTATATTATTTTGGTACTTCTTTGTTATAGCGGCCTCCACAATTACAATTACGCCAGGTGACAATAAATTTCGCCAAGGTCTCAGCCAAGCTCGTGAAGCGCGAACGTAGTGCTCACGAATAATAGATATAGAAATAAATACCATTGCATTAAATAATATAATATTTTATGTAATATGTAAATAAGGATATATTGCAATGTTGCATAACAAAGTCATACTAATGTTTCATGAAAATTCCTTATAATATTTCACAAGAATAACAATTTTTTTTAAATTTTTTAACAGTTCTTTTATATAACTATTCCAATCAACCGTTGCATTTTCACCAATATATAGCTGTTTTTACACCATTTTATACATGTTTATCTTTCTGTTTAACACTACATAAACCTCAAAGCAGTTACAAACAGTTTTCTCGAATCACTAATCAAATTTGCAAAACGGAAGCCTTTTTTCTTTTTTATACAGCCTTTTACATGGCATCTCTACACTATAAAAAAATTTCGGAACGTTTCAGGATATTAGCCTGAAACATTTCGCATATTTTACCGAAATTTTGAATTTCTTTATGTCCCACGTCAATTACGGCAATATTTCGTGTAATATTTTTGAGAGATTTCAACTTTTCCGTAAACTGCATTCTCTGCATGCGTGATTCATGTTTTATGTTCCATTAACCATTTTGATAACTAAAGAAGAATAAAAAACAGCTGCCTAGGTACTTAGAGACGCAAATGCAATCTGAACAAATACCATTCTTTGTTTGGATATCAACCGATAAAGTAAGTAGCTAGTTTAAAACTTCTTATGCTCCATTATTTGAATTTTCATTTTATCTGTAATGCGAAACTTTAAAATTGAATTGCTTAAATAAGACACTGAATAAAAAAAGTATATTCATTATTGAAAATTGGAATGTTTCACTACTTTGTTGTGGAACGTAACAGCAAAAAGCCTTAATGCCACCACTTTTTTCCGGAACCTTCCGGAAATTTTTTTACAGTGTATATAGCTTCATTATTAATAACATACAGTTTCATATCATGGCTAATTTCGCACAGTTGTTTGTTGGACAAATGTCCCTACTTTTGAAAAAAGTACCAGGACATCAAGATGATATTCTCGCAAGATATAGACTAGTAAATCTGCAGATCAGGAGCCTCAACGTCAGCTCTAAAAGTCATTGTGTTTTAATCTCACTTTTCATATGATTTAGCATCTTACAATCCGCAATTTAATTTTTTTTATATTACAAATATTTATAGGCATATAAAATACTTCGGAGATTTCAGAAATTAGAAGCGTTAAATTAAACACGGCTTATGCAATGATATTCCGAAATTCTTATGAACTTCTTATTCATGTAACTTTTTAGATTAAAAAAAAACTTGTATTAAAATAAATTGTTCATTTATGTCGATAGAATACAAAAATAATTTATTTTGATAGTAAAATATTGCAGAAAAATAGTGCGAGTTACTTGAATTTTATTATTTTGATGTTCTTTGAAATAGGGTTGCTAAGCAACTAAAAATTAAAGAGCAAAGCAAAAAGAAATGCATTTTAAAATTTGTAAAAAATATACAAAAAGTTTTCCAATAATTTAAACGAATAATTTCTAAATTCTAATGAATGTATCAGCAAATTTTCAAAGCTATTGGATATATTTAAAACCTCCATATCGAAAATTTAGCATTAATAATTTTACGTTTAAATCCATTATTCAAATGTGCGATTTTCATTTCAGTTAAAAATGAAATTTGAAAATCGTCTGCAAACCATAGGAAAGCATTATGACCTAAAAAGAAATGTTCTATATTTTTCGAACGAATGAACCAAATGTAACTAAAAACAGTACAGCTCATTCCGGGTACCTAACCAACATACCCGCCAAAACGCAACCTAATAGGACGATTTTTACGGCAGTTGTCGCGGAACAGACAGACAGACAGACAGAAATTTTTCGCGCCTCCACAGTGAGCCTCAACTGACGTTTCGGCAATTATAGTATTTCTAGCTACTTCATCCAATAGGACTAAGTCACAACTTCCAGGAGATATCCATACAGTGAAATTCAGGACTCCTATAATATTGATCAGAGAGAGAAAATAAATCTTTGATTTTCCATTCGATTGTTAATTCTCGAATTTCACAGAGATCTCGAATCTCCTCCATACAAATAATAGTTAATAAAAATCGAATTTTGCAATTTGATTTTTAATAGCTATTATTTATATGGAGGAATTATTTATATGGCCTGTGAATTTTGCAATTTCACAGACTATGTCTTTTGAATGGACGTCTATAAAATAGAAGATGAGATTTTAAATTATGTGAAAGTAATGTCAGAGAAAATAAGTTGAACACTATATATTTTTTACAGGATAATTTAACACATTGACGGACAGTAGGAACAAGTGAAGTTCGAAAATTGGCACTATATGTTTTTGTAATTTTTAGAATACAAGAAGTATAGTTTTACTCTTTCTGCTTAAATAAACTTAATTTTGATTAATTCAGCACCTTTAATTAGGTTGCACTACTCCCTTCACAATCACGTCAGAGTGGCTAGTGGTCAAGGAAAAATACAGTCAAAAACAGTGATAAACACCAGTATATTCTTATAGAAAAATTTATGTTGATTATTCGATCAAATAATCAATTTGAATTTTTGTATAAGAATATACTGGTAATTATCCTTTTTTTTTTACTGTATTTTTCCCTGACCACTAGGCACCCTGCACGTGCATACTGAAGCTGCAACTCGTATAACAGGTGGAAAACGAACTTCAACCTAAAAAATTGTCTCCAAAACATGACACTGGGCTTCTACTTGTACGCCGGTAAATGCACATAGCACAGCTATAGCCGTAGTGTCTAAAAACGACTGTTTCGTTTTGGACGGCTATTGCCGTCATGCCACATAGTGAACTTCTCTTTCACGGCTATAGCCGCAAGTGTCCGTCAACGTGTTAAATTAATATTGACACAAATACTACAATAGTAAATCTAATGACTGGCTTTAGTTTCATACATTATATTGTACACTACTGTCCAAAAATCAAGGAGCAGTGACCGTACGCTTTCACTTATTACAAGGTTTGTCGAATATCTTCTGAAATTCTTGACGAATTGTTCTTGACCTTCGAGAATATAAAGCACATGTTTCACTTCAAGAACAGTAGATTGAGTATATTGCAATGAAAAAGTTAATATATTGAATATTTGATGAGGTATGGGCATATGTATGAAGTGATTTTTAACTGAGCATGCGCGAACTATACGAAAGAAAATTTTTCATGATTTGGTAGTTAATTCTATACAACAACTCATATAAAAAGACCAGTCAAATATTGTGAAAACTCCGAAAGATGCGAGTAATACAGTGAGCCCTTATCATCCAACTGGATTTTCCCCACAATTTGTCAAATAGCTCACTGTATTGCCGATATATTTCTGAGTTTTCACGATATTTGACTGGTCTTTTTATATGAGTTACTCTATAGAATTGACTACCAAATCATGAAACAAATTCTTTGGTATAATCCGTACATCCGCAGTTAAAAATCATTTCATACAAATTCCCATACCTCATCCAATATTCAATATATTAATTTTCTAATTGCAATATAGTATTTCTACTGTGCTTGAGATGAAACATGTTCTTTACATTCTCGAATTTCAAGAACAAATTGTCATAAATTTCATTAGATATTCGACAAACCGTATAACAAGCGAACGCGTCCGCTCACTGCCCGATAATTTTTGGACAGCAGTGTACTATTTGTGCAGCAACCCATTGTGTTGCATTTAAATTGCATAAAGTGTTTGGATTATTTGAGGGATGGTGGAATAAATCTAGTTTTATGATACATTTCAAGTTTCAAACCCTAACAATTTCGAATAAATTTTAATTTAGAACGTTTTCCGTTCATTTCACATTTTAGGTAGCTTTCAATACAAATAAGTATAAAGCTACCTATTGCAGCCGTTCGGAGGAAAGCAGTTCCGGAAAATTTCAATATATTTTCACCGATCATGACCCCCAGACTACAAAACCACCCTCCGTTCTAATTTTGATTTATAGATATATCCTGTAATAACTCCTCTATACCGACCCGATAAAGATGGTGAGTGGTAGCGAGGTCAGATCGTTGGCAAAGAGAATTTCTCGCATAAATTAGAAAATAGAATTTTATTGCATAACAATATTAATTCTAATAAAAAATATTTACAAGATGTTAATACAGCATTTAATTATTTTTCGTGGGTCAATCGCTTATAAATTAATGACCTCTTGACTCTAAGTGCAACTGAAACAAACAAAAGTCTCTAAACGTTACAGTCAGTCGTGACTACAGAATAAAGTTCATTCGGAACAAGGCTCGTCCGTTCCTTCTCTTCGGAAAAATATACTAAAACACGATGATTCAGAGTTAAAGAACTCTCACTATCGCACTTGTCGTGCTTTTCTCTTCGCTGGGATTTTCACCTGATACTTGCTGTATCAATCAAATAGAGGTCAGACCTCACTCTTTCCAGAGAGTCACCACTCTCGTTCAGATCTATTCAAAAACTGTTTTCTCTAACTTTTTCATTCTCGCAGGGGATCTTTCACTAGGGGCGGGGATTTGGTCAAGGCAGCGCCCCTTGAAACTCCCCAGCCTCTTAGCAGCCTTGAGATACGTCTCTTTCATCTATAATAAGTCCGTCATTGGACGTTCTATGACAAAGGGCATAGTTTCGTGTGCAAACCTAAAAATCGTGTGCAGAGATCGCTTCCCTCGCAGATGCTCTCTTTCCCACGACTTGGGCACAGATAAAAGCATAAGACCCCTCTTTGGGTACCACCTTACTAATGCATCACTGTCCGAACTTTCCGCTCGCAGTACAATAGGATTCGGCGTTTGCTTGTCATTAAGGCAAAACTAGCGTGGGAAGGTGTGCAGTTAAGTGTACTCACAGGAAGTGCTAGAATGACACATAGTGCACCTGGATGTAGAGGCTCAATTCTTTATAGCACCCCCTCCTCAAACGATTCTTAAGGGTGAAACACTAAGAATCTCTAAGAGTCGAATAAAGAATTGCAAGCTCAAATTACATCAGAGTGGCAAGAAATAAAACACAATGAAAAATAAAAAATAAAACAACTTAAAATAATTTTATACAAAAGTTTATCAATAAATCTCCTTAAACTCGACTCAGACAATCAACATGCGGAATGTCTTTGCCTGGGCGATGAGAAATTGCATAATTATAAGGTTGCAGAGCCAAGGACCACCTTAACAACCTGGGATTATTTCCAGAATTTCTTTTTAGAAATACCAAGGGATTGTGATCGCTTTCGATACAAAAGTTTTGTCCATCAATATAATGCCTTAACTTTTTTATCGCAAAAATAATTCCAGCACACTCTCTTTCAGTGGCGCAGAAACTTTTCTTACTATCAGTAAATTTGCGACTCAAATATATTATGGGGTGCTCTTCCGATCCCTCTCTTTGAGCCAAAACCACGCCAATACCTAAGTCATTAGCATCAGTTTGTACTATGAATTCTTTCTGAAAATTAGGAGCGTAAAGCACCGGTTCTTCAGTAAGTTTCATTTTCAAAGTCTCAAAGGCTTTTCCTATTTCGTCGCTCCATGCAATCTTTTCTTTTTTATTTTTCCCTTTAAGCGCCCTCGTTAATGGTTCTACAATCACTGCATAATCTTTTATGTACCGGGAATAATATCCAGCCATTCCCAAACATCTACGAATTTCAGTTTTCGATTTCGGAACGGGTAATTCCTTAATTGCCTTTACTTTCGCCTCAGCTGGCCTCCGTCTGCCCTCCCCTACAATATGCCCAAGATATTTTACGGTTTTCTGAGCGAACTTGCATTTCGCCAATTTGATTTTTAGTTTCGCGTCATTAACCCTTTTTAACCCTTTATTTCGCCATATCATCTAGATACGGTAAACAGAATTCCTCAAGTCCGTTTATTTCTAGCGTCAAAATATCTGCTAACTCCACCCGTTTTTTATAGGGTTTTAATAAATCCACGTGGTAAAACTGGGATTTCTGTCGCCTCCCAAGAACATTCACAATATGATTGGTTTCCGAAATTTTTGATTCATTACTTCCCGGTCCTATCCAACTATCCGACATATTATTTGGTTTACTGGTCGCCAACCCCAGTACCTCATTTCCCACGTTAAATTTCCTTTTTACCGCTTTTCTGTCAAACCAAAATTTCCTCTTTTCTCGATCTGCTGACACATTTTTAACGGCCAAAACTCGACCTCTTTTTAACTGTTCGCGAGATTAAACACATCTCCCTTCACGAATTTATTTTCCTCCGTCTCTCTTATCTATTCTCCAAACACTAACGCTTTCAAAAGCTTTCTAAATTTTCGATGCAAAAATGCAATACTATCGCTTATTGAATCTCTCATCTTAACACAGAACCATTTTAGAAATGCGATCGCTAAATCATTCCTCAAACTTCTCCCAAGATCCAAGTATCCTGACACATTTCCTTTAACTTTCGCTTTCCCTAAGTGTAAGGACACTTTTTCTAGGCACGTGCCAAAAATATCCACCTGACAATGCAATGGGACCAGCACCCGCGCCCTTCCACTTATGCGTTCGTCTCTGGCTTTTTCCACTATTACAGAATCTCCCGCATTACAACGCGTTTCTTCAAATTCCCCTTTTCCTCTAATCTCTTCGAATGATGGATACCTGTCATGTTCCATTTTACTAACCCCTCTTTCAATGTTTGCTAAGATCGAAGAGTTCTCATATATCGACGAAGGCGATAATCCCTTATCTACACCAAGCAACTCAATAACACTTTCTAAATCCTTAACCTCGTTTATCTTTGCCAGATCCGTAAATCCGTCTTCGATCAATAATGGCAGCAAACCTTTGTCTAAACTATCCAACTCGATGGGATTATCTATCTCCTCACCCTTTTCTTTAGAATTCAAAGTTTCCGTTTCACTGCCTCCGCTAGAATTTTCTCCCTCTTTTTCTGAATTCAACCTTTCTGCCTCATTTCTTTCGCGAAAATTCCCTTCTTCTTTTTCTTTTACCGAATTCAAAGTTTCCGCTTCAACACTCCCGCTACAAATATCTTCTTCTTTCACGGAATTTAAGGTTTCCGCTTCACTGCACTCGCGAAAATTTCCCCCTTCTCTTTCTTCCTCGGAATTCATAATCTGTTTATTTTCTGGTTTTGGAGCTTGGTCAACCTTTCTCTTTACCTGCTCTAACAACTTTTGAGTTCCATTGCCCAACAAATAGTAATCCACGTCTGAATCTCTATTGTTAACTCCTGCCTGGGTTTCAATGACCCCCACACCTTCAATTTCTGACGTGACTTCTGCTATAGGTAAACAGTATAATTTACTGTCTAACGGAGTCTTATTCCATATGTGGTCTCCATTCAATTTATCTTGACTGACTAAGTCGTATGGGATTAAATCGACCTCACTCCCATTGTCCGTTAAAGCAGTTGCCTGAATTCCATTCACCAATATTTTGCTCAAATAGGTGGAGAAGGTTTCTCCAAGTGTCGGCTTACTAGTTAAGTGACTGACCAACGCAGCCTCTTTCTTTTTAATTTCCGGACAATTTACTTTGTAGTGCCCGCTTTGAAAACACGCATAACACTTAACTTCTCGCCTTTTTTCGAACGCCTTTTCCCTATCTTTATTGTCACTTCGATCCCTCCAATTAAGATTAATCTCTGGATTTCTGTTACCGTTTCGCACATTTTCAAAAGTCCTGGGTCTTTCAAATTTCTTCTCTAACGGGAGTTTCGGATTCCACGTCTTTTTAGACGGGCGCTTGATTGCCTCGTACGCATCTAAATGCCTCACAAGTTCTTCGGGGTCTTTAATTTCCGCCCAATTATCCATAAAATGTTCGCGCATTTCGGGAGACATCCCTCCGTTTGATCTGGTCCGTGACAAGCAAATTTTTCAAACCCTCAAAATCCGAAACTTGTAAGCATGACAGCCAACCTTCTAAAAAACTATTAAGTTCGAAGATCAGGTCCTTCCAAACTGAATTAGGATTCCGCGGATGTTGACTAAATTTTTGTCGGTATGTCTCTGCATTCAAACGATAGCGTTCTAACAGTTTTTCTTTCACATATTGAAAATCATCAATTTTCTTCAATCATCTTCGGGTTCTCTCAAAATTAACTCGGCCATTCCCACAGGTAATAATGACAGTAAGTTCATCACCAGCTCATCCGAATTTAGATTACATTTTTTTGCCTGTCTCTCGAATAAATTCAAAAACAATGAAATATCTGAATTCTTTTCGTCAAAGCGATGCATAATTGTTTTTAGGGGTAAATTATTCGTTCTAACTGAGGCACTACTAGACGCTGTACTCCGGTCATCTGACTCTTGTGTCGCTTTTAATCTAGCTAACTCATGTTCGCGCTTTTTCTCTTTTTCTGCTTTTTCCCACAGTCTCTCTTTCTCTATCTGAAGTCTATCGTTCTCTTCCTTCTCTGCCAATAATTTATTTTCCCTATCTTTTTCTATATGTTTAATTTGTGCTAAAGCAAGCTCCTTCTCAAAACCCTCTGACAACTCTATTTTTTTATAATTATCGAAAACAGTATCATTTTCCTCTAAAATGACCTCAAATTCGTAAGCTAACGTTTGCAAATCAGCTTTCCTAAAATATTTAAGCTCCGACATTTTTAAAGATTAAAATTAGAAATTATCTTTCCCACAATTATAAAACACTACAATAAGATTAAATGCTATTCCTACCAAGTGCGTCAAAATATTACCAAAATATACACTCATAAAAAAAAGGTACGCTTAACAATAATATAGGAAATATGCAACATATAAAAATAAGCAACTCTATCCTAACGTCTACATTCACCTTGGTATTTGGTTATAAAATACATATGGGATAAATTTTACACAAAAAAACAATTTCAATTTCAAAAAGTACAGTAAAAATATTTAAATTGCAAAAGTCTTATTCAATTCCTTTTTCTTTTAATCAATGGTGGTCTTAATCTCTGCATCCACTCTTAAAAGATTTAGAATAATTCACAAAAAAAATATATAAAATCAACTCAGTTATCTTAATATATGAAATGCGTTTGATATTTTCTTTTTTTTTTCCAAAGATCTCACAATTATAGATTCAGCTAAAATTTGTAACACTGCACAACTCTCAGTTTGCATTAAATTAATTCAACAATAATTTTATTTTAACTACAAAATTTGTCTATTAAAAAAGTTACAACAGTATCCGAAATATATCTCATAATACTACTTTATTTATTTTTCTACCGGAAAAATTTCTCAAAATATTTACTCTCACAAAAATAAACATGCAACGTTCTTTTTTTTCTAAAGCCTACAGCACTTATATAAACACTACAGTCGAACTCCAGATATACGTTACCTGAGTTGTACGTTTCCCTCAGTTATACGTTTCAACTTAGCGGTCCCGGCCGCTTGCCATTCAAAATTAGCTGAGTTATACGTTTTGAATTATACATTTCCCTCAGTTATACGTTACGTTTTTACGTCCCCGTACGAAATTTTGTCCCATTTGTAAATTTTGTAACTGGAAATACTGACGACGCGTCAGATGAGTCTAATTTGAAACATCCCACTCAGACTTCAGAGCTGCTCTGATGGCTTTTGGCGTAGTAAAGTGGGTTCGTCAGTAGCAAAAACAGTAACGATAAGGCCGCTGCATTATTAACAGGAATACAAAGTTTGCTGTTCAATGTCGGTTCTGCCGAAAAGAAACAATCGAAGATTAGTGATTATTTCAACAAGATTCAGTAAATTACTGAAATATCTTTTGATAAATGATTTAAATCCAATTTTTTAAGTACTCTATGTGTATTAAAAATATTTTTAATAAAGCTTTTATAATAAAATAACTTTAAGTGTACTTTTCTTATGTGCTTTTTTATCTATACCGTTCAATTTCCGAAAATTTATGTCACGGGTGCAGTAGTACTTAGGAAATCTCCGTTTCCGATATAAATGGTACCTAAAACACCACAGCGGAACGAAGTTTTACAATATATTTAAAAAAATGTTCCGGCAAACCATTAATTGAGTTGTACGTTTTACTGAGTTAGACGTGTTGTTGTCCGGTCACTGGTAAAACGTATAAATGGAGTTCCACTGTATTAACAATTAAAGCCACTCTGAATATAAAAAGAGCTTACCTTCATTACTAAGAGTCTTTCAGGGCGTCAGAAGCACAGACTTTCACGGAATCACAGGAGCACAGACTTTCACTTTTCGGATGGGGACTCTTCCGGATGGGGGAACTCTCTCCAGAATTCTTGGCAGATTTCTCTTTCTGATGCTGTGTTGATCCACAGGGACGTCTAAGGAGACTCAGGTCACAAGGAGATTCTTTCTTGGAGCACTAGATGATTCAAATTACAGAGTTCACTCTTTGTCTTTAGAGAATATCATTAATTTTTTATAATTAATCCCTCACCGCAAGCCACCAGTTGTAATAACTCCTCTATACCGACCCGATAAAGATGGTGAGTGGTAGCGAGGTCAGATCGTTGGCAAAGAGAATTTCTCGCATAAATTAGAAAATAGAATTTTATTGCATAACAATATTAATTCTAATAAAAAATATGTTGAAGATGTTAATACAGCATTTAATTATTTTTCGTGGGTCAATCGCTTATAAATTAATGACCTCTTGACTTTAAGTGCAACTGAAACAAACAAAGTCTCTAAACATTACAGTCAGTCGTGACTACAGAATAAAGTTCATTCGGAACAAGGCTCGTCCGTTCCTTCTCTTCGGAAAAATATACTAAATCACGATGATTCAGAGTTAAAGAACTCTCACTATCGCACTTGTCGTGCTTTTCTCTTCGCTGGGATTTCCACCTGATACCTGCTGTATCAATCAAATAGAGGTCAGACCTCACTCTTTCCAGAGAGTCACCACTCTCGTTCAGATCTATTCAAAAACTGTCTTCTCTAACTTTTTCATTCTCGCAGGGGATCTTTCACTAGGGGCGGGGATTTGGTCGAGGCAGCGCCCCTTGAAACTCCCCAGCCTCTTACCAGCCTTGAGATACGTCTCTTTCATCTATAATAAGTCCGTCATTGGACGTTCTATGACAAAGGGCATAGTTTCGTGTGCAAACCTAACAAGAACGAAAAATCATGCTTCAAGCATAGATTATGTAACACTTTCCAACGCTTCCAAAATAATTTTACATATCATACCGTTTAATAAACTGAAAGATAGCATCTAAGTAAATAATTTGGAAAACGCATAACTTATTTAAAAACATAATATAAGGAATTTGCAACCTATACAGTATTCGGAAAAATATCCGAATACTTTTACTCAGCTCTGTATATGATCTATAAATTTGTATATATACTACATAGGATGCTAAATTTTAGTTCAGTTAGGAAAAGCGTAGCACAGTTTAAAATTCTCCTTCTGGAGTTTGTCAATAAATGGAAATGTGTTCGCGAATTTTTGTGCTTCCCTGTATATGATCTACAGAATTTATACACACCACGTAAATACACAAAAAGTGAGTTAAATTTAAAATCGCGTTCAGTAACTTAAAACGCACTTCCAGGTATTATTGTAAACAGACAGTAGAGAATTCTTTTGTGTCTCCCTGTAAATGAACGATGACTGCTATACACACAATATTCTGTAGTAAGCCTCTTGTAATGCACCTTAGTGATATATATAAATTTCAATGCGTTTAAAATAATGAAACATTATTTAAATAAACCGCAGACGATTTTTCTCCATAGATGTAATGTAACGGAATTCTTTTGACTGTTCCTGTAAAGTTACTATAAGTGCTATGCACACCCTATTTCATATTAAGCTTCTTGTAATGCACCTTAGTGATATATTTCAATTACAATGTGTTTGAAATTGAGTAACATCATTAAAATAAACCGCAAATGATTTTTCTCCATAGATCGCAATGTAACGAAATTCTTTGATTGTCCCTGTAAAAAAAACTATAAGTGCTACACACTTCCGTTGAAATAGGGAACATGCTATAGAGTACTACAATAACATATAAAAATTGCAGAGCAATCCGAGCATATTTACGGGAGTTAAGCACGGACAGACGGCCAGACGGCCAGTCGGCCATCCGGCCAGAAAAACCGAAGTCATAAACACTTTTCAACTAGGTTGGAAAGTGTTAAAAATCGTGTGCAGAGATCGCTTCCCTCGCAGATGCTCTCTTTCCCACGACTTCGGCACAGATCAAAGCATAAGACCCCTCTTTGGGTACCACCTTACCAATGCATCACTGTCCGAACTTTCCGCTCGCAGTACAATAGAATTCGGCGTTTGCTTGTCTTCAAGGCAAAACTAGCGTGGGAAGGTGTGCAGTTAAGTGTACTCACAGGAAGTGCTAGAATGACACATAGTGCACCTGGATGTAGAGGCTCAATTCTTTACAATCCATATATATATCTGATATATGTCATACGATAACACTCGTATTTATAAATTAATTTGGATGAAACTAATTGTGTGTATTAAGCTCACCAATGCCTCGACCGAGTTCGTTGGCCAGCTTGGTGGCCACTGAAAATTTTAAAACTAAAATAAATAGACAAAAAATTAAAAATTCAAATTTACTTTTTAATTAAGTGTAAGGCCTTGATACAAGGATTCCAGAGCATTTTCTGTTTTACCTCTATCTTAAAAAATGGCTGAGATAGAGCAGTTTGAAATTGTAGGGTGGCGGACATTTTGAAACAAAACAGCACATTACAAAAAAAACAACGATTAATTTATGAGCTTTAGTGAACGCGACTTCTCGCAAATTATTTTCTTTCATTGTTGTAATCATTTTCCCAATCATACGCATAGAACTATATATTTTTATATCCGTTAGCGCCAAATTCTCGCCAAAGTTGGCGACATTTTCCGAAATATCGCCAAATTTGGTGATCAAAATAAGTCTTCATAAATGAAGCCAATTTGGCTATAGCTCAATAATTTGGCCAATTTCTTATTCAAATTCGGTATTACCGAATCTTTTGTAAACGTTTTCTTTGCATTTTCGCTTGCTGTTTTCGAGTAACCTTAGCTAAATTTTTAAAACGAAGTTACAGGAAAGCTACCTTTTCCTCCCGGTACAAGCCGGAAGGACTTTTTAAATTTCTTTTTAGAAACCGGGCTCAGAGAGTATTTACTTCTTAAAAGGAACCACCACACCAAATTTCAAGTTTTTCCTCACAGCAGTATAACAGAATTCCCAATTTGAGAACTTTTTTATTTCCTTCACTCTTTTACATTTCAAATGTTCTAGAAATTGTTCTATTTATTGTATTTACGTCTAAAAATTAACAGCCATGTCAAATTTCAAGTTTCTAGCGCTAACAATTCAAAATAAATCGCAATTTAGAACGTTTTTAGAACGTTTTCCTCTCGTGTCACCTTTTTCATTTCGATTTTTTCGGAAGCAGTTCTTAGACGACAGCATTTACATCTTAAAAGTAACCACCATGCGAAATTTTAAGTTTTTAGCGCCAGCATTATCGTAGAAATCACAATTTTAAAACTTTTTTTTTCTGCATTTTTTTTAATTGTTCTGTAGCGAGTATTTGTATCTTAAAAGTAACAGCCTTGTGAAATTTCAAGTTTCTAGCGCTAACAATTCAAAATAAATCGCAATTTAGAACGTTTTTAGAACGTTTTCCTCTCGTGTCACCTTTTTCATTTCGATTCTTTCGGAAGCAGTTCTTAGACGACAGCATTTACATCTTAAAAGTAACCACCATGCGAAATTTCAAGTTTTTAGCGCCAGCATTATCGTAGAAATCACAATTTTAAAACTTTTTTTTCTGCATTTTTTTTTAAATTCTTCTGTAGCGAGTATTTGTATCTTAAAAGTAACAGCCTTGTGAAATTTCAAGTTTCTAGCGCTAACAATTCAAAATAAATCGCAATTTAGAACGTTTTTAGAACGTTTTCCTCTCGTGTCACCTTTTTCATTTCGATTTTTTCGGAAGCAGTTCTTAGACGACAGCATTTACATCTTAAAAGTAACCACCATGCGAAATTTCAAGTTTTTAGCGCCAGCATTATCGTAGAAATCACAATTTTAAAACTTTTTTTTCTGCATTTTTTTAAATTGTTCTGTAGCGAGTATTTGTATCTTAAAAGTAATAGCGTTGTGAAATTTCAAGTTTCTAGCGCTAACAATTCAAAATAAATCGCAATTTGGAACGTTTTTAGAACGTTTTCCTCTCGTGTCACCTTTTTCATTTCGATTTTTTCGGAAGCAGTTCTTAGACGACAGCATTTACATCTTAAAAGTAACCACCATGCGAAATTTGAAGTTTTTAGCGCCAGCATTATCGTAGAAATCACAATTTTAAAACTTTTTTTTTCTGCATTTTTTTTTTTAATTCTTCTGTAGCGAGTATTTGTATCTTAAAAGTAACAGCCTTGTGAAATTTCAAGTTTCTAGCGCTAACAATTCAAAATAAATCGCAATTTAGAACGTTTTTAGAACGTTTTCCTCTCGTGTCACCTTTTTCATTTCGATTCTTTCGGAAGCAGTTCTTAGACGACAGCATTTACATCTTAAAAGTAACCACCATGCGAAATTTCAAGTTTTTAGCGCCAGCATTATCGTAGAAATCACAATTTTAAAACTTTTTTTTCTGCATTTTTTTAAATTGTTCTGTAGCGAGTATTTGTATCTTAAAAGTAATAGCCTTGTGAAATTTCAAGTTTCTAGCGCTAACGATTCAAAATAAATCGCAATTTAGAACGTTTTCCTCTCGTGTCAAGTTTTTAGCGCCAGGATTATCGTAGAAATCGCAATTTTAAAACTTTTTTTTTCCTGTATTTTTTTTTTTAAATTGTGCTGTAGCGAGTATTTGTATCTTAAAAGTAACAGCCATGTCAAATTTCAAGTTTCTAGCGCTAACAATTCAAAATAAATTGCAATTAAAAACGTTTTTAGAACGTTTTCCTCTCGTGTCATCTTTTTCATTTCGAATTTTTCAGAAGTAGTTCTTAGACGACAGCATTCACATCTTAAAAGTAACCACAATGCGAAATTTCAAGTTTTTAGCGCCAGCATTATCGTAGAAATCGCAATTTTAAAACTTTTTTTTTCCTGCATTTTTTAAAAAAATTGTTCTGTAGCGAGTATTTATATCTTAAAAGTAACAGCCATGTGAAATTTCAAGTTTCTAGCGCTAAACGTTGAAAATAAATCGTAATTTCAATCGTAATTTGAGAACATTTTCCGCTGATTTCACCATTTTTAAATTTCGAACAGTTTAGAGATTATTTTTAGAGAGCATTTAAATTTTAAAAGTAACCATCAAACGAAATTTCAAGTTTTTAACCTCAGAAAATGCAAAGAAATCGCAATTTTAGAACATTTTTTTCCTGCATCCTTTTACATTTTGAGTTTTTTAGAAATTGTTCTGTTGCGATTATTTACGTCTTAAAAGTCACAACCATGTCAAATTTCAAGTTTGTAGATCCTAACACTTCCGAATAAATAATAATTTCGAACATTTTTAGAAAGTTTTCGGCTTTGATATCAGATCGGTAGTTCCCCATATTTGAATTAACAGGAACGTGCGAGCTAATTTAATAAGTAACAATCAAGAAATACTAAAAGACATATTTTAATTTTAACTATGCATTAGTACAATTATTTAGGTTATTTATATTACTTATCATTAGGTTAATTTTTTTTTTTAAATAGGTAATTCGATTTAAAGTGATTCTCAAATGACATACTCGACAACATGAAACTTTCTGAAACATTTTCTGACTCATTTTTAATCGCTAATTCATAAAATTAGCAGGCCTGACTATTGAAGTGATTTGAAATCAAAATGAGTTTTCTATTTTTTGATAAATAAATTCCTTATCGAGTTATAAGGGATAGTTTTCCCGTGACAGCCAGTTTTTCTTTTTTCTCGCGCTGTCGCTCCGAAATTTCTATTCAAAACGCAAACTTTATACAGTATTTTCTGAAAGATTTCTTTACCAAAAATTGGAAAACGTGTTTCGATTACATAGCTTCTGAATTAGAACATCTTCCAATTTCATGCGTTTCCAAACAAAAATAAATTGAGAAATGTATTAAAATGTTGCTCTTCTGGATTTCAAAACAGCCATAAAACTACAGTCGAGTCTGTTTATATTTGTAATTGATATTATATATATATATTATAATTAATTACATTATATTTTACTATATAATTATATATATATATTATAAGTTTGTAGCATAAAATATTATGAAAGACATTCAGAAGTTGTTGCAGAATATTTGGATGAAAGATAAAATGCTATCCCATTTAAAACTCTAGTGTAAATTATGAGAAAAGTACCTGTAACATTACTACAGTTTCTTAGTAGTGTTACAGATGTTTTCTTATAAATATTCTAACATTGTGAAAGTGAACATGCAAAAGAAATTTTTGTAATACTACTAATGATTTCTTAGTAAACATACAAGAAAAGCACCTGTAATTATTACACATACTTTCTTAGTAAAGATACAATAGAAGTATGTAATACTACTAACCATTTCTTGGTAAAAATACTAAATACGAACCTGTAACGGCTGCTAACAATTTCTTAGTGAAGATACAAGAAAAGTATCTGTAATACTACTAACCATTTCTTTGTAAACAAACTAAAAAAGGACTTGTAACGGCTACTAACAATTTCTTTGTGAACATACAAGGGAAGTATCCGTAATACTACTAACCATTTCTTGGTAAACATACTAAAAAATGAGCTGTAACGGCTACTAACAATTTCTTAGTGAAGATACAAGAGAAGTATCTGTAGTACTACTAACCATTCCTTTGTGAAGATACAAGAGAAGTATCTGTAATACTACTAACCAATTCCTTAGTGAAGATACAAGAGAAGTATCTGTAATACTACTAACCATTTCTTAGTATACAGTACTAAACAAGAACGAAAAATCATGCGTCAAGCATAGATTATGTAACACTTTCCATCGCTTCCAAAATAATTTTACAAATCATTACCGCTTAATAAGCTGAAAGATAGAATCTAAGTAAACAATTTGGAAAACGCGTAACATATTTAAAAAAGTAATTTCAGGAATTTCCAACATATACAATATTCGGAAAAATATCCGAATACTTTTATTCAGCCCTATATATGATCTATAGATTTGTATATATACTGCATAGGATGCTAAATTTTAGTTTAGTTAGGAAACGCGTAGCACAGTTTAAAATTCTACTTTTGGAGTTTCTGTCAATAAACGGAAATGTGTTCACGAACTTTTGTGCTGCCCTGTATAGGATGTGCAGAATTTATACACACCAAGTAATAGACAAAAAGTGAGTTAAATTTAAAATCGCGTTCAGCAACTTAAAACACACTAACAGGAATTATTGTTTACAGACAGTAGAGAATTTTTTTTGTGTGTCCCTGTAAATGAATGTGACTGCTATACTCACAATATTTTGTAGTAAGCCTCTTGTAATGCACCTTAGTGATATATATAAATTTCAATGCGTTTAAAATAGTGAAACATAATTTAATTAAACCGCAAACGATTTTTCTCCATAGACGTAATGTAACAGAATTCTTTTGACTGTCCCTGTAAAGTAACTATAAGTGCTATGCACTCTCTATTCCATATTAAGCTTCTTGAAATGCACCTTAGTGATATATATCAATTACAATGTGTTAGAAATTGTGTAACATCATTAAAATAAACCGCAAATGATTTTCCCCCATAGACTGTAATGTAACGGAATTCTTTTGAGTGTCCCTGTAGAAAAACTATAAGTGCTACACACTTCAGTTGAAATAGGGAACATGCTATAGATAATGACAATAACATATAAAATTTGCAGGGCAATCCGAGCATATTTACGGGAGTTAGAGCATGGGCAGACGGCAGACGGCAAACAAACCGAAGTCATAAACACTTTTCAACTAGGTTGGAAAGTGTTAAAAAGCACCTGTAATGGCTACAAACGATTTCTTAGTATGTTCACTAAGGAAGTCTATGTGTTGTTTACTAAGTTTAATGCAGTAATCTTACTTAACCCTTTGAGGGGCGGTGGTATATATTATATACCACCTAATTTCAATCCGATTCAAACCAGAAACTTTCAATTAAATTTTACTTTTTTAACTTTGACGAGAAAAAGTTGATGAATTGCTTATTCTTATTTTGAGCTAAATTCTTTCCTAAATTCCGGTGGGAATTCAACGTTACAGGAGCACAAGTGATTGCCCCTGAAAGGGTTAAGAAGAATCTGTATTGGTTACTAGAAAAGTTTATGGAATCCCTGTTGTCTAGAGATTTTCTAGAAAATTTCGTAACATAGAGAATAACGAAAAAACTCCTATTTAAGGCGGTATTCAAAAAAAATATTTTTCCACGCTCAACAACTAAAAATTTTGAGACACATTCTCAGACTCATTTTTAAAAGTAACAACAGGAAACTTGGTGGCGTGATTTATAAAGACATTTATAAGGGCCCCATGTTTTAGGTAGCTTTCAATACTAAAAAGTATAAAGCTACCTATTGCAGCCGTTCGGAGGAAAGCAGTTCCGGAAAATTTCGATATATTTTCACCGATCATGACCCCCAGACCTCAAAACCACCCTCCTCTCAAATGTTGATTTATATATATAGATATATCCATATATATATATATATATATATATATATATATATATATATATATATATATATATATCTGACCTATGTCATACGATAACGCTCGTATTTATAAATCGATTTTGATGAAACTAATTGTGTGTATTGAGCTCACCAATGTCTCGACCGAGTTCGTTGGCCAGCTTGGTCCGCCATTTTGTTTCAAGATGGCAGCCATTTAAAAAATTAAAACTAAAATAAATATACAAAAAAATTAAAAATTAAAATTTATTTTTTAATTACGTGTTAGGCCTTGATACAAGGATTCCAGAGCATTTTTTGGTTTACCTCTATCTTAAAAAATGGCTGAGATAGAGCAGTTTGAAATTCTAGGTTGGCTGACATTTTGAAACAAAACAGCACATTAACGCCATTGCTTGCAAATTATTTTCTTTCGTTGTTCTAATAATTTTCCCAATCATACGCATAAAACTATATATTCATATCCGTTAGCGCCAAAATTGGCAAAATTGGCGACATTGGCGACAAAATGGGCGACATTTGGCGAAATATCGCCAAATTTGGCGACCAAAATAAGTCTTCATAAATGAAGCCAATTTGGCTATTGCTCAATAATTTGGTGAATTTCTTATTCAAATTCAGTATTAACGAATCTTTTGTAAACGTTTCTTTGCATTTTAACTTGCTGTTTTCGTGTAACATTAGCTAAAATTTTAAAACGAAGATATAGGAAAGCTACCTTTTCCTCCCGGTACAGGCCGGAAGGACTTTTTATTTTTCGTTCAATTAATTAGAAATTGATTTACAGACAATTATTTTCACAGTACGATCATTTTTTTTTGTTTCCAGCGCTATCGCTTCTCGAAATTCGGTTCAAAATGTCCACTTTGACAGCATTTTTTGAAATATATTCTGCCTTTATCAAAAAATCGAGACAGTGGGGACATTATAAAGTTTCTGAATAAGAGAACCTGCCAATTGGATGCATTTTAGAGCAAAAATGAATTTACGAATGTGTCTCAAAATAAGCAGTTTGGATTTCAATACACCCCACAAAAATTGTTTTTGAGGTGATTAATTAAGATTGTGAAATGTGTAACCCTAAATATTAACTTGATACTGTATTTTTTAATTATTTAAACAGTTTCAAAACGGAAAATAAACATTTATTTGAAATCATAATAAAAAAAAAAACACATAAGGAAAACTTGCATTGATTTTAGACAAAGAAAGCTGTAATTATTGGTAATTTTTATTTCAAAACCGTTACACCCTTGTGAAAACAGGTCAAGTTTCGTACGCTCAATCCGCGACATTTTCAACATCAATAATGATATATATACTAATCTCGCAAAATTTATGTGAGAATTAACTTAATAAACAAAATAAAGAATATGGTAGAGGTACACAGCTTTGAAAGATGAACCAGGAAGCAGTGAAAGAAAATTCATTCCACGTGGCTTTGAAGCTTTTTCTGAACAAATAAATAAAAAGTAATATAAAAAAAAAATTAAGTCAATTCCTGTTTTTTAATCATAAATATATAAAATAAACCCGTGCAGCATTAATGTCCCACGTTAACTTTATTGAACATTATTTTACAATCATCGTTGCGGTATTTTATTTCTGTGGCATCACTCATTTGAGATAAATCTTTCATTTCATTTATGAAAACAATGGAGGAATTTTTTTCTCCCATTTAAGACTAAAATTAATGAATTAAATTAAATTAATGAATTACTATTTGAAAAAACTGTATTAACATAAAGTGTCATCCACTGCAAGTTTTAAAAAATTTATTTGAACTTGAGTAGATGAATAGGAAATATTTTATTAACGATTGAAAATTTGAACAGGATATATATATAGAGAGAGTGTGAGCTAATAGTAGGAATTTAAAAATAACTGAAAAAATTCGTTATATAGAAATAGATATCTTTTGCTCTATGGGAATTATTTTAATGTAATCATGTTAAAAAGTGAAAAGTCCCTACTAAAAATTCGTTATATAGAAAAAATCGTTATATGGAAGTTCGTTATAGAGAAACACAACTGTATGATGGAAAGTGTTAAAAAGAAAAAAAATCCATTACCTATTGCATATGCAAATGATCCAGTCAGAAATTCTTTGCCTGCTCTTAAAGCAGTGAAATAAGAAATTACATTAGTACATGAGGCGTTTTCTTTAAACGTTAAATGAAATTACAAAATCAAGGGAAACTGATGTTATGTTATCTAATCTCATATTATCTCGTTCAAAAGAATCAAAAGTCCTTTCTGCGATAAGATCAACTGAATTCTAACATTTTAATATTATTTTAAAGTTAGATGTATAGTTTTAATATGATACCGAATTTAAAGACTTCTACTACGCTTACTCGCTTAAATTGAAACGAACGGTGACCTTGTTAAATTTTAATTATAATAGAATATATCTTATCTAAGATTTTTCATGCTAAAAGGATTTGAATTAGTATAAAATTTTCCTGTTAATATATATACTGTTTGGGTATTATCCCCAGAATTTAATATTAAAAAAATCTTTGATTGATTATCTCGAATAATCATTGTACATTCGTGTATATTGTATATTGTGTATTTCATATCTAAAGATAACATAAACAGCAAAATTTTATCTATCGAAATTTTATTTTATATATTACAAAAAATGTAGGGAATAGACATTTTTATCGCAATTGCAAGAATAGCTTCAGATAACAGTAGAAATTGTAATATTCAGTCTTCACTCTGTAACCACATCATTAAACAGTTATGAAAACTCGTATGACATTTGCAGATACGAGTAGAAGAAAGTGTGATGTAACAAAAATTGAATTTCAAGAAAATTGATTTTTATGTAGTAATTTTTTTCTTCTTCTTCGTAAATGCTTAAAATGTTAATGCGGGTGTACCGTATGATAGATTACTTCAAATTACATCCGTCCATAAAATAAAACAAATTTGAGAAAAGTGTGACAAAATAATTCTTCCACGTGTGTCTTCATTTATATAGTTTTCCAAAGTCTATCATGTAAATGTGAGGTTGTAACGAAAAATTGTAATAAAAAATTACACTACTGGCCATGCAAAATGCAACACCATGAAGGAATGCAAATAACAGAATGATATTTATTGGACAAATACATTATAATGGGAAGGACACGCGATTACATTTTCAGAAAATTAGGAGATACAGATCTTGAGAAAACACTACCCAAAACACCCAACTTTGGCCGCAATAACAACATTTATCTGCCTAGCCATGGAGTCGAACAGAGATTGGATGTCAGGTACGGGTACATCAGTCCATGCAGCTTCAACACTATGCCACAGTGCATCAACCGTAGTGACGGGCGAGTGGTGGCGGGCCAATCGCTCAGAAGCCATTGAGAGGACATTTTCAATTGGTGAGAAATCAGAAGAACGTGGCAGCCAGGGCAACAGTCGAACATGTTCTGTATCAAGAAAGGTCAGGATAGTACGAGAAACATGCGGTCGAGCATTGTCCTGCTAAATAGTAAAGCTGCGGAGGCATCGAAAATAAGGCAGAACCATGGGCCGTAACACATCAGAAATGTAACGGCTGATGTTGAAAATGCCGGCAATGCGAACAAGAGGTTACCGAGACGTGTATCCAATGACACTTCATGCCGTCACTCCAGGTGATATGACAGTATGACGATTCAAATGGAAGTTGGCAATGTGCGTTTTCCACGATGCCGCCAAATATGAATGATGGGGGAATGACGCAGGAATGGCGTCTCACGTCATCTTTGATGAATCCAGGCTCTGTATGCAGCATCATAATGCTAGCATCAATGTTTGGCGGCATCGTGGAAAGCGCACATTGCCAGCTTGCATTCGAATCGTCATACTGTCACATCACCTGGAGTGACGGTATGAAGTGTCATTGGATACACGTCTCGGTAACCTCTTGTTCGCATTGCCGGCAATTTCAACAGCAATTTCGACTGTTGCCCTGGCCGGCACGTTCTCCTGATTTCTCACCAATTGAAAATGTCCTGTCAATGGCTTCTGAGCGACTGGCCCCCCACCACTCGCCCGTCACTACGGTTGATGAACTGTGGCATAGAGTTGAAACTGCATGGACTGATGTACCCGTATATGACATCCAATTTCTGTTCGACACCATGGTTAGGCAGATAAATGCTGTTATTGCGGCCAAAGTTGGGTGTTTTGGGTAGTGTTTTCTCAAGATCTGTATCTCCTAATTTTCTGAAAATGTAATCACCTGTCCTTCCCATTATAATGTATTTATCCAATAAATATCATTCTGTTATTTGCATTTTGCATGGCCAGTAGTCTATATTTCGAGAAAACAAAAGAGGTTTTTGTAGTAATTTTATTTTATTTATTTTCTCCTTCGTAAATTCTTAAAATGTTTATGCAGGTATACCATATGATAGATTACCTCATAAGACTTTCGTCCATAAATTAAAACAAATTTGGAGAAAAGTGTGACAAAATAATTCTTCCACCTGTGTCTTCACTTATATAGTTTGCCAAAGTCTATCATGTAAATATCATAAAATAGGAAAAAATGTATATTTCGAGAAGATTGAAGTAAGTTTAGAAGTCAGTTTGTTTTATTTATTTTCTCCTTCGTAAATGCTTAAACTGTTAATGCAACTATACCATATGATATATTATCTTATAATACTTTCGTCTATAAAATAAAACAAATTTGGAGTTAAGTGTGACAAAATAATTCTTCCACGTGCGTCTTCACTTATATAATTTACCAAAGTCTATCAGGTAAATGTCATGACGTAACAAAAATTGAATTTCGATAAAATTGAAGTGATATTTTTGCAGTAATGTTTTTAGGGTTTCGTTTATCTCACGAAACCCTATTGCTCCCGCTCCGTTGTCTGTCTGTCACAGAGCCATTCTCGAAAACTATGTAACTTACAGAGTTGAAACTTTGTGTATAAATCAGAATATCAGCTGTGAAGAGCTGAAAATATTAAAATTTGAAAAATTCGTATTATTTTAATAAATAGAGATAAAAAACTAAAATTCTAACAGCCTTTTCCTATTAAATTTAAACATTTTTCGTTATAGCAGATGCCAAAGATTTAAAATCCACAATGAAATTCTTTCTACAATAATTAATTTCTATCAGACGATTTCCACGTGAAAAATAAAAATGAAATAAAAAGTTTCACTAGTTGAAAAAAGATTAATGTGAAATAAAATTGATTGACGTCATAGTCGTAATAAAACGGAAAATGTCTAAGATTTTTCAGTAATACAAGGAGTATGAGTATGTGTAAATACACAAAGCAGATTAGTATCACGTCATTAGAGAATTAAAAAGAAAATCTGACGTCCTATGGTAAGTTTAACTAATTTTTCAAATGTTTGAGAATAATACAAAGCGAGTATCAATATAAATAATAGAGAATAGTAAATATATGAGTTTGAGAAACATATTGAATCGTGATAAAAATCCGATTATGGAAATATTCGCCTATTTAAACATTTTGAAAGTGTACAATTTGTTTAATATTGAAATTATTTTTTTAAATATTGCATTAGTCCGTATGACGGATATTATTACGACATAGTACAATAGCGGGCTTGGCCCGTTATCTGGCTGGTTTAGATATTCGAAAAAAGGAAAAAATAGACCGGTAATTTTTTTTTTCTAAATGAAATTTGTTTGCATTTATTAAAGAAAGGATAAAGTGTTTTGAATGGAATATTAAACGAAACCCTTTGAGCGATCTTTGATCACACTTACCCACTTGTTTTAATTTATTTTCTCCTTCGTAAATGTTTAAAATATTTATGCAGGGGTACAGTATCATAGATTACCCCATAATACTGTCTTTCATACAATAAGATAACACATGGGCTGATAAGTTCCCGGTCTAATAAAGAAAACACAACTTTTTAACATAACTTTATAACTTTATAACTTTAATAAATAACATAACTTTAATAATAAATAATAATAATTTAATAATAATAATAATAATAATAATAATTTAATAATAATAATTTAATAATAATAATTTAATAAAAATAAATTAATAAATAAATAGTAATAATAATTTTATAATAAATAACATAATTTTATAACGAAAAAGCTCCACACAGTGCTCAGAATCATCGACTCGTTTTTGTTTTTGGTCAAAAGTCAACACGCGCGGCACCCACTTTGACAACAGCTTTTTCATAGACAAATGTTCATTCAAAATAAAACCTACACGTTCTTTGGATATCTTCAGAGTCTGCGCTATCTCCTGGAACTTCACTTTACTGTTCCCCAAAACGATTTTGTTTACTTTTTTTATGTTTTCCGGAGTAACCACCTCTTTTGCGTGGTGCATTATTGGTGTCCGTACGACCACGTTTAAATTCAGCAAACCAGTCAATAACGGTTGATTTACATGGTGCAGTGTCCGGATAACGCTTAGCAAGCCAAGTTTTCGTTTGAACGGTGTTTTTTCCCATCAAATAACAATTCTTGAAATTTTTGTTTATCCATTTTTTTGTTTAACAACAAAGTCGTTCAACTAAAACCACTGTAATGTTTTATCTACACGGCGAATCGGCATGATATTTTTTCTGCTACCTTTTAAAAGTTAATATTTACTAAAAAAAACCATTTGTTCGGCCATCTGTCTGTCAGACCAGGAACTTATTAACCGATGTGTTAATTTTTGAGAGAAGTATGGTAAAATACATCCTTCCACTCGTGTCTGCACATATATAAGTTAACCAAAATCAGAATTTCCAAAGCTAGATTAACGTCTATCATGTATAACTGACGATTTTTTTTAATAATCTGGATGAAACATTATCTATTAAAACTATGAAAAACAGAAAAAAAATAAATCAAATGAAATACATGCCATATGAAAAAGATCTAAAAAAAAAAAATTACCTTAAATTCACATATTTTCCCAAACGACCAAATTTTGAAGTAATTTCTATATCTATATATATTTCATGCCAAAAGTTATTTATTGTATAATTAATAGCATTACGTTATTTTCCAGATGTTTCACTCAGTTAATTATAAATAAAAAAAATTTGAAAAATTTGACCGAGTAAGAACAGTAATAGCAACGTGATTGGAATATGTCCGAAATGTGAATGTACCGTGCTCTAAATGCAATTCTTATTGTTCACATTTCCGTCACGTGACATAGAAAATTGGTCAGTCTGATGTCAGTCAATAGAGCCTATTTTGTGAAACAAAAATTGAATTTCGAGAAAATTGAAGCGATTTTTATGTAGTAATAAGGTCAATTTTGACACATAAGGTCACATTTACGAGAAAATTCGATTAGTGGGTCATTTTGGGTCACCATGGGTCAGGGTCAAGCTAATTGTAACTAAAAAACGGTTCAAATTATTTTGACTAAATTTTGTACCCTACCATTTTTGGGCACGAGAAGACGATTGGGCTGGGTCACATGTTCGAGAACTTTCGATTAGTGAGTCATTTTTTGGTCAACGCGAGTCAAATTAATTTTATCTAAAAAAGACTAACGATTTTGATTAAATTTTGTATCCTACGAGTTTTGGGCACGAGAAAATCATTGGGCTAGATCACATGTCTGAGAACATTTGATTAGTGGGTCATTATTGGGTCACTGTGGGTCAAGCTAATTTTATCTAAAAAACAGCTCAGACTATTTAGACTAAATTTTGCATCCTATAGTTTTCGGGCACGAGAAGACGAGTGGGCTGGGTCACATGTTCGAGAACTTTCGATTAGTGCGTCATTTTTTGGTCAACGCGAGTCAAATTAATTTTATCTAAAAAAGACTCTAACGATTTTGATTAAATTTTGTATCCTACGAGTTTTGGGCACGAGAAAATCATTGGGCTAGATCACATGTCTGAGAACATTTGATTAGTGGGTCATTATTGGGTCACTGTGGGTCAAGCTAATTTTATCTAAAAAACAGCTCAGACTATTTAGACTAAATTTTGCATCCTATAGTTTTCGGGCACGAGAAGACTGTTGGGCTAGGTCACATGTTCGAGAAAATTCGATTAGTGGGTTATTTTGGTTATGGGTCATTATGGGTCAAGCTATTTTTTTTACAAACGGCTCAGAGGATTTGAATGATGACTCATGGTTTAAATGACTCATAAATATTGATTATTGACTTACAAGGGAACCACTTTTGGTGCAGCTCGCACCTAGCATCGAGACCTGCTGCATTTTGTAGCCCTATACATTAGAATTTAGAGAAACCGATAAAATTTCTGTGATAAAATCATATTTTGTATATTTTTCTCATACTTTTAATTTTTTATTAATGGAATTTTAATTGTTAATTTCACGCCAAAAGAGAGTTAAGTCACCAAATAGGGTGCTACAAATCCAAACAACTTCTCACTCACACACAGTAGAAAATTATGACATTCGGCTAGAGTTGTCGGGAAAAAATCTACTGTAATGAATAAAGCCAATGTTGCGCCTCCAATAATGCAGTTATAAGGTTATAATTGTTTCAAAACGCAATTCGTAATTTTTTAAAGGAATTTTTAAACTTTTTCAATATTATATTCTTATTATTAATTAATGTGTATTTTAAAGTGCTTTTTTCAAAAAAACTTCTATGCAAATAGTGCGATAAGTGGTCTCGAAAATTGCAATTACAGAAAGTTGTGCTGCTGTAAAATAAACAAAATATGATTTTACCAGAAATATTTCATCGATTCTCAAACTTCGTAATGCAGGGCTTTAAAATGCACCCGGTCCCAATACTAGGTGTGAGATGCACCAAAAGTAGATCCCTTGTTAGTAGAGTCGCAGAGTTATGAGTACAACTGTTGTGGCTGTAACATTTGTGACCATTTTTCACGTCACAGTGACGTCATGCCGACTGTTTGTGCTATTAGGTAAAGCTGTAAGTTGTCATATGTACTCTCTCTCTCTCCCTCTCCCCCCCTCCCCCCGCACACACACATAAGAAAAGGTGACGAAATATCATCTCCCCAAGCAAAGTTCATAATTTTGAAAATTAAATTAGAATTCGAAATGTCCTAAAAATCTATTACAGCAGCTCTGCTTTATGATAATGGAATCTGCACCTGATAAAAAGTTGCGATGAAAGAAAAACCTGTCCTGAAAGGTGAATAAACAAGTAATATAAAAACTTTTTTTTAAAGTCAATTCGTACTTAGGTCAAATAGTAATTTTTTTCTAGCGATCTACACGCTTCGCCACTCACGGTATTTATTCCTAAATTTATATCCTGCTAAATATCTTACATAAGAGAAATTTTTGAAATGTATTAAAAATTAAATAAAAACTAAATAGCTAAAATACCAAACATTAATACCTCGAAAAGTGTTTCTCACAAAATTGTTAGACAAACTGCGTTAGAAAGTTCAAAAAATTGTATTTTTCTTGATACAAATTTAAAATCTAATGATTATGCCGTTTTTCAAATATTGAATTTCAAAAATTACCAAACTTCACAATAAAGTGCCATAGCGATGTTACAGTTAACGATAATACAGTTTTTTTTTTTCAAATATTAATTAATTAATTAAATTTTATTATTTAATTTTAGTTTTATACTTCATTTCTGTTCAAAAGTTGAGACTCACTCCACATTTATAGTCTCCTTCGCCCGCGAGCCACCTGATCTTCGTCCGTGAACAGCACCATTATCTTTTTACGTGTGAAGGTGAGACTATAAATATGGAGTGAGTCTATACTTTTGAACAGAAATGAAATATAAAATTAAAATTAATTAATAAAATTTAGTTAATGAATTAATATTTGAAAAAACTGTATTAACACCAATTGTCATCCAGTTCAAGTTTAAAAAAAATTATTTGAACTTGAAAGGATGAATAGAAAATATTTTATTAACGACTAGCAAGCTACGCCCGCTACGCTGGTCAATTTCTCTTAACGAACCTTTAATCAAAAAAATATTGACATTTCATAATTCACTTTTATATTTTAACAGAATAATAAGGAAACTATAATTTGTGACTCGTGCTATAGCCAATATACACGTCAGGACACGTCGCCCTTATCATTATCTTTTTACGCGTGAAGGTTTCGCTATGGTACTCTATTGTGAAATTTGGTAATTTTAGAAATTCAATAGTTGAAAAATCGCAGAATCATTAGATCATTTTTCTTTAGAATTTGTTCTTAGAGCGCATTTAGATCTTATAAATAACAATCATGCCGAACTTGAAGTTTCTAGCTCCTTCAGCATCGCAAAAATCGCAATTTTAGAACGTTTTTCGCTTCTGCACCCCCCTCGGGGTAGTGGCACCGACATAAAATATAGCCTATGTTGGAGCAGGGATTGTCACCATCCATTTGCCACCATCACTTTTGAAATCGCTTTAGTAGTTTTAGAGATTCCATACAAATTGTAATTTAGAATGTTTTTAGAAAATTTTTTGCTTATTTCAGCCTTTTAAATTTCGAATTTTTTTAGACTTTGTTCTTATAGAGCATTTAAATCTTGTAAGTAACGACCATACAAAATGTCAAGTTCCTAACTCCTTCATTATTGAAAATATCATAATTTTGGAACGTTTTTCGCTCCTGCACCCTCTGCGGGCAGTGGCACCGACAAAAAAATTTAGCATATGTTGGAGCAGGGACTGTCACCATCCATTTGCCACCATCACTTTTGAAATCGGTTCTGTAGTTTCAGAGATTCCATAGAAATTGTAATTTAGAATGTTTTTAGAACGCTTCTTCCTCATCTCACCCTTTTAAATTGCGAATGTTTTTATAATTTGTACTTAGAGAGCATTTACATCTTATAAGTAACTACCATACCAAATTTGATACTTCTATCTCCTTCAGTACACAAAAAATCGAAATTTTAGAACGTTTTTCGCTCCTGCACCCCCCTGAGGGTGGTGGCACCGACATAAAATATAGCCTATGTTGGAGCAGGGATTGTCACCATTAATTTGCCACCATCACTTTTAAAATCGCTTCAGTGGTTCCAGGTAGGGGGAGATTACCCCCTACAAACAAACAAACAAACAAACAAACAATCTTTACTACTTTATATATTAGTATAGATAAGGGGGAATTAGCCCCTTGTTCCCCCCTTTATACTTAACCAATCAATCCCGAAAACTAATCAGGGATGCGCCTTAACACAGTGAACCTATCAATAAAATTTGAAGGAAATGGGATAATTCTGCATGAAAAACCCATTTACATAAATTAAGGGGGGGGGTATTAACCCCCCGTTCTCCCCCTTTATACTTAATCAATCAATCCCGAAAACTAATCAGGGAAGCGTCTTAACCCAATGAATCTATAAACAAATTTTGAAGCAAATAGAATAATTCTGCATGAAAAACCCATTTATATAAATTAAGGGGGGGATTATCCCCCCGTTCCCCCCCTTTATACTTAACCAATCAATCCCGAAAACTAATCAGGGAAGCGCCTTAACACAGTGAACCTATAAACAAAATTTGAAGGAAAACGGAATAATTCTGCATGAAAAACCCATTTATATAAAGTAAGGGGGGGGGGGAATTAGCCCCTTGTTCCCCCCCTTTTATACTTAACCAATCAATCCCGAAAACTAATCAGGGAAGCGCCTTAACTCAGTGAACCTATAAACAAAATTTGAAGGGAAACGGAATAATTCTGCATGAAAAACCCATTTATATAAATTAAGGGGGGGGGGGGAATTAGCCCCTTGTTCCCCCCCTTTATACTTAACCAATCAATCCCGAAAAGTAATCAGGGAAGCGTCTTAACCCAATGAACCTATAAGCAAAATTTGAAGGAAAACGGAATAATTCTGCATGAAAAACCCATTTATATAAATTAAGGGGGGGATTAGCCCCCCCCGATCCCCCCTCTTTATACTTAACTAATCAAACCCATAAACTAATCAGGGAAGCGCCTTAACTCAGTGAACCTATAAACAAAATTTGAAGGGAAACGGAATAATTCTGCATGAAAAACACATTTATATAAATTAAGGGGGGGGGGGAATTAGACCCTTGTTCCCCCCCCTTTATACTTGACCAATCAATCCCGAAAACTCATCAGGGAAGCGCCTTAACTCAGTGAACCTATAAACAAAATTTGAAGAAAACGGAATAATTCTGCATGAATAACCCATTTATATAAATTAAGGGGGGGGGGGGGTAATTAGCCCCTTGTTCCCCCCCCCCTTTTATACTTAACCAATCAATCCCGAAAACTAATCAGGGAAGCGCCTTAACACAGTGAACCTATAAACAAAATTTGAAGGAAAACGGATATTTCTATGAAGAGTTATCGCATTACGTACGTACATACATACATACAGAACCGGCTGCCAAGCTCTCAGGGCTTGACAGCCAGTGTGATAACTGAAAAATCGCAATTTTAGAACGTTTTTTGCTCCTGCACCCCCTGGGGTTAGTGGCACCGACATAAAATATAGCCTATGTTGGAGCAGGGGTTGTCACCATCAATTTGCCACCATCACTTTTGAAATCGGTTCGGTAGTTCCAGAGATTACCCCCTACAAACAAACAAACAAGAATTACTCCTTTATAATATTAGTATAGATTGAAAATTTGAACAAGATATATAAATATATAGAGAGTGTGAGCTAATAGTAGGAATTGAAAAATCATAAACGATTTTAACCGCTAAATAATGTTGTAAAAAAAAGTCAACTTGCAAAATTTAATGACCTTACCTATGAGTGAGTAAGCAGAGACAAGAGTAATTAAATTTTCGAGTTGTGAAAAAAGAAATGTCTTAATTTCGTGTATCAGTTAAATTTACAATTATTTGAATTTGGAAACATTAAAAAAATGTCTTGATAATGTCGACATCTTCCCATTAAAGAATGAGTCCATTTTTTTTTTTTTTTTTTTTTTGCCTTTAGTAATGTTCTTTATTTAGACTTTCTTCAAGTTACTCTTTTTAGGTGCGTTCGTAATTATATAAAGACGTAGCACCTATAGTCGTCATCTGGTCCGTCTGCATATAACAGCGTATAAACTACCCAACCGAATGGTTTGAAATTTAATATCTACGTATAATCGTTACAGAATTTTGTCGAGTCATTTCAAATTTTATGAAAATCGAATCAACCCTTAAAAAGATATTAATAAAAATATTTATTAAGTAATTTGAATTTTTTTTTAATCAGTACTTCTTTGTTATAGTAGCTTCCCAGAATTAATCGTCAAGCGACCGAGATGTATCGCCAAGTTATCTGACATGTATGACGTTATAGTCATATATGACATATATGGCATTTTATAACCTCTATGTCCAAGTTATAGTCACATTCTCCATTCTGTTAAATCCTATCATACGTAATTAATTCAATGATATCCCCTGATAAGTAATGATTCTAGGTTGCCATAGTTATTACGTCCTATTTAAGATGGAGTCTTATTATTTCCTTATTTCTGAATTTAAAAACCGACTTTGTTTACTAAAATTGTTTCATTACAGCAATCCTATAATCTACCGACAGTTTTTTGGATAGATGTTTCCCGAGAAATATATATTAAATGGAAAAAAAGTCTCAATATGGATTTCAAGTTCTGAAATTTTCAAAGCTAGGCTTTAGTTTCCCATTGAAATTTTCAGTAAATGTCGACAAAAGATAAAATGTTGACAACTTAAAATGGACTTATATTATTACGGATATTAATCATATCATAATAACAGACAATATAATTAATTTCACTGAAACTAGTTATAGTACGAACGCACCTCATTTGTCACGTATGACGTACAATTTACAACTTTTTTCTTTGAAGTCTTTAATTACTTCTAATAGAAAGATCCTGTCATTAGAAATGAGTTCTCAGCTGTAACAGAGATAGTAGATGAGATTGTTAAGCACTTCACTGATTTCTCTTGGATTCTTCACTTTTGGTAGATCATTTGATAGTGGAATTTGAGGTATGGGTTTTGGGTTTGAGAATTTTTAAGGGAGCGAATTTATGACTAGAAGTATTAAAAATATGTTGGCCATTCCTAGCATAACGATAATATTTACGGGCTATGGAGAATTTGAGAACGAAAATAATGCTGTAATATGCAGTTAGATATCTTGCAATGCCAAAACTTGTACTCTGATGTACCATAACAGCGATCATAAATTGAATAAAAACTGTAACAAACTTCTCTTCGAAGTGTGGGTTTTGGGCTTGTGAATTTTTAAGGGGGCGAATTTATGACTAGAAGTATTAAAAATATGTTGGCCATTCGTAGCATAACGATAACATTTAAGGTCTCTGGAGAATTTGAGAACGAAAATAATGTTTTAATATGCAGTTAGAAATCTTTCAATGCCAAAACTTTTACCTTGATGTATCATAACAGCGATCATAAATTGAATAAATACTGTAACAAACTTCTCTTCGAAGTGTGGGTTTTGGGCTTGTGAATTTTTAAGGGAACGAATTTATGACTAGAAGTAATAAAAATATGTTGGCCACTCCTTGCATAATGATAAAGTTTACGAGCTATGGAGAATTAAAAGAGTTCTGCAGAAAGCGAAAAAAATGGTAGTCGGACGGGGCAAAGTCAATGAACGGTGAATGCTTCAAAACTTCCTCCCAGCCGAGCTCTCTCAATTTTTGCCAAGTCATTAAAGATGAATGTGGTTTAGCATTGTCGTGATGAAAGACAACGCCTTTTCTTTCGATCAATTTTAACCTCTTTAACTCACTTGCGCGTTTTAATAGTATTAGTTGCTGACAGTACAGAGTGGAATCAATCGTCTCGCCAGGTTGGAGCAGCTCATTGTTTGATTCTTTTTTGCCATCGTTTATGCAGCTTCATCTTTCTTGGACCACAATCTTTTTATTGCCGTATGTGATTATTGTAAATTATTTTGTAAATTATTGTCGTATGTGATCCACTTTTCATCGCCTATTATCAATCTGCTCAAAAATGGCTCGATTTCGTTTCGTTTCAGCAGCGTTTCGCAGATAGAAATCATGTCCATTAAATTTTTCACTGTTAATTCATGTGGTACCCAAATAATCGAGCTTCTTTTAGTGTCCAGCCTTATGCAAATGGTTCAAAACTGCTTTTTGGTTGCTGTTAGTTCCGCGATCTCATAAGATGAAATGCGGTTGACCAGCGCCCGGCGCGTCTTTGACATCGAAATTTCCAGAACGGAAACGAGCAAACCATTTGCGTGCTGTTGATTTTGAAAAAGACTTTGACCGTAAACAACATACATTTTTTCACTAGCCTGCGAAGCGTTATCACCTTGGTTGAACTAATACTGTAAAATATAGCGAATTTTTTCAGAACCTTGACTGATTTTTAAAACACATTAACTTTTGACTAAATAAACAAATGTCACAATGTTTTGTTTTTTAAATGATCTAAAACGCGATATAATATGACTTGATTGGATTAGAGTTACCAAAGTTATGCGACTCTAACACCATCTATTGAGGAAAACGCCACGAAATTTTTTCTTCACCTTATATATGTATATATATGTAGATGTTTCAGTATAACATTTACAAATTTTAAGAGGTGGTAGAGGTAAGAATATAGTACAACAAATAATGTATTGGGAACCAGGATCGCAATCTTCTCACTCAGTCACAAGTACAGGGTGATTCGCTTTAATTCAATCCCGAATTTCTGGTCATAACCTTAACAATAATTAAGGCATTTTAACAATTTTTACAATAGAATGAATGGTATGTGCAACGTACAATAAAATCACGAAACGTGATAGAAGTTCACACAGATTCGGTCGGTACACCATATGCAAAGTCAATTGTATTCTTAAAAGTAGAACATTTAATTTAGCACTGATTGGATGCGGATGGTTGCCACATCTACTACTTTAAAATGAGAAAATATCACAAAATGTGGGAAAATATACATCACCCGCATCCAATCAGTGCTAAATTAGACGATCCACTTTTCGAAATGTGGTTGAAATGAGTGACAGTGTACCGACCTAATTACTCTGCACTTCGAGCACTTTCCGTTATTCATCACATTTTGTACATGAAAATTAAATCTGCTGCAAATGTCGTTGAAATATCTACATTATTAAATATATAAAAAAAATTATTATAAAATTGGAACTCAAATTCACCTTTGTGTATCAATTAAAAATATGAAACCATTTTAAAATGGATCACAATTTGTGTATTACTAAAATAGGTGTAAAATAAAAAGGTTTTAAAACATTAAAACCATTCTAAGATGTTAAAACATTAGTCGGAGTCCCGAGCGCTTTCGACTAGAACCTGGTCATCATCCAAGGGCGGAAATGAGAAAAAATTTGGTATAATCTACTTGGAGTTAATGGTACATTTGGGTTGGAATAACCCAATTCACTCAATAGACTAGTCCATTCCCCTTCCCCTCTTCTCCATTTGTGATTTTGCCTTCTGCTATTTAAACAGCTTACATTCTGGAGGTTACAGAATTTTTCTCATTTTCGCCCTTGGTTGATGAGGTTCTGGTCGAAAGTGCTCCAGACTCCGACTAATGTTTCAACATCTTAGAATGGTTTTAATGTTTTAGAACCTTTTTATTTTACACCTATTTTAGTAATACATAAATTGTGATCCATTTTAAAATGTTTTCATATTTTTAATCTACATTATTGTTTAATAATTAAGACAATAATTTATGACCAAAAATCCGGGCTCAGATTCAAATGAAACACCTTTTAATTTTGACTGAATCAGTAGGTTGCAACTATGGTTTATTGTACAAAAATTGTTCGTTTTAGTTTGCTCTACCACTTCTTAAAGTTTGAAAACCCTGTACTGACACACCCTGTACACACACACACACACACATATATATATATAAATAAATGCACGTTTCGCTTTGTTTTTCCTTTTCCCATCATCATATGATTATCTATATTGTATTTCAGTTCAAATTTATTATTTTGCTACATCTGTTCAAGGTTAAATAATTTTAATTTCATTTATTGTTTGGCATCATCTACCTTTAAAATATAGTTATATCTCTTTATATGTGTTTTATTTTTGTGTTGTGCATGTTCAAACGCACAAAACTGATTCTGGAAATTCAAATTAAAGAAGTACAACAATATACAATTAGTGTATTTTTTAGATTTATTCAAAAATTGAGACTTAAGTTTTTACTTCTAAAATATTTTAAAATAAAAACAAAAAATACAGTATACAATTAAAAAATATATAAAAATTCAATAATTAACAATACTTAATATAATTATAAACAATTCTTTATCTTTCATTCATATTTTTATGCAAAAATGTTAGTTTAAAATCGTTGCGTGCTTTCTTTACCATAGATATCAATTAGCACATGCTAAGAAACTCTATGTCTACGTAATCTTATCAAGTTTTAAAAACATGATAATTGTAAAAAGGAAAGAGCAGAAATTATCATTTTGCATTATCTTTTATTCTCAGAAGTTTCATTTATCAAGAAGTCTGAATCAGTAGTTATCATTTTGTAATGTAAGGAATATGTCGGACTAAAGTGTTCTGAGATAGGAGTGTTCACAGATATGCGTTTTTCCTGATTCAGTTGTGACCGATTCTCCTTTTTACACAACCGGAACAAAACATGCCGTCATACTTTCGTACTGGGCAATATTTAGAATGGTGTACAGATTTACCTTTATTAGATCATCCGCTAGAAAGTCCTGTTTTCTTCCTGAACGGTAACGAATGGGTTTTTCGATTCATTCTCGTAGATTGCGGTAGCACCAAGAGTTTTCAAGTTAACCTGGAGATTAAAAATAAATACTCCGCTTTGAAATCATGTCAAATTAATTTTAAAATTGGATTTAAAAATGAAGATACTTTCAATTTAGGGAAAGGAGTATTTGATGTATCAGAACATCTTACTTTTTGGGGCATTTCCGAAATAATGCTCCTCTCAAAGTTGCCTTCGGACTTCAAGGCTGGTAATTTCCTAATGTTCCGGTTCTACTTTGCAAATGTAGTGGAACCTCTTTTGAAAGCTAATATGGATGATGGTAAGTAATTTTGGATTTGATACATAAAATAAGTACTTGTATTCTTAAACTATGTAACTGATATAGGTACGATGATACTTGGGTTAACGAATACTTCGTTACCTTCGTTTCGCTATTTTACGCACTCGGCTAACAAATATTGATTCAGATAAAAGTTTTATAGTATGCACACGCTTTAAAATAAATAAGCCACTTTGAAATCATGCCAACTTAATTTTTAAATTGGAATTAAAACTGAAGATACTTTCAATTTAGAGAAAGGAGAATATTCGATGTATCAGAATATCTTATTTTTGGGGGCATTTCCGAAATAATGCTCCTCCCAAAGTTGCCTTCTGATTTCAAGGCGGGTAATTTCCTACTGTTCCGGTTCTACTTTCAGTGGCGTAGCCAGGCAGGGGGTCCAAACGCTCTGGATACCTGTAAAATTGTAAAGTTTTCTTCCACCTTGATTATCGCAAAAAGTTCTCCGATTACATAAGGCAAAGAAAACTTTACAAAATTAGTGGTATCAAGAGCATCTGGACCCCCATCCTGGCTACGCTACTGTCTACTTTGCAAATGTAGTTGAACCTCTTTTGAAAGCTAATACGGATGATGGTAAGTAATTTTGTATTTGATACATAAAATAAGTACTGGTATTCTTAACCCTCTGAGCGTTTTGAAAAAGGGTAAAATTGTAATGTTGTTTTCTCTGTATTTTGTTTTAAATGCTAAAAAAATATGATTCTTTCAGCATTATAAATAAAATTTAATTACAAATATGAATGTAACCCTTGAGAGTGTTAATCATTCTTCAATGTTTTGAAAATTCATTACATCTATAGAATTACATTATCTTAAACATTGCACATATTGCAGTGAAACCTGGAGCTTAGTGAACGGAATATTATGTTCTACACGCTTAGAGGGTTAAACTATGGAACTGATATAGATACGATGATACTTGGGTTAACGAATACTTCGGCTTACGGAATTGTTTTTCGCTATTTTACGCACTCGGCTAACAAATATTAATTCAGATAACAAACGTTTTATAGTATGCACACGCTTAAAAATAAATACGCCGCTCTGAAATCATGCCGAGTTAATTTTAAAATTGGATTAAAAAATGAAGATACTTTCCATGTAGCTAAAGGAGTATTTGATGTATCAGAACATCTTATTTTCTGGGGCATTTCTGAAATAATGTTCCTCTCAAAGTTGCCTTCGGACTTCAAGGCGGGTAATTTCCTATTGTTCCGGTTCTACTTTGCAAATGTAGCTGAACCTCTTTTGAAAGCTAATACGGATGATGGTAAGTAATTTTGTATTTGATACATAAAATAAGTAGTGGTATTCTTAAACTATGGAACTGATATAGATACGATGATACTTGGGTTAACGAATGCTTCGGCTTACGAAATTGCTTTTTGCTATTTTGCGCACTTGGCTAACAAATCTTGATGCAGATAACAAACTTTTTATAGTATGCACACGCTTTAAAATAAATACGCCGCTTTGAAATCATGCCAAATTAATTTTAACCCGTTCGCTGCCAATCACGCGCTTGCGCGTGGTTGGCAGAGAATCTCTAAATCTAAAATTATAAATTCGTACCAGAAATTACAGAAGAAATTTTTTTATTTCGTATAATCGCAAAATGCCTGTAATTAAATAAAGTAAATATTGCTGTTAGTATTTACTGGTCTGAATTTGAATTTTCTATATAAAATACAATTCGGTAATTTTAACTTGGCAGCGAATGTGTTAAAATTGGATTTAAAAATGGAGATACTTTCAATTTAGAAAAAAAAATATTCGATGTATCAGAACATCTTTTTTTTTTTTTTGGGGGGGGGGGCATTTCCGAAATAATGCTCCTTTAAAGCTGCCTTCCGATTTTAAGGCGGGTATTTTCTAATGTTCCGGTTCTACTTTGCAAATGTAGATGAACGTCTTTTGAAAGCGGAAACGGATGAAAGTGATTAATTTTGTATTTGATACATAAAATAAGTACTAGTATTCTTAAACTATGTAACTGATATACAGTAGGATCTCGTTACAACGGATATCACTTTAACGAATTTTTCAGTTTAACGAATATTTTTTGGATTGTTAAAAAAAAATCCTATATTCCCTTTAATGAATTTCATATTAACGAATTTTTCAAATTAACGAATTCATTGAAGGCTTAAAAGGAATGGTCATTCCAGTTTTACGAATGTTCAGTTGGCTAGGAAAAATATCTCTATTGAAAAACGGGAATTTGGATGAAAACTTTCGACGTGACTCAATGAAGGGGGAGCAGAGGATAGTGAAAATGAAGCTGATGATGATTGTCCATCAAGCACCGATGATTGTGTTGTACGATCAAAAGGGGCTCTATAGAACATTGAAACTCTTAAATAGTAATTATCCCGGCAAAATAATGTTCCGAAACATTTTATGCAATTTGTTTTTAAAAATACATTGTCAACTTCAGCGCAGAAAAAAAAAAAAAACTCCTGATTTTTCTGTAAATAAATAAAGTTACATTAACGGCATATGTTATTGAGGATTTTTTAATCTGTCAGGTATACAAGGCAAATTATAACTTCTTTATAATAGTTACGATTAAAATCTTGAAACTTAATGAACTTAATAGTTATCTTATTTCTAACTAGTAAGTTTACAATCCTTACTGTATGTTTATTATTAACTGATATGTTTGCATGTTAACCGAAATTTAACATAAATATAGTAATATTTTTTTTCATCAATGTACATGCAAATTTTCTTTTTTAACAGTCATATTGTAATTTCAAATTAACGAATTTTTCAGTATAACGAATTTAATCGGTGGTCTGCAGAAATTCCCTACAAAGAGATTTTACTGTAATACGGTGATAATTTGGTTAACGAATGTTTCGGCTTACGGAATTATTTTTTGCTATTTTGCGTACTTGGCTAACAAATGTTCATTTCGCTAACAAGCGTTTGCACACGCTTTAAATGCATCCTCATTGTAATTTTTGTTCTTTTGTGTATCATTTTGAAATCCGGTTTCTGTTAACGAAGATTTCGGTTAACCCATGTGATTCTGGGACGAATTAATTTTGTTAGTTGAAGTAACACTGCATAGAATAACCATCAGAATTATTATAGTTTTTAAATAAATATGTCATTTATGAAATCATAAAAAAATAGAAGCAATGCGTTAAAAAATAAAATAACAAGCAATATCAGTACATATTTCAAAGTTCATCGAACTTCGTGAAATGTTTTCAAATAAAATATATTTAACTCTGTATTTGTTAGATTTTGTTAAAAAATTGTGCTGAAATTTAAATTTCCACATTTATCTCTTAGTCTGTGACAAATATAAGTAATTTAAGGGGAAAAGAACAGGTCTGTAAATTTTTTCAAAGAAAAAAAATCATTTTTTAAAACTAATTAAAATATCTAGAATATGCCCTGAAAACCATTTTTTTCACAAACAATATTTAAGTCGTGCCAACTAGTATAACGCACAGCTGTCACATTGACATTTCATGTTTTCGTTCTTGAGACAAGTTTTAATTTGAATCGGTGTATCTTCTCACGTCTTACTGTTCTAGCTGTCGACGTTTTTTTTTTTTCTTTTTGGTTTTTACAAAGTAAACTAGATTTTTTTTAAACTGGAAGACTGAGCTTTCCTGAAATAGAAGTTTTTAATATTTTTGAAAATAAAAAATTAACGTCAAAAATTGACCTTAAACTTCAAACAACCGCCCTTCTGTAAAATTTAATTTATCTTCTATTGTGTGTTTAGCATCTAATTTAATATATTTTAATAATCCGTGAGATTTTCTTTCAGGGGATTATTAAGCACGCAGCATCGTGTATACAGCTTTAAAACCCATCCTCGTGGTATTTTTTTTTCCCTTAGTGTATCATTTTGAAATCCGGTTTCTGTTAACGAAGAGTTCGGCTAACCCATGTGATTCTGGAACGAATAAATTTTGTTAATCGAAGTAACACTGCATAGAATAACCATTAGAATTATTATAGTTTTTAAATAAATATGTGATTTATATCATAAAAAATAGAAGCAATGCGTTAAAAAATAAAATAACAAGCAATATCAGTACATATTTCAAAGTTCATCGAACTTCGTGCAATGTTTTCAAATAAAATATATTTAACTCTGTATTTGTTAGATTTTGTTAAAGAACTGTGCTTAAATTTAAATTTCCACATTTATCTCTTAGTCTGTGACAAATATAAGTCATTTAAGGGGAAGGGAAAAAGTTCTGCCAGAGGAAAAAAAAAATTGTTTTTGTATTTTTGAACTACTAAAGTATCTATAATATTACCTCAAAAATAGTTTTTGCACATACAATATTTAAGTTGTGACAACTAGTATAACACACAGGTGTCACGTTTTCGATCTTAAAACAAGTTTTTATTTGAATCGGTGTACTTTCTCACGTTTTATCGTTCTATCTGTCGACGTTTTTTTTTTTTTTCCTTTTTACAAAGTAAACTAGACTTTTTTAAACTGGAAGACTACGCTTTCCAGGAATAGAAGTTTATAATACTATTTTTTTATAATTACTAATACTATAGAAGTTTATAATACTAATACTACGCTATTATTTTTTTAAATAAAAAAATAGCGTCAAAAATTTCTTTTTTAATAAAAAATATCACAAACCCTGCATATAAGGAAGAGAATATCTTTTATTGACGTGGTTTTCTATAGTGAAAATCGTAAAAGAGAGTGGGTACTCAGAAAAAATAGAAAAATATTCATTTCTCTTTTTCGATTTTTAAATCAAAATTCTGTTTAATAAGCACATGTTTAGTTTTAACTAAATTATGTATCAAGATATATTTAAATTCTCTATAACACAATCCAATCCACTATCTTGAACCTAACAAGAAAATTGGGGGGTGGAGGGGGGAATCGAAATAAGATTCGCTTGAAACATCAACGTTTCACAAAAAATGCCTGAAAATATATAATTTTATTAATTTTTAATTTAATTATTTGAAAGTAATATATTTTATAACATAGCTTAGAAAACAAGCTCGTTTATTAAGTCTGATGGCTGTTTAAATCTTGTAGTGCATGACAACTTTTTGTAAAGTTTCCGTGTTCCATCAACGTATATAGTAGATCGATATTTTCAGTAGTTTAAAAAGCTGATAAATAGATTTTTTTCTTCTTCTTTTAATGTCGCTTTTGTTTGGAAATTTGGTAATTCCGGATAAGTGATAAATGACAATACATAATACTTTTCGAAAGGTGTAAAGACTCAACAGCTAAATTTAAAATCATTCCAGGAATTCCTTATGAAAGGCTTTCTTTTGGAGAAATTGACATAAATGCTCATTTAGTGTTCTGGTAGAAAATCACACATCCCAGATAACAAGTATTTCAAGAAAAATGTTCTGAATACCCGTGGGACAATAAATTATATTCATGAAACTACATCAAATATTTATTTGTTATTATTAATCAACAGATTCGTGATAAGATTTCCAAGGTATCAATTTTTGACTGTGTAGATCAGTTTATTCTTTGAATGTAAAACCTAACTGTTAGTAATAATATTTGAATTATAAATTATTTGATTTTGCTACATCAGTGACTGTAATTATTTACTTTAAATTATATCCAAATGAAGTTATATTACGTAGATAGTATCATCAATGTTTGTTTTATCAACAAATATGTATGTTTTTGTAATAAGAAATGATATTTTAAAAAACCCTCAAAAAACCTGCTTTAAACCAAATAAACCAGTTTTTTTTTTAGAAAAACCCGTTATTTGGCGACTACTTGCAAACATTGTATTTAATTGAAGGTTACAGATCTTTCAATCTTTTTTGCGAAATTTGTTTTCCTAAGCACAACTTCCTAAAGATGCAAGTTTTTTTTTTTTTTTTTTTTACTTTTGAAAGTGCAAAACGTTGATCTTCAATACTTTAAAAGATTCTCATATTTGTGTCATAAAGTAACATTTTCCATATTTATTAGAAAATACAATTCAAATTATTTTTTATTAATTAACCTTTCTTTCCAGAAACTCACTCAAATGACATGCCACAGATATATGCCAGCTTTCATCTCTCAAATCTTTCGCAAGATGTCGGCAGGTCGTTAGACGATGAACTCGACTACGATGTAGAACTCAAATGTCAACAGCACACTTGGAAAGTTCGTAAAAGTGTCCTCACCGCTCGATCGAAAGTGTTTCAAGAAAGGCTCAACAGTGACATGGCATTAAGACCCACAAGCGTAATTACGCTTCGGGATATGGATGTGCAAACTGCTGAACACTTTTTAAGATATCTTTACAGTGGGAAATTGCCAGACATGTCCACGGAAGTTGCAAAGAGATTGCACGAGATCGGAGATAAATACGCTATCGAGTGCCTTAAAATGTCATGTGAGAATTACTTATTAAGTAACACGACTTCAGAGAATGCTTGTGAAATCTACATTTTAGCTGCTTAACAGAATTACTCAAAGAAAAATATGAGTTCCTCAAAATGTCATGTGAGAATTACGTATTAAATAACACGACTTCAGAGAATGCTTGTGAAATCTACATTTAAGCTGCTTAACAGAATTACTCAAAGAAAAATATGAGTGCCTCAAAATGTCATGTGCGTATTACGTATTAAGTAACACGATTTCAGATAATGCTTGTGAAATCTACATTTTAGCTGCCTAATAGAATTACTCAAAGAAATATGTCATTCACACAGAATGATTTAAAACGATAGACTTCATTTTACACAGCAGCACCTTAAAAGCCGTGTCTGATATGCCCGTGTCAATACGTTCACTAAGATCCAGGTTTCACTGCAATGCAAGCATTTAAATTAATATAAAACTACAAATATAATACAGTTTTAATACATTGAGTGATGATTACTACTTTCAAGGATTACATTTATATATATATATATATATATAATTAAGTTTATTGTATAATGTTGGAATAATCATTTTTTTAGCATTTAAAATAAAATACAGAGAAAACAACATTACAGTTTTTCTCTTTTGCTGGACTGTCAGAGGATTAAGTGATAAACGGGGTGTCCAATAAGTCTATTCACATTTCAAAAACTCATAAAAAATTAGCAAACAGTTTGCACCTTGTCAAAAAGTCGAACTTTTAGTGGAAAAAAAAAGCGAACAAAGAGACCCATAAATAAATTCAGATTTCAAAAAATTATATAAATTTAACAAATTATCGTATCGCAGTGCAGCGCAGTTTCAACCACAAGACTTGACAAAAAGCGGAATATTTAGTGGTCAAAATAGTTCAAAAAGTTCCATAATTCATTTCACATTTCAAAAATTCAGAAATAAGTAATGAATTGTCGTAACGGAGTGTAATTGCGCCATAAGAAATGACAAAAGATCATATTTTTTGTGGTAAAAAATATATGTATATAGTTTAAATTTTCATTGAAGGTTTTCTGCGACAAAACAATCCGACCATTTGATAAATCTTCTTGTGCAAACTGCACTCCGTTACTATAATTTGTTAATTTTTTAATGAATTTCTGCAATGTTAAATTGTTAATTTTTTTATGAATTTTTGAAATGTCTCTCTCTGTCTGTGGAGATTTGTAATACACTACTGTCCAAAAATTAAGGGGCAGTGACCGGACACTTTCACTTTTTACGCGGTTTGTCGAATATCTAATGAAATTCTTGACGAATTTTCCTTGAACTTCGAAGATGTAAAGCTCATGTTTGACTTCAAGAACACTTGAAAACTGTATACTTCAATAAAAAAATTAAATACTGAATATTTGATAAAATATGAGAATTTGTTTGAAATAATTGTTAACTGCGCATGCTCGAACTATAAGAAATACTTTTTTTTATGATTTGGTAGTCAATTCTATAGAGCAACTCAAATAACAAGACACAGTCAAATATTGGGAAAACTCAAAAAGATACAGACAACACATTGAGCTAATTGATAAATTGAGGAGGAAATCCCTTATAATGCAATGGGATTTTTCACCCAATTTGTCAATTAGCTCACGGTATTACCTGTAGGGGAGACCGAGGCAAGATGACTATGTTAACAATTTTTGTTGTTTATTAATTTATTTTGAAGTTATAGTAAAATTAATTTTACATGAACTGATAGAGTATACCTTTGTAGTATTAAATACATTACCATTTAATTTTTCAAATAAAAAAAATAAAGGATAATTTTATTTTTTCATAACATTAACAAATCGACATCTTGCCCCAGTACTGGGGCAAGAGGACTTTGGCCTTGGGGCAAGATGACAACACTGAAAAAGATTGAACATATTTTATCTTTTGAATATGTTACATGGTTTAACAAATGATAACTGTGTTTTTACATCTTACAAAGTATCAAACTATGCATAATGCAGTGTAACGTAATGTTGAAGTGTTTAGTTGTGCAGCTAACAATAGTCACAAATAAAAATGCCATTTTCATAATTGGAACATTCCTTATGCCACCACTCTTGGCATTTACAGCACCGGATCTATTCTTCTGTTGGTGGGTCACAATGCCGGAAGTTGGCCTTAAACGCCTTTTGAATTTTTGGGGAGGAGGGGGACCAGCGGGGGAGGGGGGAGGTCTTGACCCCGTCGAAAGGTACTCTCCTCGTAGAGATACGGACCCCGATAGAGTTTTTCCTTCTGGGGGCTAGGGGGGGGGGGGGGCTTAACGGATGGCAGAAATGTCTTCTTCTGGTCGCCCCCTTTCGAACGACACCTCCCCCGATCCCATGCACCCCTTAGCCCCAGAGGAGATAGAAGCGCAAGGTCTCGCGAACAAACACACAGACAAACAAGCGTTTACTGGATTTAAATAGAATGGACAACATAGTTAGTTTAATAAATTCCGAAACACGGGGCCAGATGACAAGCTCGTCATCTTGCCCCGGACTGTCTGTTTAAAAATATTCGTTTTCATTGCCATGAAGGAAGGCGATTAATTGACATTAATTCATGGTAGTAAGTAGTATTTAAACTAAGTTACTCGTAAATATTAACCAGAAACGATATATCTTACCTGTAGCTGTAGCAGAGCTTATTTACACATGCATAAAAGTTATAACGTGGCAGCGGAAACCAATCAAAGCTTCACAACTGACACAAAAATAGCGATTTAAGCGTCTCTATAGTATGGTTAAACGAACGGCCGATAGGAGAGCCAGTAGTGTCCGGTTGATGCTGCCACCTACCGGAAAATGAAAAAAAATAAGACATTCGTCATCTTGCCCCGGTCTCCCCTATCTTTTTCAGTTTTCACAATATTTGACTGGTCTTTTTATATGAGTTGCTCTGTAGAATTGATTACCAAATCATGAAAAAAAAATCCTTCGTATACTTCGCGCATGCGTAGTTAAAAATTATTTCATACAAAAGCCCATATTTCATCAAATATTCAATATTTAATTTTTTTAATTGCAATATATTGTTTCTACTGTTCATGAAGTCAAACATGTGACATCGTAGAACTTCAAGGAGAACTTGTTTGAATTTCAGTAGATATTCGACAAGCCGAGTAAAAAGCGAAAGCGTCCGGTCACTCTCCTTTAATTTTTGGAAAGCAGTGTACTTCTATTATTATATAGTGCACTTTCAAGTTATCGTTTTAAATGTTAGTAGCCTTGTGTTAATATAATGTTTATAAATGCTAATGCAATCTACTTGGAGCTGCATCATTTGAGAGTTCGGTTTATTGCTGCACTGTGGCGCAATGTTGAAGGTGGTTATTAAAGTACAGGGTGATTATAAAAAAAACTATCCCGATATATGAGCCCCTAACTGTCATACCGTTCACAGAAACTGAATGAAATTCTGGCCTAAAGTATTTTGAGGTATGCGCTCAAGAATCATGTGAAAAACAACAGTTAAATTCTAACAATTACGGTTACAGTGACAAAATTTCGAAAATTTCACTTGGCAACACCTACTTTTTTTATTGGAATGTGATCTTCACAGTGAAAAATCATAAAAAGCGTTGGAACGGTATCGGTAGTGCGAAAATCGCCGGCGCTAGACAGAGTAAGAAGAATAGTGGAAACAACCAATAAAGGACAGAGAAGCATTAGAAAATAAAACATTTTATTGTTCAGTGCTATCCACCATCTGCCGCATGTAAAGTGTCGTCGTGTGTGAAATGGAAAATGTATGAAACACAATAAAATGTTTTGTTTTCTGTTGCTCCTCTGTCCTTATTGGTTGTTTTCACTATTCTTCTTAGTCTGTCTAGCGCCGGCGATTTTCGTACTACAGGTACCGTTCCAACGCTTTTTATGGTTTTTCACTATGAAGATCACATTCCAATAAAAAAATAGGTGTTGTCATTTGAAATTTTCGAAATTTTGTCACTGCAACCGTAACTGTAAGAATTTAACTTTTATCTTTCATATGATTCTTGAGCGCATATCTCAAAATACTTTAAACCAAAATTTCATTCAGTTTCTGTGAACGGTATGATAGTTAGGGGCTCATATATCGGGATAGTTTTTTTTATAATCACCCTGTATATAATAGCTGGAATTACTTTATTGATGTCTGAAAGAATGAGAGATTTATATTACATTGAAGGTTTACGACTAATACACAATCATTTAAACTTGAACCTTATTGATTTTTCATACGTTCTCAATCTTACGCATTTCTCTAATATAGATGTAATATGATTGATAGAAATTTTCTATGAGTTGGTATAAATACCAATATGTACTGCGGATTTTCATATTCTTCATATTTTCTATAATTGAAAAAAAAAAGGTTACAGAAGATTCCTTCTGATTATGATTGAAAATTATTAAAAATAAGTTTTTAAATAAATGACGTGAAATCAAAAGAGAATGAATATTCGTTTTTGTAGGTAAATATATTCCTTAAATATGTGCTTTTATTTCGACTTTGTTTTCCTCACAAAGGATTATTATTAAGGACAGCACCATTAAAATTTACATACAAAAAAATTACAAAAGCAAAATATTTTAGGAACATACAAGGCCTCCATCTGTGCCAAAATGAAATACACATATTTTTTTCATTGAAATACAGTATTAAACTATTCAAAACATCAGAAACAACATCCTCTCAAATATTACTTACGAAATACACTTCTTCAACATTAAATCTCTGAAAAACTTCCTAATAACAACGTACGCAATCTCTGAACGAAATTACCAGAAACCTTTGAAAACGTGTCAGGCTGGATGGCTTCACATGCGGAAGAGATTTACTGCTTCATTTGTTTAATTGTTTCTGGATTGTGGCGGTACACCTGGTCTTTCAAGTGTCCCCACACAAAGAAGTAACAGGTTTACAAAGGTTTCTGGTAATTTCGTTCAGAGACTACGCCATATTATTGCTGCGCTTGGTGGATATGAGGAAAATATCGTCGTTTAGATTTACCAGACTGCAGCGCCATCTGTTGTTGAAAATTGTAACTAATTTCGAAAGTTTGTCTGCCTGAAAATTTACTGTTGTCCCAAGCATATTGCGACAAACTGTGTATTTCTATCGCTGCCCGTTTAATTTTTATTGATTTTTCAAATATACCGGTCATTTTTTAAACACCCTGTAGATGAGCGTTTAGACATTTCTAATATACTGTAAATCTGATAGTTTTCGTACATTCTGAATTTGGTGGTAAGATATGTGACAAATTTTTGATTTGCAAATCCCTTCCAACTTACACAACAAGTGTAGCGCTATTCACATGTTTAAACAGTTTTATACAAGAAAATTATAAATATTCATACAAGAAATTATGAGAACAACTGTAGAACTCGACGGAATGTTGAACCAGATTTCGTACTTAAATATTGCACGAGATACTGCACATCCAGTAGAAAAAGATAAGCAGCATACTTCTCATAGCAAATAGTCCTATGTACATTTTAACTGTCTTAAAATGTAAATTATAATTATTTTTCTTATTAATATAGCTGATTTTTCTAACACCGTTAAGTAAATTTTTAATACGTGTTTCATACATATATTGAAAATTTAGTCGCCAAGGTTAGGTAACGAGTTATAACACCTTAAAATAAATAAGGTGTATACATTTGAATAATTTTTTATCTTGTATTAAGAAAAATATTGTTGGAGGTCCCCGAAATGCATATCACATCAAAGGGGAGTCCGCGAGATCACAAAGTTTAAGAAACGCTGCTCTAAACTATATAAATACACTAGCTGTTACCCGTGACTTCGTTCACGTATCATTAAAATAAGAATAAATTCATTAATTAAGCAAAATATTTCATTTCCGATAATTAGAAACGTAAATAATTAACTAACTCTTGATCACATTCCATAGGAGACAATACAGTATTTCTATGTTATAGAGGCCTTGACATAACTAAGTTTTAAAAAAGTGAAATTTTGTGACAAATAATCATGAAAAGAAACTGCAACCAATAAAAAAGGCGGGCCAAATAAAATCGTGGAAATCGGCGAATTGTGTAAAAACATATGTCAAGTTTACCTAGTAAACCATTTTACTTTTAACGCCTTTGTGAAACTTTTCAATAGCCATCCTTCAAAGATAATGGAAATAGTCTATTCTTTTTCATTAAATTCAATTCTTGTGAATAGGGAGCAATAATTGTAGACCTAAATGCATGGAGCTTAAATTTGCCTCCTTGATTTAATCTATAACTACAGCAGCGCCAAATTCTAGGCGCTGTACTACAACTGAAAAAAAAATCTTTATTTCTAAATGAAAATATGTTGACAGACGATATTTGTTCCCCAGAATAAATTGACTCATGAAGTTTGAATATGTGAAAATACGTTTTTATTTTTAAAAATTTTTACTTCAAGATTTTTTGTTTCTTTCACCATCTATTCAAATTGAAAATAAATTCTTTTTTTCAGTTTTAATGAGAAAAAATATATTATTCCGTTTCATTTCTTCTTTTTCATCCACAAAATTGGAATAATTTAGTTGCCATTTTTAGAGCAACTTCGTTAAATTTATAAAAAAAAAAATAATAATCATATCTCGGAATTTAAATCATTTTTTTAAATTCTGAGAGTTTATGACATCCTCTGCGAAATACAAACAGGCGGTCAGATTTTAATATAATAGATTCGTAATTATTTTTATTTTCCTAATAATCATGGTGTGGTTTTTGGCTAAAAACTCTCATCTGTATGTAACTGATATTCATGCATAATAATCGCTAGCTAAAAAAAAGCTAAAAAAAATATTTAAATTTTTCGTTTTAAATATGACGTGAAACTCATCTACTTTCTAAACTTACCGATTCTTGTATTATTAATGTAAGGAATTGATTCACGCTCCTTCTAAAACACATTTGAAAATTCCCATTTTATTTCAAATATGACGTCACTTTTTCCTCAGAGAAATCTCTTTTAAATGGCACAATTCTTGTTAATTTTCTTTTTCTGGCAATCAGGACGTAAATTTTAGCGGAAAACTCACATTTGTGTGTAACTGGTATTCAAGCTAATTATTAATCAGTATCGATAAAGAATATTTCAGTTTTTCATCTTAAATATTACGTCCATTATCTATCTACTTTCATTATACATTGATATTCATGCTCCTTGTATTATTACGAATATTTGAAATTACATGTTTTATTTATGACGTCATATTTGTCCAAGCCGAGGAGGATCCTTTTCATAGTTCCATGGTCCAAGCGAAATCTATTTTTTAATAATATAATTATTGTTGCACTTTTCCTTCTAATTATAACGCAGTTTTTGACAGAAAAATATCTTTTTATTTTAACCGATATTCATACTTCATGTATAATAACAAATACTCCATATTTTTGTTTCAAATATCACGGAAATTCACCTTCTTTTGATTTTTTTTTAATGTTCAGTTTTCACGTGAAAATCGTTCAATTGAAAATTAGTTGTTGGGGAAAAAGTATTTTTCCGTGTTTTTATTTTTGTGGCAACGATCAAAGCCCTAGCAACGATAAAGTAAAATGGTTAAATTGTATGGAAAAATGTCCATTTATTTCTCTATGAAAATAATGAAATTTTTAATTATTAAAGAAAATATTTGAATAAAATAAACAAAAACCAGCCTATGTTAATTTGAGGATTATAATCAACCTATATGCAAAAATACAGGATAATTAAATGCTCCATTTTGACGCTGGCTTCAGCCTAACATTTGCACACAATGAGATTTATAATATTATTAGGATTGGCATATTCAATGTTGCAATTTCGCCACTTTTTTTAAAATGCAGATTGCTTCATTGTCACCACTTCTTTGAAGAAGTAATATTCGCCTTATTTAATAACAGATTAAATAATGTGAAAATAGAGCGAATTAAACTATTTAAAAATTTGGTGGCAACTAAGCAAGCTGAATAAAAACACAAGAACAAAAAATCATGCGTCAAGCATAGATTATGAAATGCTTTCCAACACATCTAGAAAACTTTAACGAAACTTCACCATTAAATAAGATGAAAGGAAATATGTCAGTAACCTGTTTACAAAACATATAACACAATTAAATATTTAGTTTTAGAAATTATCTTCCATGGTCAAAAATGTAGTCTAATTATTTTGTGCAGCCCTGTATATGATCTATAGATTTGCATATATACTACATAGAATGCTAAAATTTGGTTCAGTTAGAAAATTCACTTTTAGCAATTTTCGCCACTAGATGGAAATGTATTCGAATTCTTTTGTATGAATCTGTATATTATCTAACGAATTTTGTACACACCACATTTTAAGCTAAAATTTAATTCAGGTAAAAACTCATAACACAACTTAAAACTAACTTCCATCAATTACCAACCATAAACGGAAAAATATCTTGTTCTTTCTCCCTATAAAGTATACTAGCAAGCTACGCCCGCTACGCTGGTCAATTTCTCTTAACGAACCTTTAATGAAACAAAATATTCACATTTCATAATTAACTTTTATATTTTAACAGAAAAATAAGGCTACTATAATTTGTGACTCGTGCTATAGCCAATATACACGTCAGGACACGTCGCCCTTATCATTATCTTTTTACGCGTGAAGGTTTCGCTATGGTACTCCATTGTGAAATTTGGTAATTTTTTAAATTCAATATTTGAAAAATAGCATAATCATTACATTTGAAATTTATAGCAAGAAATATAGAATTTTTTACCATTCAAACGCAGTTTGTCTAATAATTTTCTGACAAATATTTTTCGAGCTATTATTTTTTTCAGTAACTTCAAATGTTTCATTTTCCGAGATTAATCTGTGGAAAAGATTAGCAAAAAACCCAGTCGTCAGCAACACATAGCTTTATATTAAAGAGGATGTTGGAGCACGGATTGTCACCGTCACTTTTGAAATCGGTTCTGTAGTTCCAGAGATTCCATAGAAATTGTAATTTAGAATGATTTTAGAACGCTTTTCGCTCCTTTCACAATTTTAAATTTAGATTTTTTTTAAATTTATTCTTAGAGAGCATTTACATCTTATAAGTAACCACAGTGCCAAATTTCAAATTTCTAGCTCCTTCAGTATAGAAAAAGTCGCAATTTTCGAACATTTTTCACTCCTACACCCCATTGGGGTTAGTGGCACCGACATAAAATATAGCCTGTGTTGAGTAGGGATTGTCACCATCAATTTGCCAACATTACTTTTGGAATCAGTTCTGGGGTTCCAGAGATTTCATAGAAATTGTAATTTAGAATGTTTTTCGAACACTTTTCTCTCATTCCACAATTTTAAATTTCAATTTTTTTTTTTTTTTTGTTCTCAGAGAGCATTACATCTTATGAGAAACTACAATGCAAAATTTAAATTTCTAACTCCTTCAGTAAAACGCTTTTCGCTCATCTCACACCTTTTAAATTTCGAATTTTTTTAGAATTTGTTCATAGAGAGCATTTTCATCTTATAAATAACTACCATGCCAAATTTCATGTTTCTAGCTTCTTCAGTATAAAAAAAATCGAAATTTTAGAACGTTTTTCGCTCCTGCACCCCCCGTGGGGTTAGTGACGCCGACATAAAATATAGCCTATGTTGGAGCAGGGACTGTCACCATCAATTTGCCACCATTACTTTTGAAATCGCTTCAGTAGTTCCAGAGATAACCCGCTACAAACAAACAAACAATCTTTACTACTTTATAATATTAGTATAGATGAATTGATTTATGTTCCACAAACTTCTATATTAGTCTACTAAATATAGTTCAGCAGGAAAATACGTAACACAATTAAAAACTACACTTAAGAAATTCACTCGCATAGTCATATACTTACGATTTACTTTGTGTACCCCTGTATATGATCGACAGAATTTATACACATCACATACTGTGCCGAAATTTAGTAAAACTTAAAAACGCAAAGCAAAGTTGAAAACGCACTTGCATGAATTATATCGCTCTGAAGTACTGTAATCGAATTATTTTGTGTGTCCCTGTAAATGAACGATAAATGCAATGCACATCATATTTTCCATTAAGCAACGTACAGTGCACCCCAGTAATGCATATAAATTTCATTTTTTTTAAATACTGTAACACCATTAAAATATGCTGCAAAGGATTTTTTCCGTAAACCATTATTTAAAAGAATTCTTTTGAGTGACCCTGTAAATGAATAATAAAGGCTTTCCACTTTCTGTAACATAAGACTATAGACGTATGACTCTTTTATGACTCTTTTAAAACTCTGCATGAATCTGTAAAAGAGCACATAAAAGTATAAAAAACTTAAAAATCAAGTCATAGAAGGATTGAGTAAATTTCTTCTTTTGTGATGGTAAATATAGCGTAATCTAGCTGTATTCTAGATCACTACAATTATGACATTTTTTCCTGTAGCAAGACGCTCCAAAGTCAGAGCTGTTAGTGGGATAATATGTAAAATGAGTTTTTTTTTTTTTTTTTTTTGGAATTGTGTCACTTTTTTTGCGAGTTAGCAATGCGTCTATACACTGTAATGAATTAGTACTATAAACCCAATGTTATCAGTTTAATGTTAAATGCAATTAATAATTCCATTAAATGTATCAGGCTTGCCAAGTTTACGCCTTTATGTATAAAAATGAGTCAGAAAATGTCTTAGAAAGTTTCACGTTGTTGAGCAGCTTATTTGAGAATCACCTTAAGAATCAAGTCGTAGAGAGGATTGGGTAAATTATTCCCGTCCACCTTTTACCCTCCCCTCTTCTGTGATGGGAAAGTGACATATAGCGTAATCTAGCGGTCTTCCTGATAACTACACTTATGACACTTTTTCCTGTAACAAGACGCACCAAAGTTAGACCTGTTAGTGGAATAACATGCAAAATGAGTTTTTTTTGGAATTGTGTCATTTTTCTTGCAGGTAAGTGAAATGTCTATATACTGTAATGAATTACTAATCACTGATTTCTACTCACTAATTACTACTCACTGTTATCAGTTTAATGTTAAATGCAATTATTAATAATCTCGTTAAATGTCAATCTTAACAGTATTTAAGGAGGGGGAAGGAGGTTCTCTCTATACGGCTTGATTTTTAGGGCATATTCTAGAATTATTTTTTTTTGTTTAAATGATTCCCAAAGAAAAATGTTGTTTGTGACATTGAATTTATTGTATACTTTCACATATAGCGTAATCTAGCGGTCTTCCTGATAACTACACTTATGACACTTTTTCCGGTAGCAAGACGCACCAAAGTTAGACCTGTTTCTTAGTGGGATAATACGTAAAATGAGTTTTTTGGAATTGTGTCTTTTTTTGCAGGTAAGTGATATGTCTATATACTGTAATGAATTACTAATATATACTCACTGTTATCAGTTTAATGTTAAATGCAATTATTAATAATCTCGTTAAATGTAAATCTTAACAGTATTTAAGGAGGGGGAATGTTCTCTCTATACGGCTTGATTTTTAGGGCATATTCTAGATTTTTTTTTTGTTTAAATGATTCCCAAAGTAAAATGTGGTTTGTGGCATTGAATTTATTGTATGCTTTCTTGTAAGTGTGAGAATACGCCGAAGCGCATTGTAGCTAGAATATATGGTAAAATTTAGTACATTTCCCTCGAATAGAAATTTGTATACAAATCAAATTGTCTCAAAAAGCATAACATAGCATTGCCACCTGCAAAGCGATCAAAGCAAATGTTGAATCAGCATAGTTTTTCATAACACTCATCTTACATATTAAACTTCGTAGATTTCCATCCAATATATAGCTACCACGCAAACCATGACAATACGGCACAGCGGCACCACCTGTGGAGCAATACACAGTTATATCTAATAATCACATATCTATGTCAAATTCTAACTAAATATGAAATTTCGTGGAATTCTGTGCATTGGTTCTTGCATTATACATTTGAGAACGCACAAATTTTGACTTTACATAGACAGACGCCAGACAGACATATATCGATTTTAAAATAGTCAACACATCTTAAAATATATTCTAAAATATCCCTGAAGATTTTATAGAAAAATCCTGTCAGAAGTGCTATGAGTTTTACTCTGTAATTGGTACAGACGAATCCTGCTTAAATTGGTGCAGATTTTAGCTGTATATAACAGACTTTCTCCATGTTTTAGATAAGGATTTTTTTTAAATATAAACAGAGTTTATTAATACAAAACAAAAATTGACAATCTTATTGAAAAAAGGCAATCCTGTTCAACCGAAAATGAGTTACTCTGTATTAACAGAAAATTTCTATATTATTTCGAGTTTACTTATCACCGATTTCTTAGTACGAGATAACTTCCCTTTTCCTCTGTATTTAACAGAAAATTTCCATATTACACAGCAAGAATCTAGTGTATTCAGCACCAGTTTTTTAGTACGAGTTAACTTACATTTTCCTTTACAGAATTTTTTGTATTGTACAAGTAGTTAAGCAAAGTTGTTGTTTTTGTTGCTGTTGTTGTTTTTTTGTACGTGATCACTTTTTCTGGTATACTTAAATATTTTTCTAAGCCAAAAGTGATGAATTTTATAACTTTTAAAAGTTTCTACTACAGGATAAGAACGGTATCAATGCTGAATAACAGAGAAAATCTACATTTTACATGAAATGGATATTTTCTGTTAAAAATACAGAAGATTATCTGTTAAAACAACAGATATTTTTGTTATTGACTTCTTTTATTCTTCTTTATTTTGTTTGTACGACAATCTGTACATTTCAAGAGCTGCTTTAGGAAAGTTTTCGTAAAAGGGTAGCCAGAGTTCATCTTGGAGATACAACTTTTTATGTAAAATAAAAGATTTTACTCTGTCCTTCAGTTCCTGATCCGAATGCGCATCAGCCAATGCAAAACTTTGATAAGCATTTTCTGGAGACAAATTATCTTGTAAATATTCGGAACATCGGAGCAAAAGACTTCGGACGGCGTATTTGTCACCTGCTTCGTACAACGTTTTCGCCATGTCGAAAGACATTTCCGGCAACGCATCAGTATATAGGTATCTTATGAAATCCCGGAAGCAGCTGATATCCATGTCTTGGATTTCCACTACCCCAGTTTGCATCTCTAACATGTTACTGTGCAACATCGCCTTGAAGACGTCCGATCGTGCGCTGAGGACGACTTTGTGAGCTTTGACGGAATTTCCTCCACACTGAATTTCAACATCCTGATCCAATCCTGTCTCTAAAAGTTTAGAGAAATCTTCGGTTAAGCTTCCCATGGATACGTCGGCATTCAAATAAGGTGCTGTTTGGACACATTTGTCAACTGAAAGAGATAAAAAGAAAACTAAGTTTCAAATTCATATACAAGGTGGCCCAGAAGTGTCACATAAGCAGAGCTTTACAAATTTGATCAAATCTGGTAGCCAGAAAAAAATTCTAGTAGCCAGTAAAAAATATTTACCACCCCTTCCTTCCTCGTCATTAATTTTCAAAAAAGCACAAAAGTTTTTATGAATATTAATTGAGGAAAAATAATAACAGGCATTGTTTAGAATTATTAGTTACATAGTTTAGAAAGATAATATAAACTAAATTTTCTTATGAAACTTATAAAAATCATATATCTTTCAATAAATAAATAAATAAATAAAAATAAAAATAATGTAAAGAATGAATTAACCGGCATGTTCGGAAAATGCTGATTGCCGAATGCTTCAAATGTCCGGAGAGTTGAATGCTACAAAATCTATATCTGCTGAGAAGCGCATCGACGAAATAGTGAAACAGGAAAACAAGTTTTCGTTTATGTTTCTGTCGAAGTCTCAGATAATTCTGATTTGATTATTTTAAAATTTACATTGGATGAACTTATTTTTGCCAAATTAAAAACAAAAGTTAGAATTTTTTTGTGTGTGTGAATATAGTTTCAAAGTTTATTTTTTAATATTGGGAAAGGGGAGGGGGGTGGCATTTGTGCTCATTTCAAGAAAGCTTAGGTCAATTTTTGTACAAAAAAGAAACAGCAACAAAATTCATTAGATTAAATAACTTGGTTGCCAGATAAAAATATTTGGTGGCCAGTGGCGACCTGGGGACCGTATTAGTCAAGCCCTGCCCATAAGTCATATTTCAAATATTCATAAAAAAATAATAATCTATCTATCTATCTATATATATATATATATATATATATATATATATTATACTATCGTACGTGGCATAGAAATCGTGATTATTTGTTATTTGTTTAATGGCAACGCCCGAATGAAACGCATCTCATTGAGTATTGTGTAAAAGTCCTTTGGCAGGAATACGGCCAGGATTTTTTACATTTAATTGTTTGGTGCTGCCATCTACAGGAATAAAAGCGAAACAAACAATGTATAATTTGTAAACATTAACAATTAAATAAATATACTTTTATGCATTTTCATTTGAAATATTGATTTTTGTATGAGCATTTAATATTTATAATTAAAAAAATACAACTAGCAATATAAAATTTAAAATGTAAACAAAGCAATGATTTTTAAAAAGGGATTTTTAGTAACTAGGGAAATGTGAGTGTAATAATTTTTCCCAACCGTTTCATTCTGTAAACGTAACTGTTATACTTTTGAAATTTTAGCTCTTATTTCATTTTTTTACAAGTTTTCGCAAGTTTAGCATTAGTATAAATATTAAGTCTAATATTTATTAATATAATATTAATACGAGGGGCAGTCGGAAAATAAGTTTCCCCTGGCGACTGTGGACAGAGTATGAAAGACAAAAAATGTAATGAGACATTAAAGATAAAACATAACTTTATTTTTCCATATAAGTACCAAGTATATTGAGACATTTGTTATACCGCTTTAAAGGCTTCAAAAAACCCTACAGAAAAAAATCACGGCTTTGCATACGGACGAAGCGTTGAACGGCTATGGGCGAAATATGACACAGCAAGTGAACGCAAACGTGCAAGACACCGATACCATTGGGTAGAGGTCGACGGCGATCAAGCAGATGGCGCTGTTGCAGTGTCTACGCAGATGGTTCAGTTGCAGTCAACAGTGCCATCTGCGCAGGAACTGCAACAGCACCATCTGCGTGATCGCTGTTGTCCTCTACCCAATGGTATCAGTGTCTTGCACGTTCGTGTTCACCTGCTGTGTCATCTTTCGCCGACAGCCGTTGAACGCTTCGTCCGTATGCAAAGCCCTCATTTTTTCATGGAGGGCTTTTTGAAGCTTATAAATTGGTATGACAAATGTCTCAATGTACTTGGTACTTATGTGGAAAAATAAAGTTATGTTTTATCTTCAATGTCTCATTACATTTTTTGTCTTTCATACACACCTCTGTCCACAGTCGCCAGGGGAAACTTATTTTCTGACTGCCCCTCGTAATATTAGTATAAATAAATATTATTCAGGCTTTTTTATTGAAATCCACTCCACTGTTATATTTTTCAATGACAGTCTGCCCAGGCAACGCCGTCAGGTAAGCTAGTAATAACAAATTGTCTTATCGGAGAGCGGTTTGCATCACAATACTTATCAGTGTTTTTCGTGGTTAAAGAAAAATAGCTAAAATTTTCTTTCAACTATTTTTTGCTACAAAAATTTCGACCATTTGACAACTCTTAAGGTGCAAACCGTACTTTGATAAGAGACCTTTTTATACGAGTTTTTGAAATGTGAATGAACGTACAGGGCCTGTTTACCGAATAGGCCCGTGAATCCCGAGCTAACCCACTGAAATACAAAGGGGCCCCCAAATTTATTTTTCAAAACTAATTTTTAGTGGCGAAAATTCAGTCAGGGTAAAAAAACGTAATTTTTTTCTTAATTATAACTACTAAATTTTCCCTCAGACTATTACTGACGCATTTATACTATATTCTTTTTTCTCTTGATATAATAAAAGGTATAAAAACAGTGATTAAATGTAACTTATTTTCATTTTTCTTAAATTTACATTTTAAATTCAAACGTGCTAAAAATAACAGAAAATTTAATCTGTATAATTATATTTTGTTTATACTCATAAAGAATGGAGAAATAATATAAAATATGGAAAATAGGTTATTTAAATAAAGGGAAAAGTAATTAGCATTCAGGTGATACCAAATTTCTGTCTACAATATAGAAGCAAAATTGTGTTGAAGCCAAGCATAAATTTACGTCAAATATTTGTTGTCCTTGCATTGTTTTAGCACTGGCAAATTCTGCAATTTGTAAAGCATAAAATCTATTTTGAAGTTCAAATATTCGCACCTATTCCATATTTGTAAATTCATTTATAAAATTAATTTGTTATGTATAATTATGCATATAATAAAATATTTCTTTTATGTATATAGGTATTTAGTTTTAGTTTAATAGTTAAAGTGTTGTTTACTTGAAATTTTGAGGGTAAAGTTTCAAACTGTTGAAGCATCATTGGCCAAAAAATGGGGGCCCCCTGTGTGACGACGGGCTTCCCCTACTTCTAAGTCTTAAGAGGGCCCTGTGAACGTATGGAACTCCTTAAATTACTTTTTCCCCTTTGTCATTAACAATTGCATATTTTGACAAACCCTACGGTGTAAACCGCGCTCCATTACGACATTTTTTTTTAAATTAATGAATTTCTGAAATGTGAACGTACTTACAGGACTCCTTGTACTACTTTCCACCCTGTCTCATGAACAATTGTACTTTTTTGACAAAACTTATGACATTTTTTTTAATGATTATTTGAAACGTGAACGAATTTATGTGATTCTTTGAACTACTTGTTGTCCTTTGCCATGAATAATTACACTTTTTGACAAGTCTTGGTGTAAATCGTGCTCCATTACGACATGTCTATTTTATTTGTTTATGCATTTTTGAAATGTCAACAGACTTATGGTATACTTTGAATTAGTGTTTACCCTATGTAGTGAACAATTGCATTTTTAGACAAGTCTTATGCTGTAAACCGTACTCCGTTATGACTTTTTTTTAGACCGCTGCTGCTATGACATTTTTTTAGACCCTTACCTGCCAGGCTTTTTCCCAACTTAACGGGTTGATGCCTGGCAATGGGGCGAGGATTCGCCTGCTCTCCGCATGGCGCAGATGTGTTTGATAAATCTATAGGCCGACGTGGCTTCAGTGCGTCTTGTTGCTTTTTCTTAGTTGGCCGGTTGCTAATTTATTTTGGATGAGATGGTTCAGCACTGCACAGTGTATCGAAGTCATGCCGGACGGATGTGAGATGCTGGGATATTTACTAATTCCACGTTGCATCGCGCACCCATACGTCATGCCATCGCTACTCGAGTTCGTCTCGTAATTTAGAGCCTTGATCTGGTGACGAGGCCTTCACCTGACTAGGCACCACCAGAGGTGTAATTCACATGGAAATTGGGGGACTTTACATCCACAACGGATTTTACATGCACCGGGTGCCATTATCGTACATGATTGTTATGACATTTTATTTTAATTAATGGATTTTTGAAATGTGAACGGACTTATGGGACTACTTGTACTACTTTTACCCCTTTCACATGAACAGCTGCACTTTTTTGACAAATCTTATGGTGTCAATATAAACTACACTCCGTTATGACTTTTTTTTAACACGTTGACGGACAGTTGCGGCTATAGCCGTCAAAGCGAAATTCACAATGTGGCATGACGGCTATAGCCGCCCAAAACGAAACGGTCGTTTTTAGTCACTACGGCTATAGCAGCACAAATGTGCATTTACCGGCGTACAAGTAGAAGCCCAGTCTCATGCTTTAGAAACAATATTTTAGGTTGAAGTTCGTTTTCCACTTGTTATACGAGTTGCAGCTTCAGTATACACGTGCAGGGTGGCTAGTGGTCAGGGAAAAATAGAGTAAAACAAAAAAAAAAGATTATTACCAGTATATTCTTATAGAAAAATTCAAATTGAACATTTTTTTACTGTATTTTTCCCTGACCACTAGCCACCCTGACGTGGTTGTGAAGGGAGTGTGCAACCTAATTAAAGGTGCTGAATTAATCAAAATTAAGTTTATTTAAGCAGAAAGAGTAAAACTATACTTCTAATATTCTAAAAATTACAAAAACATATAGTGTCAATTTTCGAACTTCACTTGTTCCTACTGTCCTTCAATGTGTTAAATGAATATTTGAAATGTGAACGGACTTACGGGACTCTTTGAACTACTTTTTTTCCCTTTGTGATTAACAATTGCATTTTTTGACAAGTCTTGTGGTATAAACCGGACTCCATTATGACAATTTGTTTATTCGTTTCAGGAATTTTTAAAATATGGACGGATTTGTGGAACACTTGGAACTATTTCTCTCCCTTTGCCATGAACAATTGCACTTTACACGAGTCTTATGGTGTAAACCACGTTCTGTTACAACGATTTTTTATGAGTTTTTGAAATGTGAGCGAATTTGTGGGATATTTATACGTACGTTATCATTTCACAATATTTTATTACTTGTTATCGTCAAACAATACGCCTTCGTGCGCGTCAAATTTGTGAGATGCAAGTCGTTTCTTTCTCAAGGAAAAAAATTACTAACGCAGCCGCTCCCGTTATTATAATTCATTGTATTCTTTTCATTTTCTCAGCTCATCCTGAAAAAACTACTGCATATAAAAACTAGTTGTTTGGGGCCACCGTAATACTTACCCATCATGGACATGCATAATATAAAATATGAAAATAAAACATGTGCAAACTATCCATAAAATGCATTGCAATTCGATGAAAATCGTTGCTTGATGACATCATAAATTTTAAATGCTCTATTACTGAATTTCGTAAAAGAAACATCCTTATAACTCCAAAAATCATAACCATATTAACTAAGTTTACTGCGTCGGATTACTGCGTCGGATTACTGCGTCTCACTTCAAATTAAAATATATCTTTCAATTGAAATTTAAATAAAAAACAGTGTTGTGGAAAATATGATTACAAATATCTCGGCAACTAATTATCTGACAAACTTCATTCTTTATGCAAAATTTATGTTTTTTTATTGTCTTTTATATTCACTCCTTAAAATAAACAATTTTGAAATTTTTTATACACCTTTTATCAGAACGAATATTTCAAGAGTCCGAAAAAAATAGTTCCGGATAATCGAGGTTACTGAAATCCAATAGACTTCTTCCCATTATTACATACTAAGTACATACCAAATTTCACGTCTCTATCTCAATTTGTTCGGGAGATAGAGCGTTTACAGAAACACACAGATAGACGGACGGCAATTTTTTTTTTTTCAAAAAATATATTTTTCGGAATCTCCAGTGTCTGAAACGTGTAAATCCGTTAAAAATATTTTTACTACTTTTAAAACGATTGCAAACTTACCCTATACTACGTATGATAGATAAGTAATAAGAAAACTGGAAGTTTTATAGATAAATGAGAAAAAAAAAAAGAAAGAAAGAAAGAAAGAAAACTGGAAGTTTTATAGAAAAATATATAAAAAAACGTGCGGAAGCAAACATTTTTTTTAGCGCTAATTAATGTTCAAATCGGCCACGATACTTCAGTTACATGTTTTGAACTTCGTTTGAAGTCTAATGCCACCTTTGTGTTGATTTTATTATAATCTATTCTCGAATGACAATTGATATATGATTTCTTAAGAGCATGACTGTACCTCTCAGATATACGCGCCATCTATTGAATGTTAATTCATTCGTTCTCTAACCTTGAATCTGTGGAAAGTGATAAGATAACTTCAGAAGGGATAAGATAATTTACACTTTAGATTAAATTTGAAATACGTTCAAATGTTATATATTTATGTTTGGATAAAATTGATATTTCTAAAATATGTAGATAAAAATATTGTTATTGAAAATCAATATACATTTTGAATTATGCGAGTAATGTGTAGTGTAACATGTTGTCGGCATAATTAATAATCCATCCTTCCCTTTTTAAAATCATGATTTTTTTTATCTGTAAAAATTATCAACTCTCTCCATGCTAAAAAGAGGGTGGGGGGGGGGATGACCATCCTGAGTCTAGCTGAGGCCGAAATGGAAGCAACCACCGAAGCAATCAAGCATTCTGGGCAAAATTTATTAGTGTCAAAGGAAAAAACAAGTGGGTAAGTGTGATCTAAGATCGCACAAAGAGTTTCGTTTAATTTTCTTTTCAAAACACTTTGTATTTTCTTTAGTAAATCAAATTTCATTAAAAAAAAAAAAGAAAAAAAAAAAAGTCATGTTTTTTATAAAGTAAAAATTTACCGGTCTATTTTTTCGTTTTTTCGAATTTCTGAACCAGCCCGATAGTGGGAGAAGGACGCTATTACACTCTGCCATAATATCTGTCATCTGGACTAAATGCGATATTAAAAATAAAGTAGTTTCCCCACCTCTGCCCTTCTTCATTAACCCTTTCCGGCACAGTGGTTCCACTCCGGGCACACCTAATTTTAATTCCAAACTTGCATTCGACACCATAAAATATTTAATAAAATTTTGTTTCTACAAAGAAAGCTTAAAATAAGGAGTTTTTATTTTCTAAAAAAGTCGTTTTGTAAATTCCGGTGTCAGTCAGTAATTTCTCATTTTACGAACAGACTTTATCTGTGTGGAAAGGGTTAACAATCCCTATTCACGTTATTAATTACATCATTGTCTATTAGCGTTTTATTTCTTTTTTCTCTGGTACCTACGAGCTACGCACGGCAACCCCCGTTCTGACACCGCAAACTCTAAAAGCACGCTGATTTGATTCACTCTAAAATGATTACGGAAGACTAAATTATCATTAAGCGACCAGTAGCGATCTGCTGTAATTGGGTTTCCATTCATTTTCCTTATCACTGGGGTATTTTAAGGCCGAATCAACTGCAGTCGAAAGAGCTAACAACTGTTTTCATGATTGATTAAATAACATCAATTAAACATTTGAAAACCAACTTGTGTAAAATGGCTAAGTAAACTATGTCGCTGCATCGGGGAATTTTATAATGTTGTCATAAGAAATTGGGTATTTATCGGTTATCCCGTCGACCACTATCCAAAAAAGAAACAAGTAATATATAAAAAAAAAGTCAATTCCTACTTTTTAATCATAAATATATAAAATAAACCCATGCAGCATTAATGTCCCTCGTTATCTTTATTGAACATTATTTTATAATCATCTTTGCGGTATTTTATTTCTGTGGCATCACTCATTTGAGATAAATCTTTCATTTCATTTATGAAAACAATGGGAGGAATTTTTTTTCTCCCATTTAAAACTAAAATTAATTAATTTAATTTAATGAATGAATTAATATTTGAAAAAACTGTATTAACATAAAGTGTCATCCACTACAAGTTTTAAAAAATTTATTTGAACTTGAGTGGATGAATAGAAAATATTTATTAACGATTGAAAATTTGAACAAGATATATATAGAGAGAGAGTGTGAGCTAATAGTAGGAATTCAAATGAAAAAAAAACTGTCGCCAAAATATACGAAAAAAGTGCGTTACCGTCGCGTCACATTCAATTGGCATCAGATGCGTTACATGTGTCTGTTGTGTCATCGAGAGATTTTTATTCGACATATATCTGTATTTTTAATGATATTTTACCCATTTATTAGTTATTTCTTTAATTAAAAAAAATAATAACGACCTTAAAAGGCGCGCCATGATATTAAAAGAGAAAAAGCGTTAAAAAAATGTTGTTATGCATAGTTACGCACAACAGATTAGTTTCAATTGACGTCATAAACACTTATCCATCAGCCAAGGGGATAATTAAGAAAAATATTATAAATAAATAAATATTTAAGATTACTTTTTTTTCGCTTTTCATTAATGTATTATAAATTTTATTGTTTGAAATTACTGATAGTTGCCACTTTAGTGAGTGGGGCTTGATGGCAACATTCTTCCATTGGTTTTTGGGCATTAGCGTTTGGAGAATAATTTGGCGACAGTTTTTTCTCTTTTTACTGGAAAATTGTCAACAGTATAATGGAGAAGTACCAAAAATTGTATTCAGTAAGACGCCTTAAATGTATCGTTTTCAATATGACGTAATTTTCAAAGTTTTCTTCCTGTTATTAAATTTCAAAATATTTAATTGAAGGGAAATATTATTATTTATGCTGTTTTAAAATTTGCAATAATAGCTAAAATATTTTGTCGAAATAAATTAATATTTCGTGGAAATATATTTTTATATTGAAACTGTTTTGAAATATTGTTATTTGAACATTTCAAATATGACGTAAGTTTCCCTATTTCATGCTTTGAATGCGTAATAATTTATTATTACGCATTATTATTATAACTTATATTCTCTCTTATTTCTCTTTCTATTATTTCTCTTTTTCATATTCACGCGCAAGTAAATTTTTTATTACGTAATTTTCTACAATTACTGCTTTTAACACGTAATTATTTAATTATATTTTTAAATCTTTATTTCTGTTTTTGATTGTCACGTGTAAATACATTTTATAATTGAAAGGGAATATCATTATGTCTGCTATTTTACAAATTGGCAACAATTCAAATAAATTCTGCGGTTTAAGTTGAATATTTTTATCCATTAATGAGTTGTTTTTTAAGGTTTAAATAAATACCTTGCGTTAATGAAGGCATTTTCAAAATTTTATGATTTTCAGCGTGACAGTACATATTCAGATGTAAGTACACAAAATTTCAAGTTTCTAACTTATACAGTTTCTGAGAACCGACTCTGTGACGATCAGACAGAGAGGCGAGACTAATAGGGTTTCCTGAGATGAACGAAATCCTAATAAAAACGCTGCAAAACATCAAAAAAGGCATGTTAAAAAACGCATAAAAAATTAAATGTAAAAAAAAAAATCTAATAAAGAAATCAGGATAATTAATAATCTGCCCTTCTCTTTCTAAAATCATGATTTTTTTTTATCTGTAGAGAATTATCAACTCTCTCCAAGCTAAAAAAAAGGGGGGGGGGAGAGAATGACGATTCTGAGCGTAGCTGAGGCCGAAATGGAAGCAACCACCGAACCAATCAAGCATTCTGGGCAAAACTTCTTAGTGTTGAAGGAAAAAATTCGCCAAAAATTCAAAAATTGCTGTACGAATTTCGCATAAACTTTATTGAAAAGACGACAAAATTTACTGTATTGGACTGAAAGATTGGAACAGGATTCCGGTTACTAATGTGGCAAAATCGCAGCAAAACGTGGAAAAACACTTAAAATTATATATAAAATTAAATTTAAAAAAAAAAATCTATCCAAAAATTACAACATCGGGCTTCGAGGTGCAAAACTACATGCATAGAGGTACCTTCCCACCAACTTTTGTAGCTCTGCGTGCAGCAGTCTCTTCAGAACACAACCGAGAAACACACAAACTTCCTTCATTATTAAATTCCTACTATTAGCTCACACTCTCTCTATATATATATCTTGTTGGAATTTTCAATCGTTAATAAAATATTTTCTATTCATCCACTCAAGTTCAAATAAATTTTTTTAAACTCGTACTGGATGACAATGGATGTTAATACAGTTTTTTTCAAATATTGATTCATCAATTAAAATTAATTAATTAATTTTAGTTTTTATATTTCATTTCTGTTCAAAAGTATAGACTCACTCCATATTTATAGTCTCACCTTCACACGTAAAAAGATAATGGGGCTGTTCACGGACGAAGATCAGGCGGCTCGCGGGCGAAGGAGACTATAAATGTGGAGTGAGTCTATACTTTTGAACAGAAATGAAGTATAAAAACTAAAATTAAATTTAATTAATTAATTAATATCTGAAACAACTATATTATCGCTAACTGTAACATCGCTATGGTACTTTATGGTGAAGTTTGGTAATTTTTGAAATTCAATATTTGAAAAACGGCATAATCATTAGATTTTAAATTTATATCAAGAAAAATACAAATTTTTTACCTTTCTAACGCAGTTTGTCTAACAATTTTGTGAGAAATACTTTCGAGCTATTAATTTTTGGTATTTTAGCTATTTATTTTTTATTTAATTTTTAATACATTTCAAAAATTTCTCTTATGTAAGATATTTAGCCGGATATAAATTTAGGAATACTAAATACCGTCAGTGGCGAAGCGTGTAGATCGCTGGAATAAAATTTCTATTTGACCTAAGTAGGAATTGACTTTTAAAAAAAAGTTTTTATATTACTTGTTATAGTTGAAGATTATAGTATAGTAGTGTGTGTAATATTTATATGTCGAATATAAGAATATTATATAAAAAAAATTACATATATTACAGCCTATGACAGTGTAAAGTATATTTTTATGATAAGAAATCTCTAAATAGAATGAAATTGATATACATTGTTTATTACAAAAGATAAGCGCTCTAAAATAGTTGTGTGCAGCAAGTGTATTTATTTCACTTTAAAACTGTTTCAAAAATATTCGGTTATATTACTGGATCAACCGGAAAATTCTGTGGTTATTCGAAGCGAAGCCCAGTTTCGTCTAGTTTTATTTTGCTACTGCTGATAAGGAGAGACTTTGAATGAACCAGTTACCGGATATCCCACAAATGACTGATGGATTTTAAAATTCAATAACTTGCAAACGGCTTCAGATATTAAAAAAATTCTTGCAGGATGGTTATGTATGATTTCAGGAGTTTTTTTGCTGTGATTCTTGATTTCAGTTCGAATTTCAAACAATAGATGGCGCTGACAGCGATTGGTGCTCAGTCGAAGCCGAAATTGGCCTCACTCAGCATTGAGGCGAAGGAAGGAGATTAAGGGTATGGAGTGGGTCTCATTCGCCAGTACAATCTTGCTCTTAGGCCCCGATTCTGAATTCATTCGATATGATTTCAATGAAATACGTTGTAGCGATGGAAACAACAAATTATTCGATAGAGGGATGCAGCGTTCAGAACTGGGCATGACATTAACAAGCAGTATTCGAGTTTGCAGGCGATTTTACATTAATGAAGTTCTTTTTTTCGGATCGAATGAGACCCACTCCATAGCCTTAATCTCCTTATTTCGCCTCAATGCTGAGTGAGGTTAGTTTCGGCTTCGACAGAGCGCCAATCGCTGTCAGTGCCATCTATTGTTTGAGATTCGAACTAAAATCAAGAATCACAGTAAGAAAACTCCTGACATCATACATAACCCTTCTCCTAAATCTTTTACGTAGCTCTCAATACAAAAAAGTATAAAGCTACCTATTGCAGCCGTTCGGAGGAAAGCAGTTCCGGAAAATTTTGATATATTTTCACCGATCATGACTCCCAGACCCCAAAACCACCCTCCGTTCAAATGTTGATTTATATATATATATATATATATATATATATATATATATATATATATATATATATATATAATTATAATATCTATGAATTTCAAAAAACATATCAAGCACTATTATCATTCTACTTAAATCTCCAAAGAGATAATTAATGATATTGTGTATACAGAATACCACATAGCTAATAATTAACATGTGCAAACATAATATTACCATAGCTTGTGCTTCAATGATAATTGGCCAAATTTTACTCATACCTAAAGAATATTGAAAAAAGAAATAGAGAAAAAGGAAAAAACAAATTATAAATTGGAGTTGCAATTAAGTAAATACAAATGGATCAATAAATTAAATATGAACCATATACAATGGAAAATTCGACCACATGAGAATTAAATATGAATTGGATATGAAAAAACACATGCACATGTACTCATCAGCCTGGATGCACCCACATGTGTTTTAAATAATAATTCAGTGTTTCATAATTCTACTGGCATAATGCTAAGATCAGTAGAATCATCAGGTACACTGAATTATTACCAGACAACAATTGGAAATATTAAAATTTGGAAATATTTAAATAGGAAATAAAAAACCATTAAGAATATACAATATATTTCACTCACATCGATTATCCCAAAAACTGTATTTAACACCTCACGAAATTACCACGAGATAACAGTTTTGAAATAATAAAATTGGAAATATGAACGCATAAAGTGTAGATAAAATATTTTACTCACAATAATTATACAGAATCTATATATATATATATCTGACCTATGTCATACGATAACGCTCGTATTTACAAATCAATTTTGATGAAACTAATTGTGTGTTTTAAGCTAACCAATGTCTCGACCGAGTTCGTTGGCCAGCTTGGTCCGCCATTTTGTTTCAAGATGGCGGCCATTTAAAAATTTAAAACTTAAATAAATATACAAAAAAGTTAAAAATTCCAATTTGTATTTTAATTAAGTGTTAGGCCTTGATACGAGGATTCCAGAACATCTTTTGGTTTACCTCTATCTTAAAAAATGGCTGAGATAGAGCAGTTTGAAATTCTAGGGTGGCTGACATTTTGAAACGAGACAGCACATTACAAAAATTTTCATTGTTGTAATAATTTTCCCAATCATACGCATAAAACTATATATTCATATCCGTTAGCGCCAAATTCTCGCCAAAATTGGCGACATTTGGCGAAATATCGCCAAATTTGGCAACCAAACTAAGTCTTTATAAATGAAGCCAATTTGGCTATTGCTCAATAATTTGGCGAATTTCTTATTCAAATTCAGTATTAACGAATCTTTTGTAACCGTTTCTTTGCATTTCAACTTGCTGTTTTCGTGTAACATTAGCTAAAATTTTAAAACGAAGATATAGGAAAGCTACCTTCTCCTCCCGGTACAGGCCGGAAGGACTTTTTTAATATCTGTCACCGTTTGCAAGTTATTGAATTTTAAAATCCATCAGTCATTTTTGGGACACCCGGTATGTACATTCGGTCTTTTCTAACAATGTTCACTTGGGTTGTGGCATAATTTTTGTTTCAGTGCAGTGCAAAGAATGGAGATCCGAAAAATTCACTTTCGTTATATTATGCTGTTTAATTTCAAGACAGGTAAAAATGATAGTCTGACCGCTCGTAAAATTTGTGCTGTACGTGGACAAAGTTCTGTTTCAGATGACACAGTTCGGAAGCTCGTTTGAGAAGTTTAAGCGCGGAAATTTCAGCCTCGAAGATGATGTCCGCTCAGGACCACCATCATCATCTGTAAAGGAGGACCTTTTAAAAGAAACTATCAAACGACCATGCAGTGTACTTTTTGGAATATTTTGTCTGTGGGATAGCTCCTGAACTGTGTAACGTGAATTTTCAGAGATAGCTTCTTTTAAGGGGTCCACCTTTACAGGTGATGATGCTCATCTAGAGCGGGCATCATGTTTGAGGCTGAAATTTCCGCGCTTAAACTTCTCAAACCACCTTCGAACTGTGTCATCTGAAGCAGCAATTTGTCCATATACAGCACGAATTTTACGAGTAGTCTGACTACCATTTTTACCTTTGGGGCTCTAGATATATAACGTTATCATTTTAGGGGGAGAAGGGGTGTTTGGCACTTGATATCATAAAATATCGCTAGGGGTGGGCTTGTCTTTTGATATCGTTATCATTTTTCATCCAACCAATTTTTTTCTTTTTTTTTTTTTTTTACTTTTAGGTAGCTTTCATTACAAAAGGCTATTTATTGCAGTCGTTCGGAGGAAAGCAATTCCAAAAAATTTTGGTATATTTTCACCGATCATAACCCCCAGACTTCCAAACCACCCTCCGTTCAAATGTTCTCTTTGCGCATGCTTCAACTTTTTTTTTTAAGTCTTCTACCCTCAGAAACGGGAAACGTGTTTAACCCTCACCTGTTTAGCCTAGGGGGATTGAAAAGGGTTGATTGAAAACGGATGGTGTAATATGACCATAGCGTTGAAAGCTTTTTCTTTTAAGAATTCATGTTTTCACTACTAAATATGCATATTTTTTCGTAAAAATTTTAAAGAGAGCTTGGATACAGTTATATTTATAACATTGAAATGTCAGAGAGTTCGGAAGAGGAGAACTATTTTTTTTTATTTGTATGTTAAAGGAGCCGACGCAAAAACAAATAAACAAACAAAAAAGCGAGAAGAAAACATTTATTTTACAACTAGATAAAAATACTGTTTCACGAAATTTTTACACGGGTTGTAAAACGGTTTTATTTATAACCAATAAAGTTTTCAAAGAGTTCTGACAGAAATAACAAGAAAATGAATTTCTTTTATAACTAAACATCAATATTTTTTTGAGAATTTTTTATTTTAAAATATAATTTCATACAAAATCGGGTTAAAGACATAAAATAATAATAACTTGGGTTTTTTTTTAATTTATTATCACGGGTCCGGGCAACGCCGGGCGGGTCAGCTAGTTTATTTTTAATACATCTTAAGAGTGTAACGTAATAATGTATAATTAAAGTGGAGTGAAGTATTCTTTCTCAAAAGTGAAAGTCAGATGAGTGTGTGCGGAAAAGCTACGTGCAAGTTAATGCACAATACCCACCGCAATATTGTATACTTTATAATGTTTGAAGTATTATAGTGTAATAAAAATGTACTCCAAATAAAAGTTTATTTATTTATTTATTTATTTATTTATTTATTTATTTTTATCAAAATTATTGTTTTATAAGCATTTAATGTTCATCTTGAAAATCACGTCTAATTTCTTGACTGAAATTCACATAGGCCCAAAAACATTTCCGTTGCAATACGTTAATTTGGCATGGACCCCGATTATTGAAAATTCACCACTTCGATTTACGCTTGATACAAAGCGCAAGTTAGTGAATTTATTTAAAAATTTACAATCTTCGCTCTTTCTCTTTTAATGTATGGAATATCTAAAAACATATTATGGAACATTTAACATATAGAATATTTAAAAAATATTAGAGCATCGGATTGTTGTTTAAATTAATAAATATATATAATTCCAAAATAAAATAATGAAAAATGAAAAATAATGGAAATAATAAATAATAAATAATAAATAATGCTTAAAATAATAATACCATTTAAGGTTCTATAAGCATATAGAACATTATGGAACATTTAACATATGAAACATTTAAAAAATATTAGAGCTTCGAATTGTTGTTTAAATTAATAAATATATATAATTCCATAAATAAAATAATAAATAATGAAAATAATGAAAAATAATGAAAATAATAAATAATGAATAATAAATAAGGCTTAAAATAATAATCCCATTTAATGTTCCATAAGCATATAGAACATTATGGAACATTTAATATATGGAACATTAAAAAAATCTTAGAGCTTCGAATTGTTGCTTAAATTAATAAATATATATAATTCCAAAAATAAAATAATAAATAATGAAAATAATGAAAAATAATGAACATAATGAAAATAATAAATAATGAATAATAAATAATGCTTAAAATAATAATTCCATTTAATGTTCCATAAGCATATAGAACATTATGGAACATTTAATCTATCGAACATTTAAAAAATCTTAGAGCTTCGAATTGTTGCTTAAATTAATAAATATATATAATTCCATAAATAAAATAATAAATAATGAAAATAATGAAAAATAATGAAAATAATGAAAATAATAAATAATGAATAATAAATAATGCTTAAAATAATAATTACATTTAATGTTCCATAAGCATATAGAACATTATGGAACATTTAAAAAATCTTAGAGCTTCGAATTGTTGCATAAATTAATAAATATATATTTTTTCATAAATAAAATAATAAATAGTGAAAAATAATGAAAAATAATAAAAATAATAAATAATGAAAAATAATGAAAAAAATAATAAATAATAAATAATAAATAATGCTTAAAATAATAATCTCATTTAATGTTCCATAAGCATATAGAACATTATAGAACATTTAACAAACGAAACATTTAAAAAAAATCTTAGAGCTTCGAATTGTTGCTTAAATTAATAAATATATATAATTCCATCAATAAAATAATAAATAATGAAAATAATAAATAATGAATAATAAATAATGCTTAAAATAATAATCCTATTTAATGTTCCATAAGCGTATAGAACATTATGGAACATTTAACAAAGGGAACATTTAAAAAATCTTAGAGCTTTGAATTGTTGCGTAACTTAATACATAAAAGAGAAAAATAGTTTTTTTTTTTTTTTTTTTTTCAAAAACCCTCCTTTATAAGCATTCAATGTTTATCAAAAAAATCACGCCTAATTACTTGACGGCAATTTACATAGTTTAAAAAATTTCTTTTACAATACGTTAATTTCGCATGACCCCGATTTCTGTAAATTCACCACGCTTGATAGAAAGCGCAAACTAGTGAATTAATTAAAAAAATAAATTTTCGCTGTTTCTTTTTTAACATTTGGCAACAGGAAAGAAGTAAAAGCATTATTTAAACTATCTATTCAGAATTTGTATTTTTCCCCCCACATATAATCATAGTTCAATTAATATTAAACTATCAAATAATAAAAGGGTATTTTTTAAAAAGAATTATGACAGTTTTTATTTTTTATTTGCTTTTTCTACTTTTTAGTGTTTAAAATATTTCGTTGGTGCAGCTTCAAAAGCAGGTGGCCTATTTTGGCGACGGTGGTTTGGCACATAATTAACTCCATTGTTTTTGTAACACTTAAACAATTGTAACTATAAAGATTATTTGGCGATTTATCAGCAGCGGCCGGCTAACGGAAAAATACCTCAAAATTTTTTTTATTATTATTAATTTATAATTAGGTCCTAATATATATTAAAATGTTGAATTACCATCGGAAACACACCCGTGTACATAATTTTTATAATTAATGCATATCAGGGAAAAATCGATTAGAAAATTGCATCTTTACATGCATGAATCAAGTTAAATTAAACAAGAACTTAAAATCAGGCCTGAAGCATAGATTATGAAACACTTTCTAACACAGCCAGAATACTCTATGAAAACTTGAGTTTCATAAGATCAAAATTTCATAAGGTGAAAGACGATCAATGAAAGTTTAAGTAAACAATGTCAAAGTCAAACCCTGCGGGGGATCCTACCTTTAGGCTTAAGCTCAACTAGCCCCGCCCAACAGGTTTGTTTACTATGCGGCAAAGTCTGACAAGATACTTATAAAATTGAGAGAAAACAATAAATACAAACTGAAGTAGATAATAATATTGGATAAAAGTATGGACTAAATGAACAATAATGAATGAATAATAATACTAGATTGAACAAATATAACATATAAGGAAATTTAAATGTACAAGAAATTCCAATCCAGCTAGGACCAGATTTAATACTTAAAAGACATTTAATATGAATACGCGAACAAAGTTAAAACAAATTGGAGAAGATGCTAACTAAATATAAGAATTAAAGAAAATTACCTATGCTATTGAAGGGCCCAGCTGGAAATATATGTAATTACAGAATAACAAAAAGGAAATATTTAAATGTAAACAAAATAGTTTCAATACAAAATGAATTTGCTCAAATTTAAACTTATATAATAATAAATTATCTAATTGTATAAGTACTTTTAGACCTGTTACTGATTTTAAATTTCAATTTAGTCCTACTAAATATTTCTGAATTCCTTATACTTACAAATTTTATAGCCGATTTAAGTTAGTTTAAGTAAGTAAGTTGAAAACGCATAACACATTTGAAAACTCAATTTCAGCAGTTACCATCAATAGTCGAAAACATATCCGAATTTTTTTGTGCAGCCCTGTATATGATCTATAGATTTGTATATAGTACATACTTGTATATGATCTATAGGTTTGTATAGCTACACATTTGTACATAGTATTCTAAAATTTAGTTCAATTAGGAAACGCCTAGCACATTTGAAAATTCCTTTTCAGCAATTCCCGTCAATAAACGGAATTACTCGAGATCTTTCGTACAGCCCTGTATATGATCTATAAAAATTATACACACCAAGTAATAAACAAAAAAATAATTACATTTAAAAACGCGTACCACAAATAAAAACGAGCTACCAGAAACTATTATTCGTAGACACTACTGTAACCAACTTCTTTTGATTGTCCTTGTAAATGAAAGATGAATGCTGCGCACACTATATTCTGTAGTAAGTATCTCGTAGTGTACCTCGGTGATATATAACAATTTCAATGTGTTTGAAACAGTACAACATTATTAAAATGCTTCACAAACGTTTTTTCCCCGTCGTCAGTAATGTAACGTAATTATTTTGAGTGCCCCTGTAAACGAACTATAAACGCTACACACTTCATTTTCAATACCGAACATGTCAGAGTAAACCTGAATATCATCTATCAATTGCGTGACAATATGAGTATATTTGCGCGAATTACAGCGCTGAAAGACAGACAAACGGCAGACAGCTGGAAAAAAAGAATTCATAAACACTTTTCAACTATGTTGGAAGGTATTAAAAACCACGTTAAATAAAAGAGTATAAAAAATAGCTCAGATGGAGCTCCGAATCATAACCTTTTTATGACAATAGATATTTTGAGGGAAAACTCACCTTGTAAATCGACGTAGATGATGATATCAAATGTCAAAAACTATGTTTGCAAGAAAATCTTCGAGATGTTCCAAATTGATTTATACTTGTGATGGATGTTATTTCATGATCTAAAGTTTTAGAATTCGAGACAACACGGACAGACAGATAGACGGCAGACAAACAAACATACAGACAAACCAAATTCATAAACACGGTATAACTATGTTGGAAGGTGTTAAAAACCAAGTTAAGTTAAGTAACAGAATATAAAAAATAGCTCAGATGGAGCTCCGAATCATTACCTTTTATGACAATAGATATTTTTCTGAAAAATTCACCTTGTAAATCGGCTTGAATAATAATATCAAAAGTCAATAAGTATGTTTGCAAGAAAATCTTCGCAATATTCCAAATTTTTTGATTTACACTTGTGATCCATGATCTGAAGTTTTATAATTCGAGACAACACGGACAGACATACAGACGGCAGACAGAGAAACCGAATTCTTAAACACATTTCAAATATGTTGGAAGGTGTTAAAAACCAAGTTAAGTTAGGTAAAAGAATATAAAAAATGGCTCAGATGGATCTCCGAATCATTGCCTTTTATCACAATAGATATTTTTGGAAAAAACTCACCTTGTAAATCGGCATAGATGATGATATCAAAAGTCAATAAGTATGTTTGCAAGATAGCATTCGGATTATTCCAAATTTTTTGATTTGCACTTGTAATGGATATTGTTTCATGATCTAAAGTTTTAGAATTAGACACAACACGGACTGTAATAGTTACGGGCGATTCCAGTTCTCCGTTACTTTTAAAATAGAGACAAGAATTACACGGATAAATCACACAAGCAGATCCTGAGTGAAATTCAAAGTTGCATTCGTGATTAAGAAACAAAAAAGTTTCACTAACAACTGTTAAACCAGACGGTGGAGTTTGCACAGTCCATTCAAAGCATTTCACACTTTTTTGCTTAAATATGTTTGTCATTTTCAAAAGTGAAAAAATATCGTTTGTTACTTTTATCTATTACGTAAAGGTTTTTTTGAATGTGGTAGCATGAAAAATACAGATTGCAAGTGAGGCGATACGGAAGTCAGAAAGATAAAAGCAATAAAAAATGGAAGTCAGATAAGTGATGATAATATCGACAATCGCCCCAAATCACTATCATTCTTACTTCTGGGTTGGGCCTGAAAATTTATAAAGTCATTCAGGAAATGCATATTAGAAAAATCGGAGTTATCATACATTTTTCTTTTCCACGTTTAACTATATACTATCTTTAACGGAATAGTGGGCATTCAAAATCACAAAATTCGACTAAATATCGATTTATTTATTTATTTATTTATTTTTATGGATAATTATGAAACTAGATGCTCAAATTAATCTGATGTAAAAAGAATTTTTCAATTCTGACGCTTCTTTGCAGAGATATAAGCTTTTGTATTTGCAAAACTCTATATATTTATTTATTTATTTTACTAAATGTGCTGTTTTCTCGAAATTAAACATTTCCAACATTTCTAATTTTTGTAACGTATTAAGCGCATTTCTAATTATCACATTCTTTTGAAATTTATACTGTACCTCTATACAATAAATAAATAAATGTTAGTTTAAAAAGCTATATTTCAGGGGTATTTTAGTGTTGAAATTTATGCGCATATGGATAAAGCCACTGTAACAGAAAAGACAAAGCATAATCCTAATAATATTATAAATCTGATTGTGTGCAAATGTTAGGCTGAAGCCAGCGTCAAAATGGAGCATTTAATGATCCTGTATCTTTGCATATAGGCTGATTATAACCCTCTAATGAACATAGACTGTTTTTTGTTTATTTTATTCAAATATTTTGCTTAATAATTCAAAATTTCGCTATTTTCATTGAGAATAAATGGACATTTTTTCGTATAGCATTTTAAAATGGTTAAATTTACTTTACCGTTGCTAATACTTTTATCGTTGCCAAAACTAATTCAAAACCCGGATTAATAATTTTTACTCAACAATTTAGTTTCAATTAAAAAATTTTCACGGGAAAAATGAAAATGAAATTAAAAAAAATTAAAGAAATAAGAAGAAGATTAAATAATATTATTAGAAATAAAACGTACTTTTTTTAGTTTTTGATAATAATACAAGGTTTTAATATGCGTAACCATAGGAAACAGGCGAATATGACGTTAATTATGGAAAATAAAGCGGATATTCTTTGATTGGTGAAATAAAAGGATCTTGAGTTTTTTTCTTTTTTTTTCTTTTGTATGGTAACAATACTTGCCGTTTTACCGTCTGCGCACGGCTAATATAACTATACCGTATTTTTTATTTAAATTTTAAAAAAGTAAAAGAACTTTCAAAAGAAAATGGTTAGCAAATGTCAATAATATGCTCCGCAAAATTATCCATGTCGAAAATGATGTCATGGATAGCGAGAAATAGGGATTTTTCATTCTTAAAACTAAAAGAAATAACTCGATTGCCTTAAAAAAAAAAAAAAAAAAAAAAAAAACGAATGTTAATAGTTCCATTTTTGTTGATAAAACCTAAAGATTTAATATTATTTCGTTAAAGTAACATAATTTTCCCTATGCCAGTATTGAAATTAAGTGCCTGGAAAAGAAAATTAACAAGAATTATGTCATTAAAAAGGGATTTCTCTGGGGGGAAAAGGAGACGTCATATGTGAAATAAAACGGGAATTTTCCAATATGTTTTAAAATGAGTGTGAATCAATTCCTTACATTAATAATACACGGATCAATAAGTATAGAAAGTAGATGAGTTTCACGCCATATTCATAACGAAAAATTTAAATGTTTTGTTATCTTTACTGATTATTAAGCATGAGTATCCATTATTTCGTTATTTCGTTCCGCATGAGTATCCGAGTTTTCTGCTGAAAATCACATCATAATTTTAAGAAAAGGAAAATGAACACGAATTTATTATATTAAAGTCTGACCGTGTGTGTGTATTTCGCAACTACTCCTAGACTATCGAACGCATCGCGATTCACTACCGGTTTAGCGAATACCGGTTATAATTGATCCGAAGATGTCACACAAACTCTCAGAATTAAAAAAAAATTAAATTAAATGCCATTTTTTTTAACGAAGTTTTTCTAAAAACGAAAAGTAACTTACTCCATACTTGTGTATAAAAAAGGAGAAATAAAACAGATTAGTATATTTTTTACACCATTTTCTCATTAAAACTGAAAAACAGAATTTAATTTCACTTTGAATAGATGGTGAAAACAAAATCTTGATTTTAGTAAATTATCCGAAAAATAAAAACATATTTTCACGTATTCAAACTTCATGAATCAATTTATTCTGGAGAACAAAAATTGCCTGTCAATATACTGTCATTTAGAAAACAAGATTTGTTTCAACTATATATTAAACCAAGGAGGTAGAATTGAATTTAAAGAAAAAGCATATACTATTTCTAATTAATGTTTTTTTTTTGAAGGATGGCTGTTAAAACGTTTCACAAAGGCGTTAGAAGTAAAATTGTCTATCAGGTAAAATTGACATTTGTTTTTACCCAATTCGTCTATTTCCACGATTTTAATTGGTCCTCCTTTTTGAATTGGTTGCAACTTCATTTTTGCGATTATATTTGGCACAAAATTTCACTTTTTTAAGACTGAGTTATATCAAGGTCCCTATAACAAAAAATACCGTACTGTCTCCTATGAAATGTGATAAATAGTTAGTTAATTATTAACGTTTTTAATTATTGGGAGTAAAATATTTTGCTTAATTAATGTATTTATTCTTCTTTTAATGTTGCGTGAACGAAGTCACGGGTAACAGCTAGTTATGAATTTTTTTTTTGTTTTTTGCTTAGACCAGTGGTTCCCAACGGGGGAGCAATTTGGAATTTTCGGGGGCAATTCTAGATTTATTGCTGAAGCATTCCTTGTCATTTTATATTTGCCTTTCTTTCGATAACTAATGTTGTAGGCTAAAAATAAATATAATATCAGCAGATTTTTTAACTAAAGTAAAAAAAAAAAAATAAGAAGATTTTTATTCAATTTTCAAACTTTTTGCATATAAAAGTTTTAAAAGGAAATGTACCCAGAATCAATTCATGAAACACATTTAATGTAATTATCACTTTTTTTATATTCAAAATTCTTTTAAAATTTTCCGTTTTTTGTTGTATTTTAGATTTTTTTTCCAAACATTTTTTCGACTACCATTTATTGGAGAAGACCCTGTGTTTTTATTCGCTCTGCAATATGTCAATGTCATATGAAGAAATTTTTACACGTGTCTACTTAAAATTGATAAATATGAGAATCCAAAAACGCTTCTTGTATATTGTGTATTCAGAGAGAGATCTTATTGTCCAGAAATTCATAATTTCTAATGAAATGTTTAAGTCAATTATAAAATGTACGAATACTTTCACGTTTAATGCAAAACTGTGAGAATTTCTTCAAGAAATATTGTGAAAATAAAAAAGGATATCATAATACACTTTGTTTTCACACTGAGGTAAATTGGCAAAAGACAACAAAACACAGATATATATACGAAAATATATACTGTAGGAATGTCACATTCACCTTGAAAATATATCGAAATAAAAATTAAAGAAGACTTGCTAAAAAGGTGCATTTAATATCACAAATATAAAAAATATGTCACAAATATAAAAGATGTTGTTACATTATAAAACAGTTTTTGAAAACTTAAAAACTTCCGACATTTCGCGCCGAGCGCTTTCGATCAGACCTTGATCATCATCAGGGCAGCTTTGATTGCGTACTTAAACACAAATATACACATGAAAAAACATATACTGTAGGAATGTCACATTCACCTTGAAAATATATCGAAATAAAAATTAAAGAAGACTTTCTAAAAAGGTGCATTCAATATCACAAATATAAAAAAGATGTCACAAATATAAAAGATGTTGTTACATTATAAAATAGTTTTTGAAAACTTAAAAACTTCCGACATTTCGCGCCGAGCGCTTTCGATCAGACCTTGATCATCATCAGGGCAGCTTTGATTGCGTACTTAAACACAAATATACATATGAAAAAACATATACTGTAGGAATGTCACATTCACCTTGAAAATATATCGAAATAAAAATTAAAGAAGACTTTGTAAAAAGGTGCATTTAATATCACAAATATAAAAAAGATGTCACAAATATAAAAGATGTTGTTACATTATAAAATAGTTTTTGAAAACTTAAAAACTTCCGACATTTCGCGCCGAGCGCTTTCGATCAGACCTTGATCATCATCAGGGCAGCTTTGATTGCGTACTTAAACACAAATATACATATGAAAAAACATATACTGTAGGAATGTCACATTCACATTGAAAATATATCGAAATAAAAATTAAAGAAGACTTTCTAAACAGGTGCATTCAATATCACAAATATAAAAAAGATGTCACAAATATAAAAGATGTTGTTACATTATAAAATAGTTTTTGAAAACTTAAAAACTTCCGACATTTCGCGCCGAGCGCTTTCGATCAGACCTTGATCATCATCAGGGCAGCTTTGATTGCGTACTTAAACACAAATATACATATGAAAAAACATATACTGTAGGAATGTCACATTCACCTTGAAAATATATCGAAATAAAAATTAAAGAAGACTTTCTAAAAAGGTGCATTCAATATCACAAATATAAAAAAGATGTCACAAATATAAAAGATGTTGTTACATTATAAAATAGTTTTTGAAAACTTAAAAACTTCCGACATTTCGCGCCGAGCGCTTTCGATCAGACCTTGATCATCATCAGGGCAGCTTTGATTGCGTACTTAAACACAAATATACATATGAAAAAACATATACTGTAGGAATGTCACATTCACCTTGAAAATATATCGAAATAAAAATTAAAGAAGACTTTCTAAAAAGGTGCATTCAATATCACAAATATAAAAAAGATGTCACAAATATAAAAGATGTTGTTACATTATAAAATAGTTTTTGAAAACTAAAAACTTCCGACATTTCGCGCCGAGCGCTTTCGATCAAACCTTGGTCGTCATCAGGGTAGCTTTGATTGCGTACCGTAGCAACATCTTTTATATTTATGGCATTAAATGAATCTTTATAGCAAGTCTTCTTTCATTTTTATTTCGAGACAACAAAACTCTTTTGGACATATGTGAAGATGCTTGACTTTGTGGCATTTATAGAATTGTGTTCAAAACATATTCGAGAAAATATTTTACCGGTTTGATAGGATAAAAAATTATGAAATGACCTGTCATTGTTAATGTTCTTTCAATCTTCGTCCATGTGAATAATAAAAATTCATTCTCTTAAATAAGAATTATATGTTACATAAGAACGGCAATGTGGAGAGGGCCATCAGGACTTTTGAGTTGCTTTGGTGGGGCACGGCCAAAAAAAGGTTGGGAAAACGAACTTTTACAATGCATGCCTACTTCCATTCTAATATATAAAAAGTATTTCAGAAATAAACAGTCATATTTTATGCAAAAAAAATGCGCATGGCGCAGGGGCGTTGGAAGGGGGGGGGGCTCAGGTTCTCAACCCCCTCCCCCAATTGGAAATCAAGTCTTTTTTTTTCGTTGGATTATAGTGTCTCTTTTTAAAGTGAACTTTAAATTCTATTTATTAATTAAAATAAATAAACAAATATTTTTTTTAACTACGAAAAAAGAAGTTTGAGCATCTTTTCTTTTGTAAGGAAGCTGCTACCTTTTCGAATCCGTCTCATTGTCGCCATGTTTCATGTACGAGGCAAGTACCTGATCGCTTTCAGAATTCTTCGAATGTTATCAGAAATTTAGAATAGATTAGTAGGGGTGATTTGTTAGTGATGACCAATGAAACCAATGAACCAATGCAAGAAATTTAAAAGTTCTTACAGAGAACGTTCTGTCTCTGTTCACCTTTTTACTGCGATTAATCGAACATTCTTGATGCGTCTTTCATACACTGCTGTCATATTTCACAAAATTGTGAAATTTAATTTATTTCTTAATTTTTACTTTGAAGTAATGCGATTACACATTTTTAAATTATAAATATAATTGATTATTAACTAATCTACATAATTACTTATTAATGAGAGGCTTTATCATTAATTGATTTTCTCACTTTCGCGGTTATTTTGAGCATGTACTGAGTTAGAAACTATTTGAGTACGCCTTCATAATATTTAAATTTCTACGCTATTGCGCATGGGACATTATAAAATATGACAATTATTCGTTACTTAAAACATTTGAAAAATGAATAATTAAAAAAAATTTTAATTATTTAAACACCAAATTTTTAATATATCTATTTGTGCTTACCTATTAAAAGTCTAACAATTTTCAAAATGAATCCACTGAAAAGTGTAGGATTTGTTTTTTAGCTCACAGGCTATCAAAGCCTGGGAGCTAATGTGCCCGCTGGTTCTGTAGGATAATGTATGTATGTATATATTTATGTATTTATGTATGTACGTAATGCGATAACTCCTTATAGCAATATCAGTTTTGCTTCAAAATTTGTATATAGGTTCATTGTGGTAATTCGCTTCCCTGATTAGTTTTGGGGGTTCATTGGTTAAGTATAAAGGGGGTAACGGGGGGCTAATCCCCTTAATTTAGATAAATGGGTTTTTCAGGCAGAATTATCCAATTTTATCCAAATTTTGCATATAGGTTCATCGTAGTAAGGCGCTTCCCTGATTAGTTTTGGGGGTTCATTGGTTAAGTATAAAGGGAGTAACGGGGGTTAAACTTCCCTTAATTTAGATAAATGGGTGGCGGGCTAACCCCCCCCCCTTAATATATTGTCGATTTTTTTATTTTTCGGGGGTTTTGAAATAAGAGTATAATATACAATTAGTGTGAATAGTCTGTGAGCTCAATGCCCTCAGTATAACTGGGCAGTTTTCTTTTTATTAATGTCCACTGACCGCTTAAAAATTTGAATCATCATAACGGAATAATCATCATAACTGAAACATCTTCTATAGTTACAGTTATTTTTAGCATTGTTAGTAACTATGAGAAAATATTCTTAGAATAATGTTAAATATCACATTTCTTATTGCTTAACAATAAAAATTTATGTTGATTTCGATAACTTTACTAAAACAAAATATAAACATCAAAATATTTCATTTTCTTTATTAACAGAAGACAATTCTTTCTTTTGTATGAAAGGGTTTGTAACTATCCCATGTAATTTTTACGACACAAATATAGACTATTTCATTACCTTACTGTCTGGGCTCTAACTTCTGTGAAGAAAGACCAATCGAATTTTGAACTTCTGTTAAAGTATGTTAGTGCTTGCGTTATTTAATTAAAGCGCAAATTCCGTTAATATTCACATTACCTATTTACTCTAAAGATTAACTAATTTTCCGTTAAAGTGAGGAATCATATATAAAATCGCAGTTTTATGCACTGAGCTAGATAATGTGCATATTAACGTATCTATATTATAAAGGGCAAACCTGTCCGTGAATAATGCTCAGGTCATTTTGACGTTGGCAGCACCTGACGAGTAAATTTCACTTTTATTGCAATTTTTTACACTAAACATCGCACATTTTAAATTTTTAGACTGTCGAGTTTTTAATTCAAATGCAATTTATTTGAAAATTTTGCCACAAGTTACTGTGTTTAACACTTTCCAACATAGTTGAAAAGTTTTTATAAATTCGGTTTGTCTGTCTGTCTGTTTGCCGTCTGTCTGTCTGTCCGTGCTCTAACTCGCGCAAATGTACTCAGATTGTCATGCAATTGATATATGTTATTAAAGTTTTCATGTTTGGTATTGAAAATGAAGTGTGTAGCGCTTATAGTTCCTTTACAGGGACATTCAGAAGATTCCGTTACATTACGGCGTATGGGAAAAAATCATTTGCGGTTTGTTTTAATAATGTTTCACTATTTCAAACATAACTGAAATTGGCATATATCACTCAAGTCTACTACAAGAGGCTTATTATAAAATGTTGCGTGTAGAGCATTCATCGTTCATGTACAGAGACATAAAATAATTCGGTTGTAGTTGTGTATATTAACAATAAGTGCCAAAAGTGCGTTTTCAGTTGCGGAACGCGTTTTAGGTAGCTTTCAATACAAAAAAGTATAAAGCTACCTATTGCTAAACCACCCTCCGTTCAAATGTTGATTTATATATATATATATATATCTGAGCTATGTCATACGATAACGCTCGTATTTATAAATCAATTTTGATGAAACTAATTGTGTGTATTAAGCTCACCCATGTCTCGACCGAGTTTGTTGGCCAGCTTGGTCCGCCATTTTGTTTCAAGATGGCGGCTACTTAAACATTTAAAACTAATATAAATATACAAAAAAGTTAAAAATTCAAATTTATTTTTTAATTAAGTGTTAGGCCTTGATACGAGGATTCCAGAGCATTTTTTGGTTTACCTCTATCTTAAAAAATGGCTGAGATAGAGCAGTTAGAAATTCTAGGGTGGCTGACATTTTGAAACAAAACAGCACATTAACGCGATTACTCGCAAATTATTTTCTTTCATTGTTGTAATAATTTTCCCAATCATACGCATAAAACTATATATTCATATCTGTTAGCGCCAAATTCTCGCCAAAATTCGTGACATTTGGCAAAATATCGCCAAATTTGGCGACCAAAATAAGTCTTTTGCTATTGCTAAATAATTTGGCGAGTTTCTTATTCAAATTCAGTATTAACGAATCTTTTGTAACCGTTTCTTTGCATTTTAACTTGCTGTTTTCGTGTAACATTAGCTAAAATTTTAAAACGAAGATATAGGAAAGTTACCTTTTCCTCCCGGTACCGGCCGGAAGGACTTTTTTAATTTAACTAATTGTTTTGCCTATTACTTGACGTGTATAAATTCTATAGATCGTATACAGGGCAGCGCAAAAGATCTCCAGTAAATTTCCGTTTATTAACGGAATTTCCAGAAGAGGAATTTTTAACTGTGCTATGCATTTCCTAACTGAATTAAAATTTAAAATTCTATATAGTATATATACACTTATATATATCATATACAGGGCTGCAGAAAAGTATTTGAATACTTTTTCCGAATACTGTTGGTAATTCCTGAAACTGGGTTTTCAAATATGTTATGCGTCTTCTAAATTGTTTACTTAGATACACCTGCTGGGCGGGGCTAGTTGAGCTTTAGCCGAAAGGTAGGCCTCCACGTTCAGTTTGACCTTGACCTTGTTTACTTAGACATTATCTTTCACCTTATTAAAAGGTAAATATTTGTAAAATTATTTTTGAAGTGTTGGAAAGTGTTATATATTCTATGCTTAGCGCATGATTTTTCTCTCTTGTTTATGGTTTTAAAAATAATTATCAAGCATGATTTTTTTTTTTAAATCTATCACCTTTATCGAGTGGTGACGATTACGAATGATTAACTGCTTTGCATTTTAAGCAATATAAATAATTCAGTATTTGTTTCCCGCTAATATCCCGTAAATAAATTAAAACTTCATTAATAAATAAATGAAATATTATACATCATACACAAATTTAACAGACATGTAACCGAAATACGCGCTTAAACCACGGAAAATATCAGAATAAAAAAAGGCTTCGGTATGTAGCGAAACCATTGGCAATTTATTCGGCTATAACGTTCTAATACTATAGTATCGCTTTTAATGAATTTACATCGGTAATAATGCTGATAAAAAACAATAACAGTTGAGTTTTGAATTAGTTGTCTTTATTTATATTTTTATTTTAAATATATTCTTTAAAAGGAAAATTATTGTGTTTACTTTTGTTACTTGAAATTTTATGGAACTTAGTCTTTTTATCAAAATGGCACAAATGGTTACATTAAATTTTTTGTTGGGTTATGAACCTGGATCATCAACCCCCTTCAAATCTTTTCAATAATAATAATAATATGTGAAAATATAAAATTTCGCATCAATACAAATAATAATACTGATGAATACATATGAAAATAATTTAAAGAGCAATAAATGTGCTATTAATTTAATAAACTATCATAATTTGGGATAAATACTCGCTATTTTTATGACTAATACTTAAAATATATAAAATAAAATTGTTTTATTGTGTCAGGATGTTTAATTTTTTAGCAGATCTTTTCATCTAACATTCTTTTGTTTTACATACATATACATAGTACTAGACTTCATTAAAGTTGTAATTGTAACGAATTCTCCCTATGCATGTAATACGGGGTTTTCTAACAAAAATAAATCAGATGGATGATTTATTTGGTTTTACTTGAAAACACCCCAGGACGAAAGAAAAACCAGCTCTAACCTCCGCCCTTTTTCCTGTCTTTTCTCCAAGTGAGGGACCTCATGAGGGATAGTTTCACTTAATAAAGTTTCTAGTCACTCCAATCGAGATGTTGAAATATCCAAATAACTTTTCTGTACTAATTCTAAGAGACTAGATGGCAAAATAAGCAGTGTCCTTAGCTGAAGCAATTAACAACTGTAGGTCCAGGTGGTTATAATTTATTAGCCATATAGGATTCCGAGAGACGAAAGGGAGGTGCGAGATTACCATTTCGGAAACTCCCCTCCTCCATCCGTTAACCAAAGCGTTGCTGGAAGACATCGCCCGTCCGTTTACTTCCTTCTTCCGTGTTCATTCATGACATTTATCCATTTCTCACGTTTACTCTCAGAAAAGTAAAACAAGATTAAAAAAAAAAAAAAAGATGAACAAAAATTGCCCTTTTCCCTAGATTTTGGAAAAAGGGTCTTTTGTAAATTCTCTAGAAAAAAAAATAAAGAATTCTCTATATCGAGTAATATACTGGATCTAGGTATTTTCCCCTTATCTGAAAACGCTTCGTGAAATCTGAGTACGTTACGTTTCGTCTTGTGGAGTAGGAGTCACCCAACGTATGACGACTAATTTTTAAGTATTTAACGAGGAGATTTTTCATCATCACCCGTTATTGAAGTGATCTAAGTGGGATCAACATGGAACATCATACAAGCACCTGAATTTTTTTCATTAACAAATATCTTTTTAAATTTTCCGGGATACGTTGATTATTTTTATAGTTTTATAATTTTTGTGCTGAGTACAGACTTTCAAATATTCAACACGTGTTCTTTCTTTTCATAAAGTTACAGTGCAGTTATCTTTTCTTTCCAATGGAGTTAAATGAACAATATCCTTCAATTTAATGAGCAAACAATATTTCGGACTTCTTTTCAAAAGAAGAACTAACAAAATTTCAACTGTTAAGTCCTTTGAGATTGTTCGAATAAATGTGTTATTAAGAGATAAGAGATTTTTGTACATACTTGAAAATAGTCTCCCATCTCCAGATTGACGTATAGTGTCAAAAACATTATAATATTGAAATAAGATAAATGCATATTTAATCGATATAACGAAGTTCATATCAACTAACTCTTTTATCTGTAGTATTTTTTGTAATTTTTACTATCGCTAACAAAATTTTATATCTTCGTTTTATTAAAAAAATGCATAGCCTAGTTGGTTATTGAATTAATTTGTATTTTTTTAAATAATCTTCAGAAAGAAAATTATTATCGTTGTTTTTGTTATTTTGAAATCTTATAGAGACTACTTCTATTTTTAAAAATAGTAAAAATCATTACATCAAATAATGTATCAAGTCTAAACCAGTATTTTCGTCTCCCTCCAATCCAGTAAATAATAATAAAAATAATTGGAAATGCAATTTTTCACATCGATATGAAAATAATTATTACAGATGCACGAACAACTAGGGGCGTGGTCTGACACATGTGATCGACGTTCGCCAGTCCCCTACAGAATCTAACTATAATAATATTTCTTAAAAAAATTCCTTGAATATGTGATCGACGTTCATTTGACGTTCACCCACCATCTATAAATACACGTTAATATGATTTGTATTCAAAAGGAGAAAAAAAATGGCTGCAAATGCAGAAACTCAATAGCAGTTTGAAAATAATTTAAAAGCAATAAAAGCGGTTTTCATTTAATAAAATATCATTGCTCGCTGGGGTTGGATTTTGTTTTTCTTTCTTCTTTCAAAGGTTTTTTTTTTTTTAATCTTTTTTTAAATTAAAATTTATCTTCAATTATTAATCTACAAAGTACATAATTTAATATCGTCATTATAAATCTTCTTTATGTGTAATTTAATATCTTCAATACGATCTTAAAATATTTCTCATTATAAATTTAAAATTTATCTCCCTTTTCACTGCTCTCCTCCCCTAATAAAGGAAAAAAAAAAGAAGGGGTGTTTCAAGTACCTATTTTGAAAAAAAAAAAAAAAATAAATAAATAAAATAGATACTTATGGATTTTTTATCATTCTTATTTATCATATGTTTGTATTTCTTTTATGTTGGATTATTTAAAATTTTCTTGTACGGGAAATTCCAAAAAAAAATGTGTTAGTTTATATATTGTTAGTAAATCTGCTACATATCATAAAAGCTTAAATCATAAAATGGTGAATAAAAACTGCAGAAACATCTTGTTTTAATTTCACTAAAATTTCATTTTCTGCAACATAAATACCTACGCAAATTTAATTCTTAAAAGAAAATAAACCTTTAAGAAATAAAGGGTATACAAAAATAATGAACATAATTAAAATCGAATTAGATTGAAAAAAAAAATAATAATGAGCATACTCTGAAAATAGATTTACCGAAATTTTATGAGTGGTAGGTGGTGAAATAATCGTTAATCAGTGCCTGAAAACAGGAGCCTTGTATTTTCCCCTGGGCTGTTTGACAAAAGTGCGCGCACAGTGTCGCTAGATAGGGCGATTGCAGTAAATGTAATGGGAACATTTGAGTTTGAGTTCTATGACTAATCAAAAAAAGTTCTTTGGACGAACTATTCCGGACTTTCGCACAAATGTCTCCAGTTTACTATACATTTGGTCCACCAGAGCAGTATAGTTGTTTCTAACAATTTAACGAGGAGGACTTAGTGTCAGTCGTGCGTTCACTCGTTACTTGAATACAGCAAGAAATGGACGTGCTTTTCTGTGTTTTTTTCATTTGAACGTGAACTTGTGATAGGTTCAATGGGCTTCCAAGTTGCGAAGTAACTGCACATCCTGACTTTGTGTAGGTGTATATCAAATCCTGAGTGAGCCATATGAAATGTCTAGCCGTAGTCCAATTGATTACATACAAATAAATAAGAGAGAGTTAAGTATGATTATAAAATAATGAAAAATTTTAGTTAAAGTACAATAGTTAAAATAGGGCATCGTTCAACAAAACAAAAATAATGCCACACGAGTTAAAGTAAAGATGTTAGGAGAAAGTTTAGGAGAAAAGTCAAATTATTTTTATTTAAGAGCCTACATCAGTCACGCGAAAAAAACGCTCAAGCTAATGTTAAGTCTATGGGAAGGTTCTAGCGCGATTTCACGCTCGCATTTTAATATTTTTAAATGTTTTTTTTTTCTGCATAAGATAGCTGAGGTCAATTTCTAATGTTGTCAGTTTTTACTTTTTCGATTTTGGTTCCAGTTATTTTATATAAGGGTACTTTTACTTTCAGAACCGTTTCCAAAATTGAAAATGGCCGCTTATAAAAAAAACTGGAACAAAAATCGAAAAGGTAAAAACTAACAACATTGGAGATTGACCTCAGCTATCCTAGGTTAAAAAAAAAAGTATTTAAAAATATTAAAATGCGAGCGAGAAATCGTGCTAGAACCTTCCCACTGACTTAACATTAGCTTGCACGTTTCTTCCCGTGACCAGTGTAGGCCCTTAATGACATAGGTATTTAAAAAAAAAAATTATTTTATTATTAAACTCTAATTTTTATTTTTATTTTACTGGTGTCAGTTGAATATTTTTATAATATTTGAATTCTGTGTTTCGAGTAGTGCATACCAAACCAGAACTTTAAAGTTCGATCTCACATACTTTCTGTTCATGTATTACGAGAAGTCCTGTTATATTTATTTCTTTTTTTTTAAAGTATAATGAGATGTATCCTTCAATTTAATGAGGAGAAAATATTTCAAAATTACTTTCAACGAAATTCCAATTGTTAAATCTAACGTGTAGGTTTAAATGAACGTGTCCAAAAAAATTGAGAAACTTCTGCAGGGAACTGGAAATTGTTTTCCATTTCCAGATTGAGTAATAGCCTCAAAAAATATTATAAAAATAAATTGAATGAAATATATATTTTTTCCGATAACGGAGGTTTTACATTAATTTGCTATTTCTTTTTTATAGTATTTTCTGTAACTTTTACTATCGGTAATGCTATTTATTATCAAAATTGTATTTAAAAACAAATGTATAGCATAGTTTTTTTTTTAATTAAATTGTCTTTTTTTTTCTTTAATATTCTTCAGAACGAAAATTATTTTCGTTATTTTTCTTATTTTGAAATTTTATGTGCGTATTTTTATCAAGATAGTAAAACTCATTGGATTACTTTTCTTTAATCATGTTATAAATCTGAATTTTTGTCTCCACCAAATCGAGTAATTGAAATTGCTAATGTTCACTTCAATAGAAAAATAACCAGTGGACCCGTGCGAGGATTTCTCACTGCTGTGTAATACTCTTTTAGCAATAGCTAATAGTTTTAAGATGTTGGTTTAAACTTCTAAATAAAAAATTAATAATAAGAATATCAGAAAAAATCATTAGTCAAACCAGAACATCAGGTCTAAAGTTAACCCACGGCAAATGAACTAGTCGTTTCGCCCCTCTATGCGACTCGATAATCGGACGCCGTGGGAAAGCAAGGGCCGTCGGAAAGCTCGGCATACGACCTAGGGACCAGTTCTCCTTATGGGGTTCCGACGGCGAAGTCGCTGGGTTGTTCGGCGGTTCATCAAGTACCTACGTGGAGGTCTCCTCTGATTTATGGGATCCTCCGCGTACCGTAACAATTTCTGTCGTCACTCACTTGGGTAAGGGTTGGAGGGTCCGCATGTGGCGGTCCTCCGGCCCCCGAAGCAGACAAATCCAGTTATGCGGAGAGACAAATCCAGTTATGCGGAGAGACAAATCCAGTTATGCGGAGAGACAAATCCAGTTATGCGCGTTAAAAACTTGGGTTCGGTGGTCGAAGAGGTGCCGGGCGCCACTCAGGCACCCGGCGGCGCAGCCAAGTTTTATTCCGTCAAAGTTACAGTAAACACTGTGCGAAGACAGCAAAAGGCACGCGAGAGAAGAACATTAAAATAGTATTTTAACTGCATGAGAGGTTGACGTCATTTGCTTCGTAAAAAAAACATGGGACAAAGAAAACTAAATTCAATACATATAAAATACAGCTCAATCTAATATAACAAATATAACAAAAAGAATATATTTTAGGCTACACGTGAAATACCACTGCTTCGATCGATCGATGCTGTCTTTTTCTGCTAAATATCTCAATTTCCGTTTTGCTTTTTAATCAAAAATATAAAATAAACTCGTGCGCAGTCCTTGCACTTTTTGTTGTACTGTTTATATTTTATAATCATTGCTGAGCATAACATAATACGGTATTTTATTTTTGTGACAACACATATTTGAGAAAAATCTTTCCTTTATTTATGAAAACAATGCTGATTTAATATATAATTAACTGCAATTTTTAATCAAAACAAAGTTTCAACGAAATGTGAGTGTACTACGTCAGAAGCCGGTTCAAAAACCTTTCCAATGATACCTCACTCATTGTTGTGCGTTTTTTAAATGCATAGAAAAAGGGATGTTGACAACAGAAATAATATATATGACAATTAAAGATGCATGAAAAACTAGGCGGGTATTTCAATTTCTATTTCGTAGAGTCGGTAGAAATACAATTTTGGAATTCTTTTATATTTCTCATTTATCACATTTCTGTATATTTTTTTTATGTTGATATTCTTAAAAATTATCTTGTGCAGGGTGTTCTGCAAAAATTTAGTAGTTTGACTTAATTTCATGTTTGTATTCTTTATTTTAAAAACACGGACTAAGCTGTGGTCTATAGAAATATCTGTTTCAAAATTATGCCCTGTCATGGATTTTGTTCTTCTGGCGCTCATGGCACTACGAACAAATTCCATCATCAGAAAAATTTAATGCCATTATACCTCCAGGCTTTTACTCTCTGAAAACGACATTGGATTCCGCGATCAGCGAGATTCATTTCTCGTGATTTTTCATGGCTAACATTGTTATTGGGAAATTTCAGTTCCGTTCCTCATTTAGATGTTCATTATCCACCTTAAATAACATGGCCCGAAATATTTTGGCTGTCATTTTATCCTTCTTTTGTTTCTAAGTGTTTAATTCGTACATCGGGAACATTTTAACTCTTTATGCTCCGAGGGTACTTTTAATTCAATAAAATTTAACATACAATTTACTTAATCCGTGTATTAAAAAAAATTAGATTTTACTTTTCATAGAAAATACTGTTTTTACTGGATCACGTTCAGAAAGTACAATGAAACAGCCGAAACTAAATGTTTTTTAAAGGTTACTTTCTCAAGAAAAGTATTAAAGATGAACGTGTACACCGTTGATTAATATATTGAGTAAAAATATAAACAATACATAATTATACTTGTACTTTGCTAAAAGAGTGTAAATTGAAAAAACCTTAAAATTTAGTTAAAAGTTAAATTATTACAACAGTTTCGGTTAAATTTTAAAGCCATCATCTGGAACATCAAAGGACTAAACTGGTGAACTTATAGCTTAGGAGAGAAACTACAAATGGTAGGGAAATAGAAGGGAAAACCAAGAATGAAAAAAGAAGAGAAAAACACATAATATGTGAAGTCAAAATTGACGATGTAACAGGAAATATCAAAATTATTTAAGAGAGGTAAAAATTAATAATTGCTATAATATTATTGAAACTGTGAACATTTAAAATATTAATGATACATGAAATGAGAATTGGATTACTAATTGTATGTAAATATTGTAATAATGTTTGATAAAACAATGACAATGGAATTTTTAATAGAAGATAAAAATTAACTATTTATATTAACGTAATTGAAAAAAAAAAGATATAAGTGTAGCTTTTTTGTTATTAAAAAAGGTTATATTAAGAGTGCACAACAGCAAAAACCTTTCCATTTAAAGAAAGCATTGCAAATACATTTAGTAACATTGTTTTCTCAAAAAATGCAAGATTTCTACAATAGTATTTTTCATGAATTAATCAAACTAATTTTGTATATATGCTACAGAAAGAGCCATATTTACCGATTTATTAAATCACTTTTAATGAAAACATTTATCTAAATTTCATGTTATTATTATAGATATATTTTCTAATGTATCTTCAGATATTAAGTGGGGTAATTATTGAGATAGAGCAATTTCTTCATTTATAATTATGGACATAAACGGTTTAAAAGTCTTTCTTATTCTACTCCACCCTTTACAGCTTTTTATAACTGAACTCCGCCTATCGCCTTTTGCTCTCATTTGATAGGCGTACATGATAAATGTTTGCCAAAAAAATTTAATTGTTCTTGGAACCTATATATTTTTTCTATTAATTATCATCATTATTTTTTTACATTTGTTACTGAAAGAAAGCTATGAAAAAGAATTTTAATGATTATTATTTCGGCAACATATTCTTTTTTCTAGGATGCGACCAGTTTCGCCAAGGTAGATTGTGTCACATTTTCCACACTACGAAACTAGTCGCACCCTAGAAAAAAAGAATCAGAGAACATGAACATGCATTTAAATGTAAGAACAACTAACCCGAAATTCATTTCACATGCAATAGAAAGCTACCATGCACATGACTTTGCGAAAACTACTATTGTTGAGCAGAACTGCAATGTTTACACAGGCCGAACTTTCCTGGAATCCTGGCATACACATGCAGCTGTAAATCAAATAAATGAAGCTGGAAGTCTTCAGATGAATAGTCTATTCTTTTATAAATGTTAACTTTAAAATTAACTGTTATAATTGATTCGATGTAATTTTTCATATTGGTAAGTTGTTTTTTGACATTTAGTGATTGTTCGTAAATTGTACTGAAGAGGGGTGAAGTTTTCACATGAAATGTTTGCAGTTGTTTTTAATGTTAATTGCTTTAATATGTCTATTTTAATTAAAAAATGCCTTAATTTAACTGATTTTACTTCTTAAAGTACCTGAAAATAGTCCTCTGTCTCGAGTTTGACCTATAGCCACAGAAAAAAAAAAAAAAAAAAAAAAGTTATAACAGTAAAAATAGATAAATATACAATTTTTCGGTATAAAGTAAATCATATCATCTTACTATTGTATCTATACTGTATCTGGTAATTTTTACTATTGGTAATAATATTTATAGCCTTCCTTTTAATTAAAAAAAAACTCTATCATAGATGGGTTTTGGATTCTCTTTCTTCATTTTCTTTCTCTTATTTTCTTTTTTTTTAAATATTCTTCAGAAGGAAAATTATTGCGTTTATTTTCGTTATTATCAAAGTAGTAAAAATGATTACACACACATATATATATACACATCAGGTTATAAACCTGAATTATCACCCCCCCCCCCTCAAATATAATGAATACTAATAATAACTTTTTCACAGCAATACAAATAATATCACTCAATAGCCTTTCGAAAATAATTTAAAAAGTACTTAAAGCGCTCTATAAACTCAGGAATTGAGCAGTTCAGAAGATAACAAATCGACAGATACGAATAGGATCGTCTCTGCTGGAGACAACTGACTTCAAAGTTAATCTAAGGTCTAACTTTACAATACTTTTAGCCACGGACAATAAACAAACAAGAAAGAGACTCCCATTACTCTAAATGAAAATTCCCTTGAACATGGGATCCGCTAGGGATCCGTTTAGACAGTAGTGACGACATGGGTTAACGTGAGTCACATAGCATGTTTGCCACAGGGCTGCGGAATTTGGCGATGTATCGCTTTCTTTGTGACTTTTTAAATAGGGGAAGAGGAGAAAAGGATGTTTGTAAACTATTTATTTACTGTATGAAAAAACAATTATTCGAATTTCGGTAATTATTATAATTAATGAAAATTAGTCAATTTTAAAAGTTTAAATATTTTAAAGACCTACTTAACGAGACATACTCAAAACGTACTTAAGACAATCACTATTAACTATTTGCATTTTACATTATTATTTATATTAAATTGAAACAGGATTTTTAAGAGAAAAAATCATTAAAAGCCATGCGTTATTAAATCTTTCACAACTGGAAAAGTATGTTGTATCTCTGTATATCTGTTTTCAATTAGTCTGGTTTAACACCAGACTAATTCGTCGTGGTGAGCTTGTAACCAGTATATATCACTTCATAAAAGCTTTTTTATTGCATAAACCAATTTAAATATTACTGCTTAAAGATTAATTATTGAATGCGTTTTCAGTTCAAGAACGAGCTCAATTATGTCATCTTTCTCAGATATAATATTTTTTTAAAAATAATAATTATTAAAAAATAATAAGAAGAAGAAGAAAGGGATATCTATAATTAATGCGCTTTTAAATAATTCAGACAACGTCTACAAACACAAAAATTTAATAAATTGAAATTTCAAGTACAAAAACATTGACTGAATGGTATTTTGTACAGAAAAAGAGATGAATTATAAGAAACAAACCATCTTTCAATAATAATAATAATAATAATAATAATAATAATAATAATAATAATAATAATAATAATAATAACAAACTTTAAATTAGACTTTAAATTATCTGCCCTCTCACAACACACACCTAAATATTTAAAATGCTGTTAAACTTTTGAATTATTCTGTCCTGTTTGTTTGCTTTGAAGTTATGATAAAAAAAAAACTCCTCTTATCCCAACATAAATACGTCTCAAGATTTCAAACTTGTAAAGAGTGTGGGGGGATATGAACATGTCAATATCCGCCCCCCTCACATTACGGAAATTGAAATGGATAATTAAATTAATAAGTAAAGTTTATTTTAGTGTCACACATCACACACACACAGATTAATAATTATTTGTGAGGATATTTTTTCTAATGTATAATACTTGCCAAAAGTATGCTATTAATTCTCATTAATTTTCACTAAAATTTTGTGATTATTTTTTTTTTTATTCCTGCATAAAATTTCTTAAAATTTTTCTCATTGCCCCGTATATACTTAATTTAATTCAAAATTCGCATTCATTTTATTTTATTTGCATTTTTTTTTTCGAAAGTGATTTTTATTCCGTATAAGTGTTTTTGATTATTTCTACACAATGATTATTTCTGTAGATAATCACATAAACAGAATGCAACTGTATTCATTCACAGTTAGTAATTCCCTGTTAATTTTCCGAAAACTATATGTTACTACTTACTTATCTACTTGACAACAGCAATGAAGTACCATCGATTCCGCTAACGCTTAGCCTCATATTTACGCAGCACTAAGCGAAGGAGAGTGGGGTTACTTTGTGTAAACCCCTTCTCATAGTAAATCCAATATTGTCAGAAAAGAGTTCGTTCCTCATAAAAAACACTCAAAACATTCCGTTGCGCGTATCATACTCGACATCGACACGACAGATTCATATTTAGCGCTGACACAAAAATGGCGGCACTCGTAGGCCGATTTTGTAAAACCTTTGTACTTTCCCCTAATTTTACACCCCAGCATTTTATTTTCTAAAAGTTTTCTTTGACTTATTGAATCTCAGACAAAAAAGGCGGAGAAAACTTTGAGATATTATTGGTATTGAATTTCAAGGGACCGTACACACGCTGAAAAACTTCCATATACGACTGCCGCAATTTTTGACTAGCTTTTGACTTTCCAAAAGTGGCTCACTACATTAGTCCATTTAGAACTCGCAATAATAGAAGGTGGGGACAGAAGAAAAGAGGAGACCGGGAGAATTAAAGTCTATCCTTGCTCCTGACCTCAGAATGTGGTTCTGCTAAAATTTTACATTTGAGGTTTTTGTACATGCATTGATCAGTGTTTTATTATTATTATTATTATTATTATTGCATCAGTGTAAACACATGTTAATTCACATAAAAATCCTGTTTGTAATCGCACTATTTAAACTAATATAGTAGGATTATATAATAAGAAAGTTTTGTGCTGTTTAAAAATTTTAATTTTTTCCATTACTAATATTTAAAAAGAAACATATGACTATTTTAATAAAAATGATAAGTATCAAACAAAGGGAGTGTAAACAGACTAATTCCAAAAAAAAAAAAAAAAAAAAAAAAAAAAACGTTTTGCTCTGCCTTTTTTAAATTTAGAAAATATCTTTTGCTGTGTGAAGAGTGGTGTGTGTGGGGTTGGGGGTGGGGGTGGGGGATTTAGATTAATAATCATGTACTTTTATAACAAATTAACAAAAACGGACAGTAAAATTTTAAAAGATTACTGAGTTTTTAAACTTGTGTTCTGGGGGAGAGAGGGATTTACGTAATAAAAATAATACAAAATGGGAACACCACAAATTCTTACCCTCGAAATATGCAAAAAAGACTCAGTGTTGACATTCAAATAATTAAATTAAAATTAATTAAAATACTGGTTATATCATACAAAATTTAAAGTAATAAATAAACACTTCATTAAAAGGAAATACTCCCTGTTTTCCATAAACTTTGCTCACAAAAATCTACTACTACCAATAAAAATAATCAAAAGGTGGATATATTATTAAAAAAAAGGACAAGCAACGGTTATTATTATTATTATTACAATAATTATGTAAAGAATCTAAAAAGATTCTGTTAAAACAAAATTTTTTTCTTAGCACACCTAGTAAAAAAGTCCCTAATGCATTCCTAATGTTTATCATGATAAATTAACTTATGAAAACAAATTTATAAAATGCATCATATCATTACAAAAATAATAAGCAAAAATTAAACATTTGTGCTTCATTAATCATATATAAATTCAGATAATTAAAGAGTTTTGAAAATAAAAATAGTGCAGTGATTTGAGTAAATGTTTGTCTATAATAATTTTTAAATAAATGTTTGACGGAATTATTAAAGAAATTTGTGTAAAGGAAGAAAAAATGCCAAAAGTCTTAAATGCAATTTCTGTTTACAATATGAAAATTTAATAATTCTAGTGAAATGCACAAAATCCACCCGAAAAAGAGAAATAAAAAGGACATTTTATAATATATAAAAAAAAATCTAATCAGAATAAAATAGAAACTTAATTTTTTATCATAAAATGTATTATTTTATAACCAATATGTAAATAAAAAATCATAAAATTAATAAAGCTTATAAAAGCTTTTGCGTAAAACTATATAAACGTATAATGTGCCCTATGAAAATTTACTAGCAAACTGAGAGTAACATAGGCATATGCAAAATAATAACACGAAATAAAGTGAAATGCATCAAACAAAATTTTATTTTCAGAACGAAAGATCAATGATTTTGTTTACGTGCGATCAACGCTCCTGAGACTGTTAGGGATAATCATAGCCGCTAGCCGAGGATAGGGGCTGGGCGTAAATTATCTCGTTATCTTCTATTCCTCTGTCCCCACCTACTATATTAATGGACTAGCCCGCTACATAGTGAGCCACTCTTCCAAAGAGCCGCTAGATAATTTGTGTGCCAGCGTTCAGGCCTTATATTCAGTGGGAGGTGTATATTTCCTAGGTACTCCACTATACTTGATGAATAGTCCTTCCGAGCTATAATTCTTATTTTCTCTTTAATATTAAAAAAAAAAAAAAAAAAAAAAAAAAAAAAAAAAAAAAAAAAACCATAAGCAAAAAAAAATATATATATTATTATTTGATTATTTTTTTTTAAAATAAATTTAAATTGACTTTTCTCCTAACATCTTTACTTTACCTCGTCTGGCATTTTTTTTTTTTTAACTATGAATTATTTTTACTTTTATACTTTAACTAGTAAATTTTCATTATTTTATAGATATACTTAACACTATCCTATGTAGTCAATTGGACTACGGCTAGACATTTCATATGGCTCTCTCAGGATTTAATATACACCTACTCAAAGACAGGGTGTGCAGTTGCTTCGCAACTTGGAAGCCTATTGAACCTATCACAAGTTCAGGTTCAAGCATTTCCTATATAATTAACGAGGAGAATGTGTATCTCACCCGTTATTTAAGTGATAGATGATACCTCTGATTTTCACTACTAAGGTTAGTGCGCATTTTTTCATTAATAATTGTAAATTGAATTTTACCGGTGTGGGATGATTATTTTTATACTATTACACTTCTGTGTTTAATCGAGCAGTACGAACTGACACTGACTACAGACTTTTAAATTCAACTCCATGTCGTTTCATTTCATGAATTAAATGTGCAATTATATTTTATATAAAGGAATTTATATGAACAATATCCTTCAATTTAATGAGTAAAAATGTTTCGGAATTATTTGCAAGGGAAGAACTAACGAAATTCCAACTGTTTAATCCTTTGTGAAGGCTTTAATATACTTGTTAATAACCAGTGTTGAATTCAGGGGGTGGCACGGTGGGAATATCCCCCCCCCGGAGTGTTGAAATGTCCCCCCCCCGGAAGATTTAAAATTTTATACTTTTAATGGTTAAAAAGTGCAATTCCCCCCCCCCCCGGAACTCTACAATGTCCCCCCCCCGGAGCAAAAGAAATCCCTCCCGGAAACAAGTAGCTGAATTCAACACTGTTAATAACAGATAAGAAATTTCTGTACACATCTTAGAAATTCTATGATCTCCAGATTGACCTATAGTTTCAAAGAAACATTATAATATTAAAATAAGATTAATGCATATTTTGTATAACGAAGTTCATATCGGCTGATTTTTTCATCTAAAGTATTTTTTATTAATTTTAACCCTCGGTAATAACATTTAATATCTTCATTTTATTCAAAAATGTATAGCATCGTTGTTTTTAAATCAATGTTAATGTTTTTTAAAATAATCTCTAGAAATAAAATTATTGTCGTTGTGTTTGTTATTTTCAAGTATTATATAAAGTACTTCTGTTTATGAAAATAGCAAAGTCATTTCATTAAATTGTTTATTAATATTAATTGAAAATGCAATTTGTCACATCGATAGGAAAATAGTAATTACAGATGTTTGAACAACTAGTGTGTGTGGGGGGTGGAGGGGGCGAAAAAAAAAACTATTTTAATTTTCTAATTTGAAAAAACTTTGAAAAAAATATCCTTTTGGATTTTTAATATTTATCACATTTCTCTATTTCTTTTATATTGATATATTTGAAAATCTTCTTTCGCGGGGCGTTCTCACAAAAATGTCTAAGTCAATGTCATTTGATGTTTACATTCTTGACTTTATAAAAAGCGGACTAGACTACGGTTCATAGGAACATCTGCTTCCATAATTTGCCACAATTTGAATTTTGTTCTGCCGCCGCCCTTAGCCATGCAAAATAATTTCCCTCATTAGAAAATGTTAATCTCATTTCTCATTACTATTCCCAATTCTTTTTTCTTTGAAGGTCTATAAGGTGGATCTATTCGGTGATTCTTTTTACCTAATACTGCCATAAAGTTAACTTACTAATAAAAATAAATAAATAAACAAATAAATAAATAAATCTAAAAAGAAATATGTATATATATGTATATATATATATGTTTGGATTGAGACACTGCGATCTAAATGTCATACAGTGAGCTCCTGAAATCAAGTTCACTTACTCTTTAAAACTCTTATGATTCTAACTTTTTATACTATAACTTTTCGTATTCTGACTCGGGATCAAAATTAGATTCGTCAAAGGGCGTTTCAATGCTATTAGTTTCAACGCTCATACGAGAATCAAAGAGCGGTTAAAAATCAAAAGCGAATGATCAGAGAGGATTTCCTGAACGTGAATAGAATTGGGAAAAACTGCGTCATCTGCGAATAGAGCTCTTTTATTGGAAGTGAGATTTCCATTATTCTCATGGGCGAACCGATTAACTTGAGATCCGATTGTCCATGCGTACTTCGAATATAAATAATGGTGAAGCCTCATGTATATAGCCTCGAATATAAATAATGGTGAATTCTCATGAGAACGTTCCGTTCTCATGAGAATTCTACATTTTGCCTGCTCACAGAACAGAATATACCTAATTTTTCAAATCTCCTGACTTGCTGATTTTTCATTCGCTGATGTCAAAGTATCATGCCAAGGTAACAGATAGCAAATCCCAAATAGTGTATTTTAATAATAAATAGCAGACAAATATTAAAAATGCAGATATTTAAAAAATAATAATAATAGTGTTTTGTAAATTTTAAAAAGTTAACATTTTTTAAGAAAGTTAGTATATGGGAAGTATACATTTTATTATCACGTAATTTAAGAAGATCAGTTGAGTATGACTGTTCTCTTTCAAACATGAGTAAATAATGAATTTTTGTGACTAAATTTATTCCACACGCTTAACAGAATTAAAAGTATTATTTACCTTAATTTTCTCAAGAAATTCTTCGTCATTTCCGTGCTTGAAACTCCACAAATATAATGCGATAATGTTTCGCGTACCTGAAATTTAGTAAATATACTTTCTGAAAAATTAAAAAAAGCATCCGGACTATCATGAATAATAATTACTAATTTTTATACATTGGTATAAAATATGTAAAAAAAAAAACGGTCCGCAGCTTTTCAGTTTTTTTTTTTTAAATTGATAACATTGTGATTTTCAAATTTCTCTTCCATACTTCATTGACATGTTCATTATCTTTCTTAAACACAAACCCATGAGGGGGGAGGGGGATTTCTTGCCTATAGATTTAAGCTTTTTTCATTTATTTATTTATTGTTAAACTGTTTAAATTATGCGTCGGGAACATATTAAAACATTTTTCTTATGCTACTCCACCCCTAACTTCATTTTACGATTGAACTCCGCCTATCACCAACGTATTATACACGCTGATTGATTGCCAAAAAATGGTGATTGGTCTGGAAAGATATATATTTCATACATTATTTTTAACTGTTTCAATTATTTGCAACATAAACTTTCATGGAAACATTTTTTTTTTTTTTTCATAGTCTTTTTTATGTTATCCGACGGATCCCAAAAGATGGAATGTAATCAGGGTTCGTACGGATCAGGGATTTTTCCAGGAGTTTCACCAGTATTTTCTGTATAGAAAAAGAAATCTAGGTTAAACTCGAACAGTTGCCGAACAGTAGATGTCGGTTAAGGGGCTTCCGAGTTGCGATCAACTTTACGCCGAGTCTATTTGTGAGTAACCTGTCTTGTAAAAATTGAGCCGTTGGGAAAAGTTAAATGTAGTATTAACTACATAAGAAAGAACAATTAAAATAGAAGAAAAATTAAACAATGGGAATAAAAAAGTAAAGCTATAGAGATTACGGAAAGAGTCTAATAAATGGAAAAAAGTAAAATGGTATAGCTGTAATTAAAATAAACTACTGAAAAAAGTTGAAAAAGTGTAAAATAGGGTTCGGAACATGTTCAAAAACATTACATAAATGCCAGGTGGAAAAGGCAGGCAAAGCTAAGCTTTAACAAAAATAGCACTTAAAAAGAACAAATATATTTATTTTTAACAAAATTTTTCTATTTCTATTTCTATTTTATTATTATTTTGTATTGCATAGGAATAAGTATAAATAGGAAATTACAAATTTAAATAAAGTAAGAGAGAGAAATTTGCAGAATGGTGAGCACTAATGCTCATAGTCAATAATGCAAGAATATTTTGGACGCTTGCGGTGATGTGGTTCGAATGCGTCATAATCCGGCAATTCTGCGATAATATCATTAGGGAGGTCATATAATTTTTCATAAATTTTTTTGGCAAGGTGGTTGATTCTTTTATTTAATGTGGTAGTTTTGAGGTCTCTGCGAACAGTGCTATTACGGAGATAGCGAGAGGCATTTCTGACAGTACGCAGATTTTTGTTATGAAGTTGGCTGAGGTTTTTCATGGAGGATTTGCAGATATAGCCCCAGACCGGACAGGCGTAGGTGATAATTGGTAAAATGCAGGAATTATAGAGGAGAAGTTTGTTATGGATAGCCAGTGTTTTACTATTAAGAAGAGGTTTTAGTGCAATCATAGCTCCAGCGACTTTCCCCCTGATGGTGAGGGGTTAAACTCGTGGCACTTCGCCTTATTTTAACCAAAGATTTTCTGTAAGAAAATACTGGTACCGAAGAATTTCTTGGTCGCAAAATTCCAGGAGCCGTACGAACCCTGGAAATGCAAATGAATTTTTAGTAATTTTATAGTGGCCCTGCATTACTACCAGTTTATCACCCATTAATTCAAAACAAAATTATTTTTATATTCTATAAAAAATTTATTATTTTATTTATTAAAAAAAAAATAAGCTTGTCATTTTTTTTTTTTTTTTTTTTTTTTGGGCAAAATATCTTTAGGAACACTACAAATCATGAACGTCTTAGTTTTTAATAGTTTCTCACAACATTTGAGTAATTAAGAAAATGTATAATTTTAATCAATGAGCAGTGAAAATTATTACAATTGTTTAAAAACACAATTTAATTTAACCGATTAAAATCGCTGAGATCAAAATATATTTTTAGTAGGATTACTTGATCTTTAACAGTTTATTTTTTTTTTTCGTCCTTTCATGAAAATTGTACAAACATGAGGACTAGAGTATGTGGATGTCAAATGAAGATAGTATTTCACTTGAGCAGTTTTAAATTATGAAATTATTTTTCAAAGTATGTCCGACATAGTGATATATTTTATATTTTTTAAATTATATTTTCTCTAAAATTCTCATTCTAGAATTGTTAATGTTAAAAATCTTGTTACATATTCTGAAATTCAGATTGTGAGGGTTAAAATTTTTTCTGTGACATAGAAAATTCTAGTTAAATGTGTAACGAATTTTTGGTATTTACGTATTATCCGGGCCGGAAGTTAGATAGCCAAAAATGGTTGACATTTGCCAATCTTATTTATTTTAGCTATTCATGCACAAAACAGTAATTTGACATATGTTTATTAAACACATGGCATTGTTATAAATAGTAAATTACATTAATTTAGTGAAATTAATAAATGATAAATAATATAGTAAATAAGAAAAAATAATAAATAAGAAAGAAAATAAAAAAATTATAAATAATATAAGAAAATGGAACATAATATAAATTTAAATTAGTACACATTTGCTTAATGCATATCATCAGGTTGTCAGTTTATAGCAGAAGCAAAAGATAACAATTTAATACAAATATCTATAATACGAAACAGTAAATTGAGGGTAAAAAAAAAAAAGAGTGATACATTTTGTTCGACGAGAAGAACACGCTGTGAACTTCAAATCGGGCGATCGTTTTTCTATTGCCACAAGCATCTGAATCAAATTTGGTCGCCAAATGATGAAAAGGCATTTAATTATCTGGAGCTTATACCAACGTTTAGATTAAAAAGTCGATTTTTGACAATTGGAAGTCACTTGAAAAAAAAAAAGATTCATTTTTTTGCCACTTTTTTTCACATTTTGCGAGCTGAAAAAATACTTAATCAATGAAAATTATAATTTTCGGTGGTATAAGATACAGCATAAACGATTAGCTTTCTTTTAAATAAAATAATGAAGGAAATCGGTCGAATAGTTCTCGGGAAAAATGGTTTGAAAAACATGGTTTCGGGAAAAACAAGTTTAAAGTTTTGCAACAGCGTTACGTTCTACGAGCGACGTTGCATTCAATCAGCAAAAAATATTGTAAGGAACTGGAACAATACTACATTGCTTTAGGGCAACAATGTACTTTCTTAAATGATGCAAAAAATGAAAAAAAAAAGCGAAAACAAAATTCTAAAGAAATAGAATCTCCTCTATAAAACCCTTTAACATGACAGACATGATATAATTGAATTGAATTATCCACATAAGATAAATATTACTTTGATCAGATAAATATTACTTTTTTGAAATACAACAAATGATAAGATGTTACAGAAACTCCAATTTTCAGTCGCCCAGTTTGAAAAACATGGTTTCGGGAAAAACAAGGTTTCAGGAAAAACAAGTTTAAAGTTTTAAAATAGCGTTACGTTCAACGAGCGACGTTGCATTTAATCAGCCTGCCTTCTTTATGACAACAATCAACTTTCTTGAATGGTGAAAAAAAAAATAAAATAAAAATAAAAAAATAAATAAATAAATAAGAAAAAAATGACTCTAAAGAAATAAAACCTCCTCTTAAAATCCTTTATTATGACAGACACGATATAATTTAATTGATTTATCCACATTAGATAAACATTACTTTTTTGAAAAACAACAAATAATAATATGTTACAGAAACTCTAATTTTATTGCAGGTATCAACCAGAACCGTCAGTATCATCGATTACTGGGTAAGTGGAAGGGGATGGGGTCCTTATAATTGCCAAAAAATATATCAGTGTTTGTCAATGGTGTCTGTTTAAACAGAAAATCTACTAGAGTAAAAAATATGAAATGGTAATCTGTTTATAACGGAAACTTTTCATGATCCCAACTAAAGTAATATCCGCTAAGACGAAACATTGTTTAGAACTGCATATTTTTCTTTTGGTGATTCCGTTTTCATAGGTTTTACTGAATATATGTTTTTCTTTGGGAGGGTGCCCTTTCCTTTCCCCTATCCCTCCCTCATATCGAGGACCTTAGTATCAACAGCATTTAGTCCGATTTTATCACACGACAGTCCTTTTTATACATTTAGTAATAATTCCACATTATAAACAAATACTGAGATGGAGGGCGTTTTTTACATGTATAAATAATATTACACACAATATTATTGATTTAAAAAAATACCAAGATGATGATTAACAAAACCAAAATTTGTGTAATTTTACTGTTACTCATAAGAGTTACTATATCATTAAAATTTTTACTTACATATCAAATGAAAAAAATATTTTTTTTTTTCTGTGACATGTATCTTTGAAAATGTATGAATTGAAAAAAAAGATGAAATGAATTGAAAAAACAAAAAATGAAATGAATTGAAAAAAAAACATAAAAATCAGTTATTCCGTTGTAATTACATGGATAAGATTACGTAGATTAATGAACAAACAAATCATCAAACTAAAACTTAGCTAATGGTGCCGGGTGGTATACAAATACTTTATACCTGTCTGTGATATATTTTAATCAAAACAAATATTATTAGCGGAGCAATCACATTTGTTACCCACGTAAAATATACAATATATATAAATATTTTACTAAATTTTTCTTTCCCATTTTGCTAACATATTTTTTATCAATAGTATTAGATATCGTACGTAAAATAAACAAAGTATGCGGATTGCATCGGAGAAATCTAATCTGTCAGGAATTGGAAAAAAGTGTGGTTTCATGTTATTTTAATGCTAATTCTAAAGAAGCGTATATTAGTGATAATTATCTTACGCGTCAAGTGAACAACGAACTTCCAAATAAAATAACGCAAATCAATTTCTCTGCATTTGTAGCAAATTCAAAGTGTTACTTTTTGGAAAATCCAACAAGAATTTCGTGAGGAAGAGTGCACATAAAAAGTTCCCACATAATTATTTTATTAATAAATACCCTTTTAATTTTACAGGTGTGACATCAGTATACGGTGAGTGCAAACTTCCAAATTCAATTCCATGTTGTTTGTTTTGATATATTAAAAGTACAGTTAGTTTTTTTTTTTTCAAAAGAGCTAAAAGAACAAAGCTATCCCTCCAGTTGAAAAATTTTATTTTATTATTGTCTTATATCGTTTTTTTTCTTTCATTATGAAAAAAACTAAAACTTTGATAAAATATACTTAAAACCAAAAAGAACTAATCATCGTTATAATTTAAAACAATGTAACATAATTTATATAACTTCTTAGCCCTCTTAAATTACGGAACTTCCCTATAAAGTCAATGATAATAAATAAATAAATAGCATTGATATGCCGCAAAGCTGGGAAATATGGCAACGATCCCGTTCTGCTCTCAGCCGATTTGGAGTTAATGGATTCGTCTTCGACGACGTCACGTATGGTTGACAGGTCTATTCGTGAAAGATCAATAACTTATTATATGTATTTGTTGAGGAGATTTGATCCACAGTGGATCACGCGGAATAAAGTTACTACAAACTCACTAATCCTACCTAACATACGCGTATCTTATTACTTTGTGAGTCAGTTATTGTTCAAAAATACATAAATGAGAAAAGTGTGATCGTATAAAACACCTGGGATTTTCCTGTGTTAGGTTAGTTACAACCAAATATCTAAACATCTAAATTAACTAACCCGAAATTAACTAATCAAAGGGTTCGTAGTGTAGATTTGAAGCAGGTTTTAATCGTTTGAAATCTGAACAATAGCACTCACTAATGCAATTACTAGACATACAAAACTAACTAAAATTAATCTGTAAACTAAAAGGATTAATAGAGATTATAGCATACCTGCCAACATTGCACTAAACTACCATACAATGTAGGTTAATGTAACCGAGGTTAAGCACATTTCAAACCAGAATTTTCTTACAGAAATTTAATGAAAAAGGTCCAGGTAAGAACATGAAACTAAATGTAGTATCATATATTCTAATACGAGCAAATCTTGTGTATGGTTATATATATATATATATATATATATATATATATATATGCAAATTTTATCTTAAAAACGGCTCAAACGATTTTGACGAAATTCTTTATCCTACCGTTTTGGGGCACCAGAAAACCATTGGGCTAGATCACGTGTTCGAGAAAATTCGATTAGTGGGTCATTTTGGGTCATTTTGGGTCAGGGTTGAGCTATTTCTATTTAAAAAACGGTTCAAACGATTTTGACTAAATTTTGTATCTTACCATTTTCGGCCACGAGAAGACTATTGAGCTGAGTCACATGTTCGAGAACTTTGGATTAATGGGTCATTTTTGGGTCAACCCGGGTCAAGTTAATTTTATCTAAAAAACGGCTCTAACGATTTTGATTAAATTTTGTGTCCTACGAGTTTTGGGGCACGACAAAATCATTGGGCTAGGTCGCATATCCGAGAAAATTCGATTATTTTGGGTAACTGTGGGTCAAGTTAATTTTATCTAAAAAACGGCTCAGACTATTTACACTAAATTTTGCATCCTATGGTTTTCGGGCACGGGAAGAGTGTTGGACTAGGTCACATGTTCGAGAAAATTTGATTAGTGGGCCATTTTGGTCATGGGTCATGATATTCGAACTCAAACTTAATTTGCTCGGTCTTCCCTGCTCGTTATTTTTATATTACAAAATTACAAATTATATTACATTATAGAAACTTACATTATTATATTACATTATACAAACTTATATTATTATATTACAAAATACAAACAAAATTTTTATATTACAAAAGCCTTGTTTTAAAAAACAAAATATAATTTCCCTCATTTTGAAAAAACAATAATCTTTCATACATTAATATTGTTTTGTGATGCATATTATTGGCGGATTTTTAAAAAAATAGTAGCTCGAAAAGTATTTGTCAGAAAATTGTTAGGCAAATTGCGTTTGAAAGGTAAAAAATTGTATTTTTCTTGATATAAATTTCAAATCTAATGATTATGCCATTTTTCAAATATTGAATTTGAAAAATTACTAAATTTCTTAATGGAGTACCATAGCAAAACCTTCATGCGTAAAAAGATAATGATAAGGGCGACGTGTCCTGGCGTGTATATTGGCTATAGCACGAGTCACAAATTATAGTAGCCTTATTATTCTGTTAAAATATAAAAGTGAATTATGAAATGTCAATATTTTGTTGGATTAAAAGTTCGTTATAAGAAATTGAACAGCGTAGCGGGCGTAGCTTGCTAGTAAGTTATAAAAAGACAAATATAGTAAAAAAGATGGTTTAAAAATATGATCATAAAACTAAATATAACTTTTCCCCCTCACAATATATATTAATAAATATGGTGCGAAACTTAATCTTTTAAGAAGGACAACATAAATATTTTAAGAATAAATTAAATTTTTGAAATAAATTATCTAAAAATACACTTATTAATAGTAATAATAATAAACGAATCAAACGATATTGAACACTGTTTCCATATACTAATAGTAATCTTGGATAAAGAGCGGTTGATTTCAGCTTCTTTTGTTGAGGCTATTCTCCCTACAGTGTGGATGGAATCGGCTTGGCATGCTGCCAACCGGAGTTCTCAGAAGCGTGGTTGAACAGTACTTATGTTTACGTCCATTCTTGCGAAAATTGAATAGAAAATAAAAATTGTGATAAAGCATTAAGATACTTGTTGCCTTTCACAAATGCAGAGTTTATCATAAGAGCATTTTCGTCCTATGCAAACATTAACAACAAATATGCAATAAGTTCGACGCTGCGCCTGTCTTGATATTATATCTGACTTCGTTTAAATCTGATTTTAAAAAAATTAGCTACATAAAAGAAGCTCAAGAATTTCCTTTGAGAGAATTAAAAACTATGTTTGACTACTAGAATATCAAATATAAACTTTTATAGTAAGTTATTTAAAAATTCTTTTAATGCTATATTGATTTCTTTCTATGTTAAGGCTGCTCGTCAGTCGACTTCCCGATTCCCCTCGCTAAAGTTATTCCTATGGGCGTGGAATGTCTTCGTATTTTAAAAATATCTCCTCGGGAAATTAATATTTTTAACTTCTGATTTCTTTGTACTATTCTTAAAGGATGTCTCTTTTTTTTCTTAGTTGTCAATTTTTTTCTAAAATATAGACTTAATTTTATATGAAATGTTAAAATCTTATTAATTTTTTCTAAGATTTTAACACATAAAAATATAAATTAAGCACATAGTTTAGAAATATTTTGATAACTAAGAAAAAAAGAGACATTCTTTAAGAATAGTACACAGAAAACAGAAGTTCAAAATATTAATTTCCCGAGGAGATATTTTAAAAATACGAAGGCATCCTACGCCCATAGGAATAACATTAGCGAAGGGAATCGGAAAGTTGACTGACGAGCAGCCTTAAGCTAATTATATAAAAAGCAAAATTAATTTTCAAATGTAAGATAAATAATAAAAGGTTAGAAATGTCAATGTAATTTGAGTCGGTTTATTGTTTAACTCTGCTAAGAAGATTAATAATTTTAAAAAAATAAGCGTGTTTGCGTTATGTGGGCGATTAGATGCATTAAAATATTTTATAACCATTAAAGGAAAGGAGAACTCGAGTATAAGGAAATGAGTATAAGGAAAGGAGGTACTCCTGAATGAGAAGCCTAAGCAAGAGGTACGTGAAAGAAAAAAGGTTGGGAACCGCTGGTTTAAACCACAGTAGGGACAATAATGATTACAACATTCAAATAATAATGTAAGGTGGGGCAGTGCTTTTGCTTTATTTGATCTCATTTGCGCTATCTAGCAGTGAAGTAGGATAATGCGAACCAGCGAATCTGGTACTTCCGCGCGTCCTGAAGTATTACTGAAAAACGCAGGAATGATGCACAGCGATGCATGCCCGCCACGGAGGAAGACATACGGAGGAAAAACTTCAATTCCATTAAGTTGTGGAAAACGCAAATTATCTCTTTCAAATAAAGAAGGTGCTGTAAATGTCACGAGGCGACCTTTTAACGGGATATTATTAAATTGTATGTTAAAATCTGAAAATATTTTATTCGTTTAATTTAATTTACAGACATTATATACTATAAATTTAAGATGGTGTATTAATGCTTTATTCCTGGATGTAAAACAGGTTATGAAAGTGACACAGACACAAATAAAAAAAGAAAAATCAACAGAAAAAAGAAGTTCAGTTTCTTCTGAGCCCAACAGGTGGATTTTTTTTTTTAATCTAAAGTGTCAAGCTTGTAATTATTTTTAAATTAAGAAAATTTATTCTATATCGATCTTAGTATATACGTTTTTAAAATGTTATACTTAACGAATAAAATGATTTCAATATAAAACTGCAGAAACGATGTTTGAGGCTCCTGATCTGCAGATTTACTAGTTTCATTTCTACTATAAAATTAATAAAAATTTACAGTATTTTTTTATGTACAGAGTTATTTTGTCAGCGATGAATAATAAAAAAATTAAGATTTAAAATAATAGATTTTTAGCAATTTGTGTGGCTTAAAAATTGTCTTTATTTGGATGGGGAGGGCTTGAGAACCATGAGCCCCTACTTTGTCTATGTCCTTGATTGAACATTAATACCTACTTCTTGTTTGGTTTGATTGATTTCTAGATTATAAAATATAAAAAGCAGAGTTTAAAAAATATTAGTCTGGCTTTATTAAAAAGATTATTAACCAAATGAAATTAATTAAAAGCATCTATTTAAGAAAAAAAATTGTTTTTATTAGATTTATGTAAGTGCAATTAAAAAATGTACTTTGATTATTTAGCTTTTCAGTTAAATAAAAAAAATTATGTTACAACGATAAAGAAGCAGTTACAACCCATTTCTTAACGCAGAGGAATTAAATTGGTAGAATTGACTACTGAAAGGATTAGGAATCGAATAGCGTTTTACAGTTTTTGAAAAATAAATTACGTATCGAGTTATAAGCGATCATTGTCACTTGAGTCATTTGAGTCAATCATTATCGATCATTGTCATTCATCCTAAATATAAATATAAATTATATGCATATGAAAGCTATTTTTACCAGAGAAAAATATTTACAATATATATTTTTTCCCCTAAATCCTTATTTGTTATGCATAAATATAAACATATACATCTGATTTATTTATTTTTCACCGCAGAAAAATATTTACAATATGTAAAACAATTAAGGAAACGCATTATTTGTTACAGCTTAATCTTTTAAGCTGGAGAAAATATGAGATTAACACGTTGATTGAAAAAAATAGATATATATCTATATTTTAAAAAATTTAAACAGAAATTGCTTGAAGTCGATCATCTTATTCAAATACGAACAAAATATGAAATTAAAAAAAAAATAATAATAAAATTATAGTTTGATACTTCAAATACAGAACAAAATAATTTATTTATTAAATTAGAAAGTTAAAATAATTATTAAAGGAAAGCCAAACAGCATTCATTAATTCATTTCATTGTGCTTTTATAATCTGATTAACAACTTATAAAGATTGTTTCAATTCAATTGTATAACAGGAAATATTTTTATAGCTTCTAATTTTTTTTAATTGTCTGTATGCGAAAATAACTTTCGCAAACTTTACATTTAACCTTTTATAACATAAACATGCAATTTACACTATTGCCCCACTATATACAAATTACCACGACAGTGGATGTATATTTTGTGAGAATGCTTCCTTAGAATTTTACTTATATATATATATATATATATATATATATATGGTACTTTTCGGTTAGCCGGGCGCCACTGATATTTATATATCTATATATACATATATATGTATACATACACACATATATGTATGTGTATATATATGTATATATATATATACATGCATATATAAATGTGTGTATGTATAGATATATGTATATATATGTATACATAGATATATAAATTTCACTGGCGCCCGGCTAACCGAAAAGTACCAATATATATATATATATATATATATATATATATATATATATATATATATATATATATATATATATATATATATATATATATATATACAGTGTGATTCATAAATATCGAAACAACCCAACAAACACAAGATCTGTGGCCCCCTTCTGTGAACATTAAGGCCAAAGAGACTTGGGGCCATTTGTACCCAGCCACCGTTGTATTTTAAATGACACACCACAACATCCGCTAACCACTGTTTCATTGATAACGGGCGAGCGAAAGTAAAAGTAATTGATTATCAGTGTCCAGCAGCCATTGAAGATGTGTTTCTGGCAAGGGTATAAAAGCCTGGCATCAAATAAAAAGAAAAGGGCTAATGCCATGTATTTGATACATTAGTTATAAGATATAAAATATTTTTTCCTTCACTCTTTTCAACATAATTTTCGATATTTAAAATCTGTCATTAGATGAAAGTTTTAAATGTGATGCAAGATAATTTTTTTTTCTAACTTTTACGGATTTTTTATAAATTACAAGTAAAAGCGTCTTGAGTCTAAAATATGTATATGTACATAAATAATTTTTATAAGCACATTACAGTGAAATTGAATATATGTTAATTTCAATTCATATATTTTTTTAATTGCAAAGATAAATAGATACAAAAATTAATAGTAAACATATTGCTACTTTTGTATACACCCCAATTACAGCTCCGTTTTCCTGTATTATAATATTTTAAATTTGTTTTTAACATGAAATACGATTTCGAAAAAGAACTTTCCATGTAATGGTGATCAAATAATAATTGTTAAAAGAAAATAAATACAACAGAAAAAAAATGGGTGTTTTTGTGAGAACTGAAAACTGTATCAAGTTGTTTAAAAAATCACACAGTATATCTTAATTTTCCATATGCCCTTTTAAACGATACGAAATTAATTGGAATAAACTGCACTGTTTAAGCATACTTACTATATAGATATGTAATAAAATTTTTAATGATAAATGTCAATTTATTGATATATTTATTTTCAGTTTCAACAGAATAATATTCACCCATAAAGAACAAGTGAAAAGTATATGCTACCTTTGTATACAGCCCCAATTACAGCTCCGTTTTCCCGTATTATAATATTTTAAATTTGTTTCTAACATGAAATACGATTGCGAAAAAGTACTTTCCATGTAATGGTGATCAAATAATAATTGTTAAAAGAAAATAAATACAAAAGAAAAAAATGGACGTTTTTTGTGAAAACTGAAAATTGTATCAAGTTGTTTAAAAAATCACACAGTATATCTTAATTTTTCTTTAAAAAAAATATTATTTTTTTCAAGTGACTTAAAAAAAAAAAAAAAAAAAGAATATCTATTATATCATATCGAATCATATATTCTGAAGAATATATGATTTAATAAAAAAAGTTATTTTTATTTATTGTACAAGGCATTGGCTCATAAAAGCCCCCTCCCCCCCACCCCCTTCCCGAAACAAATTGTTTCAGTCACAAGTAAGCAAATTTTTAGACCAGCAAGCGGTTCAAGGTCAAGCCGATTTCAGGGTTGCGATAAGAGAGAGGGAGTCTTTTCCTGGAATTTCCTGCCTCTTTTTTGCTCTGTCATTCAGGTGTATACGGTACGGAGTGTCATTTTGGGAAAGCAGATAGCAGTGAGCAGACGCTCCATTTCAATGTCGAATGTAGCATGAAAATATTCTGTCCATCTGTAAGTCTTATTTATGTTTATTCGTTACATGTTTATTAATTTCAATATAATCTGATTTTGCATCATTTAGAATGTTTATATTTTACGTTTTAATAATACACAAGAACGCTTTAAACATATTTTCATTTTCGGCAAAATAGTGTAAAATTCAATTCAGTAGTTTATTATTATTATTGCGTAAATTATTTTTAAGCATTATAAATATCTATCAATTTATTCTTTAAAATAGCTTGCCTAGCTTTAAATATAAGAAATATGGCTTTAAAAAGAAAATGATTTTGTTTTCTCCTTCTGGGTGAAGAAATTTACCAGTTTATACTCAAGAAAAATTCAGTGACAGTAACAATGGAATAGAGTTTCTTACATTTTTTTAGTTGTTAAAAGGCGTAAAATTAACAGTAAAATAAGTTTTATTAGACTGTTGACATGTTTCGGCTCCATCGGAGCCATTTTCAAAACAAATAAGAATATTCTACAATTGCACGTTCTTTGAAGTTATTATTTAAAACGCCATCATTTAATTTTTAACTTCAAAAATAGTGCAATTGTATAATATTCTTATTTGTTTTGATAATGGCTCCAATGAATCCGAAACATGTCAAGAGTCTAATAAAACTTATTTTACTCTTTATTTTATGCCTTTTAGCATTTAAAAAAGTATATTATTACACGATGTTATAATTTATTATATTTTTAATGGAAAAGAGTGTAATAAAATTTAAGAAAAATGTTGTTGACATTTAAAATTACTGAAAATAATTCTCAGGGATTTTGTAAAGTTTGAAATAATGTATTTTTTCTAAAGTTTGACTATTAAACTGTGAGAGAAAAATCTAAATGTTATGATGCAAAAAGATGTAATATGTTTCAGATTATATTGATTTAATAATACTTAAAAGAATAAACATAAATTACTGGTAACAGACTGTAAAAACCAGTAAAAAAAAAAAAAAAAAACATACATTAATTATCATTTGCCAAATATAAAATATATAACGGATCATGTTACTATAATACACATAAAGAAAAGATTATTTAAGCAACAATTCAAATTTTATTCTGGAAAAAGAATGCTTTTTAGAAGTTTATTTAAACAATAAAGTGTTTTTGCGTGAAAAAAAAGTACTAAGAATTATTTAGGTACAAATTTCAAGAAAACTATAAGTTCAACTTACCTTGATTTTTTTTTTTCAAAAATTTTCCAAAACAGAATACTTGACGTAGTGAATTAATTAGTTTATTTCTTTTAATTATATACTTTTAAAATTTATATGAAATGCAATAATTTAAAAATAGCATATGATATAAATTTTTAAAATATATAATAGAAAAAATAAACAAATACTTAATTCACTATGTCAAACATTGTATTTTTAAAATTTTTGAAAAAAATCAAGGTAAGTGAATTTATAATTTTGTTGAAAAGTGTACTTAAATGATTATTAGTACTTTTTTCACGCAAAAACAATTTATCATTTGAATAAACTTCTAAAAAGTATTTTATTTTCTAAAATAAATTTTGATTTATGCCTAAATAACCTTTATTGGGTGACAATGGCTCGGTTTTGACTAGCTTACATTTATAAAAGACATAAAAGGCATTTTTATGGTCAGTTTTGGGCTGGATTTAATTCTTGAAAACCACAAATGGCGTTGCTACGGCAAGTTTGTGGCTAGCTTTTATTTATTATGATTTTTAATGGCCTAGCTATGGCAAGTTTCCATTAATAATTGCCATTTAAAGTATAATTGTGGCCAGTTTTAGGCTATCTATCATTTATGATTAACCGTTAGTGGCCTAATTATGGGGATCTTATTGTATTTCTGGCCAATTCTGTTGCGGCCACATTGTGGCCAGCGTGACAGTTTTTTTAAGTTGCCATTACGGCCAATGATAGCGGCCCTCCATCTGACAGTTTGGGCCAAAGCTAACGTAGCCATCAGTGGCCCGAAAGTTCTGTGTTCGTTGGGAATAGGCTATCTCCTTAATATTGCCCTTAGGCACATACTTCCAATTGCAAAGTTTCATAAAAAAAGGTGCAAAATTTGATGAGATAAGTTGCAACTCCATGGGGGGTCTATTTGAGAAAATGCAAAAATTAAATTTTTATACGGCCCCCGTAGGATAAAATTTCCAATTAGGAAATTTTTCCTTATTCATTCCTGAATTAAACAAAAAAAATTCCATCTTGATATCTGCAAAACTCAGAAAGATATGTCCGTTCTAATAATTCGTGAGGTTTCGAGGGATCACACACAAATTGAAATGCGTGTAATTCAAGAAACAATGTTACGGTAAGGTGTCCGGGAAACATTTATTTTTTATTTATTTATTTATTTATAGAGTTAGAATTTGAATTTTTTGTGATGGTTAACCATATAATTTGTAAACAGAATCACATCATAAAACTTCTAACAAAAAAAAAAAAAAAAAAAAAAAAAAAAAAAAAAAAAATCAGAATAATTTAAAATTGTTACAACTCGAAATATTATTTGCCGAACTGAATTTTTTTCTTTCAGTTAAACAGAAATATATAAGTTTTAATTTTGATTCAGCATTTTAAAAAATATTAATTGAAAAAAAAATTATATTTAAAATAGCAGATTTAAAAAAAGATGCAACTTATTTTAAACAAATCATATTTTCAAAAGTGATTTTTTTTTTCGGGTTCGAGCGTATTAAACCTGGGTAAAATAAACACACTTATAACCAAAGATTACTGGGAATTCAAAATATACGCAATATCAAATTTAAGGATTATTTATACTCTTAGACTATTGCGTTCGAATAAATATTTATTTTTAAAAAACAATGTCGTTTGAAATAAATGAAAAATAGGTTTAAAAACATAACTTTTGAAGCTGTATAGCAAAAAATAGATTTTTGAAAATATTTCAGTCTAATTTTTAAAAATATATTTCCAATGATTCCGTGAACAGAAGTTTTATTATCGCTATTACTATTTTTACAAAACTTATTGCCTGTCCGATATATCCTAAGAACAATAAAAACACGGGTACGCACGGCCCGGCTAGCAGGTCGCGCCAGTGACGGAACTGTCGCCAAGAACAGGCTCATGCAGACCTCTAGCATATTTCTGAAGCACGTTTAACGCAAAAATCTATACGCTGTTATTTTATATCAAAAAGTTAAGGCATTGTCTTAGATCGACTTTTAATAATGTGTAAATTTATGGTCAATCCCTAACTCACATTTCAAATGAACTGATATCGCGTCGGTCAGAGGTATGCGTAAGTGGTGTAAGTCACGAATTTTGGATTTTAATATCTCTGTGAATTTTGCAGATATCAATCAGATTTTCGAAGAAATATTTTTAGTATTGCAAAATTATCTGATGCGTTTTATGCGGCATTAAATAATAAGGAAGATGCCTGTTTTAAAATCTGAAAACAAAAAAGGCTTAATTTGTTAACAATATTATCACAATGGGAGCTGTATTTCAAAATTCATTTCCGCAACAACTTGCCTAAATTATTAGGTTTATATTTAAAGATTTTTCCATGCTTATTATGTAGTATATTTTTGTAAAATGCCTTGAAAATTGAAATGAAAAAATGTTAATAATTTATCTCCCTTTTGAATTTTTCGTTTAAATTGTTAACAGTTTTATCACAATGGGAGCTGTATTTCTAAATTCATTTCCGCAACAACTTGTCTAAATTATTAGGTTTATATTTACAGATTATACATATATACATATATATTAGGGATGCACCGAATATTTGGTATCTATTCGGTATTCGGCCTATTCAGCCATATTACCGAATATTCGGTTAGGCCGAATATCAAACTATTCGGTCAGCTGAATATTCGGCTTTACCAAATATCAAACTATTCGGCCTGTCGAATATTCGGTTTGGCCGAATATTGAATAAAACTTTTAAAAAAAATAGTTTTAAAACCCTACAATTTCTACTTTTAACTGCCAGTTAATAAAGACATTCAAAATAATTAGAAATAGAATCATATTTAAATGAAAGAGAATGCTTTTACATTATTTATTCACTGTTTGAAAAGTGTCACTTAAGAAAATTAACCATTAATGATGACCTACATAGGAAATAATGATGTACAAATAAATGCAAGTTCCTGAATATTGTTTAACAAGTAATTTTTTTCTTGCTTTTTTTTAAACATCATGTTTTTAAACAAAATGAAACAAAAAAACTTTCACTAATAGTTTCTTAATAGGAAACTAAGATCGCAACACACTTATTCAATCAAAAGTGCATGGTCAGATTTGAATTTTTGTTTGTTACTTTAATAGTATTGAAAATATTGTAACTATATTTTCAACATGGCTATTTTGATATATTTGTGATATTTGTGAATCACGAGAAGTACTGGAAATTGCCACCATTCATATCTAAACAACATTAAGATAGATATTCCTTTATTCAGAGTGCAGCTGACAGAGCTACTTATACTGTGTCACTGGCCAAAATTCAGCCACTTCCAATAATATCATCCTATTTGCTCTACAAGCGAAATTAATATGATGCAAATGTTGCTAAAATATCTTCATTGTTGTTAAAGTTGTGAAAAAAAATTCGGTTTCAGCTTGCGGTGGCACACCTTGTATTTTTGATTGAATGTATTGTATTTTTTATGGAATAAGTGAATTGAGATAATGTTTGTTGCTTAAAAAATTGTTGCCTTGACCACATTATCTACGCAGAAATTTTGTTCGAAAATGTATGAACACCTTGTATGTTTACAACCTCTGAATAGGATCGCCCATTCCATACATCTGCTCTCTGGTTCATTTAAAAACTTCCTTTCCAAATCAAAATGAGCAGGAAAAGTTATTCTTCCTGATTTGCTACCATTTTAATACATTGTATTGTTTTACTTAGTCCCTTCCTGACAAATAAACACTGTATCATAGTAGAATGTTTCTTCTAATTCACTAAAAATGTTTTTTGATTATAAAGTATTTGTTTTAGAGTATAAGAACATTTTATATAAATTTATTTTAATTCGCAGAAGAAGCTACGAAGTTTAAAGCTTTATTTAAAGAAAAAATTAAGACTATCCTCTTTTTAAGTTATAACTCAAAGCACAGATTTTTTTTTTCCTTGTGTCTGTGTGTGATGTGTTTTTTGTTTTTGGTGTGTAAAGGTTTTTTGTAAAAACGTCTACTTCATAAACTGGTAGTATCTGAGTTAAATATTATGTAAGATTGTTCTATAATTTAACTTTTAATACTTTTAAATTCTGAAATATATAAGGTATTCGGCCGAATAGTTACTATTCGGTTAGCCGAATGTTCGGTATTCGGCCTCACTGTTACTATTCGGCCAAAATCATTATTCGGTACATCCCTAATATATATATATATATAATGTACTATAAGTACATAGAGACAGTTACTTATTTATTATTTTTTTCTTAATATTGAATTTATTTAAATAGTGAAAGTGTGAGAGATTTAGATACATAGTATAATTCAATTCTACATTTTAAGAAATTTTAATAAGTATGTTTATTAATTAATTTTACTTTTTTGCTCTAAAATGTTTTTCAAAATTCACATTTGATCACACTGGGATGGCATAGGGTGTTGGCATCTTGATCACAGACGTGACTTGCGGTGATGTCACTGAAACGCCACAAATTTTTTTTATGTTGTAGAAAAATAATTTTCTTGACGTCATAATATGTTTTAAAGTTTCTTTTTAATTTTTCCTAAGATCTCAAAGATGCTCACATTTTAGTGGCAGTACGACACGTCAAATTGTTGGCCTTTTGGTCACAGATGTGCCGTGACGAACGTGACTTGCAGTGACGTCGCAGTGACCATGTATGCTATACGGCTAATGATAATCCCTGTATGGATATTCACAAAGACCATTCCATTAGTGAAATTATCTCTATTAAGTCTGCCATAGAGTTTTCTTCCATTATTTGTGCTAGTTTTAAGAGGTCTCTTATTCCTTCTGTGGGGCATTGGGGCAGGTTTTATGCTCTAACTAAGGTCCATAAACCCCACATTCGTTTTAGACCCATTGTCTCTAGTATCGGTATAGCTTGCCAAATATTTAGTTTCTGTTTTTTTTCTCTACTTTTGAGCAATAATAGTTTCACTATTAAGCATTCTCTTGAATTTGTTAAGAAACTTCACAGTTTTAAGCCACAGGGCTACATGATGGTTTCTTTTGATGTTACTTCGTTATTTATTAATGTTTCGATTCAAGAGGCTTTAGATTGCCTCAAGAAAAGGCTTTGTGAAATTAATTTCTCTTATTTTGAAATCGAGGAGCTTACCCTTCTCACTCGTACTTTCCTGTCGCAAAATACTTTCATTTTTAAAGGGAATTTCTTTCGTATGACTGACGGTTTGGCTACGGGCAATCCTCTTAGTCCAATTTTATGCGATATTTACATGTTCTATTTTGAGGTCAAATTGTTTGACATATTAAAATTTCCGTTTTATTGTCCGTTTTGTTGATGATAGTTTTGTCCTGGTTGAGATGAATTCGGATATTAAATATATTCTCTCTGTTATGAATTCCATTGACTTTTGCATTCAATTTACTTTTGAAATTGAAACCAACAATTGTCTTTTTTTCCTAGATGTCCTAGTTATTCGCAGTAAAGATGGCTTTCAGGCTACCGTCTTTCGTAAAACTTTTGCTGCCAGTCTTCCACTTCACAGGTATTCTTCTCATCTTCCTAGCCAGAATTTTTTTGCTTTCAATACTTTTGTTTTTTGGGCTTCCAATATTTGTTCAACTTCTCAGTTACTTAGTACTAAACTTAATTATCTTAAAGCTATTACCGTTGATCGGGGTTATTCCTCTAATATTATAGGATCTATTTATAGGAAATTGACGAAACCCGTCCATTCTGGAAAGAATTTTAATTCCAACTCTAATACTTCAGATATTTTGCCATATTTTCCTAAAATCAGTCAGCAAATTGCTAAAATTTTAATAAGGTTCGAACTAAATGTTATTTTTTTCTCCTGTTTATAAAATCTCTTTTTCACATCTCAAACATCCTATTGATCAAATAGGTAACTGGGATATTTACCAAATCTCTTGTCGGTGTTGTCTCTCTTATATTGGTCAGGTTAAACGTGCTCTTAGATTTCGTTTAAAAGAGCATGACGGTTATGTTAAAAATCAGGAGCTTAAACGTTCTTCTGTTGCTCAACATTGTTGGTCTTTTCAACATCTTTCAACTTTTCCTCAGCCACCATTATCCACAAATGTTCTTCAAACCTTGATCTTGATTTCTGGTAGACTTTCCACATCATTAAAAATTCTCACTCCTTAATCATTGACTTGTCCAATACTCCTGATTTTCCAAGTATTTTGAAAGCATTAATTTAATTTCCCTTTTTTGGTTTCTTTGGTTCTCTGGTAGATGTCTCTACTTGTCCACTCAGTTGTTTTTTGGGTTGTTGTTTTTTGTTGTTCTCCTCCGGCATCGGGTATCTAAGCCTCTCTGTCATTTTGCCCAGTCTTGATTTATGTAGCACGCTGTGCTCTGCTGTTTGTTGCACTGAAGAAGAATCTCGCTTGTAGATTCGAAACAGATGTTTGCAGTTTTGTTGGGTATTATTTGTGAATTTTTAACGTTGGTTTTCTGCTTTTTAGTATTCTTGTACAAAGGTTTTATTTGCTATTTTTATATAGTTAATTTGGCAGTCATATTTTGTATACCTGAATGAATTAAACACTATATTTCTTCAACGATTCTGTGCGAAGAAGTTTATGGCATACCACAAAACAACAGATTTTGGAAAGAAGCTGTTCATCGGCATAAATGACTTAAAAAGCAAAAAACACTGTGAACATTTCCTCTGTTAGAAAGCTTCACGGCTAAAAAAGAAATAGTAAAAATACCTCTAGAATTGACAAGGACGTAAACCAGCACTGCGCTTAAATACTTTCCTGAAAATCTAACGTCAGATCTTTGGACAAGAAATTCGTTTCTCTCTAGAAACACCTCCCCACTAAGACTGCTACAAAGCAAGCTGACGCATATCCATCTTGTTGCCCAAAATAACAGCCATATTGTAACCTAGCTGAGCATTAGGATACCTCCCGAGCAGGTGTTCGCCGTCTCTGTGACTGTCACTCGCCGTCCACTACAACGGTAAGCTAACCAGTTTTAGCTTGGTTTTGGTCCGTTGGGTTATTAAATGGCGGTATGATTCCCCGTGTAGTATAGGAGCTCTACTTGCCACTCGTCTCTCATGAGAGAGGAAAGAAGTGGACCTATTCTGATCTCCTTTGATGGATTTATTGGTGCCCACATTCAAAAGGAATTTTTGGTCGGTGAGAAAAAGACAATCTTCGCTGATATCTGTAAAGGCTCCAAAATTCCTGATTGTTTCCATCACAATATATCTATGTGAATGTGTTTCTCTTCACTTTTTTGTATGAGATATGAGTACAGGAATAAACTAAACGTTGAATATGACTTACAGGCGACTAAAAACTCATACTGAACCGGACACGATGAAGCTGTGCCTAATAAAGCCTAAGGGTTATAGTGCATGATATTGGTGGTATACAACTTTACTTTCTGGATTTTTTAAGAAATTCCATATAAGTTCTGTGTCTCAACTAAAGCTATAGCCTCTGTTATTTTTTCTTTTTTTTTTTTTTACAACGACAGTACTGACAAGGAAGCCCATTTTTCTCATAAGCTATGCAAGGGGGTTAGTATCAGTGTATGCCAATTATGTCATTAAAGGTCCTCTACCCTCGCGCGAAAGCACGCGTTCACTAATGTTTCCTATGGGGCATTATTTTTCTTGTATCTAATTTGCATTTCAATCTTTTAAACGATTTTTTTTTCACAGGATAGCAGATATCAATCTCTATTTCCGCCGTTGATTACTTTTTAGATTTTCTTTCGGATTCTGTTTACGAAGAAAATTTCACTTTCGGAACCGGTTTTGAAAGTAAAATTATCTTCGTAAAAGAAATCTGCAAAGAAAATCGAAAAAGTAATCAATGGCGGAAATAGAGATTGATATCTGCTATCCAGTAAAAAGAAAAAAAAATGTTGAAAAATGTTGAAATGCAAATAAGATATTAGAAAAATAGTGTGCCATAGGATTAACATTAACGAGCGTGTGAGAGAAAAGCACCCTTACGTATTGCAGATTTTATTTTTCATCCAAAACACACTATTTTGATATGGTATGTATTATTAACAAGGAATGATGACACAACTTTTTATTATTTGAATGTTAATATAAAACACTCAAGCTCCAATTAGTAATGTAATTATGCATTTCAAATACGGTAAAACCTGTTAAAAAAAAAAAAAAAACCATCCGTTTTCAGCGGGGTTTTTTATTATTAGTTTTTTGTATGTTATTTGGTGGGACACGGAAGTATGGACTTCGATTTAGTGGTTTGGGAAGTTGCTATGGCGAAAAGCAAATATTTGCCGGGTTACAGAATAAAAATATTAAGTACTTTAATTTCTAATCGGTATAATAAACAATGGCTAATACCACTGTTTATTCTGGAATAAAAAGGAACTGTCAAAGAAAAGTAACATGAACAAGCCGAACAAGTGATGACGGTTAATGGGCTTCCTAGTTGCGATCAACTTTACGCCCAGACGAAATAGGATAGACTGTCTTGTAAAATGAGCCAGTGGGAAATGTATAAGAACTGCAATCAGCAAATAGAAAAAAAGGATAAAAATTTTAAAAAATAAAATTGGGAAAAAGAAAAAGGAAAAAAATTTTTGAATTAAAGGTATAGCTCAGTAGATTTACCAAAAAACTCTAGCGTAAAGAAGGGAAAGCTTCGTAGACAGAATGTAAATCCACGCCAGCCAGCCAAACAGTGCACGGTGTAAAGCGGTAGAAGTTGCATACAGGGGCGAAAGATACAACGGAGTGCACTGGGCTTTATTGGGAATCTGGGTTCGAGATTGTAAGAATACCACCAACACGTGATTTCTTACAATATCGACCAATGCATGCATGCGATACATAGACAAACAAATATAAACACAGCAGGGAGGTCACGTGATGGTGGTTTATGACGTCATGGCAATAAAGCCCCTTGGCGCGATAATCAGGCGAAGAACGCATGGGAAGAGCGATTTTCTGTTACGCGTTTTGAACTTTTTCTCCCCTCACACTATTTTGGATTTATTAGATTTATTCGTCATGCATAAATGGAAAGTTTCTTTAAAAAAAGTAAAAGCATGTTAAAAAATTGTTGGCAGTTAAGTAGAAAGTATCATTATACTTTTTAATATTTATAATGCTTCCCACTAGATATATTTATTAGTATATTGAATGAATTCAGGGCAAAAAACTTTAATTCTGTTAAAAATTTGTTATTTTAATGTACTTTCTCTGTTAAATTTCAACAGAAAATAATCAAATAAACAATGATAAAACAATTAAAATTTAACAACAAAAAACGAAAAGAAATCGCGAAACTCACTCACATCAGTCCCCGAGTTCGGCCGAGGACAGAACACACGAATGTCAATTTCTTCCAATCTGTAGTCTCGGACTTTACCGACTGAGCCACCGGTGCTTGTGCTCCGAGTTGAAAGTGAATGAACTAGTCCCTTTTCCGAGCAGAAATTATCTACATGTCTTACGTTTTTTTTTTTTTTTTTTTTTTTTGCAACTCTCATATTGAGAAGTTTGTACTGTTATTCTTTTTATAATGACTTAGAATAGAAAAAAATAAAAAGAATAAACTCATATATATGTATTTTTCTTTTCATAAAAACGTCTAGTGTCGATTTTAATAAAAGTATTCAGAATAAAATATATTATTGCTGTATTTGGAAACAAATGTTTTCCGAAAAGTTTCTCTTAAAATATTTTCGATCCATATTTTACGTTTAATAACTTTTATTTAATTATTTTTATTTTCATATCGAAGGTTTAAACATGTTTTGGCAATTTTGTATTTTTAATTACCAGAGGAAAAACTTACATCTCTAACTATTAAATATATAATATATATAACTGTATATATATATATATAACTATTAAATATTTATATATATATATTTAATCTAATTGATTAGAAATAGCTATAACTCAAGATACATGAAATTTAGAATAAAATTGAAAACGCCATTAGATTCTTAATGCTAATACATGTAATTTTCTGTCAAGTATGGATTAAAGAACGATTTTGTGAATTGTCCGAAAGATTTTTTGAATAGTTTAAGGATTGGGGCACAGTAAAAATTTGAAAACAGCCTTTAAAAAATACTAGATAGTCAAAAATTTGTACAGAATTTTTCAGATTTTATATCCGCAAACCATGGGAATGCGAAATAACAGTACCTTGGACAATTACATACATGCAGGTTCATAGAAAAATTAATATTGTTTAGGGGAAGAAAAAAAAGATGTAAAGAAATACATTCTTTTTTTTTTTTTTTTTTAGTAAGGTTTTAACTCTATTTAAAAAAAAATTAAAAAACATATATTTCTCTGTATTTTAAAAATATATATATTCTAAATAGTTCGTTAAATGTAAATATCGCTGTTAGTTTTATTAAAAAATAAATTTTAAAAAAGGGCAGGGGGACCTCTCACAGTATATTTGTCTGAGAGCCATGATTTGATATCTATTGGCGGCCCTATGCCTAAAATAATACAATCATAGACATATCTTCATCTTCTATGATCTGAGAATACAATTTTAATATTCTATTTAAATTATATTCTTGATAAGTATACTGTTTTCTATACACTTAAGATATTTTTTAATAATTTAAATAGTTAACAAAATAGTGAACTACAACCAGAATGAGTCTTAATCTTTAGGGGGCAAAACTTGTCTAAGAACAAAATTCGTTTTAAATTTCCAATATGGCGCGTAATTTGCTTCTATTTTAGGTTTACCACAAAACAATTTGGTGAATTGGCGAACACAATGATGCATGCATGTGATTGGATCGCGCTTTTGAGAGTGTTTCCCAGCGCAGCTATATTCACTGTTTCGTTAGTTACGGTTTCCAAAGCCTTCCCGTCTTATCTATTAAAAGGTCTTATTTAAGGTCTATTAAAGGTCAAATTTAAAACTGTTACTACTACATATTCAAGGAGAAGAACTCATTGCCATACAGGCGCCTCCTCCTCATTCAAATCAACGATCAAAATTGTGAACTTCTAAGTTGCCGAACAGTTGCCGAACAGTTGATGTCGGTTAAGGGGCTTCCGAGTTGCGATCAACTTTACGCCCAGTCTATATGTGAGTAACCTGTCTTGTAAATATTGAGCCGTTCGGAAAAGTTAAATGTAGTATTAACTACACAAGAAAGAACAATTAAAAATAGAAGAAAAATTAAACAATGGGAATAAAAAAAGTAAAGCTATAGAGATTACGGAAAGAGTCTAATAAATGGAAAAAAGTAAAATGGTATAGCTGTAGTTAAAATTAACTACTGAAAAAAGTTGAGAAAGTGTAAAATAGGGTTCGGAACATGTTCAAAAACAGTACATAAATGCCAGGTGGAAAAGGCAGGCAAAGCTAAGCTTTAACAAAAATAGCACTTAAAAAGAACAAACATATTTATTATTTACAAAATTTTTTAATTTAAATTTATATTTTATTATTATATTGTATAGCATAGGAATAAGATATATAAAAGTAAGAGAGAGAAATTTGCAGAATGGTGAGCACTAATGATCATAGTCAATAATGCAAGAATATTTTGGACGCTTGCGGTGATGTGGTTCGAATGCGTCATAATCCGGCAATTCTGCGATTATATCATTAGGGAGGTCATATAATTTTTCGTAAAATTTTTTGGCAAGGTGGTTGATTCTTTTATTTAATGTGGTAGTTTTGAGGTCTCTGCGAACAGTGCTATTACGGAGATAGCGAGAGGCATTTCTGACAGTACGGAGATTTTTGTTATGAAGTTGGCTGAGGTTTTTCATGGAGGATTTGCAGATATAGCCCCAGACCGGACAGGCGTAGGTGATAATTGGTAAAATGCAGGAATTATAGAGGAGAAGTTTGTTATGGATAGCCAGTGTTTTACTATTAAGAAGAGGTTTTAGTGCAATCGTAGCTCCAGCGACTTTCCCCCTGATGGTGAGGATATGTTTTTTGAAAGAAAGTCTTTGGTCAAGGGTGACCCCCAGGTACTTTGCTTTATTAGTCCAAGGTATAGTGATATCATTAATGGTTATTCTATTGGGATATGTTAGTTTTCTAGAGAAATAAACAGCAGCAGTTTTGGTTTCATTGATTTTAATGCGCCATAGGTCGCACCAGTCTAAGAAGGCATCAATGTGAGTCTGTAGGTACCTGTAAAGTGTGTATGGGTGATGAGCGTAAGCGTAGATTGTAGTGTCGTCCGCATACAGTGCAAGGTGGGTGTTAAGTGAACGAGGAATGTCGTTAAAGTATATGTTGAATAACAAGGGTCCGATGACGCTCCCTTGGAGGATGCCTGCTAAGATACGGAAAATGCTAGAAAGAATGTTGTTAATGCGGACGCGAAAAATGCGATCGCTAAGGTAAGAGAAAATAAGGTGTATAAGCCTAGCAGGGAATTTAAGCCTAATTAGTTTGTATATAAGGCCCACATGCCAGACTTTGTCAAATGCCTTAGCGATGTCAAGAAAAATGGCAGCAGCAGGAATCTTCGAGTTTAGCTTTTCGCTGAGAAATTCGACTACTCGAAGTAGTTGATGTGTTGTTGAATGTTTTGGGCGAAAGCCAAATTGTTCAGGCATAAGAGTGTTGTTAAGTTGAATGTGGTTCTGGAGTTGCGACCAAATGACGCGTTCGACAACTTTGCTGAGTGAAGGAAGAAGGGAGATAGGTCTATAGTTTACTGGGTCAGAAAGGTTAGCACCAGGTTTGGGGATAGGAGAGATTATAGAAATTTTCCAAGGTTTCGGAAAATAGTTAAATTTGAAAATGGAGTTAGTAAGTTTCGTAATGTAGATGATATAGTTAGGAGGTAGGTTTTTAAGAGCCGTATTAGAAATTTTGTCGTACCCAGGGGCTTTACGTTTTTTGAGTTTAGAAATAATTTTGTGGATAATAATTGGTTGAATTTCAGTGGGGGGTTCATCAGGGGGTTGTGCCAGGAATCTGTGAACAGTATCGCTGACGTGGGTGATATGATTTTGGTTAGCGAGGGTGGAATTTGGAGAGAATTGGTTAGAGTAAGCTCTGGCCAGGAATTCGGCTTTATCCTCGTCAGTGTAAGCAGTGCTGTTATTGGTCGAAAGGGGGGGGATGGGGGTATGGTTGTTATTGATTTTACGTTTAAGAAGCCAGAGAGAATTATCCTCGCTAGCAATATTATTGAGAAAATGTGACCAACTTTTTTGTTTTTCTTTGAAGATGCTATTTTTGATACTATTATTAAGTCTATTGATGAAGGTTTTAAGAGTGGGGTCTCTAGAGTTTTGAAAAAGACGCCGAAGACGATTGCGTTGTTTACAGAGGTTATAAATATAAGGAGGAGGAGTGAAGGAGTTGTTGTTTTTGAAGTATTTGATGGTAGAGTGGTTTAGAGCTTTAGTTATGTGAGAATTAAAGTTGTCAACAGCAATATCAATATCAGCAGTATTATTGATTTCTGGAAGATTTAAGTTATTGTTATTGAGAAAATTGGTAAATTTTGTCCAGTCAATGGCCATGGAAGGAGGTGGGGAGAGAGGATTTATGAGATCAATTTTGAAAGAGACAGGAAGATGGTCAGAGCTAAATTCGTTAAGTACAGTAGTAGTAATAGGATAGGGAAGGTTTTTAGTGATAGCAAAGTCAATTATGGAGTTATGGGTATTAGTCCTAGTACTTATATGTGTTGGTGTGGTTGGAGCATGAAGGCTAAGATTAAGGTGTTGAATGAGATTATGCAGTGAGGTACCTCTTTGGGAGTTACCATGGCAGTTCCAACGTCTGCTTTTGGCGTTAAAGTCTCCAGCAAAGAAGCAATGTGTATGTTGTGAAATAAGGTTAGTGAGGTCGTTAACTGGGAAAGTACCAGAAGGATGTATATAAATGGAAGCTAAGTTAATATTAATATGTGGAAGTTGTAAGACAATACTGGTGAAATCAATTTTAGGAATAGTGGAATTTTGAGTAATATAGTGTGGTAAGTGGTTTTTAATGTATATGGCAGTGCCGCCCCATCTGGGGTCAGCGGTGCGTGGTGTGTAGTGAAGCCTATACCCAGGGATGTTAATACTGAAGGTAGGGTTACGGGTTTCTTGAAGAAAAATAATGTCAATATGTGGATGATCAAGGATAAAAATTTTGAATTCATTAAATTTAAATTGGATAGAATTGCAATTCCAGGTTAGTACGATAAGAGATGAGAGGTTAGTGGAATTATTCATAGTTGGGTTTGTTAAATTCCGAGGCAAGACTGTCGAATTCGTTCATAATAATGAACATTTTCTCAAAAGGATTAGTACAGTTTTTAGTCTTTTTAGAGATGTTCTTAAAGCATTGTATAAATTTGTTAAATTTGAGAATTTCTTTCATTTCCTGAAAGGTTTTGAAAATTTCAGAAAATTCTGAGGTAAAGCTAGTGTTTGGAACACTGTTAGTAGGTGTAGAATGAGTGTTAGAAGACAGGTTCTGTAGGTCAGTAGGATTAGTGGAAGAGGTTTGGGGTGTAGTGTCCGGATCCGAGCTAGTGTTAACTGCAGGAACAGTATTGGTGTTGTTAGTGGTAGGAGAATTTGCAGTCTTTTTAGTGTAATTAAAGCTGGCAAGAATGTCAGTCATAATCTTAACTTCATTTTTTGGGTTAGGTTCCTTACGGTTGGGCCTAGTTGATTGATTTTTTCGGGCAATTTGAGGGGTTTTAGGACAGCCTCTATACGTAGCGGGGTGTGGGCCAGCGCAGTTAGCACATGTTGGGGTTATTTTTCCAATTTTGGGGCATTCAGGACTGAGATGCGGACCAGCGCATTTAACACATTTTGGGGGAAAATTACAGATTTCGGATGCGTGTCCAAAACCCTGACAGCGATGGCACTGTTTAACAATGTTTGAGCCTTTAAAACGCTCAACAGTGACGCTTAGGTTACATATTTCATTTATTTTGTATATATCGTCGAAGTTGTCTCTGGGGAGAAGATTAATAAGATATATGGGCATGGGATTGCCAGTTTGTCTATTTTTTAACATTGCTGCTCTGTTTGCAGTGAAGTTATGTTTTTTAAGTGCTTCGATAATTATATTAGGGTCAGTGTATGGAGGAATGCCTCTAATACATACCTTACGGGGGCGTTTTTCAGCAGGGCTGAGAGTAGTATACGCGATACTATTAGTATCAAGATAATTTTGAGTTTTTCTGAAGTCGTTGTCATTTTTGCAGTGAACTTTTAAAAGTTCACCGTCCAATTTAATTAGGGGTTTAACTTCATTTATTTCATTTATTTTGGCAGCAATGTCATGCCAGTGGCCTTTAATTTCGATAAAAAAAGGATGAATTTTGTTTTTGGTTGAATTTTGATTTTGAGTATTGCCGGATTGGTCGCATTCGGAGGGAATGTCCTGATCCATGGAGGTAGTAGCAAAGTTATCCTCACTTAAAGCTTGAAACTTGTTTTTGAGTGGGATATTAGCAGCCGTGGGAGTTTTGCGTTTACGGTTGCTGATTGAGGTAAAGCCTTCATCAGTGCTCAGGTAAGAGCAAGGTAAGAATCTAGGATCGTTAATTACTTTTAAATCATTTAAAATGACTGTTAAGTCTAGGTTATTATTATTTCCAACATAGTGTTGGAAAAATTTAAGTTTTATCAACTTTACGGGGTCAATCGGCTCAATAAACAAGAAAGAAATTGAATCTAGAAGATTACTCACATGCTGCTGTTTGTCAGAGTTGGTTTTAAAGTCTTCAGTCAATAAAATGTTCTTGACGTATCCGTCAACGTATAGGAAAAAATCCGTCACAATTTTGTGTTGATTTTCATCTGTTATTGTTGGGAACTCAGTCCATGCTCGAGAGAGGTCGATGTAATCATTGCCACTAAGCAGTCTTAAGCAGTTATTGTTGAAATCGAACCCCATGTTTTTAGTCTTTAAAACATAAGCAAAACCAAACTGTTTGGCGGAAGAACACTGTAGATGTCCAATGCGATAAATACGGTAAAAAAGTAGTCACAAGCACAGAGATAATGGACACAGAAAATCTCCGGGCGGGAAAGTCTGGCCGGAAGCGAGAAGAAAGCAGCTGGTGAAATCACGTCTGAACAACACCTGCTCCACGAACGAACTCCAAATTTGTGAGTGTAACGCAGTGACTGTGACACTCAATCACAGCAATGGAGAAACAGCAAGAGGGCGGGAATAACACGCCCCCCTTTCCTAGCTCGGCCCGGGAAACACACAGCAAGAGGGCGGGAATAACACGCCCCCTTTCCAAGTTCCACCCGAACACGCAGCAGTCGAAATATGCAGACTTGACGCTCAGAGCAACATCGTAGTCATCCACCGGAAGCATCCAGCACTTACATGATGAGAGGGCGATTGCCTATGAGAGCGTAATTCCATCTATTGAAAAATCGAACTACTATCCTCGTTGTTTTTCGGCCGTGCCTCGAACTTCTAAGAAAACGGGTATTTATTTTATTAGAAAATAGTTAGTTAATTATACTGGTATGAATTGAATAATTTTACACTCCTACAATTCTGTAATTTGAGCAATTCATTTCGTTGAGCAAACTTTTCCGTTCGATCCGAAATGGTTTCTTTTCATACTTTAGAAGTGCTGTTATGTTTTCTTTACATTTAAATGAATAACATCTTTCAATTTAATGAGCAGAATCTGTTTCAAAATTAGTTTCAGAGGCAGAAATATTGAAAATATAATTGTTAAATCCATTGTGAAGGTTTGAATGAGCATGTCAATACAAATTGAGAAATTTCTGTAATGATTAAAGAAGATTTTCTTCTTCAGATTATCCTATAGCTTCCAAAAATATTATAATAGTAAAAGGATATAAATACTTTTTTTCCGTACGATTAAGTCTATATCATCTTGCTACTTCATCTATAGTTTAATTATCTATAGTATTTTCTGTAATGATTAAAGAAGACTTTCTTCTTCAGATTATCCTATAGCTTCCAAAAATATTATAACAGTAAAAGGATATAAATACTTTTTTTTTCCGTACGATTAAGTCAATATCATCTTGCTACTTCATCTATAGTTTAATTATCTATAGTATAATTATCTATAGTATATTTTTTTCTATAGGTAATATTTATTATCACAATTTTAATAAAGAAATGTATAGCGTAGACTGTTTTTGAATTAATTATAATTGTTAAATGGTTATTTTTATTATTTTGAAATTTTATGTAAACTGCTTCTTTTTAATAAAATAGAAAAGGCCATTACATTATTATTATTATTATTATTTTTTTTTTTATCAGGATATAAACATAAATTTTTGTCTTCCTCAAATAGAGTAAATAATAATATAAATTAAAAATGCAAATATCCATGTCGATAATAATAATAATAATAAATACACATGTATGAAAAACTATGCGGATTAATGAAAAAACTTCACTTAACTATGCTATACAGATGTGTGAAAAAGCCGTTACGAGCTGCGGACTCCTTCCTTTAGTTTCCACACGCATACGCAATATCTCTAAAAGCATGTTTTGTTCTGTTTAAAAAGAATAAAAAAATATATGTAAATGCAGAAATTTAAGAGCTTTTTATGATAAATTTAAAAGCATGAAAAGCGTTTCGAATTTAATAAGCTATTTCTCATCGTGGATGACAACTGCTTTATTTTCTACATTGATTTTCTTTTCTTTTTTTAATTTAGCAGTTTAAATTTAAATTTATTTTTAATTATAAATTTTCAATGTATATAATATATTCAATACAATCTTATAACATATGCAGTTATAAATTATCAAGTCAACTTCCTTTCTTCGCCCCCCCCCCTCTTTCCTCCCCGAGATACACACACGCAATAAAAAAAGATGAAAGAATTGTTTCAATTCTCTATTTTGGAAAACCTCGGTAGAAACACACTTTTGGATTTTTTATTTTTCTTATTTATCATATTTCTGTACTTTTCTTTTCCATGTTGATATGCCGAAAAATATTTAAATTCCTATTATGTCGATCTTTCCGGAGCCTAAAATTAGTAAAGAAAAGCTCGGATATATAAAATAACGCATCCGGACTACCATGAATATAATTACTATTTTTATACAGTGATATAAGATACGATAAACAAAATTGAAAATCTCCACATATATTAAGTACAATTTCCAAATTCCAGTTCAATAACTCTTTTACTTGTTCAATATTTTTCCTAAGTAGGCACCCATTGGTCGAAATTATTTTACTGTAACATTATCTTTAATTTTTTGCTATGTGTAATATGTTTAAATTGCACGTCGGGAACATATTGAAACGACTTTCTTAATCCACTTTCTTAATTTACTCCACCCCTTTCTACTTTTTACATTTGAACTCCGCCTATCGACAGTGTACAGGCGTACACGATGTATGTTTCACAAAAAATGGCAACTGCTCTCAGAACATATATTTTTATTTTTATTATTGTTCTTTCACAGTTTTTAGTAATAATAATTAAATGATCACGTGTTAAAAGCAGTAAATGTAGAAAATTACGTAATAAAAATATACTTGCGCCTGAATATTAAAAAGAGCAATACGAGTAAGTAGGGAAATTTACGTCACATTTAAAATGATCAAATAACAATATTTCCAAACAATTTCAATTAAAAGTTATATTTACATGAGAGATCAATTTATTTCGAAATTTTTTTTTCAAAGGCCGTTTTATGTTTGCAGGGAGGAAAAGCTGGGAAATAATGCGAGTCAAATTTTTGTATTTTTTTAGCAGCCGTGAATGACTGCTAAATTCAACGGGACAAGTCCCATATCTTGTGCTAGAAAATTTGACGCCAATTTTGGTGCGATTTCTGGGTGATAACTGTCTCAATCTGGTTTGATAGTATCGTCGAATTTTGAACGGCTTTTCCAATCTAGGGTTGCTTTATTTTCGTAAATCGCGTTATAGCGGAGATCTTAAAGCTTATTTGTTAATTAGTACCACGTCATTAGTTACTCAGCTAAATTTTGAAATTCTGTTAGATCGCATTAGCGTCTAACGTGCTGCTGTTAATGTAAGGTAACTGGGTAAGCCTCTTGCTTTCCCGTTTACTTATTATTATTTTTTTTTTAATTTCTTTTTGTATTTTATTAGGATTTTTGCATTAGCTGTTTATAATGCTTACTTTATTAAAGGTATTATTACGGTAGATAGCAAATCAAAAGTGATATTTGGCCTTATGTACGTACAGATACGCACGTTGTATATATATTCAGATTCGGCTTTTTTTTTCCCTTAGGATTTTTGCTGATTTTTAGGATTAGCTGTTTAAAATGCATTAAATGTTTGTTTTTCTATGTGTAAATAATTTAAATTTTTTATTTATATTAACTTTTTTTAATGAAACTTCCCTTTTTTTATGAATTGCCGTCTCATTTATTGTTATTTATTTATATTTATCTTTTTACTTTATATGTAATAATTTTTTTGGCAGTTGTAAGCGAGATTTTACCTGCATTTAAAGTTTCTGTTAAGTTTTATTTTCTTTTTTTATATGTCCAAAATTATTTAGGAATTATTTAGGTTCAGGGGGGCAGAGCCCCCTGACAATAACAAATATTTATTTCAAAAAGCATATTTGTTTAGTTTTTTACTCGTTAGTTTATTTAGAATGCTGCTAAAATTTGTGTAATTGCATCGTAAAAATTTTTTCAAGATGGCGGAAAAATTTCGTTAAATCTTTGTTATTCATAAATCCATGTTTTTACATCATTTTCTGTTTTTAAAAATGGTGCAAAATCATTGATTTATAAATAACATAAATTTTTAAAAATGATGTTTTTCTGCCGTCTTGAAAAAAATTTCTTGTCGCCAAAACGGCATTTTGGCGAAAAAAATTTCGCCAAGTTCTCCAATCAGCACAGGATACGGAACTCTTCCCAATTCGACCGATATGCCTATTAAAATATATATATATATTATCTCTTTATATTTTAAAAAAAAAGTAACCACCGCAGTCGCAGCCGCTGTCAATGAAGATTTTGTGCCTTGAAGTCTTTCTGGACTAATATCCAGAAAACTATTGCAAATAAAAATTTAAAAATTGGTGGTTTTATAAAGAAATGTTCGATAAACACGCTGAAGTTGACAGTTTTTAAATCGAAGAATTATTTAAGATATATTTAATATTAAATTTGGTCAAAATAATTTTTTTATAAAAGTTTTATAGAAATAAAAACTATGCACAGGAAGTTAACCATAATTTGTAAGGATGTAGTTGACTAGGTTGTGGTGTGCAGACTGCAATTATTTTTTCAATTTGACTCATTTTTTGAGGTTATATTTCACTTTTTTATTCAAAATTTTCATTATTTTGAAGAAGATTTACCTCATATTTCATAAAATCCATTATTTGAATTGTTGTCAATTTGTAAAATAGCGCACAAAATAATATTCCTTTTCAATTAAGAAATGTATTTACACGTGACTATTAAAAACAGAAATAAAACTTTAAAATAATAATTAAATGATCACGTGTTAAAAGCAGTAAATGTAGAAAATTACGTAATAAAAATATACTTGCGCCTGAATATTAAAAAGAGAAATACGAGTAAGTAGGGAAATTTACGTCACATTTAAAATGATCAAACAACAATATTTCCAGACAATTTCAATTAAATATTATATTTACATGAGAGATCAATTTATTTCGACAAATCTTTTACCTATTATTGCAAATTTTAAAACAGTGTAAACAATAATATTTCCTTTCCAATGTCAAAATTCTTCTATTTGTTAATTTGGCGTTAGAGTTTACCGATAGTTTTTTTTTTGCTTTTGTTTTTTTAATGAAAATTGATCGACGGGGTAATGGAGAAGTATCACAAGACAAATAAACGTTGAATTAAAAATTCCTCGATGAAATAACTAATACGTGTAATGCATCTGATGTAACTGAATGTGACGCGACGCCACGTCACGATTATGCACATTTGGCATTAAATCATATATTTTGGCGACAGTTACAGTTGTAATCTGTTTCAACAGCAGTTGATTCGACCTTAAATTCCCTCAGTCAAAGGAAATTGAATGGAAACCCGGTTACAGCAGATCGCCACTAGTCGTTTAATTATAATACAATCTTCCGTAATCGTTTTACAGATGATCAAATCAGAGTGTTTTTAAATCATGCGGTTTCAGAAAGGGTGTTGGCGAGCGTAGCTCGTAGGGGGCAGAGCCGCCTAGTATATATATATTTGAATATTCATATATTTGAATATTGGCAACTTTGCCTTTATTTATTTATTTATTTATTTATTTTTTTAGAATTGTCTTCGATTTTTTTTTCTTTCAAAGCTGCTTATATTTATTCTGTTGACAAAATATTTTTAAAAACAATAGAAATCATGTACATTTTAGACATAAATAGTTTCTTACAACATTTGAGAAATTAAGAACATTTATCATTTTAATAATAAGTTTTTAAAAATATATCAAATATTTAAAATAACAATTAAAATTATTCGTTTAAAATTGCTGAGACCTAAATATATTGTAAACATGGAATATCTAAACTTTAACATCCCTGCCCCCTACACTACAATTCTATTAAGACTTGTTACGACATACTTGTTCATGTATTACTGTTGTATATTGTTCAATGCATTAAGACATGCTGATATCAAACAAAGATATAAATTTGCTTGAGCAGTAGGAAATTATAAAATTCCTCTTCAAAGTTTTTCAAAAAAAAAACACACACACACATATATATATATATATATATATATATATATATAGAGAGAGAGAGAGAGAGAGAGAAAGAGAGAGAGATAGATAGATAGATAGATAGATATTTCAAATTTTTTAAGTTTTAAAATTGTAATATTACTAAATTACATTTATATTAAGTACTTAATATAAATTAATATGTCTATTATTATTATTATTAAAATCATTTAAAAATATTTAAATAAATGGATAAATAATAAACTATATAAATACAAGATTTCCTAATAATACAATTTTTTTTAATTAAGATTATTTGAAAATAATAATGAAAAAGAATAATCTAATGACAAATTAAAATGATCTAAAAATAATCTTCTGACTAAATGTATCATCATTAAATATATATATACTGCATCTAACAATAACGAAAAATTATTAAGAAAAAATATGGAAAAGTATATATCTAAGTTCAGAATTTGGACTAGAATAATATAAAAAAAATATTTTAGAATTTTTTATTTATTTTTATTTTTAAGGGAGGGAAAAAGAACGTAAAAATTAAATCCAATAATTATTTCTGTCGAAAAATGTAATCATTAGAAAATGTGGGATCCCCCCCCCCCCCCCCCAATGTGAATACAGTAATTAATACAAAAGTAATGTCTTCCCTATCTAGAAAATGTTTAATAAATGACTAAATTATATAAATAAATACAACTGCATAAGTGAGAGACGTATAAATGGTGCACTCTTGAACTAGTAAATTGCTTTAAAAATTATTTTATTAATATAAAAAAGGGAATTTATTTTCTTGTCTTAAATTTTTTATATAATTTCATAAATAGGTTAAATTTATTTCATTTTCTCGCTTCGTCGAAACTATAGTTGGGTTCTACAGCAGATGCCCCATTCGAAGAGTTAAGTTAGCATGTTGCAACCATTTGGCCTCATGTTTGGCGTACACGAATATTGCCCCTGAAGATAACTTTTTTTGCAGTACATTCCCTTTGCTGAAGAATCCAATTTGCACAATTCTGGCAATAGATGGCGTAGTCACGACTTCGCGAAAGCTTCATATCTTCTAGTGTAGTATATTTGGTCTGGTGTCAACACCGGCTCTATTAAGAAAGCCCGGGGACACTCAGAGTGACGTCACTAACCTCGGTCAAGGATGACGAACTCAGTTTATTTTCCATTCTCATCATAACTTTCCGAGTTCGTCCCAAAACTTATTTCAGCCATAAGTTAGAGTGTATAGTGTATATAACCATGTATATACGTTCATGTAACATTTCATATGTTATAAATATTATATTCATTTGAGGAAAGACACTTTCATTTTAATCCTTTTAAAAACATTCATTATATTGTCTTTTTAAAGATAAAAAAAATTTACCCCTCCCCCCTTCTTTTCATATCTCTTAATAAAAATAAAATATGAATAATTCATAAATATCAGAGTTTTTATTATTATTAACAACTGAATAAGAAAAATATAAATGTAATTCACTATTTTTTCTCTCCTTTTAAGTTACATTTTATTTGCTTCATGTAACCATTTCATATATTATATTCATTTCAGGAAAGACACTTTCATTTCAATACTTTTGAGTTTTGAAAGATTTCATTATATTGTCTTTTTAAAGAAAAAAATATTTTTTAACCCCCTCCCTCTAACCTCTGCTTTTTTAATGTCTTTTAAAAGAAATAAAATGTGTATAATTCATAAAATATATATTTCATAATTCGTAAAATGTACAATAAAAATATTCATGTTATATAAAATATGTATAATTCCTAAGTATAAGAGTCTTATTTTTTTTTTTTTTTTTTTTTTTTTTTTTTTTTTTTTTTTTTTTTTAAGAATTCAATATTAAGAAAAATATTCATTTAATTCATTATTTTTTCTTTTCTATTAAGTATTATTTTATTTGCTTCATGTGTTATAAATATATATATTCATTTCGTGAAAGACACTTTTTATAACACCTTTTTTTTTTCTTTTGGTTAATGTGTAAATTAATTCATATTTTTCTAGCACATTTTCAAGAAAATTAATAATATTTCGATTAAAGACTGAATTGCTTTCCATTAAAATAAGTACTTATTTAGAGTATATACATGCATTTTTATTAGCAATGTTAATCATTATCTATTAAAATATGTTTACTTTGTCTTTGCTACAAGAGTAGACTAAAATATTTATATATTTTTTTATACATAGATAAAATTGTAAATGTGTTAACATTTACAATTGAATTACAATTAAATGCTTCTTCTGTCACTAATTCATATTCAAAATTATATTAGTTAGTGAAAAGTGTAAGGTAAGAACTTAATGTAATGCACGGTCTGTCATTTGATAATTACATACTTGATTTATTTTTCCATATATGCTTTTCTTTTATAATCACCAATAAACGGAGTTATTTTACTATTATTATGAAATTTTAAATATATAGTTGTCCTGTTTTAAGATAAAAAATTTTTTGAAGGGCCCTGTTCTGAAATTTAAAGAAAAGGGGGTCCTTTAAAAGACATTTTTTATATAACATTTATCATTATAACATATATTTTTTATCAATTAGTTACTACACATTTTAAATGTGATATTTGATTTAAATAAAATTGTGAAAAGTAAAGGTTATTTTTGTGAAATTTATTACATTTTTGTGAAAAATAACATTTTGTAATGAAAGTTTAAATCCAGTTACTCAAATTCGAACCAAGATTAACAAATACTTTTTAAATCCTTTTGCTGAAATTTTCCTCTTTGTTGAACTTATTTGTTTACAAATTACACATTTTAAAATGCCACAAAATAATAAATAAATAATAAATAGTAAGTTTTTATGGAATAAAAAGGAATTTTGTGAAGGAGCCTGTTTTATTATAAAGAATTTTGTGATTTTGTGAAGGACCCCATTTTATCAAATTGAGTTTTGTGGAGGGCCTATTTTATTAAATTGATTTTTGTGAAGGATCCTGCTTTATTAAATAGAATTTTGTGAAGTGGCCCTAAATATTCACCAAATTTTGCTTGGTATATTACCCTTGATATGTTTAATATTTTCTAATAATAATTAAACCAAACCCTATCTGGTGAGTTTTATTGTAGATTATATATATGTATAAACTATCTAATATGGCAAAATAAATCGAATATGTAATTATCGTATGACAGACAGTACATTATAGTACAGTTTTACTAACTGATATTATTGATAAAATTTTGCCTGTGAATTAGTGACATCATAAGAAGCATTTAATTAAGTTGATATTGTCATGTTCAAAAATTTACAATGTACACTTACATATGTATGTTAAATATATATATATATATATATATATTAGCAATGGAAGATATTAAATATGAAAAAATAAATAAAAGGGAAAAAGAAAAGCATGAGAATGAAACAATCGTGAATTTATCAAAATGTAAATTTCTTTTATCATTAAAAAAGGTATTTCGATTTAGATTCATATTAATATTAAACATATTTACATAAATTGTACTAAATTTAAAAGCTAAGCGAACAAATACGAAGTATGTGAAATTATTTATTCACAATTTTCCATTGATATGTATGAAAGAAAGGTAGATCTTAACTAAAAAGTATTAAATTTACAATTAAAGCAAATTCATATTGAATACTGAATAATGCATAAAAATTGTTGTGCGAAATTATTTACTAATAAATAAATAGTACAAACGTTATAAAATATTTTCACAACACGAGCTTCGGACAAAGCTGTAAAGTTAAGCCTACTCGCGCAGAAACGACAAGTTAAGCATATTTTAATACATAATGATCAACATTGTTAATATTCATAAAAATACACATATATACTGTAAATAAGTACTTACCTTAATTAAATGCAATCCGATCTTGAATTGAACTACTTTAAATTAACATCAGAATTCAAAACACAGTTTGATTTCCCAACACGTTGTATCTGAAACGCGCGGTACTATGTTACTTTCCTACGAACAAGTACGGAATGGGAGAATATTGTGACTTGCTTTATGACCGAGGTTGATGACGTCAGCAAACCAGTATTTCCTCTGAAACCTGGCTTTGTAATAGAGCAATAGGTGTTGCTGGTGTACTATTTCTATAAATACCACGAGCTTGCCGCCGTACAGGCTCGTTATTGAAACGTACAAACAAATACAAAAACGACAGCCAGATTGTTTTGTTTTTTTATTTACAAATAATAAGTTAATTTTACTGGTGTCGGATGAATATTTTTATAGTAATACAGATTTGTATTTTCTGTACACCGTCTAGAATAGTATTCTTCTAGACACTGTTGTTTTGAGTAGTACATGCCAACCGCAAGCTTTCCAGCGCTGATGGGACTGAGTCTGGAGCAAAGTTCGTATGTCATGGAGGAAGATACTTAATTGAGATTAAAATGGATATCACAAAACAAATTAATGAGCATTCTCTGAAAACACCCTTACCGAACTTTCACCATGTGCAGCACAGATCAGTGCGAGGGAATCTTTTACATTTTCTTGGAACTCTTTGATGAAAAGTGTTGTGATGGGAGGATGCGCGCGCAGTTTCACTGGTCGAGGCTATCACAACGCTCGTAGTTATCGCGTTTAGAACTACAATTACCAAACTTTTAATGTGAAGTAAGTTTACGACAGTTCTAGTCTTTGTTTTTCGGTGTATTTAACATTGGCGGTGCTATGCTTTTCTGTTTATGTATGTTCTGTAATACGTTTAGCTAACATAAGAGTATTTTGGAAAAGCGGAACTTGTATTTATATTATGTATAAATAATAATTGAATTTTACTGATGTTGTCTTAATATTTTTATACTATTAGAGTTCTGTGTTTTGAGCATAGCCTTCTCAATACTAGGCATAAACACTGATTCAAAATGGCGGCACTCTTAGGCGGACTTTTTTACACTGCAGTTCTAAGATATGAATGCAGTTGTCACAAATGCTTTTCGATAGAACCTTATTCTAGTAAACAAAAATGCATATTATATTACTTAGATTGTATATTAAACGCAGAAAACTTACCCACATCAATATATTTACAATAAAAAAATTACCAGCTGTAACATTAAATTATTAAAATACTTTTTTACAGATTACATTTATTAGGTAATTATACACAAAATGCAATTTAGACACTCCCTTTTCCCCCCTCCCCCCCGAAAAAAAGAATAATAAAAAAAAAAAGCTATACACATAAACTTGTAGAAAACAAAATCAAAGACAATTAATATCTGTTATGGCAACTTCCCACATTTTCCAATGTACTGTAATGTTATGCCTGACATGTCACATTTTTTCTTTATCATACATTACATTTATTTATTTATTCAATGTATTTATTTTCAAATTACCAAAAACAGAAACACACTCATCATAGCAACTTCACTTATACATTAAATATCCACTGTTTTTCATATTTAAGGTAGTTAGCTGGAATAAGGAAGGATATTTGTAACAGAAAAATCTTCTCTTTTGAAAATTCCTAAAAAATATTATAATAGATATTCTTATAAAAAAAAAAAAAAAAAAAAAAAAAATACTATATTAAATATATTTTTGCTTAGTGCCTGGTAATATTAAATTGGTTATATTTAAAATGCATCGACAATATTAGTAATGAAAATGATGAAAGTGCTAAAAGTTTTTAGTAATTTTTTTTTAGATCAACTTTTATAAATAAATTAATTAATTTTATATAAAATTAAATAATATTTTTCAATAGATCATAAATAGTCATTTAAAGAGTAAATTTTCTAATTCACTTTAATTCATTCAAATTTTCTTTATTTTTGTCAGTATTTTCTTTGTTAAATTTGTCATTAATTATTTTTGAATAATTTTAAATGTTGTAATAATAAAAGTTTTCTAAAAATTAAAAATAACACAGGAACAAACTTTATGATTGTCATTCTCTTTTTCATTCACAATATTTTTGAAATATGACTTACCTACTGATATCAATAAATTCAGTTTATTTTAATGTTTTATGAATTCATTATAAAAATTTCGATGCAAATATAAATATATATGAAAGTCTATGTAAATATAAATAGCACATAAATAATAGTATGCATAAATAGATATGTAAATATATGTAATTATATATGTAATTTTCTTTCATACCTAACATCTAAAAATAAAAAATTGTGATAGATTTTTTTAAAATTAGCTTTAGGTACAGAAATTGTATCTATTATCATTACTATTACAAAAATCTCCCGTAATCATCTCAAATTTGAAACTTGTAAAGCATGTCAAATCAGATTAAACAGTCATTCAGAAATTAAGAAAACAATGATTTTTTTTTTTTTTTTTTTTTTTTTTTTTTTTTTTTTTTTTTTAAACTAATGGAAGCTAAAAACATTTTGCGATGCTACAGATAAGTCAGAGAATAATTAATTATATAAATTCATTAAATGTATTATTATTATACATTGCAAATTTCTTATTCAGTTATTACCTGCTTATTTAAAATTTTAAACTCTTCCCGTGTTCAACTGTAAATTGCTTAGACTAAAAAAGTGATTTTCATGAAAATTGAAAATTTTCCAATATCTCTAAAAAGAGATCCTGGCTATACTAATTATTATTATAATTATAACTAGCAATATTACTATTAACATATCTTATTATTACTGCCAAATACACAAAATTATTAATAATAATTATTAATTATGCTAAAAGCATAAATGCTGAATGCAACCATATGTTTGTGATAATAAATAAATTTGTTTGCTTTCAAACTTAAGACAACATTAGTGTTTGCTTTTTATTAAATTACATATCTATGTCGAATGACTAATCTCATATACTTAAAGAAAAAAAAACTAATAATAATGTGTTGAAAGAATACATCGTTAGACTTTAAACATATAGCATTATAATTATTTATAATAAATTCGAAAAATTATCCCACATCATATAATTTAAAACATATTACACACGATAAGAACAAAATTAAACATTTAGAATTTCTACGAAAATGATATTACTTAAACAGGGTTCGTACGCATCACGCGATTCAAGGAATTTTAAATGTTTTAGTACCAGAATTTCGTAAAGTACTGGTCGCTGTAATGAAAATAGAATTTATTTTCATTATATAACCCAAATATTACTTTATAAAAATTCTGGTACAAGGTCCTTGAAGCGTACGAACCCTGTTAAACGTGTTTATAAATTTGATTTTTAAAATAACGAAATAATTAGCCTACTAAATTTATGTTTTACAAGCATTATTTATCGTTTTAAAATTAAAATAATATATCGCAAAGGCAAGAGCTCTAAAGAATTTTAAGTACGCAGAAAACATACTTTTTGAAATAGACATTCTGGTGCATGCATATATGTAAGCAAACAAATAACAAGAAATGGTAGTTTAAAGACTATATTTTTATGATTTATCTTTTTTTTTTTAATTTAAAAGTCATATAACATTAATCATTTTATTAGGTTACAAAGCTCAATTATTGACTCCCTCAAATCGAGTAAATAATAATAATAATTGAAAATTCAAATATTCACAATGATAAGAAAATAATAATTGCAGATGTATGAAACAATAGGTGGCTGTAACACATACGATCTACGGTCGCCACTACCACTATTCTCTAAAATAACGTCAGTTTCTAAAAACACGTTAATTTGCTCTATTTTAAAAAGAACGAAATAAATGGCTGCAAATATAGAAATTCAAATGTTTTTTGAAGATAAATTAAACAGCATAAAAAGCGCTTTGAATTTAATAAAATATCATTTGTCTCAGTGGATAACAATTTGTTTTATTTTTTACATTTTATTTTTTTATTTTTTTATTTATCTTCCTTTTAATTAAAATTTATCTTCAGTTATGTATGTTCAATGTATGTAATATATTCAATGCAATCTTGTAACATCCTTAAAATTACAAATTTTTAATTTATCTTCCTTTTATTCGGCTCTTCTGCCCCTCCTCATTTCCGATTATAAAATAAAAAGGAATAACTATTTTAATTCTCTATTTCGTAAACAGAGGTAGAAATATACTTTTGGATTTTTTATATTTCTCATTTATTACATTTCTGTATTTCTTTTATGTTGATAAACTGAAAAAAAAAATCTTGCACGGTGTTCTGAAAAAAAAAATCGTAGTTTGTCTTATTTCCAGTTTATATTCTAAATTTTAAAAACACAGACGAGGCTGTGCCTTTAGGAATATCTGTTTCAAAATTGTTCACATTCATGGACTTTTTTATTTTATTTTTTATTTATTTATCTATTTATTTATTATTTTGCTGGCGCCCATGGCACTGCTGCGAACAAATTCCATCAGCAGAAAAATTTAATGCCATTATCCCTGCAGGCTTTATTCTGAAAACGTCATTGGATTCCACGATCTGCGAGATGGTATTTCATTGTACTCATTCTTTTCTCATCATTTTTAACACTTTCCAACCTAGTTGAAAAGTGTTTATGACTTCGGTTTGTCTGGCCGTATGGCCGTCTGGCCGTCTGCCGTCTGCCGTCTGGCCGTCTGTCCGTGCTCTAACTCCCGCAAATATGCTCGGATTGCTCTGCAATTTTTATATGTTATAGTCGTTATCTATAGCATGTTCCCTATTTCAACGGAAGTGTGTAGCACTTATACTTTTTTTACAGGGACACTCAAAAGAATTCCATTACATTGCGGTCTATGGGGGAAAATCACTTGAGGTTTATTTAAATAATGTTTCACTATTTTAAACGCATTGAAATTTATATATATCACTAAGGTGCATTAGAAGAAGCTTAATATGGAATAGCGTGTGCATAGCACTTATAGTTACTTTACAGGGACAGTCAAAATAATTCCGCTACATTACGTCTATGGAGAAAAATCGTCTGCGGTTTATTTAAATAATGTTTCCCTATTTTAAACGCATTGAAATTTATATAAGGTGCATTACAAGAGGCTTACTACAGAATATTGTGTGTATAGCAGTCATCGTTCATTTACAGGGACACACAAAAGAATTCTCTACTGTCTGTTAACAATAATTCCTGGAAGTGCGTTTTAAGTTACTGAACGCGATTTTAATTTTAAGTCGCTTTTTGTCTATTACGTGGTGTGTATAAATTCTGTAGATTCTATACAGGGAAGCACAAAAGTTCGCGAACACATTTCCGTATTATTTAACTCCAGACGGAGAATTTTAAACTGTGCTACGCGTTTCCTAACTGAACTAAAATTTAGCATCCTATGTAGTATATATACAAATCTATAGATTCTATACAGGGCTGATGAAAAGTATTCGGATTACTTAGATGTTATCTTTTAGCTTATTAAACGGTATGATTTGTAAAATTATTTTGGAAGCGTTGGAAAGTGTTACATAATCTATGCTTGACGCATGATTTTTCGTTCTTGTTCATTTCTAACATTGTTATTTAGAAATTTCAATTACGTGCATCGTTTAGACGTTCATTATTCATCTTAAATAAGAATCTATGGCCCGAAATGTTTAGGCTGTAACTTAATCGTTCTTTTGTTTCTAAGTGTAATCAGTTTAAATTGTATATCGGGAACATATTAACTATTTATGCTCCAACGGTATTTTTAAGAACAATTAAAGGAAATTTAATAAACAATATATTTAATCCGTCTATTAATAAAAATAGATTTTACTTTTGATAGAAAATACTTTTTTTTTTTTACTAGATCACGTTGGAGATACTAGATCACGCAATGAAACAGTCGAAACAGGTAATGTTTTTCAAAAGTTTTTTTCGCAACCATTTACATAGTTGTATCTTTTAAATTAATAAAAAATGTTATATTAAAAATTTGCAACTGCAAAAAACTTTCCATTTAACCTTTTAAACGCCAATGTTCCCGAACGGGAACATCAAATTTAAAATTCATTAAAAAAAAAGTTTCGCTTCTATGGACTTACAAGAATTATTATTTATTAACAAAAGTACATTTATTTTTTTAGACTAAAAACTATTTTTGTTATATAATTATTTAAGCTTAAAAAAATTCGTAAAAAAGTCATTTTTTGTCAATTTTTACTAGGATTGTTAAAAAAATTCACATAAAATTTTTAAAAGATGCAAAATTCATGAAATTTCAGAGTTATGATAAATAAGGTCCATTTTAAAGAATAAGCATACTAAATAACAGTTTTCAATAAAAATGCGTTTGCTATAAGATATCAAATTCTATTGTTCCCGTTCGGGAACATTGGCGTAATTCACTATACAGAATTCGATCATTTGAACTGTTGATCTATTTTCCTAATTTGTAATATTGAGAGTCTCAGAATTATACTGAATCTCTTTTGCTGTGTTTAAAAGCAGGTCAGTGGCTTTTCGAATTCCACTTACACCCTTTTCACCCCTCCCCCCTTCTCTTGCTTTCTTCCCTCACTAGTGCGGGGGTGAGAGTTTTGTCCAAACAACTGTTTTGCTCAGGACTGAGGATGTTTATGACTTTTTCTAAGTATCCCGCGAAGGGTGCTATTTGTTAGCAATAATTCTTACTTTCTTATCGTATGTAAGAGTTTTGAGATAGATCACGTGGTTCAGCACCCGCCCAGTTCTTTTATTTATTTATTTTTTCCTTTTCTCTTTCTGAATTTTTTGCATCGTTCATTTTGTAAGTAATAGAGGGTGAAGCTAGAACGATATTTTTACTTTGCTTCTTTGATAGATATGGCTAATCGTGAAAGATTTTTAACAGTACAGGAAGATATTGAATATTTTAACTCTTTATCAGATTCAGATGCTTCGGTTGATTCTGTTATAGATATTTGCCAATTGCCTCCTGATGAAAGTGGTGCTATAACAGATGAAGAAGATGTAAATGAAAATGAATTTCAAAAAATTATGCCTGCAGATGTATGCGGACAATTAGAAGTTTTTACACATAGATCAGTTGATGTATCAGATGATGAAACGATTGTTACTGTACCTTCTACATCAAAAACTGAATCAAGTTTGAAGAGAAAGAGACTGTCAAAGAAAGAAGATACGAAGCCGAACTGGAATAAAAATGCATCTTTCAAAAAATCTTTAGAAACCATAAGTAATATGAAGCTTTGCGAATCATTTCCCGAATTAGCAAATTTATCGCCAGCTGAAATTTTGAACAAATTTTTGCCGATGGAATATTTAGCCCATTTATCAGAAATGACAAAACTGTATGCAATGCAAAATGGGGAAAATATTGATGTAGACGAAAAGGATATTGGGCAATTTTTTGGGTTACTCTTATTTAGTGGCTACCATACTGTTCCTGGTGAGGATTTATATTGGAGCACTTATGAAGATTTTTCTGTTCCAATAGTTGCTTCAGTTATGTCTAGAGCCCAATTTAGGAAAATAAAGAAATATTTTCATATTATAGATTCAAATGATTTGAAAGCAGGAGATAATTTGGGCAAAATTTCTCCCTTTTATCAAGAACTTGAAAAAAAATTTCGGCAGTTTGGAATCTTTCACAGAAAACTAAGCATTGATGAATCTATGGTTCCATATTATGGTCATCATTCAGCAAAAATGTTCATAAAAGGTAAGCCTATAAGATTTGGTTTCAAAATTTGAATGCTTTGTTCGCATAATGGTTACCCATATGCAATGAAAATTTACGGTGGAAAAAGTCTGGAAAGGAGTAATATTCCCCTTGGATCAAGAGTTGTATGGAAACTTTTATCGTGTATTGAAAATTCGAAAAAACACGAAATATACTTTGATAATTCTTTCACGTCTTATAAACTTTTGGCGGATTTATCAGACAAAGATCTTAAAGCAACTGGTACAATTCGGGATACTAGAACAGGACAATGTCCTTTGCAATCATTAAAAAAATGTCCAAATGCGAGAGAGGAAAGTACGATTTTCAGTCCGATGGAAAAGTTTATATGTGCCGATGGAACGATAGTTCAGTTGTTACAATAGCGTTAAATTACGATACTCATGAACCTATCGATAAAGCAAAACCATTTTGCCGTAAAGAAAGAAAAAAGGTAGATGTTTCACAGCCACATCTTGTAAAGTGCTATAACGAAGGTATGGGTGGAGTTGATTTGTTAGACAGACTTCTTGGAAGTTACCGTCCTATGTTCCGCAGCAAAAAGTTATACTGGAACTTATTTAGCAATGCCCTAAACATGGCTGTTGTTGCGGGATGTATTGTTCATACTGAATTACACCACAACTCAACATCAGAACTGTCACACCTGAATTTTCGAAGAGAGGTGACTTTGAGTTTACTTCGAATGAAACCTAAGATTCATTGTATTCCAGGTCCACGTGCCCATCCAGTAGAGTCTGCACGGCAGTCAGATACGCACTATTTGGTATCATCATCTCAAGGACGCTGTGTAGTTTGCCAGAAAAATACAAGGAAAATGTGCTTTGAATGCCAAAAGCGACTGCATTAACACTGTTTCCCTCTTATCACGGACAGTGATGCAAACTATAAAGTAATAATAATAATAATTTGGTAAGATAATTTGTATTTTATATAATTATTATTTATAGTTTTATGTAGTTAATATTTGTAATACATATAATTATTTTATCATTAACTTTCAAGTAGTTATTTGTGCTTTTCTATAGTTGGTTTAAACATTTTTACTAATTCTATTTATATCTATGCACATATATATTATTTAATTCTTTCTTTGTGTTTGATTGTTTTTATAAAGTATAATATTCAACCCACGAATTTCACTTAAAATTTTTTTAATGTTATTAAATCTGTCAAATATTATTCATACTTATAAAATTCTAGCATAAGAACCATAAAATTTAATCTATTGAAAAATATAGTAAAAACTTAATGAATCACGCCAATGTTCCCAAACGGGAACATACCCGAAATCGTACATAAAATTTTTTTGGGGGGAAATTTCTTCTTGCATTGTTTAAATAGATGCATTTAAATCTTATTTTCACAAAGAAATAATATTTTTTATACTTGGAACACAGAGCGGCGTTTAAAAGGTTAAAGAAAGTGTTATAATACATTTATTTACTTTGTTTTTGCAAATATTGCGAAGTTTCCAAAACAGTATTTTTCATCAATATATCAGCTGCAGAAAGAGCTGTAAATCAGTTTTAATGAAAACAGTTATCTAAATTTCATATAACTATTACATATATTTTCTAATGTATCTTCATATATTAGGCGGGGTTATTATTCAGGTGGAGCAATTCCTTTATTTATAATTTTAGACATAAATGGTTTTAAAGTATTTCTTAGTCTACTCTACCCGTTACTGCTTTTATTGTCTGAACTCCACCTATCACCTGTTTGATTTGCTTTTATTTGTATAGGCGTACATGGTAAATGTTTGCCAAAAATTTTTAATTGTTCTTGGAGCCTATATTTTTAAATTTATTAATTATCATCGTTATTTTTTACATTTGTTACTGAAAAAACGCTGGGAAAACTGTTACGCCTTTATTAGTTCTACAACATCTTCTTGTTACTAGGATGCGACCAGTTTCGCCAATGTAGATTGCGTCATATTTTTCACATTACGAAACTGGTCACACCCTACAAACAAGAATCACAGAACATAAACATGTATTTAAATATAAGAACCCTAAGTCGAAATTCATTTCACATGCAATAGAAAGCGACCATGCACATGACCAAGACTTCCTAATCATAGATCAGACTTCACGATCCGGTGAAAGTCTATGGAAGAAAATGTCCGCGGTAATTGCCAACTTATTAATTGACTTTCTCCGGAAAGTATCGCCGCCTGGTGGATACTGCCGATACTAGTTCATAAGCAAATGCCTAGAACAAATGGAGCTGTGAAAAAATTTCGCATTATTTCGTGTCGTAAATACTCCTATTACTGACGATTGATGGCGCTAGTAGCAGGACAACCATGTGGTTTCTAACCATGTGTATAGCGGTAAAAAAAAAAAAAAAAAAAAAAAAAAAAAAACTTGCTGATTGTGAGGTCTGATACTATGATAAGGAGGTCTTGCACATGACTTAGCGAAAATTACGATTGTTGAGCGGAACTGTAATGTTTACAGAGGTCGAACTTTTTCGGTATCCTGTCATACACATTTAGCTCTAAATCCAATAAATAAAGCTGGAAAAATTCCACATGAATACTCTATTCTTTTATAAAATGTTAACTTTAAAATTTACTGTTATAATTGATTTGATGTAAGTTTCAATATGGGTAAGTTGGTTTTTGACATATATTTAGTCATTATTCGTAAATTGTACTGAAGAGGGCTGAAGTTTTCATCTGAAGCGTTTATAATTGTTTTAAATGTCAATTGCTTTAATATGTCTATTTTAATTAAAAATGTCTGTAATTTAAGTGATTTTACTTCTTAAAGTACCTGAAAATAGTTCTCCGTCTCAAGTTTGACCTATAGCTACAAAAATGTGTCATAACAGTAAAAATCGATAAATACACAATTTTTCGGTATAAAGTAATTCATATCATGTTACTATTGTATCTGTACTATATTTGGTAATTTTTACTATTGGCAATAATATTTTTTACCTTCATTTTAATAATAATAATAATAATGCGTTGATGGATTATGAATTAATTGTCTTTTTTTTCGTTTTCTTTCTTTTCTTCTTTCTTTTCTTTTTTTTTTTTTTTTTTTTTTTTTTTTTTTTTTTCAAAATATTTTTCAGAAGGAAAATTATTGCGTTTATTTTCGTTATTTTCGAAATAGTAAAAATGATTATTATTTTTAAAAATCAGGTTATAAACCTGAATTATCAACGTCCCTCAAATCTAATAAATAATAATAATAATTTAATATATGAAATTTTACATCAATACATATAATAACACTCAATAGCCATTCGAAAATAATTTGAAAAGTATTAAAAGCGCACTATCAACTTCTCAGGAATTGATCACAGTTCAGAAGATAACAAATCGACAGATACTAAATGAATCGTCTCTGCTGGAGAGGCAACTGACTTCAAATATTTTGGAAGTTCTAACTTTACAATACTTTTTAGCCCCGGACAATAAATAGACAAGAAAGATATTCCCATTATGCTAAATGGAAATTCCTTTGAACATGAGATCCGTATAGACACTACCGACGACAGGGGGGAACGTGAGACACATAGCATGGTTGCCAAAGGTCTGCTGAACTTGGAGATGTATCGCTTTTTTGTGACTTTTTAAATAGGAGGAAGAGGATAAAAGGATGTTTGTAAATTATTTATCTACTGTATGGAAAAGCAATTATTCAAATCTCGGTAATAATTAGAATTAACGAAAATGCGTCAAAATTTAAAAGGTTGAATACTTTAAAATTATAAATGTACAAGACATACTTAAGGCAATCACTATTAACCAGAGCTGCCAAGTCTCTGGCTTTTCGGATACCAGTATTTTAGTACAGAAAATGTTGTTTTATGTAATCGGAACTTTCTGCGATTTAAACAAACAACATTTTCTGTAGAATAATACTGGTATGAAAAAAAGCCGGAGGCTTGGCAACTCTGCTACACAGAGTAACACAGAGATCCAACTTCGCCTGAAAAGAGCGACTGCGGCGGATGACATAAGAACTAAATCATCGCTTTGGCGATTTTTATCTTCGTGATTTCATTTTAAGTGTAACCCTATTCTGCTTGGCGTCTTTCTGTTGTCATTTGCGCACGTGCGAATTTTCGGCGTTCGCTAATTGATTTTCGAATCTTGTTTAATACTTATAATTAAAACTATCCTTTGAAGATCAAATAGTTGATTATATTTATTATAATTCTTCAAAATGCTACGAAGAGAGGAGTGTATTGTTTGCAAGAACAAGACGTCAAAGTTATTTTTTATTCCTAAGAATCGGTAAGTTGTGGTTTATTTCTATGTGTTATTTTTGTTTTTATTTTTCAAGTTCCATTATGTATGAAATATTTTATATATATTCAGTGTTGGCAGATTTTTAACAAATTTTGACTTTATATTATCGTTAAAATAACTGCCATACCATAAATCTCATTCATGTTAAAAAAAATTTCTCTGTATAAAATTTTATTCATATATATTTTCTATCGCAATGTAAACAAGGTACTAAGTTTTTTCCTATACTAGTAAATCTGCAGATCATTTTTTTTAAATATCATTTTAACTTCGTACAATCCGCAATTATTATTTTTTCAATTGCATGCATGTTTATAAGCATATAAAATTGTTCGAATGTTCCAGAAATTAGAACCCTTAAATTAAAGTGGTAAGTTAAAATAAATGATTTTAAAAATTGTAAAAAATAAGAAAGTAAGATGTTTATATTTCCCGAACATATGCAAAAACATTTTCAAATATTTTAAGCAATTAATTTCTAAATTCTATTAAATTTATAAGCAAAATTTTAAAACTATTGGAAATCCATATCGAAAATTTAGCATTCATAATTTTACATCTAAATCCATTACGCAAATATTCCATTTTCATTTCAGATAAAAATGAAATTTGAAAAATCGTCTGCATCCCCATAAGAAAGTATTATGACCTAAAAAAAATATTCTATATTTTCCGAACGAATGAACCAAATTTAACTAAAAACTATACAGCTAATTCCGGATACCTCGCCAACATACCTACTAAAAATCAACCTAATCGGACCATTTTTACGGCAAACAGACAGACGGAAACCAAAAACATTTCGCGTCTCCACAGTGAGCCTTAACATGACGTTTCGGCACAAATCTGTCAACACTCAATATATATAAAATATTTCAAACATTAGGGAACTTGAAAAAACAAGAACAAAAATAACACATGAAAATAAATCACAACTTACATTTTTAAGAATTAAAAAAATCAAATTTTCCTTTCAAACTTGGAAAAAAAAATTGTTTTACCACAGCACTTATTTTAAAATAAAGTTGAATTCCGATTGTTTCAGAACATGTTAAAAATAATAAATCTGTTTTCATTCGCGTCCCAGGTAGCACAGAGATATCGGCCAATATCCACGGCAATATTGGCCAATATTTTGAAAGTCGCTGAATGTCGTACGTCAAATTTACGACATCTGCCGATATTCACAGACATAACTTAAAATTAGTTTTAAAAAGAAAGCATTCAAAGGAGCTTTTTGCATTACTTATGACATCATAATACAGAAACAGTATTCTAAAAAATAAAATTTAATAATTTTGCCAATTTTAAAAAACTTGACATTTTAATGCCTTATTTTTAATATTTTGTGACATTGGCCAATGTTGTAAAAATGATATTACTATTACAACATTCAGGAATATATATCGACATTCGTAAAAAACATCATTTTTTGGACATTTCAAGATATCTGTCGACATTCAGCATATCTGACGAAGTTTGTAATCTCGACCGGAAAGTTCTAAAGGACCGCCCATTTGTGTGGTGTAGTTTTCGTCAATGTGCATTTGATGGAGGCGATGGGCATGAAATTTGCACAGAAAGAAAAAGCCTATATAAAAATTTCTGTAGGGATCTATAGTTATTTTAATATTTTAAAAAAGGATGTGAAAATTTGTGTTTTATACGAAACTAAATATGATTTTATACTATCTTTATACTATGTATTTTATACTAATTAAAAAAATGTTTTTACAAGAAAAGAAAATCCATTTATATAATTTTTAAATGGAGGCGTGTTTATCTTTTTAAAATGGTTTCGGATTTCCGACTTTTATAAGAATTTTATTTTTTATTATTGAAACAATACAAGTTTAGTTTCAAAATTAGGACACTGAACTTTTAATTAGGCACTATTAATAACATATATTTTATGCAGTTCATCTAAGTAATTATTATTATTATATAATAGTAAGCTTTTGGGCGTGTTAACTTTTGTGTAATGCATCAATTTTTGAAAAAATGTACACATATTTCTGACTTAACATTAATAAAAAAATATATATATATATTTAATTTCTCACAAAGCAAAATTCAAAGTAATGGGGTTGTTAAAACTTTCTTTATATGTTTGGTGCAAGGGGGGGCGGGGGGGGGCACACATGATTTTTAACACAGAAAGCTTTAAAATTTCTTATTTCCTTTAAATTTCTTACCTATTTTAAAATATTGTTTTACAAAATTTCCAATAAACTCAGTAATAAAAAGTGATATTTAAATAAATCTTTGCTAAAAGAACGTGAAAAAAAAAAAGATGTCGATTGTAATTGAAAAATACGAGATAATTAAATGATAGTTTTGTTACTTGTCAGACATTTTTTTATTCCAGTAACGAAAAAATCTACTCCCACCAGCTTTTGTTAACAGATCTCTATAACACGTTTCTCCCCTGCGTTTTTATTGACCATACTTGATAGTATTTGGGTTTGTCTCTGTCTTGTTACATATTAACGAGACTAGACTTTTCTTTAAGCAGAGATCTCTCGTTTTACAATGAGGGATTTCTGACCACCACATCTGGGGTGCGAAAAAGAGATCGTGACAAATGAAAATGTGCACATAAAGTATTTTTTATTGGTTTTTTTGCGTTTGAACTCTGCCTATCACCAGTGTATACGCGTACACATTGAATGTTTGCCAAAAAATGGCAATTGATCTGGGAACATATATTTTTATTTCTATTATTTATCACTGTTATTTCCAAATTCATTAACAGAGTGGACAAATAACCCAAAGATTAGAATTGTAGCTTAAAATTTCATGCACAATAAAAAACCTAAGGAATGTTTAACAGCTGTTAATAATGATCTTCTTCTTAATGATTTATTTCATTAAAAAGTAGTTATTATATTTTAAAAAAATGATGTAACAGAGTGGACAATTACTAATTACATTTAGGTAATCCATAGACATAAAAGCCATCGTACCTTTTGTTCTTAAACATCCAATCCAATATGGCATACAACATGAACACATGCCCTTTAGAGAGTTCAGTATTGTTGCCAACTTTAATATAATTAAATTTTTTATATTTAAAATTCCATGTAACAGAGTGGACTTAAAACAACTGAATAAAATTTGGGACACACACATAAAAATCTATATCTCTAAAAATAAAAATAAATTTAGAAATGTGTTTTGTCAGTATTTTTTATAATTAGGGGTTTCATTATATAGTATATAACTTATTCTTATAACTCACAACCAGTTCATTACAAACATGTTCAAATGTTCTAAATTTGTGCCTGGGACAGCTTGTTTTCTCTGCCAAGTTTATAAACATTATTTTTTGTAAATTATTGTAATTAATTTTTACACTTGGAAAATATGTTCAAATAAGAACAATAAGATGAAGATTAAGAAACAAACATAACTGTTTTTTAAAAGCATATTATTATTTAAATAAAAAATATTAACTTCTTGGACATAGTTTTAACACTTTTGTTGGGAATGAATATACGTGATTTTTAGTTTTTAGTAAATTCTTTAGATTTATTTTCATTTATACAGAAGGACAATTGTTTTTCGGTATCATTTGCATCTCTCGTTATATCTTAGATTCTCCATAATTTTATTCTTATTTATATCAAGTAACTAAATTTACACTTTTCTCTTACTACTTTTCTAAATTTTTTTTCTTTTCAAATATAAATATACATTTTCTAAATATCTTATGTATATTATTATGTGCCTTTAAAATGTCAAATGTTTATTGTTTAATCTAAATTAATTTATTTTAAATTTCACAGAAATAAAATGTTTTAAACAAGTTTAATAATAATAATAATTTATAATTGAAGTAACTTGTACAACAAAAATTTAACAAATTAAGATTGCTCATAAGAAATTATCTACTGTTGAACAGTATTATTAAATGAAATTTTATACAGCATCAAAGTATTAGGATACGTAATAATAATAATAATAATAAATATCTTTAAATTATTTTAAAAATAAAGGAATTAGTAGCTTTGGATAAGTTAAAGTCCAAATTCTACATTAAAAAAATATTATCATTAAACAATCGAAAATTTTGACATTTTTTAAAATATGAACTGTAACATGAGTATTTTAAAACTGTGGAGTAATAAATGCATCTGAATGTATACAAATAAAACGAAATGACATTCCGTATATATTAAAATAAAAATACGCTTAAAAATTTTGCACGAATTGAAAAATATATGCTACATATAATAAAAGATTTAATAATAAAAATATAAATACAGAAATATGTTTTCTAATTTTATTCAACTTTAATATTCTACAACAAAAATTCTTACGGAAATTTAATTCTTAAAAGAGAAAAAAACGGTTACGAAATAAAATATATTCAAAAATAATGAACTTACTTAATATTGAATCAGATTTAACAAAACAAAATTAACTGGTATGCTATGAAAACAAACTTACAGAAATATCATCACACGTAGCACGCATTAGTGTATGAAAATGCGTTCTTTCTCTTCAAAACTTCTAGCTGTTTAACCTGCATGCGCGCGCAATTTTGCTGGTTGGTGCGATCGCATTTAATGTAATAAGAACTAGAATTCCGGATTTTCAAATGTCAACTAAAAGTCGCGCAAGTCCATCCATACAAGTGTCTCTTTTTTACTATATACTTATCTTTGACAGGCACCCACTTGTTAGTTAACTGTGCTGTATAACTGTAACCATAGCTAAATCAACAAAGCAGAGACACCTTTATGGAAGAACTTGCACACCGTACTTGACATTAAAAATTCCGGAGTTGTAATTGCGAAACGTCAGTTGAGGCTCACTGCGGAGACGCAAAAAGTTTTTGGTTTCCGTCTGTTTGTCGTAAAGATTATCCGATTAGGTTGGTTTTTAATGGGTATGTTGGTGAGGTATCTGGAATGAGCTCTATAGTTTTTGGTTACATTTGGTTCATTCGTTCGGAAAATATAGAACATTTCTTTTTAGGTCATAATGCTTTATTATGGGAATGCAGACGATTTTCAAATTTTATTTTTAACTGAAATGAAAATCGCATATTTTAATAATGGATTTAAACGTAAAATTACTAATGCAAAATGTTCGATGTGGAGGTTTTAAATATATCCAATACCTTCGGAAATTTGCTGATACATTCATTAGAATTTAAAAATTAATTGCTTAAATTATTGGAAATTTTTTTGCATCTGTTCGGGAAAGATAAAACATTTTATTTTCATATTTTTTACAAATTTTAAAATCCATTTCTTTTTACTTTGCTCTTTAATTTCTATTGAAATAAATGAAGAATTTATTTTAATACAAGTTTATTTTTATCTAAAAGGTTATATGAATAAGAAATTCAGAATATCACTGCATAAACCGTGTTTAATTCAACGCTTCTAATTTCTGAAACCTCCGAAGTATTTTATATGCCTATAAATGTATATGTAATATAAAAAAAAATAAATAAATTGCGGACTGTAAGAGGCCAAATAATATGAAAAGTAAGATAACAATGACTTTTAGAGCTGACGTTGAGGCTCCTGATCTGCAGATTTACTAGTTTACAACACATTAGCTATGAGCGCTGCGATCGCCTCGAACATCATTATTTCTCCGTCCACTAATTCTTAATCTATTTTCCTAAAAATATATGTTTTTATTTTCCTAACAACTGCATTGAAGGATCATTCCTGTAACGCTTAGCCTCAGATTTAAGCAGGAAAAAGGGAAGGGAGAATGAGGTATTACTTCATACTTTATTCATTTGTAGTTCTTGTGTGTAAACCATATTCATCTGATATAAATAGACTGCGGAATAGTAACCTTATCTTGAATCAAACATCTCCCTTCCCACACTCACGTGACTGTGGGAAGATAGAGTGCCAAACCGGATTTTTTTCCCACCAAACTGTCACTGGAATTCCCGTGGTCCCACCAAGAACCTGTTCATTTTACCTGCGTTTACGTTGATAAATTATGAATAAATATCAATAATATTTAAAATTCATAGTAAACTCAAACAAAGACACCATCAAAATGTTGTTGTGAGGCAAAAGGGTTAAAAAAGTGAAGAAAAACGGAGAGATTTGAAAGTTAGAGAAGTTTTATCAGTTTTCTACGAAACTTATGGGAAGAGTTATCAAATATACTACCCAGTCAAAGAAATGGAGCATAAATAATTTTAGTATTTACTAAAAAGTTAGATATTGCCTGTTGTAGCTTTTTGTTAAAATTATATAAAACATCTAACTGTATTTCAAAGAAAAAAAAAACAGGAAAACTTTTTGAGCACAGCTAGATCAATGTTTTCAGATTAGACAAGCTGCATAGCTGATAATTCCTCTTTTAAGGTTGTTTTTAAATTTATAAACGTAAATTTTTTATTATTGTTATAATTGATAAAATTATTATATTGCAAAGTATTATATTATATTGCAAAGAATATACAATTCTCAGCTTTTAAAAACAAGCCTTCTAAAATATTTTTCATTCACAGAATAAAACTTGTTTATTTAAATTAAATTATCTAAAACTGTGATGGGCCATGCGGATGAAAATTATTCAATATTATTGGAAATTCGGGATTAAATAGCTTTTTTCTATAAATGTACTAAAGCTTCATTTCTAATAATTCTATGAGTATTAAATTTCAACATTTTTTTCCGTGAAAAAAGGCGGGGGGATGTTGCTCAGAATTCATCACTGATAATGAACTTTCCCTTATTTACAATGTGTAAATAACCATTGCAAATTGGCAACTTTGTTCCGTTTTTTGAAAGATTCTTTCCCTTTATTGAAAAAATGAGAAGTACTCTCCTTTTCCTTATTTAAACAGAATGCCTGCTGAATTTAATATATTAAATAATAACAATTATTTCAGGAATGTATTGGAAAGTATCCATTTTGGATCTCAGAATAACCTTAAAAGAAAAGAAAGTATTCCATTCTATTTTGCATTTTCTTAAAATATTTTATTCCATGTTTCTAAAATATTCCGTTATACCATGAAATTTATCACCTTAAAATGTTAGATATGAAATTAATATTCCAAGAATTCATAAAATCAGTGTTGAATTCAGACACTTTTCTCAGGGAGAGATTTCTGCAGCCTGCATTTCTAAACCATAGATAAGTATAAAATGGCATATATTCCGACGTGGGAGATTCACACCCGGGCCAGTTCTGAATTCAACACTGAATGAAATGATTTTGTCAAATGTTTGCTTTTCAAACAGAAATAGTAAGCCATTTTGGACTATCTTACTAATAAAGAGGTTCTTTTTTAAGTAACTTGCATTAGACATGCGGAGAGGGAAGGTTGGTGTATATAATGCATCTGGTCCCGGGCCCTTTTTTATCATTTGAATAAAAAAATTAGAGCATCAAAAATATTGCCACCCAGTAGATAAAACAATCTTTTTATTCCCTTGGTCCTTTTACAAAATAAATTAGGGCCTCAGAACCATTTCTTGAGCAAGGGCCTCTTTTAAGGGGAAAAAAATCGGTCTTGAAAAATTGGAGAGTTTTAAAATTTCAAGTCATAGAGTAAAATAAAAAAGGATTTAATATAAATTAAATTATTATAAAAGATAAATTGGTTACTCCAATTTTATCTTTCGATTGTTTGCAGATTTGACTCAAAAAGACACGTAGACTAGTTTAAAATAAAATGCTAAATCTGTATCTTACTTATCAAAGCGACAGCATGCTTTTCTATTTAAGTTTCATTTTAGTTTCTAGGTCTACGTTTCTTTTATTCCAAGAACGGAAACAAAAAGTTGCCAAGAAAGAGATTACAGCAAAAAAAAAACGACACCCTTTTGGCGATAAAAGATGAATGTATCATTTTTTTTTCTGCTGGAGGAACAATGGAATCCGCACTCTACTTATAAATCCCTCTTCTGTGGTTTAAACCCAACAGCAATATCAACACATTGGAGGCCCAATATTGTCATAACAAAATAGTTTTAAAACTGCCACATTAGAAACAAAAGTCTAGAGCCTCTAAAATCTCTGAAAATTAGTAGCCCTAACCTGAACCATTATTGTTTTCTGCGTACTGCTCAAAACCCAACTCTGCTCTATTAATTCCTAAACAATCAACAAGGAGGTTATGCTCCTCACCTGTAATTTGATTACTGTTCGTTTTTGCATCTGCCGGAGACTACATTCTTACACAAATATTGTTAATTAAAAAAATATTCCATACTTTTACCGGTATCAGAATATCATTTTTATACTATTATGATTCAATATTTATTCGAGCAGTACATACCGACCACAGTCCTTGAAATACAATCTCGTGTGGTTTCTTTTCATAGATTGAAAGTTCAGTTATCTTTTTTTTTTTTTTTTTCAAATGAGTGAAATGAACAATATCCGTATGTTTAATAATGAAAATGCGTTTGAAATTATTTTCAAAGGAAAAACTAATGAAATTTCAATTGTAAAATCCTTTGTGAATGTTTGAATAAAAGTGTCAAAAAGAGGTTAGAAATTTCTGTACACATCTGAAAATAGTTTCCCAACCCTAGACCTATAGCATCAAAAAGCAATATAACATTAACACAGGATAAATACATATTTATGAAGACATGTCATCTTACTTTTATGTCTAATTCCAGGGGAAGATGTAGTGTCAGTCACAGAGAAGTAAATGGTTGTGGTGTTTGGCTATCAGTATTATAGTAAAGGAAATTTTGACTTATTCAATCCCTTATATCTACAATTAAATACAGTGAAGAATTTTTTTTAACATTCCGGTGGCTAAGAACGGTAAACTTTTGCGGCTATGTGACTACACTACATTGACGCATGGAATTAGCCTTATATATTTGTAATTTTTACTATCGCTAATATTATTTATTATCTTCATTTTATTCAATAAATGCATAGAAAAATTGGGCTTTTAAATTAATTTTTCTTTTTCTTTAATAATCTTCCGAAGGAAATTTATTGACATTGTTTTTGTAATTTTGAAATGTTATGGAAACTACTTCTATTTATCAAAACAGTAAAAGTCATTAAGTTAAATTTTGTATCTATAATAATAAGGAAATAAATTTGCATGTGTGTGCGTGTGTGTGAATGTGTCTCCGCTGTGTATTAATGAGACTGCTAAATCCAGGAATACAAGATTTGGCAGGAAGATACATCTATCTTTATAATTATTCACCTCGAAGCCCGATTTTGAATTTTGTGATCAGATTTTCCTCATTTAAAATTTTATGCAATTTTTAGCGTTTTCTCACGTTTTGCGACGATTAATTTTAACATGAATTCAACTTCAATATTTAAGCCTATTATAGTAAATATTCTCCTCCTTTCAATAAAGTTTATTTGTAGAGAGATTTTTGAATTTTACGCATATTTTAACGCGATTTTGAGCAAGTTTAGTGTTTTGATGAGATTTTTTTTACATTGGTAAAAGGACTTCTAGCCTAATATAATAAATTTTTCCTCCACGTTATTTGAACTTTAAGTGATTTCTAATGACATTTTTTGCACTTTTTCGCGTTACATGGCGGTATTTTGACATTCGTGAAAAATTTCCTGTTAGAATGTTTACTCGTCGTTAGAATGTTACTATCGTTCCTCTACAATTTTTTTAAATTTCAGCAATTTTTAATGCGAATTTCAGCGTTTTTTCGCATTTTGAAGCGATTTTTTGACATTCTTAAAAGAAATTTTATTTCAAACTTTTAGGTTAATACACTAATTTCTGTTTTCCGCGATTTTTCAGTTTTCAGCAATTTTAATCCGATTTTTAATCCGATTCTTAACGCGATCTTCAGCATTATTTTGCGTTCCGTGGCAATTTTTTAACATTCATAAAAGAATTTCGGTTTCAAACTTTTAACATAATAAAGTAAGTTTTGTAAGCCGCTATTTTTTAATTTTTAACGAATTTTAGTGCGAGTTTCAAAACTTTTTTCGTGTTTTTAGACGATTTTTGGACATTTGTCAAGGAAATCCAGTTACAAAGTTTTAGCCCCTATAATTAATTTTGTTCTACGCAATATTTAATACCATTTTTAGCGTTTAAAAAAAATCTTGCGGCAATTTTATCACATTAGTAAGACGAATCCGCTTTCAATCCTCCAGCCCATTATAGTAAATTTTGTCGTCTTTCCGATAAAGTTTAAATGCGATTTTTAGCATTTTTTGCGTTCCCCGGCACTTTTTCGTCAAAAACAATCTTGTTATCTTTTAGCCTGCTAAAGTAAATTTCATCGTCATCGATTTTTTAAATTTTAGCGATTTTTTATGCGATTTTCAGCATTTTGGGGGGATTTGTTGCAATTTTACCACATTAGTAACAGAAATCCGGTCTATATCCTCATGCCAAACATGCTGAAATTTGTTCCCTTTCGAATAGATTATTCAGAAATCGTACCGCGGTTTTGAAAATTTTCGCGAGTTTTACAGTTTTTCTCGTTTTGTATGATTTTTGGACGGACTCAAGCAACGTCGGGCGGGTCAGCTAGTCAGATTATAAACATGAGTTATCGTCTATACGCACATCTTGTAAATAATAATAATAATTGAAAATGGAATTTTCGTCATCGATAAGAAAATAATAATTACAGATGTATCAAAAATGTGGTGCGTGGTCTGACGCCTATGATTTACTCTCGACAGCCCCCAAAGTCCACCTATCTCTAAAAAACACGATATTTTGCTTTGTTTTAACAAGAAGACAATAAATTGCTGCAAATGTAGAAACTCAATAGCCATACGAAGATAAATTTAAAAGCACTAAAAGCGCTTTTAATTTAATAAAATACCATTCATCGTTGTGGGCGGCAATTTGTTTTTCTTTTATCATTCAAGTTTCTTTTTTTTTTTTTTTTTTTTTTATTCTCCTTTAAATTAAAATTTAACTTGAATTATAAATCTTCAATGTATTTAATTTAATATCTTCAATTATAAGTCTTCAATTTATATATATATATACTAATATCTTCAATACAATCTTATAATATTTTTAATTATAAATATTTAATTTATCTCCCCTTTCTCTGCCCCCCTCTCCCAAATTCCTTATGTAAAAAAGAAATAACTATTTCAGTTCTCTAATTTGAAAAACTTGTAATAAAGACACTTTTGAATTTTTAATATTCCTTTTTTATAACTTCTGTATCTATTTTATGTTGATATTTTAAAATTGTTTAACAAGGAAAGTTCGGACAAAAATGTCTTAGTTGTCGGAGCAAAGCTCCGGCTTCCCATGAAAAATTACACTTTTGTGTACACGATAGCGGCCAAAATATTTGCCGCATTGATACCAAAATTGGACTGGAAGTCGGTAGTGGCAAAATCTCGCAGGGGATTGAAAAACAGAAATATTCGTCATCTCTAACGCCCGGAATCGTCTGCTCTAGAATTTTCCATTTTCCCATAGAGATAACATTGCGATTGTTTGAATTAAATAAAAAGAAAATTGAAATAATTTATATTGTTGCCATTTTTTATCATGAAAAACTTTTGAATTAAATAAAAAGAAAATTGAAATAATGTATATTGTTGCCATTTTTTATCATGAGAAACTTATTTAAATAACAATATACTCGGAAACAACCTTTTAGTAAAAGCTCTTAATCTCGGTCCCATATATTTTACTTTTATATATTTTACATATATTTTACTTTTCTGAAATAAGGACCCCATACATTTTTATCTTAAAACACGTGCAATGAAGTTTAAATCGTATTAAGTACATGAATTTAGTTTTTTTTTAATCGAACTCAGCAATTGGTGTAATTAAACTTTTAGTTTCCATTTCAAAATATTTTTTTTTTCTTTTCATTCAAGCTTATTGTATAAAAGAAGTATGAGAGTAAATCTGTTTATTTTGATATAGTCCAGCCAATCCAGGATAAAAAAAATATATATTAAGAAACATTTTATATATGAACGGATTATATGTTTTTATTATATAGAATTTGCAAGGATGCCAGTTAAGAGAAAGCAATCAGCTGAAATGAGAAGAATTGCGAATCGTAATTCAATGCGGAGAAGTCGCACAAGTCAGTTACCTTCAGATTTTTTGCCGAGTACCGGTATACTGACAACTCAAATGAATGAAGCAATCAGGTTTGATAGAGAGGTATCGCAAATCACCTATGTGTCCTGTAATACGTGTCACAGAGCTTTCCCTGATATCATATTAAATAGTGCTGGGCTCTGCCAGACATGCAAGTGTAGAGACGGTGCTTTGAAGTTTTCTGCCACTAATTCGATGGACCCAAGTCCAGTACCTATTTGTCTCAAAGATCTGAGCTACATTGAACAAATGATGATCGCTCAAATACATCCAGTGGTTTCTCTTTACCGTATACGAGGCTCACAGTATGGATACAGCGGAAATGTAATCAGCTTTAAACAAAATATTGAGAGTTTTATTTCGCGCCTGCCTGTCAATCCTTCAGATATGACTTCAACTGTGTTAGTGACAAAAGATACTTTATCAGGATGTGCAGAGTTTTCTGTTCGCTCCCAACGCCTTCTAGAAGCACTCAGATGGCTTAAAGCTCACAATCCTTATTATTCAAATATCACAATTGATGAAGATTTGATCGCTACATTACCTGAGAATGGTGACGTATCTCAAATGTTACCAACAGCAACCGATATTACTGAGGATATTGATACTTTGAACGAGGAAATAAGGCGCGAGTCATTTAGACCACTACTTGAACCGGTAGATCAAAACAACTTAATAAATGACGCAATTCGTGTGCCTCACCCTTCATTAAATTCACAGCCTATCAACGAATTTCAAGAAGAGGGTTACATAGCACGTGCTTTTCCTCATCTTTTTCCACATGGTACAGCTGACTTACGACAACCTCGTCAAAAAGCTGTCTCTCCTGATGAGTACTTTAAGTTCCTAATGAAGTATGAAGATGGGCGATTTGCTAAAGACCCCCGATTTCGCTACTTTGCCATGAATTCAATTCTTCGGTGGCAGTCTTTGGCTAAATTGCGTTTTTTCGTTCAGCGAAATAGGTTCAGCAATAAGACGGTAGAGCAGATGCGTGATATTCTGAATTGGCAACCAGAAATGGCAAAACACATTATGATTTATGCTAGCAAATTAAGATCCACAAAAGGATACTGGAGTGCACGTTGTGGGGAACTCCTTTCCATGATAGGACAAATTGGAGCACCAACAATTTTTTTTACACTGTCTGCAGCTGATTATCACTGGCCTGATCTTTTCAGACTTTTAAAGCTTAACAGAGATCCAAATGAGCTGACTGATACAGAACGCAGTCAATTAATGCACGACAACCCTCTGTTGACTGGTTGGCTCTTTCAAAAACGTTGTGATATATTTTTGAGAAAAATCTTGACGCCGTTGTTTTTAATAGACGACTACTGGGTTCGTTTCGAATGGCAGTGGCGTGGAAGGCCTCACATGCATGGATTGTTGTGGTTAAGAGGGGCGCCAAACATGGAAACACTAGACATGACTAACGCTGAAAATGTAGCAGCCGTAACAGCATATTTTGAAAAACTATGCAGTGCTGTTAATCCTGACAAGGACGTCCTCGTAAATGATATACACCGTTGTCGAGTTCGCTTTTCAGACATTTCCAGTGAAGATCGTGAAAAAGATCTACATCAAAGGATGCGGTTTTGCATTACATTGCCAAATATGCCTCAAAATCAGAAACAGCTTCTGTTCCTTACAAGGAATTGTTATCTGAGATTTTAAATAAGATGAACGAAACAAATCCAGCGGTTCAAGCAGTCCAAAAACTTATTTTGTCTTCTGTTTCTGAAAGGAATTACTCAGCCCAAGAGGTAGTACACATACTAATGGGATGGCCAATGTATCACAGTAGTCGGGAAGTAGTTACAATACGGCTTCATGATAAGAACTGGGAAGAAATAGAAATCAACTTTTCAAGCGACGAAAGACCATCAAAAAGCATGCTTCAGAAATATTGCGGAATATATTCAGAAATATAATACTTATTTCCTGCACGCTTCTTAAGTTTGCAAAATCTTTCTCAGTAAGAGGAGTCGATTATCACCAAAGAAGAAAAGATGCAGTTGTCAGAGTTTTTCCTCTTACATCACTCAACCACGACCCAACTCTAGCCGAAGAATACTATACGCAACAAGTATTACTCAATTATCCTTGGAGTGGTAATTCTGACTCTTTATTGCAAGAAGGCCTGCCGTCTGCATATCACTCATGGGAGGAAGCATTCAATGATCTAAATATTGATGCACACGAAGAAATAAATTTTCCTGCTGTTAGCAGTACACATGAGACAGAGATCCTGCAAGAAGAATACCGCGAGATTGATCCATATATGGCAGCAGCTGCCATAGTTCCTGTGCAGACAAACGAGGATACTTTGGGGCAACGCGTGATTGATCATGCATGTGAGTGGAAAAGTGAGAGTTATAAGTACCCTGATCGCAATTTTACTTTATTTTTAAATTACTGTAAAGAACAACAACTTACAGTGCATCAAAATTACGATACGTCTGAGATCAGATTTACAGATGAGCAGCAAAAAATACTTCACTTATGCACGCAACAGCTTTCGTCTTTGCAATCAAGTTTTATAAATTGCCCTAAACGTACTTTTAATATTGGGAAAGCCGGAGCTGGAAAAAGTACGGTAATAAAAGAAATTCGTAAAAGAGTTACCGAGCAGTTAGGACCGGAAGCTATTATGGTTGCGCTCCAACAGGTGCTGCTGCAATTAATGTCGAGGGCAAAACAATTCACTCTGCACCAAAAGTACCAACATGTTTTAAATCGTTTGCTGATTTAGGAAGTGAAGCAGCAAGAAATCTACAGCTCAGTATGAATCCAGTTTCATTTCTCATTATTGATGAATTTTCAATGATCGGATGCCGTCTGATGGCTGCACTTGAGCAAAGATGTCGCGAAGGTAAACCAGACAGCATTGAACCTTTTGGAGGCTTATTTGTTTACCTGATTGGAGATATTAGGCAGCTACAGCCTGTAAAAGACACACCTCTATATAGGAGACATTCTATAAAAGACATTTTGGCTTTACGTGGACAAACAGTTCTTAAGATGTTTGAAAAATGTTTCACCTTAACAAAGTCAATGAGACAAAGCGACGATCAGCAAATACAGTTTAGAGAGACTCTTGATTCGCTTTCCGTAGGCGAAGTTACAGGCGACCAATACGCATCCCTTATGCAACGACGTAAAGCTATACAGCCTCCGGCTGAACTTGAAAGATTTCAAGATGCCATACGCCTTTTTCCCACAAACAAGCAAGCTGAAGAACATAATCAAGAAGTACTTCGTAAATCAAAATGGCCAGTGGCAAGAATATTAGCAGACCACAATAATCAAATAGCAAGATGGAGTGAAGATGAGCACGCGTCTGGACTTCAGGCTGAACTTTTTTTAGCAATTGGATGCAGAATTATGTTGCGTACCAATCTCTGGACAGAGGGAGGATTGGTCAACGGTGCACTTGGTACGGTAAAAGATATTGTCTATGGACCAGGATTACGGCCTCCAGGCTTACCACAGGCAGTAATGGTTCATTTTGATGATTATCGGGGAACATTTCTCACTGAAAGACTTTTTCCTGTCACACCTATTACAAAGTCTTGGAAAAAAAAAATGTCTCATGCTCCTGTACTGAGTTACCTTTAACAGTTTCATACGCTGTCACCATACACAAATCCCAAGGTTTAACTTTGTCAAAAATAGCTGTGGACATTGGTGGAAAGGAGTTGTCACTTGGAGCAACTTATGTCGCGTTTAGCAGGGTTCGACGTTTAGAGGATGTTCTAATTGAAGTGCCTTTCGCAAAGGATAGGCTAGACAAATTAGAAGAATGGGGGCACTTGCTGACAGATTAGCATTTGAGCAGTATCTGAGGCAATGTTGACCGAATAAACACTTGAAGATTCAACAGCTGTTATTGTAAATTTTCTTTTATACTATTAAACAGTAAATATAAAAATAAAAAATATATATTATATATTTTTAATCTTATCTTTTATGTTTATCCCACTCAATGCTCCGACATTTCGGCCTGACGGATTCTAGTTTATCTTATTTTATGTTCACATTTCTGAATAAATGAATCGCGGACTAAGTAGCTGTCCACACGAACACCTTTTCCACCGGTAATTTACCGCTGCTTGAGTTTTGTTTTGCCGGAGCTCATGGCTAAGGTTTCTGTATTAAATTTAGTAGCTCTACGCATGGCTATGCGAAATAATTTCCGTCATCAGATATTTTTAATGTCATTACCCAATTCTTAAAATATTCTTGTTTCCACAATCTCTGAGATGGAATCTTTTGATCAGTAATTCTTGTTACGTAATCCTGCGATCACGTTCATTCATTAAATCTAAAAAAAAAAAAAAAAAAAAAAAGAAAAAAAAAGAAAAAAAAAGGGCTTTTCTGATTGGGAGATTTTGATCTAACTCTCATACAATCAGTTCCTGAAATCCTCTTCATTTACCCTTCGTAACTATTGGCTTCTAAATCTTTTGATCCTGAATATGTTCCGGAAAATGAGTTTCGTTAAAGAACGCTTCAACGCTCCTTTTTGGGCGATTCTAAGAAATAATTTCCATCCTTCATACCTTCCTTCCCTTCATAACTCTTCTGATTATAACTCTAATGATCGCGAATCTGTTCGGGAATCTGTTTCATCAAAGAGTGTTTCAATGCTCATACGAGATTAAGGTGCGGGTGAATGATCGGAGAGGATTTCCTAAACTGAAATAAAATGGGAAAAAACTGCGTGGGCTGCGAGGGAGCGAGAATTACAGATCTTTTATTGAAAGTTAGTTATAGTTTGCTCTTTGAAAAAGGGCAAGTTTCATTTATTCTCTTTTGATTAACTCGAGATCGTATCGTCCATTCGTACTTCAAATATATAAATTTGTGAAGCCGCATAATGTACGCATACGAATTCTACTTTTCTCCCAGCATCCCAGAATAGAATATTTCTCGATTCCCAAAATCCCTTCACATACTGATTTTTGATTGGCTCATGCCAATGTATCGTTCCACAGTAACAAATAGCAAATGGAAAAAATGTGTTTTTTTTTTTTTTTGTCTTTTTTTGTTTTTTATAAAGAAGCATAAAAATAATATTAGAATTCTGAATATTTCTTTAAAAACAGAAAAAGTATTACATTTTCGGGAATTCGAAAATGTGATTTTTTTTTCTTAATAAGGTAGTATATGAAAGTTTACTACCTTATCCTAATTATCCGTTAATTTGAGAAAACATATTGGTTATGAGTGTTTTCTTTATATGATAAGTTTTTGTAAAGAATGTGTTATTTAGACAAATTTTATTCAGCACACGCTTTACAAAATTAGAAGAATTAAACAAGGTAATTTTCCAAAGAAAAGCTACTCCATTTGTATGTTTAAAACAGGGATGAGATTTCTCCGCCTTTTTTGCATACCGGTATAATCTTAGAGAGAACGCTGTTCTCTTAAATCACAGAATGGTCCGATTAAATAAATAAACATTTTTTGTTAGATTATACTGGTATGAAAAAAGCGGAGAAATCTCATCCCTGGTTATATAAGAAGATGATGTCAATCTTTCAAGTACCTAAAATTTAGTAAAGACAATCTCGTAAATATTAAACACTACCATGAATAATAATTACTAATTTGTATACATTCATAAAAAATATGACAAACACAAATGGAAATGTGCACATATTTTAAGTACTATTTTTTTATTCATAACAGTGTTATTTACAAATTCCACTTCCGTACCTCATTTACATGTCCATTATTTTTCTTAAGTAGGCACCCATTGGTCAAAATTATTTGGCTTTAACATTGTCCTTCTTTTGTTTCTATCTGCAATCTGCTTAAATTGTACTTCGGGAACATATTAAAACGTATTTCTTCTACTCCACCTCTTTATGCTTTTTAACATTTTCCAACCTAGTTGAAAAGTGTTTATGACTTCGGTTTGTCTGGCCGTCTGTATGTTCTCTAACTCGCGTAAAAATGCTCGGATCACCCTGAAATTTTTACCGTAGCATGTCGCTTATTATAGCATATTCCCTATTTCAACAGAAGTGTGTAGCACTTATAGTTTTTTTTTACTGGGACAGTCAAAAATATTCCGTCAATGGGGAATGATTGGTTCAAGCACATTTTGATGACGCCACGTCGTTTAAAACATAATGAAATTGATATATAATTATGAAGCGCATTAAAACATGCTTTTTCTAGAATATGGGGTGCAAAGCATTTGTTATTCATTTACACGTTTATATATATAGGATCATTCAAATGCCTTTCATGAGCTTCAAATTTCAAACGCTTTCTATAAGATTAACTGTGGAATAAATTTATTTCCTTGTTATTCTATTTTATCATTTCTATTTATTCTATTTTACATTTCTATTTATTCTATTTTACATTTCTATTTATTCTATTTTACATTTCTATTCGTTGCAAAGTTTTTTTTTCTTTTCAATCGATCTATGGTGCATTTATAAAAATAACTTGGAGCGTCTATCACATTTTGCGCCTAGAGCCGGGTCGCCATCTGAACTACCCATAATGTGACTCTGCATGGTTACAGCATTAATTTACATGAATTTACAACTGTTTTCCGCAACCTAATATGATATTTTGAAACCCTAGACTAGTTGCGCGACGAAACTCGGAAGCTAATATTAAGCTTATGGAAGCGTTTACTTTTTCGGATTACATTCCAGTTTTTTTTTTTTTTTTTTTTTTTTTTTTTTTTTTGTATAAAATTTATTTGCGGAACCGTGTCCGAAAGTGAAAGTAACTTTATATATATATATATATTAAAAAAAACTGCAACCCAAAATCGAAAACTAGTTCGGTTAAAGATCGACCTTAGCTATCCAATATAAGTAAGGAAAATCATTTTAAATACAGGGTTTTTTTTTTTTTTTAACTGACGCTATTCAGAGCCGCCTGTAGCTCGTTCTAATAATTGGATTGATACAAAATTTTGTGAATGGACTAAGAAAACCATGGGAAAAAAGATTCCAGCAAAAAAAAATTAGTTCCAATCACCGCCGATAGGGGGAAATGTGGTGCTGTGCATTAAAAAAAACTCATCAGAAACAGACAAAATTTATAATTTGGATAAAATGCCATGTTTTATTCATAATTTACACTTTCCCTTTCGTTAATAATTTATCTTTTATATCACCATAAATTTCGATTGCAGTTGAAACATCCATTATCACTTTTTCTGCCACCGGTTTACGTCCTCTGCCTGACCGAACTGCTAGCGAGCCTGTTTCTTCGAATTTCAGAATCATTGCTTTCAATACATTAACGGATAAAGGTCCTTTGCGCAGTTTATGGCGTGTTCTAAGTAAACGAAGAGCAGCTGGTGCATTGCACTGGTTACAATAATAGAACTTCACAAGTAACGCGCGCATCGGAATGTGAGATTCATTTTCAACCTGAACTGAAATTGTTTCTCGGTGTTTTTCGCATGCATTTATAACCTAAACTATTGGCGCTACTGTCGCTTGCGTAAGTAAAAATTTGCATTTTCATTTATTGCCCGTATTTTATGCTAATTCTCAGTTGCATAAATTACCACAGCGCCACATTTCCCCCTATCGGTGGTGATTGGAACTAATTTTTTTTTTGTTGGAATCTTTTTTCCCATAGTTTTCTTAGTCCATTCACAAAATTTAGTATCAATCCAGTTATTAGAACGAGCTACAGGCGGCCCTGAATAGCGTCAGTTTAAAAAAAACACCCTGTATTATAATGCAAGCGGAAATTTTTACAAGAATGCTACCACAGGTTTAACAATAGCTAGCGAATGTCTTCGCATGACTAGAGACTTGAGTTTTTCAAATGATTTCCAAACATTTTAACTCTAAATTGCTTTTAAGACAGTTCTCAAATCCAAAAGAGCTACTTTCTGACAAAATTTTGAATTAATTTTTGTTCGGAAACGGATGAAATTAACAGGGATTCTTATTCTGAAACTATGCAATAGAAACACTTTTTACATTTATTGGTACAAGCAGAAGATCTTTTAAACAATACTGTCAACGTTGGCGTTTTAAAGCGATTTTCCGACGCCGCAGCACGAGAAAGGAAGAAAAGTGTCATCACATGACACGAATCGCTTATTAATCGATAAATAATCTATTTATCAAAAAATGTAAAACTCATTCAGATTCCAAATTGTTTCAAGAGTCACGCCTGCAATTTTTATGTCTTTCTGTTTTAAAATGTGTCAGAAAGTTTAGCTTTGTTGAGCAGGTCTTTTGAGAACCACCTGAACGACGATTTTAAGGCAATTAAAAGAAATAGACGGTCATAGATAAGATCTGCATGAGATATAAGAAGTATTTGGATAGAATATTATAAAGAAATTTTCAGATTAAATAACAGAAAAAATGAGATGACCTAAAGTATAATAAATGTGTTTTGCGATTTTTCTTTCTTTTGATTTTCGCCCTGGATACAGCTTTGTCACCGAAAGGACTTGTTTTAGTCCTGAAAAGGACTGTTTTACTTTTAGTTCCGAAAGAGACATTTCTCTCTAAAACTTGTAAGAAAACTTTTCTTACCACAGGTTTAACAATAGCTAGCAAGTGTCTTCGCATGACTAGAGACTTGAGTTTTTCATATGATTTCCAAACATTTTAACTCTAAATTGCTGTTAAGACAGTTCTCAAATCCAAAAGAGCTACTTTCTGACAAAATTGTGAATTAATTTTTGTTCGGTTGGTTTGCGCTACTCCTCTTTAAAGTTCTCTATCGCGCATTGCAAACAGAGGAACTGAATTGATTCGACACATTTAAATTACGCCTACGGGAGCCTATCTTTTTTACCGAGTTAATATTCTTTGCCAAAACCAAGATAAAACTTTAGTCACATTACTACTTGCAGGCTGAGTGCTGGAAATACGGAAACCATGTTAGGGAATAGGAAGACAAGCCCCCTATTATATAATTCTAATATACGGGGCTCAGCGCAGACTAAGGTGTGTCCCACCGAAATAAAGCCACTGTGATTGTGTGCCGTAACTGGACAGGAAACAAACCAATAAGAACCAAACATATATATTAAGAAAGTCTCTATACAAATACATATAAACAAAGAGTAACTCACTCCCTGCCTCATTTGGGCAGAAAAAAATAATGTTTTTAAAAAAAGAGGGGAGAAAAGTGTCCCGCCGAAATAAAGCCACTACTGTTAATAGCCAATAATATCCGCCATGCTTATATATGACTTGGAATATACGATGTGGCATACTATTTACCAGTCCTTGGAGGACAGTAGCAACAATATTATCCCAGGCTTCAATGATGGTGGCCATTGCTGCCTTTTGGAGAAAATTTCCTCGTATTCTTTCATGTCATGCCAATAGAAGGTAAGACTGTCTGGGCCATCCGAATTAATTTTTTTCTCATCTGAGTATATAACACGATGCCACTGGTCCTTCCAAGTTCGATGATATTTGGCCCAATCGACTCTTCTTTGCTTGTGGATAGCTTTCAACAAGGGCTGATTTTTCTTTCTTTTATATCCCAATAAGTTGCTTGTACGTTTTACAATCCGTGAAAGGGTTGATTGTGCAACAGGGATGTTATCCTATTTGGACAACTGTCTTAGAGAAATACCACCTCGTGAAAGACGACGCAGAACATCGCTTTCCTGCCTGGAAGTCATTTTTCTGCATGTACACCTCCAATTTTTATACCCGTACGCATTGCCCTGACTCACAAGATTGTCTATTACGGTTTCAGATCTTTTGATTAGCTTAGATATTTGTCTACGAGAAATACCTTGTTCCTTAAAAGCTGCTATCTGGCCTTTTTTGAACTCTGATAGCTGAGTTTCCTTTTCCATTGCAATACTGCACGATAAATAGAAAATACAACCTTCTGAAGTCTGCACAAAGTTCGACTAGCATAGAAAAGAGATTTGACAATTTTCTGTCATCATAAACCTGTTGACCTGTAGTGGCTCGAATGTCCGGCGTTCCCATAAACACTGATAGGAGTGGTGGCTTTATTTCAGCGGAACACTTTTTTTACATTTTAATTTTTTTTTCTGCCGAGATAGGGCAGGGAGCGAGTTACTCCTTGTAAATATGTATTTGTATACAGACATTCTAAATATATTTGTTTCATTCTCATTGGTTTGTTTCGTGTCGAGTTACAGTTCAGGATCACAGTGGCTTTAGGTGGGATACACCTTACTTGCTGCCTTACTACTACCACGGCCTAACTCGAGCGTTCTCCTTCCTCTTATACGGCCGTAACAAAAAGTCATTTTCCCTTTGTTCAAAAGGAATAACATTTTCTCCCCGGAGAAAGTAGGGGGCGCTATTACTTACCATGGCTAATGGAGAATTTCCTTATTCTCGCCTTTCACTCTTGTATTTTCTTAGATATAACGTAAATGAAATTGCGTGTTCTTATTTTTCTTTTGTTGAAAATGGTTCATTGCTGTGTTCCACATTGTGCTTCAAATTCAGAGAAAAAAAATATCTGGAATTTCTTTTCATGAATAGGCGCTTTTATTACCGATACACCAGCAATCAGTAGAAGTACAGAGCAAAATTTTCGAAATATGTGCCTTATAAAATTGCTGCGGCTCTCAATTTATTTGTAGATTTAAACTGAATTTTAATGATCGAAATTATAAACCACTTAATTAATTTATTTTTAACTGCTAGCACCACCAAGAGTTAAGCTGAAGTTTGCAAGTATTGCCATTGTTAGCGGATAAGTAATCTTGTAAGAGTAATTCAAGGAAATTTTGAATGAGAATCCTGCTTATCAAGCATAGAAACAGATCAATGTGATGCAACCATACTTCAGTTAATTGCCAATCAGGATAGAGGTGGGTTGTCTTATCCTAAACTACAATTCATCAGTCTAATTTCCACAATTTTAGACTGAATTTTACTAGAATTTTAGAATTATACCAATCCTAAATTCAAACGGAATCGTCGAAACTATTATATTAAATTTTATATATTAAATTAAAAATTATTATGAATTTGTTAAATAATCCGTATTTTGAGAAAAAAAAAGCGATATGAGGTGATTGCCGCATATTGGCGAAATAGGTTGTCTTATTCTGTTGATATTATGAAACATGAAAGTATATTTTTATTTTTATCATATACATACTTTTATACCATGACTTTCCAGAATTAGAATATAATATTTAATTTGATATGTAATTCTATCATATTTCTATATGCTTATATATTTCTGATCAGCACCTATAATGGTTAAATTTATTAAAAATTGTTTTGAATGTACACATATATACCTATATTTTAAATAATTAGGAATTGTGTAAAAATAATCCATGTTTTGAGAGAAAAAAAAAATTCGGTATGAGTTCATTGCCGGATATTGGCGAAGTTGCTTGATTTTCTTAATATTGTGAAACTAGTAAATCTTTTTAAAAATTTTTACAGTGTATTTTACGCTCAGAATTATCAATGTTTCAAGTAATCCAGAATTGAAATGTATATAAATATAAAAAATTATTTATAATGTTTGTTTTACATTTTATAGTAGGGTGTTATTTAAACTATTTTTAATTGCTTAAAGCATTGCATTTATTTATTTTATATTTAAATCTTTTAGTTTTTCCTGTTTGTAGCAAAGCAAACGCCGAAGCAAAAGATAGATATGTTATATATAATGCTTATATATTTCAGATCAGTATCTATAATGATTAAATTTATTGAAAATTGTTTTTATTATACATATATATACATATTTTAAATAATTAAGAATAGTGTAAAAATAATCCATGTTTTGAGAAAAAAAAACGATATGAGTTCATTGCCGGATATTGGCGAATTTGCTTAATTTTCTTACTACTATTATGAAACTAGTAATTATTTTTTAAATTTTTTACTGTGTATTTTACGCTTAGAATTATCAATGTTTCAAGTAATCAAGAATTTAAATGTATATAAATATATAAAATTTACTTATAATGTTTGTTTTGCACTTTATAGTAGCGAGTTATTTAAACTATTTTTAATTGCTAAAAGCATTGTATTTATTTATTTTATCTCTAAATCTTTTAGTTTTTCCTGTTTGTAGTAAAGAAAACGCCGAAACAAAAGATACATATGTTATACATACCTTTTATAATGAATATATTGCAAAGATTTTTGTATTTTTATGTATAGAAGTAACCTTTAGTAAGCATTATTTATGGTAAGTATAGCGCGCCACCTACCGGCGAAAGTAGCCCTTTAACGATTCCGAAACTAAGGGGTGATTGTGAAGGCCGTATGAGGGGGGAAGGAAAGATCGAGTTTGGCCATGCTACTACATATTCAAGGAGAACTCATTGCCATACAGGCGCCTCCTCCTCATTCAATCTCATCAGTAAATTGAGTGTGCTTTCACTTGAACTTGTGATAGGTTCAATTGGCTTCCAAGTTGCGAAGCAACTGCACACCCTGGCTTTGAGTAGGTGTATATCAAATCCTGAGAGAGCCATATGAAATGTCTAGCCGTAGTCCAATTGACTACATAAAATAGGATAGTGTTAAGTATATCTATAAAATAATGAAAATTTACAAGTTAAAGTATAAAAGTAAAAATAGTTCATAGTTAAAAAAAAAAAATATGCCAGACGAGGTAAAGTAAAGATGTTAAGAGAAGTTTAGGAGAAAAGACAATATAAAATTATCAGTAAAAAATTATATAATAATATATATATATATATATATTTTAATTAAGGAGAAAAATTTTGAGGTAAGAATTATAGCTCGGAAGGACTATTCATCAAGAATAGTGGAGTACCTTGGTTTTTTCGTGTTGGATGGACTGCAAGCATCGTAGTCAGGTAGCTCATAAATGAGTTCATTTGGAATGTGATTAATGTCATTGTAGAATTTTTTCGCAAGGTGTTTAATGCGATGTTTGAGTGAAGTTGTTTTCAGATCCTTGAGGATTGTGGAGTTTTTGAGGTATCTAGACCCGTTCCTGATGTAACGGAGCTGTTTGTAATGGGTACTAGAGAGACTGTTCATACTGGTTTTGCAAGTGAAGCCCCAGATTGGACATGCATATGTGATAACAGAGAGAATGCAAGCATTATATATTAAGAGTTTGTTGTGTATGGAGAGTGAGTGACTGCGAAGAAGGGGGGCGAGGGTTTTGGAAATCCCGGCGACTTTACCGCGGATATAAAGAATATGCTTTTTAAAGGTAATGCGTTTGTCAATGGTAACTCCCAGGTACTTGGCATCGTCAGATCAGGGAATGGTAGTGTTATTGATGGTTAATCTATTAGGAGTGGAGAAGGTTCTAGAGAAGTAAACAGCAGTAGTTTTAGATTCGTTTATCTTAATGCGCCATTGATCACACCATTCCATGAAGATGTTGAGGTGGTGTTGTAGATTTTTTTAAAGATTGTATGGGTGATGTGCAGTGCCATAGAGAACAGTGTCGTCCGCATAGAGTGCGAGTGATGTGAAGAGTGTGCGTGGAATGTCATTAAAGTATATTATGAATAAAATAGGGCCAATGACTGAACCCTGAATAATACCACAGAGTATTATGTGTAGTAGAGAAAGAGAGTTGTTTACACGGACATAGAAGTCACGATCACCAAGGTAAGAGTGTATTAAATGGATAAGTCCAGACGGGAACTTAAGCCGAATTAATTTGTAAATGAGGCCCGCGTGCCAGACTTTGTCAAAGGCCTTGGCGACATCAAGAAATATGGCAGCAGTAGGCTTCTTCTCGTTGAAGTTTTCAGTTAAGAATTCCACAAATCGAAGAAGTTGGTGTTGGGTGGAGTGCTTGGCTCTGAAGCCGAATTGTTCAGGCATAAGAATGTTGTTGTTGTGAAGGAAGTCATTGAGCTGTGATCTAATGACGCGTTCGATGACTTTACTTAGACAGGAGAGAAGACTGATGGGACGGAAATTAGTTGGGTCATTAAGATTGCAGGATGGTTTAGGAATGGGAGAAATGATAGAGGTTTTCCAGAGTTTAGGAAAATAACAGTGTTTGAGGATAGAATTAGTGAGCTTCGTAATGTAGAGAATACAGTTGATAGGAAGTTGTTTAAGAGTATAGTTGGAAATTTTATCGTACCCAGGAGATTTTTTATTATTAAGTTTTTGAATAATATTGTTGATCATGATGGGTTGAATTTCGGGGAGAGGGATAGGAGGGGTTGAGAGGAAGTCATTAACAGTATCATTGACATTGTTAAAGTGTGCTTGACTTGCGAGGAAGGGATTCGGAGAGAATTGCCTTTCATATGAGCTAGCGAGGCATTCTGCCTTGTCCTCGTCAGTATACGCAGTTTGATTATTGGCAGTAAGGGGAGGAATAGGGGTGTAATTATTGTTGAGTTTCTTTTTGATTTGCCAAAGAGAGTTATCCTCCCAAGTAAGACTTTCGACAATTAGAAAAATGAAGACAGAAAGGTAGAAATTTAGACCAGTTTTTTTGCTTATCTTTCTGAATAAGGGTTTTAATTTTATTGTTGAGCCTGTTGACAGCTGTTTTAAGGGTGGGATCTCTGGTATTTTGGTAGAGTCGACGGAGTGTGTTGCGTTGTTTACAGATATTATGTATGTAAGTGGGTAAGATGTAAGAGTTATTATTTTTGAATTTGGTGTAAGTGGCATCTTTTTGAGCTTTGTAAATGATGTTGTTGAGTTTATTAACTGCGTTATCAATGTCAGTAGTGTTGTTGATTGTGGGGTAGGTAAGGTCGGTGTTGTTGATGTAATTTTGGAATTTATTCCAGTCAATAGCTACTGAAGGAGGAGGAGAGATAGGGTTGATAAGATCAATTTTGAAGAAGACAGGAAGGTGGTCAGAGCTTAGGTCATTAATAACAGAAGTGTTGATAGGGAAGGTAAGATTTTTGGTGATGGCGAAGTCAATAATAGAGGGGTGCTGGTTGCGAGCAACAGGAATGTGTGTTGGTGTAGTAGGTGCGTGGAGACTGAGATTGAAATGGCTAACCAAGTTGTGAAGAGATCTACCTCTGGTAGTGGTGGAATGACAGTTCCACTGCCTGCTATGTGCATTGAAGTCACCAGCGATAAATGCGTTTTGGTGTTGTGTAATGATGTGTGTCAGGTCATTTATGGGGTATCGTCGCCCGTGTCGTGCGTAAAAAGATGTGAAGTTGATTTTGGCATGGGGCAAGTTGACGACAATACTGGTGTAGTCAATGCCTGGGAGTGGAATATTTTGAGTTGTGTGATGTGGGATATAATTTTTGATGTAGATGGCTGTGCCGCCCCAGTGAGAGTTGGCACGTGGTGTATGATGGAGTTTGTAACCTGGGATGGTGATACTGCAGGAAGGGTTAAGTGTTTCTTGGATTAAGAGTATATCGATTTGTGGATTAATGGAAATAAAGGAGCGGAGTTCATTAATCCTGGGTTGCAATGATTGGCAATTCCAGGAGAAAATAAGAAGAGAAGAGAAATTTTTGCTATTGTAATTATTCATAATTAGTAATGTTGAGCTCCGTAGAAAAGGCGTCTAATTCTTCTATTATGATATACATTTTGTCGAATGGGTTGTTGCAATTTTTTGATTTGATGGCGATGTTTTTTAAATGTTTTAGGAGTTTGGTAATTTGGAGAAGTTCCTTCATGTCCTTGAAGGTGTCAAACATATCTTTGAATGTGTTTGTATAATTATTTTGTATAACAGGTGGTGTTTTATTTTGTTTGGTGTAACTGGAAGTGTCCTCAACTGGGGCTTCCTGGATATCGTTATTCACGTCAGTAGTGGTCTCACTGTTTATATCGTTTGGTTTATCATGAATGGTGTAATTGTAGGGTTTGAAAATGTCTGCGATGTCAGCAATTATATTTGGTTTTTGGTGTTGCGGTTTTGTTTTGGTGTTGAGTGTTGGGGTATTTTTTTTCTTAATGTTGTTTGGATTTTTGGGGCAACCTCTGTATGAGGCCGGATGGGCACCGTTACAATTGGAACATTTTGGAATTATTTTACCTGTCTTGGGGCAGTTATCAGTGAGGTGCTCTTCTGAGCATTTAAGACATTTTGGTGTTAGGCTGCACGTCTCGGAGGCGTGTCCGAACCGTTGGCAGCGGTAACATTGTTTTGGGTTATTGTTGTTTCTGAAGTATTCAATACGAACACTTATATCACAAAGTTCCTCAATTTTATAGATCTTCTCAAAGTTAGTGCAAGGGAGGACGTTGACCATGTAAATTGGCATACCTCTGCCAGTTTTGCGACTCTTAAGCATGGCGGCTCGGGTGGCCTTAAATCCATGGTTACCAAGGTCTTCGATAATAAGTTGGGGGTCTGTGTTGGGGGGGATTCCCCTAATACAGATTTTTTTTGGTCGAAGTTCTTTTGCGTTAAGGGTGTTGAAATTCATATGTTTGTCAGTTAGGTATCTTTGGATATCTCTAAATTGACTGACAGATTTGGGTAGAACTTTTAGAAGTTCCCCGGAGAGGCTGACTTGAGGAGGATTATCAGAATCAAGGGCTTTTATCTCTTGGGCAACTTTGCGCCAATCCATATCTTTGAATTCAATAAAGAAGGGGTGCTTGTCGTTTTTTGAACATTCAACATCGGTGCTTGCAGCACCATCTTGAGCAGATTCCTGATCCATAAGATCATGGTTATCAAGATTAGCTTCGGAATTTAGATTTCCAAATTTATTTTTGAGGGGAATTGGATTTTCAGATTCAGAATTTTTTCTTTTTCCTGTACGGGGGGGATTAGAATGTGAGCTAAAATTCTTTAGAATTTGGAGTTTTTCCCATTGGTTATTCCCTAGAAATCTAATATAACCAGTTCTACAGGCTAAATCAATTAAATCTAATCTAGATGGCTCCCCCAAAATAGATATAGCAAAAAGACAGAGGTCTTTTACCTGAGCCTTGTGGGTGTCGTTGTAGTCCTTTCGTTGTTGGAGAGACTGTATTTCTTCATCTATACCGGATAAAAGTTCTCGAAAAACATCGTTCACTTGCTCATCTAGAGTAGGGAAGGTGTGGAATTCTCGTAACCAGTCCGCAGGAACATATCCGTTAATGATCCCATTCATAAGGTCGTCAAGCTGTTGGTTCTCTTTCATGGCCATGGCATTCAAAAGAGCAGTCACGGAAGATTAGCAGAGATCAGGTGGGCGGGAGAACACGCCTCTTTTCCACGCGACGAACACCAGCAGTGGAGAAGGCGGGAATAACACGCCTCCTATCCAAGCTCCACCCGACAAAGACACAACTGAAGATACTGGATAGCAAGAGGGCGGGAATAACACGCCCCCTTTCCAAACTTCGCCCGAACACGCAGCAGTCGAAATATGCAGAAACTTGACACTCAGAGCGTCAGAGAGCAGATCTTATAATCCATCTACCTGATCTACAATGAGACTTGTACTCCTACTGTATCGCTTCAGATCTAGCCTCCAGTGTGCTTTCATGAAAACGGGTATTTATTTTATTATAAAATAATTAGTTAATTTTACTGGTATGAATTGAATAATTTTACACTATTATAATTCAGTAATTTGAACAATTCATTCCGAACGCAAATTTTTCCATTCGATCCGACATGATTTCTTTTCATGCATTAGAAGTGCTGTTATGTTTTCTTTACAATTCAATGAATAAAATCTTTCAATTTAATCAGCAGAATCTGTTTAAAAATTATTTTCAAAGGCAGAACTATTGGAAATACAATTGTTAAATCCATTGTGAAGGTTTGAATGAGCATGTCAATACAAATTGAGAAATTTCTGTAATGATTAAAGAAGACTTTCTTCTTCAGATTATCCTATAGCTTCCAAAAATATTATAACAGTAAAAGGATATAAATACTTAATTTTTTCCGTACGATTAAGTCTATATCATCTTGCTACTTCATCTATAGTTTAATTACCTATAGTATAATTTTCTATGGTATTTTTTTTTTCTATAGGTAATATTTATTATCACAGTTTTAATAAAGAAATGTATAGCGTAGTCTGTTTTTGAATTAATTATTATTGTTAAATGGTTATTTTTATTATTTTGAAATTTTATGTAAACTGCTTCTTTTTAATAAAATAGAAAAAAAGCCATTATTATTTGTTTTTTCATCAGGATATAAACATAAATTTTTGTCTTCCTCAAATAAAGCAAATAATAATATAAATGAAAAAGGCAAATATTCACATCGATAATAATATTAATAATAATAATAAATACACACGTATGAAAAACTATGCGAATTTATGAAAAAAAAATCTCTTAACTATGCTATACAGATGTATGAAAAAGCCGTTACGAGCTGCGGTCTCCCTCCTTCATTTTACCAACGCATACACAATATCTCTAAAAGCATGTTTTGTTCTGTATAAAAAGAAGTAAAAATATATGTAAATGCAGAAATTTAAGAGCTTTTTATGATAAATTTAAAAGCATGAAAAGCGTTTCGAATTTAATAAGCTATTTCTCATCGTGGATGACAACTGCTTTATTTTCTACATTGATTTTTTTCTTTTTTTAATTTAGCAGTCTAAATTGAAATTTATTTTTAATTATAAATTTTCAATGAATATAATATATTCAATACAATCTTATAACATATGAAATTATAAATTATCAATTCAAGTTCCTTTTTTCGCCCCCCCCCTCCTTCCTCCCCGAGATACACACACACAATAAAAAAAGATGAAAGAATTGTTTCAATTCTCTATTTTGGAAAACCTCGGTAAAAACACACTTTTGGATTTTTTTATATTTCTTATTTATCACATTTCTGTTGTTTTTTTTCCCCCTATGTTAATATGCCGAAAAATATTTAAATTCCTATTATGTTGATCTTTCCGGCGCCTAATATTAGTAAAGAAAAGCTCGGATATATTAAAAAAAAGCATCCGGACTACCATGAATAATAATTACTACTTTTATACATTGATATAAAATATAGTAAACAGAAATGAAAATCCCCACATATATTAAGTACAATTTCCAAATTTTAGTTCCGTAACTCTTTTACACGTTCATTATTTTTCTTAAGTAGGCATCCATTGGTCGAAATTATTTTGCTGTAAAATTATCTTTCATTTGTTGCTGTGTGCAATATGTTTAAATTGTATGTTGGTAAAATTTTGAAACGACTTTCTTAATCTATTTCTTATTTTACTTCACCCCTTCCTACTCTGTACGTTTGAACTCCGCCTATCGACAGTGTATAGGCGTACACGATGTATGTTTGACAAAACTGGCATCTACTCTCGGAACATATATTTTTGTTTTTATTATTTTGTTATCGTTTTTTCACATTTATTAGCATACACAATTTTTAATTATTTCATTTATTGAGAACATAAAACATTTTTTTTTTTTGAAAGTCTGTTTTATGTTTGCAGGGAGGAAAAGCTGGAAAATAATGCGAGTCAAATTTTAGTATTTTTAGTAGCAGCCCTTAATGACTGCCAATTTCGACCAACCCACCTCATAAAAACAAAAAATATATATTTGAATATTAAGTAAAACCTTTGCTTTTTTTTTCTTTTTTCTTTTTTAGAATTATCTTTGATATATTTTTTTTCTTTTAAAGCTGCTTATATTTAATCTGTTGGCAAAATATTTTTTAAAAACAATACAAATCATGTACATTTTAGACATAGTTTCTTACGATATTTGAGAAATTAAGAGCATTTATCATTTTAATAAATGGTTTTTAAAAATATATCAATTATTTAAAATAACAATTTAAATTATTGGATTAAAATTACCGAGATAAAAATATTTTGTATACAAGAAATATCTAATCTTTAACATTCCCGCCCGTACACTAAAATTCTATTAGGATATGTTACGATATCCTTGTTCATGTATTGCTGTTACATACTGTTACATGTATTAAGACATTCGGATGTCAAACAAAGATATAATTTTACCTAAGCAGTAGGAAATTATGAAATTCCTATTCAATTTTTTTCTAAAAACAATTAGATGTTTTAAATTTTATTTTTTCTAAAATTTTCATTCTATAATTACTAATGTAAAAAATCTCGATAGTATTGCGAAATTCATGATTTGAGAGTTAGTTGCATAAAGATTTTCCATGTGTAGTGTAGTTATTACTATTATTATTATTATACATGCATATAAAACATGCGAAATATCATTATCATGAGAGACAGAAAACACTTGAATTGACACGGTTTATCCCCATCAAATAAATATTATCAGGTTTCGTACGCTTTTAGCACAATTATTTAATATAAGTTTTCTAATTTATATATAAAAAGCAGAAAATGTAGACGCCTGCTTCAATTGCAAGTTATATGATACTTTTCTGCATTTAAATAAGGTTACAAATTCTGATGAAAGATTTTGGTACAAGCTTACGAATCCTGATTACGTTTTTTTTTTTCATTATTTAATTATTATTTTTTAAAACACAACGAATGATGAGATTTTAAAGAAATTCCAATTTTATTAGACGTTTCAATCATGACTATGATATAATTTTTGATCGAAATGGGGGATTTAAAATGGGGGAATCTATAAAAATCTCCCTGCTTACAGGTCACTCCACGCTTAAGTAAGTTGCCAATTGTGTACCCTTTATACAAGCAGATCTTGTATTTATTTCACTTATAAATAATAATTTAATTTTACTCGTGTGCGTGTAATATTTTTGTATTACTAGAGTTCTGTACTTTGAGTAGTACATGCAAGCGCAAGATTTCAAGTTCTGTCCCACTTGGTATCTCTTCATCTATTAGAAGTGCTGTTATGTTTTACTTTAATTTTAAATGAAAAATATCCTTGAATTTAATGAGCAGAATCTCTTTCAAAATTATTTTCAAAAGACGAACTAATGAAATTCTAATTGTTAAATCCATTATGAAGATTTGAACAAACGTGTGAATAAAATTTAAAAAAATTTTACAGGGTAATTCTAATTCATCTCCATCTCCTGATTGGTCAATAGCTTCCGTAAATATTATAACGATAAAAAACAATAAATACATATATTATTTTTGATATAACGAAGTTTACATCTTCTTTATATTTTATGTATAGTATTTTATGTAATTTTTCCCATAGGTAATAATATATATTATTATCCTTTTATTCAAAAACTGTATAACATAGTTGGTTTTTTAATTTAATTGTATTTTGTCTTGCATCGTATTTTGTCGTAATTCTTCAGAACAAAAATTATTGTCGTTAGTTTTTTAGTTAAAAATTTTTTGTAACCTGTCTCTTTTTAAAAATTTATTAAAAATCAAAACATTATTTTTTTTATTAGGTTACAAACCTCAATTATTATCTCCCTCAAATCGAGTAAATAATAATAATAATTCAAAATGTAAATATTCACATCTATAAGAAAATAATAATTGTAGATGTATGAAATAATAGGCGACTATAATATATGCGATTTATGCTCGCCACCACACATTCTCTAAAAACACGTCAGTCTCTAAAAACAAGTTAATTTGCTCTATTTAAGAAAAAGGAATTAAATGGCTGCAAATACAGAAATTCAATTGTTTCTTGAAAATAAATTAAAAAGTAAGAAAAGCGCTTTGAATGTAATAAAACAACATTTTTCTCAGTCTATAACAATTTGTTTTATTTTTTACATTTGAGCTTGTTTAACTTATATTCCTTCTAATTAAAATTTATCTTCAGTTATGTATTTTCAATGTATATAACCTGTAGCTTGCGGGAAACGAATACCTTAAATATTCTCTGCGTACGGGAAAACTTGACCGTTCCACCCCCTTTTCTTAACGAGATGATCACAGCAAGTGGTGATCGGACATCTGGAATCATTAGGAATATCACGCTAATGACTTTCAATCGTGAGAAATCTCGGGATTTTCTTTTCCCCAAAGTAAAGCTGGTTTACCTGTCAAACATAATTGCTTATCTTTGTAAATAAGGTTTAAATGGTATACGGACATGCAAATTGAACTTTTTCTGTTAATTAAATGCCATTAAATTCAGGTGATTAGGTTTTGAAATAATTGAGCGATGTATTTTTTAAATAATCAGAAAAAATACTTTCATTGAAGGTTTAAATAATGGTTTCAAAAGCTTTAAACTTTCAGATACGTTAAAAAATTAAATAAGTAATACAAGAATACTTTCCCTATATATATATATATATATATATATATACACATTTGTTTTTAAATTACGATTCAGATTATAACTATGTTATACCTAACGGATTTCATGTTCCCCGTTCGGTATTTACTTTTTTAATTCAGACATAAACCACTATTTCCAAATTGCATTATAATTTGTGTTGTACTTAAATTAGGCGAATATTACTACTCGGTAGAAATCTAAATAATTATATTAAGCAAATGTAAAAAAATGAGCAAACGAGTAAAAAATTAAGCAAAGCCAAAAAATAATAAAATTGTATGCTAAGGCAAAAATACTTTATTTAAAAATAGCTTTAAACTTTCAAATGCATTTGACAATTAAATAAGTTTAAAAAGAAACAATTTATCCTTATATATATATAATATATAATTATAATATAATATAATATATATAATTTATCCTTAAATAAACATTTTTTTTTCTTTTTTAAGGTGCAAAATATGAAACAAGATATTTAAAAAAATGCCTGGATGTTCTAAACCAAATATTAATAAAAATAATATACATAATTTTTCAGGAGAAATTCAAAAATAAATAAAACTGAACATGTGTTATTTTCTAACAACTCAATATTATTTTTCCAGTACGACGTGCAATCTTGTTAATTTTCAAAATGTTCCTTTCTGATTTTGTGTTTCGCTAATTTTAACACGCCCCACCCCCCACCCCCAGTCCACCCCACCTAGAATAATAACAATTTAAAGTGAGCAACAACGCTAGAGACATCATATAGAAAACAGCTGATATTGAAGTACTTTTTCTCGAGAATTTCTGACACCATTTAAAGAAATTGCTTTTAATATTTTTGGAGTTTTTTAAACAATAAATTTATCATTCAACCATAAATTAAATTAAAAGTGAAACAGGTGCGCGATTTAGTAAACTAAACATTCTACTTTATTTTTAATTAACTTTGTTGAAAAGGAATGAATTTTCAGAAAAAAATCCATATTTATATTAAAGTTTAATATAATGTATAATAAGAATAATAATAACTAAGTCTAAGTAGAATACCTAATTATAATATAAATTAAAAATAAAATAACGTATTGAATTCGCTTCAGAAGTTTCACAGAAAAAAAGTACGGCAATAACAGTTGTTTTCCGATAAGATTTTCGAACCTCTTTAAACATAGTAGAAAAATGCTTAGGACTTTCATTCGCACGTCATTTATATTTTTAGATAGATTTAGTAAGAAATACTACCTATTATAACCTATTTCGAAATGGACGGTCCCAACTGCCACATCATGGCAAAAAGGTCATTTCTTTTCCAAATCCCAAAAAAGGCACCCACGGTCTGCGTCTTCAAAATCTACCTGTGCCTGTAGGCCGAGCTGTCAGGGACTTTTTTCAATAATCATATGTTTAAAAAATAAATAAGTTACAATTCATGTAACTCGCATAAAAACTACTACTTTTTTACGAATCCGATGACTGCAAAGTAAATTACTTGTAAATATCGCTAGAATTGGATTAATTGTTAATATTCTGAAACAGATAAAATTAAATTGCAGTCGCAGATGATAAAGCATGGTTATTAAGTTTTCTGTGAGTATAAAATTTACCGTTTCATAATCAGTGTTTTCTATTGTGCAAAAGTAATTAATTTTGTGTTTGATTAAATTTATACTTATAAATCTTACAATATTAACTGTACTTTTATTAGAGATTAATATAAGTAATCATTTGATTTTTTTTGTTGAATTAAATAAATAAAGTTATGTATATTATTTTAAAATATCTAGCGACCTATTGCCGATGAAAAAAAACCCTGCAATACTCAAAATCAGCAATACTAAATTACTAAAACAATTTATTGAAAATAATCTATTCTCTATCATGTCACAAGAAAGAATAATCTTCCACTAATTTGGAGAAAGTGAGGTAGAAACAGCTTCAAATTGAGTGCGTAAACAAAATATACTTTCTTTACTGCATACGTTTTATCTGTATTCCCCTATGACAACCAATATCTGCCCTACAGAATTTCCCTTCTCTGATACGCTATGTGACCCCTGTTGAGACAAACGCTATTAAGGATTTCCTGCACTCCGTCTTTGAGGGGTGAAAATTTTCGGGATGAAGGTAATCCCAACCCCGTATTTTTCAGCATTCTTTTTCTTGGGATTACGGTAATCCCCCCGTAAGCAAAAGGTTAAATATAATATATTAAATGCAATCTTATAATAGCTTTAATTACAAATTTTAAATTTATTTTCCTTGTTTTCGGCCCTTCTCCCCCCCCCCCCAACCATCTGCTGCGAATGAACTAAAAAGGAATAACTGTTTCAATTCTCTATTTCGTAAACATAGGTAGAAATATACTTTTTGATTTTTATATTTCTCATTTATCACATTTCAGTATCTTTTATGTTTATATACTGAAAAATATCTTGCGCGGGAGTTCTGACAAAAAATTCATAGTTTGTTTTACTTCATGTTTATATTCTTCATTTCAAAAACACGGATTAGGCTTTGGTTCTAGGAAGATATATTTTAAGTCTATGCCCCTTCATGGATTTTGTTCTGCTGGCACCCATGGCACTACGAACAAATTCCATTGTCAGAAAAATTTAATGTCATTATCCCTCCCAGCTTTACTCCCTGAAAACGTCCTTGGATCCCTCGATCTCCGAGATGGTACTTCTTTCTGGTCATACATTTCTCGACATTTTTCATTGCTAACATTGTAATTACGAAATTTCAGTTCCGTACCTCGTTTAGATGTTCATTATCCAAATTAAATAACAATCCATGGCCCGAAATGTTGTATCTTAATCATACTTTTGTGTCTAAGTGCAATTATTTTAAATTGTACGTTGGGAGCATATTAACCCTTTATGCTCGGAGGATACTTTTAACACTAGAATTTCCGGGAATTTTACTTGAGTTTTTTAAAACTGTTTCAGACAAGAAATTTTATTTAAAACTACTTAACTTATCCATTTGACGTATTGCTGTGAGTTTTATATTTAATTTATTTTAAAAAGAAATTTCTAATCGGAATATATTCAATTGGTAACCGTCAAAATGATGGCGCATGGTAGTTCTAGTGTTAAGTAACATTACAGAAAATTAAATATGCAGTTTATTTATTCCATCCATTAATAAAAATAGGTTTTACTTTTCATACAAAATACTTTCTATAGTAGATCACGTTGAGAAAGCACAATGAAACACTCGAAGCTAAATTTAAAGGTTATTTTCTCAATCATTTACATAGTTTTAGCTTTCCTCTTATTAAAAAATGTTATATTAAAAATTTGCAACCGTAAAAACCTTTCCATTTAAAGAAGCATTACAAAACATTTATTTACTTTGTTTTTGCAAGGATTGCCAGTTTTCTATAATAGTTTTCTTAATCAATTGGCCAAATTATTTTTATATATGCTGCAAAAACTACAGATTTATTAAATCAGTTTTAATGAAAACACTTATCTAAGTTTCATCTTATTATTATATACGAGCAGGGAAGACCGAGCTATGCTCGGTCAAAATTAAATTTGAGTTCAAATATCATGACCCATTACCAAAATGACCCACTAATTGAATTTTCTCGAACATGTGACTTAGCCCAACAGTCTTCTCGTGCCCGAAAACCATTGGATGCAAAATTTAGTGTAAATTGAGCCGCTTTTTAGATCTTGACCCACAATGACCCAGAAATGACCTACTAATCGAATTTTCTCGGACATGCGACATAGCCCAATGGTATTATCGTGCTCGAAATTCGTAGGACACAAAATTTAATCAAAATCGTTAGAGCCGTTTTTTTATATAAAATTCATTTGACCCGCGTTGACCCAAAAATGACCCACTAATCGAAAGTTCTCGAACATGTGACCCAGCCCAATTGACTTCTCATGCCCGAAAATGGTCTGATACAAAATTTCGTCAAAATCGTTTGAACCGTTTTTTAGATACAATTAGCTAGACCATGACCCAAAATGACCCAAAATGACCCACTAATCGAATTTTCTCGAGCATGTGACCTAGCCCAATGGTTTTCTGGTGCCCCAAAACGGTAGGATACGAAATTTCGTCAAAATCGTTAGAGTCGTTTTTAAGATAATTTTTGCATATATATATATATATAACCACCCACAAGATTTGCTCGTATTAGAATATATGATATTTTCTAATGTATCTTCAGATATTAGGCAGGGTTGTTATTCAGATGGAGCAATTTCTTTATTTATAATTTTAGACATAACCGGTTAAAAAGTCTTTCTTATTCTACTCCACACCTTACTGCTTGTTATGTCTGAACTCCGCCTGTCGCCTGTTTGATATGCTTTCATTGGTATAGACGCAGATGGTAAATGTTTGCTAAAAAATTTTAATTGCTTTCGGAACATACATTTTTATTTTTATTAATTAACACGTCGACTTCGATGACTTAAAATATTTAAAAGAAGTGTTAGATTGAATTTGTAAAAAAGTAAAAAAAAAAAAATATATATATATATAATACAAAATAAATTTTACCTTTGACTAACTCTTAAATCAACTATTATTTTAAACTAAAGTTATCAGGTTGCTCTTCCCATTAACTTCAAGTTTTCACACTATTGAAAAATTATACGTTATTCCTAAGGGTAACCAGTTACATGTAATCAAAATAAGTAATTATGAAATATCAATTGATGTTTTAATCTTTGGTATTACGACGGAATGAAAAAGCAGCAAAAATCGTGACACATTACACAATCATAATTTTTTTCAACGTAATCTAATCTTAACATCATTATTACAGTCTCAAAATTTAAATGCGTACTTTTCATTTTCACATTCACTATTTAAAAAATATTTTAACAAGCAGAAGAATATTAAATAACTTTAAATTTGATGTCACGTTTGCCAGATACAACTTTGCATGTGAACATTCGGACTCTTGACTTGAGTGTCGAAAATTAGTACAGGCGAAATCCAGAAATTTATACTTTTAGACGCACTCGTAGTAAAATATTTAGTTTTATCAAAGAAAATATTCGTTTCTTTTTTTACCGTAACGTTGTGTTCAATCAATGAAGCATTTCGCCTTCCTCTGAGATTATAATATGAAATTCAGTATCGTTGAAATGAAGAAAATTTGAAATTAGCAGCTTTATGTAAAAAAAAACGCGTGGTTTATATATATATATATATATATATATATATATATAACGTAATTTTTTTTTACATTAAAACAAATTTATATATTTTTAATTGTAATGAGAAAATGGTATCAGTCAAAATATAGTAATTCCCATTATTGCCATTTTTTGTAACAGTGGAAGTAACCCAATTGCTACTATTTTTAAGAAATGTCATAAGAAACTTTTAAAATTAAAATATAAACATGCGAATATTTTTAAAAATAGCTGCAGATAAACTGCTTCATTAAAAATAAAAATAAAATATCAGAATTGGTTCAGTAGATAGCTCAGTGCAGATGACTAAAAAAAAGGCCTTGTGATTTAAATATATAGATCACCGTTATTTTTCATATTTGTTACTGAAAGAAAACTGATTAAAAAAAAAAAAAAAAATGCAAGGCTTTAGAATTTCCAGAACACTATTTCATGGAATTTGGTAGTATTTTGTAAAGAGTGGCATTTTACAAAAAATCAAATAATATCATATATTATAATACGAGCAAATCTTGTATCTCTGAACGTCTCTATGTGTATGTGGTTATGCAAATTATATATACTATATATAATTATATATTTTTAATTTAGATCGTATTATTCTCGCTTTTTTGGAAGCCTTTCATAATTACCATACTGTGCTTCTTCTAAAATTAACTCTTTAACATAAAATTTAAAATTACAATCTGAAAAAAAAAAAAAAAAAAAAAAAAAAAAAAAGTTATTAAACTTGTGTTCTGGGAGTAAAGGTGGAATTAGGTTAAAACAAGAAAAGAAAAAGAAAGAAAAGGAAAGAAAAACTGACAATTCTCACTACTGAAATACATTTAGTTTTCACATTAAAAAAATAAAAATAAAAATAATTAAAATATTTGTAGCATTAGATAAAATTCAAAATAATAATTTCATTCATAAGAAATAGCCACAGTTTTCAATAAACTTTGCTCGCAGAAATCTGCTTCAAGAGGTGAAAATACTATTAAAAAAGAAATAATAAAGTAGCAAGCATCGGTTAGTAAAGAAAAAAAAAGATTTAAAAATGAAAACGAAATATTTTTTCATAGCACACTTAATAAGCAAATTGCTATTGCTTTCCCAATGTTTATAATGATAATGTAAAGTTGCATCAGCGAGAAAACAAATACATATGGTGCAACATATCATTATAAATAATAAGAAAGAATAAATATTTTTTGCTTCATTAAATAACGGGTAAGTCAAAATGAATGTAGCGATTACAAACGGCTATAACTATTTAATGGAAAAGAATTAAGAGTAACAGATAATCAATAAGATATAACAGAGAATGTAGAAGGAACTTCAAAATTTTTTTACGTAAGACGCATGTGCAGTGAAGCCGAAGCCTACGCATGCGTGAGTTGAAACTTCGCAACGACAAGAAACCTGTTCATTGCGGGCGTCTTATTAGTATAAATGGCGAGTACCGTGCAGAAAGCATTTTGCATTTTAGAATTTAACAAATGTCATGTTATCACATTGTAGAGAAGATTTCGTCAGCGTTAGAATCAAGAACCTCCAAATGCGAACAACATACGCAGATGGCATCGGATGTTTGAAGAAACAGGATGCCTGTGCAAAGGGAAAACTAGCGGAAGGCCACGTGTTTCAGCGGAAAACGTTGAAAGAATTCGCACACGTATGAACGATGCCGACGGAAATCGACGTACAAAGCAGGGCCTGATTACCAGCGGGGCACACTTCCACCAGTAAAAAATAATAGAAATTTTTCCCTTATTTCTGGCAGTAATTTTACACGAATAGGGCTTATTAAGACTTATTAAGGCTTCTTATTAAGGTTTTATTAAGACGAAAACGTCTCTTAAATTTTGCTGGTGGAAGTGTGCCCCGTCGGTAATCAGGCCCTGGTACAAAGGCAGTAGGGAGTTACAAATGCCACAAAAAAAGAAAGAAAAACGGTATGGTGTGTTCTCAGAAAGAGGCTGAAAATGAAACCGTACGTAATTCAACCTGTGCAGCAATTGAAACAGGAAGACTACGGCAAACGTATGAATTACGTTACGTTTATGCTGGAAAGCATGGAGGATGAAACAATGGCTGATCGTCTCAATTTTAGCGATGAATCAACCTTCCACATAAGTGGGAAGGTTAACCGGTACAACTGTCGAATATGGGGTACGGAAAAGCCTTCAACTGTAATTGAACATGAACGTGACTCAGCGAAAGTTAATGTGTTCTGCGCGATCTCATCACGTAAGTTGTACGGTCCTTTTTTCTTTAGTGAGCAAAGTGTTACATCAAATGTTTACCTTGACATGCTTGAGGTATGGTTAATGCCACAGCTAGACTCTGATTCCACGGATTACATCTATCAGCAAGATGAAGCACCCCCACACTAGAATACGGAGTTTCGCGCATTTTTAAACCAACATATTGCAAAGCGTTGGATCGGTTGAAGTGGAGATGGCGACGATGTCTTCTGCTCTTGGCCACCGAGATCTGCGGACTTTGACACTATGCTATTGTTTCTATGGGGTTATGCGAAAGATGTATGGGGTATGTGCCTCCCATGTCCAAAACAGTTGAAAAATTCAAAGAACGCATTTGTAATGCGCTTGCTTCGGTGACTGAACAAATGCTTCAGAATGTATGGCGTGAAATGGACTACCACCTAGATGTTGTCCGTGTGACCAAGGGAAGTCACATAGAACATCTATGACGTATGTATACAAAATTTTGAAGTTCCGTCTACATTCTGTGTTAATCTTATCGATAAATTCTTTTCCATTAAATAGTTATAGCTGTTTGTAATCGCTACATTCATTTTGACTTACCCTGTATATCTGAATTCTGATTAATTAAGAGGGGAAATGTAGTGGGCTGATTTGAGCAAATATTTGCATATAAAAGATTACAAGCGTTTAACTAAAAATTTATAATTCTAATAAAATACATAAACCCATCACAAAAAAAAAAAAAAAAAAAAAAAAAAAAAAAAAAAAAAAAAGCGTATTTAAGGAAGTTTCTAATGTATAAAAAATATTTAATAATAATAAATTAACTTTGAAAAACAAAATAAACTTCAGCACAGCAAAAGTAATTTTATTTTCGGCTATAATGTCATACACTCAAGCACATTTTTTTTTTTTTAATCGGTTATAAAAAGGAAAAAAGTTGCCAAATTTAGAGGATTTTTTTTTCCTTTAATGACAACCTAACTATTGCATTAAGTTATTGGTTTAACGCGTGCTTGAAAATCGCGCCAACCAAAAACTAGCCAAACATCGGTGCGTGAGTGTAAAGCATCTGTTCCTTATTTTCAACAATCAAGTCAAGTTATGAATCTACATCACAAAGTGTGTGACAAAATGAAATTTTATAGTGAGTTCAAATAAATTCAGTTTTAGAAATTAATTACGAAATATTGCTGCTTTACGTAATACGTAATTGAACACAGGAATGGCGTGAGATATGGGGAGTAAAAGCAGCTTTTATTTTCTTGTAATGAAATTTATTATTTTAATATCAGTGAGCAAATGATAAATCGCCAAATTAATACATTTTTTAAATGTTTTTTCGTAACTCTATTAAAAAATAGACTCTGCCCTATGCAAATTTAACAGCAAACTGACAGTAACATAAAAATATGCAAAAAAAAAAAAAAAAAAAAAAGAAAAGAAAGAAAGAAAAAATCTAAATTATACATCTTTAAAAAATAAAATAAAAATAATAACGTAAAATAATTTAAAATGCCTCAAACAAAATCTTATTTTCAATAAGATCAGTGTTTTTGTTTATTTTTAACATCAACGTTATGAAATCAATGCTCTTAACCCTTTAGCGGGCGGTGTCCACAAAAAAGGACACCTAATTTTAATTCCAAAACTGACAAACGGCACCAAGAATATTTAATTAAAATTTTCCTTCTATAAAGTACGGGAAAATTAGCAAGTTTTTCTTTTCTAAGGAACTCGTTCGTAAAATCTGATGTCAGTCCATTATTTCATCATTTTACAAACAGATTTATTCCGCGCCGGAAAGGGTTAATATAGGAAATTAACGCCTGCGCAGTTTCAATCTGTCAAGAACACAAGGCATTTCAAGTACCTTTGCACGGTGTACGCTGGTTGGCTAGACCGGAGTGTAGGCTCCCAACGTACGATCCAATGAAATTAGTCAAGTACGCGGAGCACGGTGGCCTCCACAGATTAGTGAGAGGGCAGGTACTACTTTGCATTAACATGACAAAAATATTAATGCACCTTCTACACACATTGCAAATTTTCTGAGCCCTCTGGTACACTACTTCTACCCGAAAATTAAACATGGAGAACTTGATCCCATGCGGCGCTCACTTGTTGTTGAAAATTTTACCTTACTTTCAGCTGTTGATAAATAACACATAGTTTTTTTCATAAACAAGCATCTATTTAAATTTATTGGTGTAAGATGAATATCTTTATTCTCTTAGAATTTGGTATTTATGGAGGAGTGTTCCCCGCATACAAACTTTCAAATGCGGAATTCCATGCTGTTTGTTGTTTCGTGTACATATATTCAAATTGCAGAAATATTTTTTCTTTTTCAAAATGGCTAAATGAAAAATATCATTTCATTTGATGAAGAAGATTTGTCTTGAACTTATTTTCAAAGGAAGAATCAGAAAATTTTCAACATTTGATTGCATTGTGAAGGTTTAGACAAAAGTGTCGATAAAAATTGAGAAATTTCTGTACATACCTGAAGATAGTCCCCCGTCTCCAGATTGACCTATAGCCACAAAAAAAAAAATTATAACAATAAAAAATGATAAATACACAATTTTTCAGTATAAAGTAATTTATATCATCTTACCACTATGTCTATAGAATATTTGGTAATTTTTACTATCAATAATAATATTTATTGCCTTCATTTTATTTTAAAAAATATAACATAGTTGAGTTTTGAAATAATTGTCTATTTTCTTTTTCTATTTCTTTTTTTTTTTTTTTTTTTTTTTTTTGTTTCTTTCTTCTTTTTATTTCTCAGAAGGAAGATTACTGTGTTTATTTTTGTTATTTTGCAATTTTCTGGAAACTATTTTTTTTTTTTTTTATCAAAATAGTAAAAAGGATTGCATTAAATTTTTTATCAGGTTTATAAACCTGTATTATCACTTCCCCTTCCACCCCTTAAATCCAATAAATATTAATATTTTTTTTTAAATGGGAGGATTGAAATTTGTGACGTTATATAAAATAAATGATGAACGTAAAAAATAGCACAGATAAAGTACATATAAAATAGCAAACAGCTATTTCGGAGGCTCTGAAGCTCCATCATCAGAGCAAAATTTAAAAAGATTAAAAAAATATTTATAAGTATAGGTCATGTAAGTATACTAGCATCTCCGCTCGCGGCAAGATGTAATGGCGTTAAGTGTTTAAAAACAACAGCGGAGTCAGCAGTGCCAGGTGAAGGAGGAGACCAATCAGATGCGCTCCGCCGGTCTGGACGAGTTTAAGTAGGCTTGAGAAAAAATGAAGGAGGGGGAAGTCAAGAGAACGAATTAAAGGAAAGGTAGCCAGACATTTCAAAAATTTGGTGTACTGGATGTTTTATTAACTAAGTTGCTTGAAATTCTTTCATATACGATAAGCTCCCCAAAAATTAAGGTCGTAAATCGATGAGCACTTCTGATTTATTGAACCTTCTGAAAAATTAAAACTTTGATTGTTAGACCAGCAGTGGTTAGCAATAGCGAGGCGTTTAATGTTACAATTTCTAACATAGTTTTTATGTTCCTCCAAACGGACCTTAAGAGGTCTCTTAGTTTGAGCTAAGTACATTCTATCCCAATCGCAAGATATCCTGTAAATTCCCCAATGTGAAAATATACCAATTGGATGTTTGATATCTCTAAATTTGATTTTTGCTTTTATGGTGCATAAATTATTTTAAAATCAAATCTTTTCAAAATTTTGTATGTTTGATGACTAATTCTCGCACAATATGTAAGTATAATTAAATTTTCATTGCGATCATTGTTAACGTTGGAATGTGTACGTTTAATTAGTTTATTATGAATTAAATCCACGATTGCAACAGAATAACACCGGTAAGCATAAATATTTTCAAAGAACAAAAAAATAAAACAAATTTTTCCGACCACTTCGAAATTTCCGGAAATTTTACATCTCTTTCTGAGCATTGCTTAAAAAAAGGAAAGAAAGAGAGAAAATACATCACAGAAGCAACTTTAATTTTAATTACATCTTTACAGAACTACGATATTACATATTAATAAATGGATGGAAATTTTTAAGACAAACTATCTAACATAATACAAAGATATTTTTGCATTAATCTCAAAGTATTTCCCAATAAGTATTTTAGTAATTTTTGTACTAAACATATGGAGAAAAATTGGAGGAAAATGATAAATAAAAAATTTCAATTCGAAAAAAATTATCATTCACGAAGCACTGACTTAAGGTTATTTAAACATGTGTAGAAAAAAAAAAAAGAGTATTTTACTTGTGAAATTGTGTATTGCCCTCTTTATTCCAACGGTTTTTACAACCGTATTCAAAAGAACTGCTTGTCATGATGGATTAATTATGTACAAATCCTAATCCAACTATCATATAAGGCAATGAGAGAAACACCGTTTTATGCCTAGTATATAAACCAAAACAAAGCTAAATCTTTCATCACATTAACACCCCGCTTACTGCCTTAAATGGGGGAAATCCGAGGCTAACGAAAAAGAAAGGCTACCGCGGGGCATTACGCGTATCTTTTTTTACAGACCGCCGGAGTCACGTGATGCTCGAATGCACCAATCAAGGTGTACGAAAAGAGCACACGTCACTCTAGTGGTCTGCAAAAAAAGATAAGTCAAACGCACCGCGGTAGCCTGTCTTTTTCGTTAGCCTCGGGGAAATCACAATTGGGGATTGGGATTAACACACGGAGCTCAGTGTGAAGCAAAGTGGGGGTGAAGCGCCCCTTCCCTAAAGATTCAACGAGGAGATCTCACTGCCGTACAGGCGCTCACTCGTTATTCGAAATATCAAATTATAAATCAAACAATTGGAAGCATACCCTTGTTTACTCCATTACTTTGAGTAGGTGTATATCAAATCCTGAGAGAGCCATAAGAAATGTCTAGCCGTAGTCCAATTGACTACATAAAAATAGGATCGTGTTAAGTATATCTATAAGATAATAAAAATTTACTAGATAAAGTATAAAAGTAAAAATAGTTCATAGTTCAAAAAAAAAAAAAAAAAAAAAAAAAAAAAAAACAGAAATAATGCCAGACGAGGTAAAGTACAGATTTTAGGAGAAGTTTACGAGAAAAGTCAATATAAAATTATTTAATAAAAAATTGTATATAATAATTTTTTTTAAATATTAAAGAGAAAAATTTTGAGGTAAGAATTATAGCTCGGAAGGACTATTCATCAAGAATAGTGGAGTACCTTGGTTTTTTCCGGTTGGATGGACTGCAAGCATCGTAGTCAGGTAGCTCATAGATGAGTTCATTTAGAATATGATTAATGTCATTGTAGAATTTTTTCGCAAGGTGTTTAATGCGATGTTCGAATGAAGTCGTTTTGAGATCCTTGAGGATTGTTGAGTTTTTGAAGTATCTAGACCCGTTCCTGATGTAACGGAGCTGTTTGTAATGGGTACTAGAGAGGCTGTTCATACTGGTTTTGCAAGTGAAGCCCCAGATTGGACATGCATATGTGATAACAGAGAGAATGCAAGCATTATATATTAAGAGGTTGTTGTGTATGGAGAGTGAGTGACTGCGAAGAAGGGGTGCGAGGGTTTTGGAAATTCCGGCGACTTTACCGCGGATGTAAAGAATATGCTTTTTAAAGCTAATGCGTTTGTCAATGCGTGTTTCCCAGGTACTTGGCATCGTCGGACCAGGGAATGGTAGTATTAATGATGGTTAATCTATTAGGAGTGGAGAAGGTTCTAGAGAAGTAAACAGCAGTAGTTTTAGATTCGTTAATCTTAATGCGCCCTTGATCACATCATTCCATGAAGATGTTGCGGTGGTGTTGTAGATTTTTGTAAAGATTGTATGGGTGATGTGCAGTGCCATAGAGAACAGTGTCGTTCGCATAGAGTGCGAGTGATGTGAATAGTGTGCGTGGAATGTCATTAAAGTATATTATGAATAAAATAGGGCCAATAACTGAACCCTGAATAATACCACAGAGTATTATGTGTAGAAGAGAAAGTGAGTTGTTTACATGGACATAGAAGTTACGATCATCAAGGTAAGAGTGTATTAAATGGATAAGTCCAGACGGGAACTTAAGCCGAATTAATTTGTAAATGAGGCCCGCGTGCCAGACTTTGTCAAAGGCCTTGACGACATCAAGAAAAATGGCTGCAGTAGGCTTCTTCTCGTTGAAGTTTTCAGTTAAGAATTCCACAAATCGAAGAAGTTGGTGTTGGGTGGAGTGCTTGGCTCTGAAGCCGAATTGTTCAGGAATAAGAATGTTGTTGTTGTGAAGGAAGTCATTGAGCTGTGATCTAATGACGCGTTCCATGACTTTACTTAGAGAGGAGAGAAGACTGATGGGACGGAAATTAGTTGGGTCATTAAGATTGCAGGATGGTTTAGGAATAGGAGAAATGATAGAGGTTTTCCAGGGTTTAGGAAAATAACAGTGTTTGAGGATAGAATTAGTGAGTTTCGTAATGTAGAGAATACAGTTGATAGGAAGTTGTTTAAGAGTATAGTTGGAAATTTTATCGTACCCCTGAGATTTTTTATTATTAAGTTTTTGAATAATATTGTTGATCATGATGGGTTGAATTTCGGGGAGAGGGATAGGAGTGGTTGAGAGGAAGTCATTAACAGTATCATTGACATTGTTAAAGTGTGCTTGACTTGCGAGGAAGGGATTCGGAGAGAATTGCCTTTCATATGAGCTAGCGAGGCATTCTGCCTTGTCCTCGTCAGTATACGCAGTTTGATTATTGGCAGTAAGGGGAGGAATAGGGGTGTAATTATTATTGAGTTTCTTTTTGATTTGCCAAAGAGAGTTATCCTCGCAAGTAAGACTTTCGAGAAAGTTAGACCAGTGTTTTTGCTTATCTTTTTGAATAAGGGTTTTAATTTTATTGTTGAGCCTGTTGACAGCTGTTTTAAGGGTGGGATCTCTGGTGTTTTGGTAGAGTCGTCAGAGTGTGTTGCGTTGTTTACAAATATTATGTATGCAAGTGGGTAAGATGTAAGAGTTATTATTTTTGAATTTGGTATAAGTCGCATATTTTTTAGCTTTGTAAATGATGTTGTTGAGTTTATTAACTGCGTTGTCAATGTCAGTAGTGTTGCTGATTGTGGGGTAGGTAAGGTCGGTGTTGTTGAGGTAATTTTGGAATTTATTCCAGTCAATTGCAACTGAAGGAGGAGGAGAGATAGGGTTGATAAGATCAATTTTGAAGAAGACAGGAAGGTGGTCAGAACTTAGGTCATTAATAACAGAAGTGGTTATAGGGAAAGTAAGATTTTTGGTGATGGCAAAGTCAATAATAGAAGGGTGCTGGTTGCGAGCAACGGGAATGTGTGTGGGTGTAGTAGGTGCGTGGAGACTAAGATTAAAATGGCTAACCAAGTTGTGAAGAGATCTACCTCTGGTAGTGGTGGAATGACAGTTCCACTGCCTGCTATGTGCATTGAAGTCACCAGCGATAAATGCGTGTTGGTGTTGTGTAATGATGTGTGTCAGGTCGTTTATGGGGTATCGTCGCCCGTGTCGTGCGTGAAAAGATGTGAAGTTGATTTTGGCATGGGGCAAGTTGACGACAATACTGGTGTAGTCAATGCCTGGGAGTGCAATATTTTGAGTTGTGTGATGTGGGATATAATTTTTGATGTAGATGGCTGTGCCGCCCCAGTGAGAGTTGGCACGTGGTGTATGATGGAGTTTGTAACCTGGGATGGTGATACTGCAGGAAGGGTTAAGTGTTTCTTGTATTAAGAGTATATCGATTTGTTGATTAATGGAAATAAAGGAGCGGAGTTAATCCTGAGTTGCAATGATTGGCAATTCCAGGAGAAAATAAGAAGAGAAGAGAAATTTTTGTTATTGTAATTATTCATAATTGGTAATGTGGAGCTCCGTAGAAAAGGCGTCTAATTCTTCTATTATGATATACATTTTGTCGAATGGGTTGTTGCAATTTTTTGATTTGATGGCGATGTTTTTTAAATGTTTTAGGAGTTTGGTAATTTGGAGAACTTCCTTCATGTCTTTGAATGTGTCAAACATATCTTTGAATGTATTTGTATAATTATTTTGTATAACAGGTGGTGTTTTATTTTTTTTGGTGTAACTGGAGGTGTCCTTAACTGGTTCTTCCTGGATATCGTTATTAACGTCAGTAGTGGTCTCACTGTTGTTAATATCGTTTGGTTTATCATGAATAGTGTAATTGTAGGGTTTAAAAATGTCTGCGATGTCAGCAATTAGATTTGGTTTTTGGTTTTGCGGTTTTGTTTTGGTGTTGAGTGTTGGGGTATTTTTTTTCTTAATGTTGTTTGGATTTTTGGTGCAACCTCTGTATGAGGCCGGATGGGCACCGTTACAATTGGAACATTTTGGAATTATTTTACCTGTCTTGGGGCAGTTATCTGTGAGGTGCTCTTCTGAGAATTTAAGACATTTTGGTGTTAGGCTGCACGTCTCGGAGGCGTGTCCGAACCGTTGGCAGCGGTAACATTGTTTTGGGTTATTGTTATTTCTGAAGTATTCAATACGAACACTTATATCACAAAGTTCCTCAATTTTATAGATTTTCTCCAAGTTGGTGCAAGGGAGGACGTTGACCATGTAAATTGGCACCCCTCTGCCGGTTTTGCGACTCTTGAGCATGGCGGCTCGTATGGCCTTAAATCCATGGTTACCAAGGTCTTCGATAATAAGTTGGGGGTCAGTGTTGGGGGGGATTCCCCTAATACAGATTTTTAGTATTCTTGTACAAAGGTTTTATTTGCTATTTTTATATAGTTTATTTGGCAGTCATATTTTGTATACCTGAATGAACTAAACACTAAATTTCTTCAACGATTCTGTGCGAAGAATTTTATGGCATACCACAAAACAAAAGATTTGAGAAAGAAGCTGTTCATCGCCATAAATGACTTAAAAAGCAAAACTCTGTTAGAAAGCTTCACGGCTAAAAAAGAAATAGTAAAAATACCTCTAGAATTGACAAGGACGTAAACCAGCACTGCGCTTAAATACTTTCCTGAAAATCTAACGTCAGATCTTTGGACAAGAAATTCGTTTCTCTCTAGAAACACCTTGCCACTAAAACTGCTACAAAGCAAGCTGACGCATATCCATCTTGTTGCCCAAAATAACAGCCATATTGTAACCTGGCTGAGCATTAGGATACCGCCCGAGCAGGTGTTCGCCGTCCCTGTGACTGTCACTCGCCGTCCACTACAACGGTAAGCTAACCAGTTTTAGCTTGGTTTTGGTCCGTTGGGTTATTAAATGGCGGTATGATTCCCCGTGTAGTATAGGAGCTCTACTTGCCACTCGTCTCTCATGAGAGAGGAAAGAAGTGGACCTATTCTGATCTCCTTTGATGGATTTATTGGTGCCCACATTCAAAAGGAATTTTTGGTCGGTGAGAAAAAGACAATCTTCGCTGATATCTGTAAAGGCTGCAAAATTCCTGATTGTTTCCATCAAAATATATCTATGTGAATGTGTTTCTCTTCACTTTTTTGTATGAGATATGAGTACAGGAATAAACTAAACGTTGAATATGACTTACAGACGACTAAAAACTCATACTGAACCGAACACGATGAAGCTGTGCCTAATAAAGCCTAAGGGTTATAGTGCATGATATTGGTGGTATACAACTTCACTTTCTGGATTTTTTAAGAAATTCCATATAAGTTCTGTTTCTCAACTAAAGCTATAGCCTCTGTTATTTTTTCTTTTTTTTTTACAACGGCAGTACTGACAAGGAGCCCATTTTTCTCATAAGCTATGCAAGGGGGTTAGTATCAGTGTATGCCAATTATGTCATTAAAGGTCCTCTACCCTCGCGCGAAAGCACGCGTTCACTAATGTTTCCTATGGGGCATTATTTTTCTTGTATCTAATTTGCATTTCAATCTTTTAAACGATTTTTTTTTCACAGGATAGCAGATATCAATCTCTATTTCCGCCGTTGATTACTTTTTAGATTTTCTTTCGGATTCTGTTTACGAAGAAAATTTCACTTTCGGAACCGGTTTTGAAAGTAAAATTATCTTCGTAAAAGAAATCTGCAAAGAAAATCGAAAAAGTAATCAATGGCGGAAATAGAGATTGATATCTGCTATCCAGTAAAAAGAAAAAAAAAATGTTGAAAAATGTTGAAATGCAAATAAGATATTAGAAAAATAGTGTGCCATAGGATTAACATTAACGAGCGTGTGAGAGAAAAGCACCCTTACGTATTGCAGATTTTATTTTTCATCCAAAACACACTATTTTGATATGGTATGTATTATTAACAAGGAATGATGACACAACTTTTTATTATTTGAATGTTAATATAAAACACTCAAGCTCCAATTAGTAATGTAATTATGCATTTCAAATACGGTAAAACCTGTTAAAAAAAAAAAAAAAAAATCCGTTTTCAGCGGGGTTTTTTATTATTAGTTTTTTGTATGTTATTTGGTGGGACACGGAAGTATGGACTTCGATTTAGTGGTTTGGGAAGTTGCTATGGCGAAAAGCAAATATTTGCCGGGTTACAGAATAAAAATATTAAGTACTTTAATTTCTAATCGGTATAATAAACAATGGCTAATACCACTGTTTATTCTGGAATAAAAAGGAACTGTCAAAGAAAAGTAACATGAACAAGCCGAACAAGTGATGACGGTTAATGGGCTTCCTAGTTGCGATCAACTTTACGCCCAGACGAAATAGGATAGACTGTCTTGTAAAATGAGCCAGTGGGAAATGTATAAGAACTGCAATCAGCAAATAGAAAAAAAGGATAAAAATTTTAAAAAAGAAAATTGGGAAAAAGAAAAAGGAAAAAAAAATTTGAATTAAAGGTATAGCTCAGTAGATTTACCAAAGAACTCTAGCGTAAAGAAGGGAAAGCTTCGTAGACAGAATGTAAATCCACGCCAGCCAGCCAAACAGTGCACGGTGTAAAGCGCTAGAAGTTGCATACAGGGGCGAAAGATACAACGGAGTGCACTTGGCGCGATAATCAGGGGAAGAACGCATGGGAAGAGCGATTTTCTGTTACGCGTTTTGAACTTTTTCTCCCCTCACACTGTTTTGGATTTATTAGATTTATTCATCATACATAAATAGAAAGTTTCTTTAAAAAAAGTAAAAGCATGTTAAAAAATTGTTGGCAGTTAAGTAGAAAGTATCATTATTCTTTTTAATATTTATAATGCTTCCCACTAGATATATTTATTAGTATATTGAATGAATTCGGGGCAAAAAACTTTAATTCTGTTAAAAATTTGTTATTTTCAGTATGTTAAAAATTTGTTATGTACTTTCTCTGTTAAATTTCAACAGAAAATAATCAAATAAACAATGATAAAACAATTAAAATTTAACAAAAAAAAAACGAAAAGAAATCGCGAAGCTCACTCACATCCGTCCCCGAGTTCGGCCGAGGACAGAACCCACGAATGTCAATTTCTTCCAATCTGTAGTCTAGGACTTCACCGTCTGAGCCACCGGTGGTTGTGCTCCGAGTTGAAAGTGAACGAACTAGTCCCTTTTCCAAGCAGAAATTATCTACATGTGTTACGTTATTTTTTTTTTTTTTTTGCAACTTTCATATTGAGAAGTTTTCTTTTTATAATGACTTAGAATAGAAAAAAATAAAAAGAATAAACTCATATATATATTTTTTTCGGAACAGATGTGTTACACTCACGCTAAAATGTAAACAAAAGATTGGCGACTGTTTGGTTGGCGCGATTTCCAAGACTGCGCCAAACGAATAACTTAATACAATGGCTAGGTTGCCATTAAAGGAAAAAATCCCCTAAATTTGGCGACTTTTTTCTTTTTTTTAACCGATTAATTTTTTTTTTTTTTTTTTTTAGCGTGAGTGTAAAGCATCTAAGCCTTTTTTTCTTTTCATAAAAACGTCTAGTGTCGATTTTAATAAAAGTACTACTCAGAATAAAATATATTATTGCTGTATTTGGAAACAAATGTTTTCCGAAAAGTTTCTCTTAAAATATTTTCGATCCATATTTTACGTTTAATAACTTTTATTTAATTATTTTTATTTTCATAACGAAGGTTTAAACATGTTTTGGCAATTTTGTATTTTTAATTACCAGAGGAAAAACTTACATCTCTAACTATTAAATATATAATATATATAACTGTATATATATAAATATAACTATTAAATATATACATATATATCTAATCTAATTGATTAGAAATAGCTATAACTCAAGATACATGAAATTTATAATAAAATTGAAAACGCCATTAGATTCTTAATGCTAATACATGTAATTTTCTGTCAAGTATGGATTAAAGAACGATTTTGTGAATTGTCCGAAAGATTTTTTGAATAGTTTAAGGATTGGGGCACAGTAAAAATTTGAAAACAGCCTTTAAAAAATACTACATAGTCAAAAATTTGTTCAGAATTTTTCAGATTTTATATCCGCAAACCATGGGAATACGAAATAACAGTACCTTGGACAATTACATACATGCAGGCTCATAGAAAAAATAATATTGTTTAGGGGAAGAAAAAAAAGATGTAAAGAAATACATTCTTTTTTTTTTTAGTAAGGTTTTAACTCTATTTAAAAAAAAATTAAAAAAACATATATTTCTCTGTATTTTAAAAATATATATATTCTAAATAGTTCGTTAAATGTAAATATCACTATTAGTTTTATTAAAAAATAAATTTTAAAAAAGGGCAGGGGGACCTCTCACAGTATATTTGTCTGAGAGCCATGATTTGATATCTATTGGCGGCCCTATGCCTAAAATAATACAATCATAGACATATCTTCATCTTCTATGATCTTTGCTCTGAGAAAACAATTTTAATATTCTATTTAAATTATATTCTTGATAAGTATACTGTTATCTATACACTTAAGATATTTTTTAATAATTTAAATAGTTAACAAAATAGTGAACTACAACCAGAATGAGTCTTAATCTTTAGGGGGCAAAACTTGTCTAAGAACAAAACTCGTTTTAAATTTCCAATATGGCGCGTAATTTGCTTCTATTTTAGGTTTACCACAAAACAATTTGGTGAATTGGCGAACACAATGATGCATGCATGTGATTGGATCGCGCCTTTGAGAGTGTTTCCCAGCACGGCTATATTCACTGTTTCGTTAGTTACGGTTTCCAAAGCCTTCCCGTCCTAACTATTAAAAGGTCTTTATTACTACTACATATTCAAGGAGAACTCATTGCCATACAGGCGCCTCCTCCTCATTCAAATCAACAATCTAAGTTGTGAACTTTCAAGAAAACGGGTATTTATTTTATTAGAAAATAGTTAGTTAATTTTACTGGTATGAATTGAATAATTTTACACTCCTGTAATTCTGTAATTTGAGCAATTCATTCCGAGCGCAAACTTTTCCGTTCGATCCGACATGGTTTCTTTTCATACATTAGAAGTGCTGTTATGTTTTCTTTACATTTAAATAAATAACATCTTTCAATTTAATGAGCAGAATCTGTTTCAAAATTATTTTCAAAGGCAGAAATATTGTAAATACAATTGTTAAATCCATTGTGAAGGTTTGAATGAGCATGTCAATACAAATTGAGAAATTTCTGTAATGATTACAGAAGATTTTCTTCTTCAGATTATCCTATAGCTTCCAAAAATATTATAATAGTAAAAGGATATAAATACTTTTTATCCGTACGATTAAGTCTATATCATCTTGCTACTTCATCTATAGTTTAATTATCTATAGTATTTTCTGTAATGATTAAAGATGACTTTCTTCTTCAGATTATCCTATAGCTTCCAAAAATATTATAACAGTAAAAGGATATAAATACTTTTTTTCCGTACGATTAAGTCAATATCATCTTGCTACTTCATCTATAGTTTAATTATCTATAGTATAATTATCTATAGTATATTTTTTTCTATAGGTAATATTTATTATCACAATTTTAATAAAGAAATGTATAGCGTAGACTGTTTTTGAATTAATTATAATTGTTAAATGGTTATTTTTATTATTTTGAAATTTTATGTAAACTGCTTCTTTTTAATAAAATAGAAAAGGCCATTACATTATTATTATTATTATTTTTTTTTTTTTTATCAGGATATAAACATAAATTTTTGTCTTCCTCAAATAGAGTAAATAATAATATAAATTAAAAATGCAAATATCCATGTCGATAATAATAATAATAATAAATACACATGTATGAAAAACTATGCGGATTAATGAAAAAATTTCACTTAACTATGCTATACAGATGTGTGAAAAAGCTGTTACGAGCTGCGGTCTCCCTCCTTTATTTTCCACACGCATACGCAATATCTCTAAAAGCATGTTTTGTTCTGTTTAAAAAGAATAAAAAAATATGTGTAAATGCAGAAATTTAAGAGCTTTTTATGATAAATTTAAAAGCATGAAAAGCGTTTCGAATTTAATAAGCTATTTCTCATCGTGGATGAAAACTGCTTTATTTTCTACATTGATTTTCTTTTCTTTTTTTAATTTAGCAGTCTAAATTTAAATTTATTTTTAATTATAAATTTTCAATGTATATAATATATTCAATACAATCTTATAACATATGCAGTTATAAATTATCAAGTCAACTTCCTTTATTCGCCCCCCCCCCTCTTTCCTCCCCGAGATACACACACGCAATAAAAAAAGATGAAAGAATTGTTTCAATTCTCTATTTTGGAAAACCTCGGTAGAAACACACTTTTGGATTTTTTATTTTTCTTATTTATCATATTTCTGTACTTTTCTTTTCCATGTTGATATGCCGAAAAATATTTAAATTCCTATTATGTCGATCTTTCCGGAGCCTAAAATTAGTAAAGAAAAGCTCGGATATATAAAATAACGCATCCGGACTACCATGAATATAATTACTATTCTTATACAGTGATATAAGATACGATAAACAAAATTGAAAATCTCCACATATATTAAGTACAATTTCCAAATTCCAGTTCAATAACTCTTTTACTTGTTCAATATTTTTCCTAAGTAGGCACCCATTGGTCGAAATTATTTTACTGTAACATTATCTTTAATTTTTTGCTATGTGTAATATGTTTAAATTGCACGTCGGGAACATATTGAAACGACTTTCTTAATCCACTTTCTTAATTAACTCCACCCTTTCTACTTTTTACATTTGAACTCCGCCTATCGACAGTGTACAGGCGTACACGATGTATGTTTCGCAAAAAATGGCAACTGCTCTCGGAACATATATTTTTATTTTTATTATTGTTCTTTCACAGTTTTTAGTAATAATAATTAAATGATCACGTGTTAAAAGCAGTAAATGTAGAAAATTACGTAATAAAAATATACTTGCGCCTGAATATTAAAAAGAGCAATACGAGTAAGTAGGGAAATTTACGTCACATTTAAAATGATCAAATAACAATATTTCCAAACAATTTCAATTAAAAGTTATATTTACATGAGAGATCAATTTATTTCGAAATTTTTTTTTTCAAAGGCCGTTTTATGTTTGCAGGGAGGAAAAGCTGGGAAATAATGCGAGTCAAATTTTAGTATTTTTTTAGCAACCGTGAATGACTGCTAAATTCAACGGGACAAGTCCCATATCTTGTGCTAGAAAATTTGTCGCCAATTTTGGCGCGATTTCTGGGTGATAACTGTCTCAATCTGGTTTGATAGTATCGTCGAAGTTTGAACGGCTTTTCCAATCTAGGGTTGCCTTATTTTCGTAAATCGCGTTATAGCGGACATCTTAAAGCTTATTTGTTAATTAGTACCACGTGACTAGTTACTCAGCTAAATTTTGAAATTCTGTTAGATCGCATTAGCGTCTAACGTGCTGCTGTTAATGTAAGGTAACTGGGTAAGCCTCTTGCTTTCCCGTTTACTTATTATTATTTTTTTTTAAATTTCTTTTTGTATTTTATTAGGATTTTTGCATTAGCTGTTTATAATGCTTACTTTATTAAAGGTATTATTAGGGTAGATAGCAAATCAAAAGTGATATTTGGCCTTATGTACGTACAGATACGCACGTTGTATATATATTCAGATTCGGCTTTTTTTTTTCCCCTTAGGATTTTTGCTGATTTTTAGGATTAGCTGTTTAAAATGCATTAAATGTTTGTTTTTCTATGTGTAAATAATTTAAATTTTTTATTTATATTAACTTTTTTTAATGAAACTTCCCTTTTTTCTGAATTGCCGTCTCATTTATTGTTATTTATTTATATTTATCTTTTTACTTTATATGTAATAATTTTTTTGGCAGTTGTAAGCGAGATTTTACCTCCATTTAAAGTTTCTGTTAAGTTTTATTTTCTTTTTTTATATGTCCAAAATTATTTAGGAATGGGGGGTTCAGGGGGGCAGAGCCCCCTGACAATAACAAATATTTATTTCAAAAAGCATATTTGTTTAGTTTTTTACTCGTTAGTTTATTTAGAATGCTGCTAAAATTTGTGTAATTGCATCGTAAAAATTTTTTCAAGATGGCGGAAAAATTTCGTTAAATCTTTGTTATTCATAAATCCATGTTTTTACATCATTTTCTGTTTTTAAAAATGGTGCAAAATCATTGATTTATAAATAACATAAATTTTTAAAAATGATGTTTTTCTGCCGTCTTGGAAAAAATTTCTTGTCGCCAAAACGGCATTTTGGCGGAAAAAAATTCGCCAAGTTCTCCAATCAGCACAGGATACGGAACTCTTCCCAATTCGACCGATATGCCTATTAATATATATATATATATATATATATATATATATATATATATATATATATATATATATATATATTATCTCTTTATATTTAAAAAAAAAAAGTAACCACCGCAGTCGCAGCCGCTGTCAATGAAGATTTTGTGCCTTGAAGTCTTTCTGGACTAATATCCAGAAAACTATTGCAAATAAAAATTTAAAAATTGGTGGTTTTATAAAGAAATGTTCGATAAACACGCTGAAGTAGACAGTTTTTAAATCGAAGAATTATTTTAAGATATATTTAATATTAAATTTGGTCAAAATAATTTTTTTATAAAAGTTTTATAGAAATAAAAACTATGCACAGGAAGTTAACCATAATTTGTAAGGATGTAGTTGACTAGGTTGTGGTGTGCAGACTGCAATTATTTTTTCAATTTGACTCATTTTTTGAGGTTATATTTCACTTTTTTATTCAAAATTTTCATTATTTTGAAGAAGATTTACCTCATATTTCATAAAATCCATTATTTGAATTGTTGTCAATTTGTAAAATAGCGCACAAAATAATATTCCTTTTCAATTAAGAAATGTATTTACACGTGACTATTAAAAACAGAAATAAAACTTTAAAATAATAATTAAATGATCACGTGTTAAAAGCAGTAAATGTAGAAAATTACGTAATAAAAATATACTTGCGCCTGAATATTAAAAAGAGAAATACGAGTAAGTAGGGAAATTTACGTCACATTTAAAATGATCAAACAACAATATTTCCAGACAATATCAATTAAATATTATATTTACATGAGAGATCAATTTATTTCGACAAATCTTTTACCTATTATTGCAAATTTTAAAACAGTGTAAACAATAATATTTCCTTTCCAATGTCAAAATTCTTCTATTTGTTAATTTGGCGTTAGAGTTTAGCGATAGTTTTTTTTTTTTGCTTTTGTTTTTTTAATGAAAATTGATCGACGGGGTAATGGAGAAGTATCACAAGACAAATAAACGTTGAATTAAAAATTCCTCGATGAAATAACTAATACGTGTAATGCATCTGATGTAACTGAATGTGACGCGACGCCACGCCACGATTATGCACATTTGGCGTTAAATCATATATTTTGGCGACAGTTACAGTTGTAATCTGTTTCAACAGCAGTTGATTCGACCTTAAAATCCTTCAGTCAAAGGAAATTGAATGGAAACCCGGTTACAGCAGATCGCCACTAGTTGTTTAATTATAATACAATCTTCCGTAATCGTTTTACAGATGATCAAATCAGAGTGCTTTTAAATCATGCGGTTTCAGAAAGGGTGTTGGCGAGCGTAGCTCGTAGGGGGCAGAGCCGCCTAGTATATATATATTTGAATATTCATATATTTGAATATTGGCAACTTTGCCTTTTTTTTTTTTTTTTTTTTTTTAGAATTGTCTTCGATTTTTTTTCTTTCAAAGCTGCTTATATTTATTCTGTTGACAAAATATTTTTAAAAACAATAGAAATCATGTACATTTTAGACATAAATAGTTTCTTACAACATTTGAGAAATTAAGAACATTTATCATTTTAATAATAAGTTTTTAAAAATATATCAAATATTTAAAATAACAATTAAAATTATTCGTTTAAAATTGCTGAGACCTAAATATATTGTAAACAAGGAATATCTAAACTTTAGCATCCCTGCCCCCTACACTACAATTCTATTAAGACTTGTTACGACATACTTGTTCATGTATTACTGTTGTATATTGTTCAATGCATTAAGACATGCTGATATCAAACAAAGATATAAATTTGCTTGAGCAGTAGGAAATTATAAAATCCCTCTTCAAAGTTTAAAAAAAAAAAAAAAAAAAAAAAAAAAAAAAAAAAAAACCACACACACATATATATATATATATATATATATATATATATATAGATAGATAGATAGATAGATAGATAGATATTTCAAATTTTTTAAGTTTTAAAATTGTAATATTACTAAATTACATTTATATTAAGTACTTAATATAAATTAATATGTCTATTATTATTATTATTAAAATCATTTAAAAATATTTAAATAAATGGATAAATAATAAACTATATAAATACAAGATTTTCCTAATAATACAATTTTTTTAATTAAGATTATTTGAAAATAATAATGAAAAAGAATAATCTAATGACAAATTAAAATGATCTAAAAATAATCTTCTGACTAAATGTATCATCATTAAATATATATATACTGCATCTAACAATAACGAAAAATTATTAAGAAAAAATATGGAAAAGCATATATCTAAGTTCAGAATTTGGACTAGAATAATATAAAAAAAATATTTTAGAATTTTTTATTTATTTTTATTTTTAAGGGAGGGAAAAAGAACGTAAAAATTAAATCCAATAATTATTTCTGTCGAAAAATGTAATCATTAGAAAATATGGGATTCCCCCCCCCCCCCAATGTGAATACAGTAATTAATACAAAAGTAATAAGTCTTCCCTATCTAGAAAATGTTTAATAAATGACTAAATTATATAAATAAATACAACTGCATAAGTGAGAGACGTATAAATGGTGCACTCTTGAACTAGTAAATTGCTTTAAAAATTATTTTATTAATATAAAAAAGGGAATTTATTTTCTTGTCTTAAATTTTTTGTATAATTTCATAAATAGGTTAAATTTATTTCATTTTCTCGCTTCGTCGAAACTATAGTTGGGTTCTACAGCAGATGCCCCATTCGAAGAGTTAAGTTAGCATGTTGCAACCATTTGGCCTCATGTTTGGCGTACACGAATATTGCCCCTGAAGATAACTTTTTTTGCAGTACATTCCCTTTGCTGAAGAATCCAATTTGCACAATTCTGGCAATAGATGGCGTAGTCACGACTTCGCGCCAGCTTCATATCAAAAAAGATGAAATACTATAAAGAACGGAAAGCTCGGTCGACGTTTTCTGCTGAATTGTGACGAAGAAGTGTACAGGAGAAAAAAACTTGCTGGGGAGACGCTGCTTCCCGCATCCCCGCAACTTGAATGGACAAGGTCCACCGGGGTTGCAAAAAGTTATTTGGCGGTTTCTTTCAAATGGAGTTCGTTATTCGCTCGTGGATGTTAGCGTCGTTTGTGAAAAGAAAGTATTACAAGATTTTTTAGTTTGATTCATGAAAACATAGAAAAGTACAATACCAACATATTAAGTACACAAGCACGTTAGTAAGTAGTTTATGTTTTAAAGAAATTATATAATCTATGTGTGTTTTAAATCTGTGGATAAATTTTGTAAACACGTGTATACCTATACGCTTTTCAGTGTTTCACAAAAGTCTTAATTTTTTAGACTTCTATGTAGTTTTTAACTATTGTAATAGATAAAAAGAAGCAAAATTAGTTAATGCTTTATTTTAATTATAGTGACTTTAATATCTGTGTTTCCCAAAATTTAGCTCAGTTTAGTTATTATTTTTAAAAAGAATTTTATTTGTATTATACTTTAAGTAAAAATAATAAGAAGACAATTTTCACTTTTGAAGTTTTCATTTGATTTCTGATAATAAAAAGAAGGGGGTGGGGGGAGGATGTTTAATATCACAGAATGTATTTTTTATTTTTATGTGAAAGCATCAAGTTATAACAAATAACCATGGATATCATTTTAGAATGATAAAAAATAATAACTGTTATTTATATTTAAATAAAAAAGAAAATCTGACTGTCATTGTATATATACAATTATAATCTATAAAGCTAACATCATATAAATTTTTCATACCTTTAAAAAAAAAAAAAAAACATGGCTATTATGTTTACCTTAAAGTAAAATAATAAAAATTTTAAATAATAATAATAAATAAACATATTTCTATGACTGATAGAAATTTAAGTATTTATTTTCTTGTCAAATTTGTTTAAAAGAATTGACTAAATTTAGTCTATATATTTTTAATGCAAGATTTTTTTTTTTTTTTTTTTTTTTTTTGGAAAAAAAAAAAAAAAAAAAAGCTTTGTACAACAATTAAAAGTAGACATTAACTATGTTTGATTCTTCTTTGTATTACAATTGAAAACTACATAGATATCTAAAAAATTAAGATTACGGATCACTGAAAAGCCTTTGCAAAATTTGTGCTTGAATAAAAATAGCTTTCGTCTTTTGTTTATAAGTTTTATTGGCAGGTTTAAAAACACACTCAGATGTTTTATTTCTTTAAAATTTATCCTGCTTACTAAGTGGTCTTTCTTAATAATTTTTTTAGGAGGAGGAGTTGGGGGGGGGCGGGGGTGGGAGGTAAACGATAAAAAGTACAATTTCAAAGTGTTTGAAATCAAATCGTTTGAATCAAAATACATTTATTCTTAGAACAAATTTGTTTAAATAAATTGAAAAGGAAGCAACTCATTTTAGTCTGAATGTTTTTAATGCAACATCTTTTTCGTGCAAAATAATAATGAAATAAAAATAAAGTTTTGTACAATGCGAACAGCGATTTCACCGAAAAAAAATGTAACATTTGGCTATTTATCGCTACTATTATTCACCAGCTTCCGCCAAGCACCCACCGCCAATTTCATCCTGTAAAATTGCTTTACTGCCACACAGCCAGGGTATCCGAAGGGTGGGAGGAGGGAGGGGAATCGGAGGGAATGCGCTTTACCATTACGGCCTATGGAGCTTTCCGTTCTTTATAAGTATCTAGTTTCTTTGTTCATATCTTCTAGTGTAGTATATTTGGTCTGGTTTACTAATTTTATAAATACCACGAGCTTGCGGCCGTACAGGCTCGTTATTGAAATGTACAAACAAATACAAAAAGAACAGCCAGATTGTTTTGTTTTTTTATTTACAAATAATAAGTTAATTTTACTGGTGTCGGATGAATATTTTTATAGTAATACAGATTTGTATTTTCTGTACACCGTCTAGAATAGTATTCTTCTAGACACTGTTGTTTTGAGTAGTACATGCCAACCGCAAGCTTTCCAGCGCTGATGAGACTGAGTCTGGAGCAAAGTTCGTATGTCATGGAGGAAGATACTTAATTGAGATTAAAATGGATATCACAAAACAAATTAATGAGCATTCTCTGAAAACACCCTTACCGAACTTTCACCATGTGCAGCACAGATCAGTGCGAGGGAATCTTTTACATTTTCTTGGAACTCTTTGATGAAAAGTGTTGTGATGGGAGGATGCGCGCGCAGTTTCACTGGTCGAGGCTATCGCAACGCTCGTAGTTATCGCGTTTAGAACTACAATTACCAAACTTTCAATGTGAAGTAAGTTTACGACAGTTCTAGTCTTTGTTTTTCGGTGTATTTAACATTGGCGGTGCAATGCTTATCTGTTTATGTATGTTCTGTAATACGTTTAGCTAACATAAGAGTATTTTGGAAAAGCGGAACTTGTATTTATATTATGTATAAATAATAATTGAATTTTACTGATGTTGTCTTAACATTTTTATACTATTAGAGTTCTGTGTTTTGAGCATAGCCTTCTCAATACTAGGCATAAACACTGATTCAAAATGGCGGCACTCTTAGGCGGACTTTTTTACACTGCAGTTCTAAGATATGAATGCAGTTGTCACAAATGCTTTTCGATAGAACCTTATTCTAGTAAACAAAAATGCATATTATATTACTTAGATAGTATATTAAACGCAGAAAACTTACCCACATCAATATATTTACATTAAAAAAATTACCAGCTGTAACATTAAATTATTAAAATACTTTTTTACAGATTACATTTATTAGGTAATTATACACAACATGCAATTTAGACACTCCCTCTTCCCCCCTCCCCCCCCCAAAAAAAAAGAATAATAAAAAAAAAAGCTATATACATAAACTTGTAAAAAACAAAATCAAAGACAATTAATATCTGTTATGGCAACTTCCCACATTTTCCAATGTACTGTAATATTATGCCTGACATGTCACATTTTTTCTTTATCATACATTACATTTATTTATTTATTCAATGTATTTATTTTCAAATTACCAAAAACAGAAACACACTCATCATAGCAACTTCACTTATACATTAAATATCCACTGTTTTTCATATTTAAGGTAGTTAGCTGGAATAAGGAAGGATATTTGTAACAGAAAAATCTTCTCTTTTGAAAATTCATAAAAAATATTATAATACATATTCTTAAAAAAAAAAAAAAAAAAAAAAAAAAAAAATACTATATTAAATATATTTTTGCTTAGTGCCTGGTAATATTAAATTGGTTATATTTAAAATGCATCGACAATATTAGTAATGAAAATGATGAAAGTGCTAAAAGTTTTTAGTAATTTTTTTTTAGATCAACTTTTATAAATTAATTAATTAATTTTATATAAAATTAAATAATATTTTTCAATAGATCATAAATAGTCATTTAAAGAGTAAATTTTCTAATTTTATTTTTGTCAGTATTTTCTTTGTTAAATTTGTCATTAATTATTTTTGAATAATTTTAAATGTTGTAATAATAAAAGTTTTCTAAAAATTAAAAATAACACAAGACAAACTTTATGATTGTCATTCTCTTTTTCATTCACAATATTTTTGAAATATGACTTACGTACTGATATCAATAAATTCAGTTTATTTTAATGTTTTATGAATTCATTATAAAAATTTCGATGCAAATATAAATATATATGAAAGTCTATGTAAATATAAATAGCACATAAATAATAGTATGCATAAATAGATATGTAATTATATATGTAATTTTCTTTCATACCTAACATCTAAAAATAAAAAATTGTGATAGATTTTTTTAAAATTAACTTTAGGTACAGAAATTGTATCTATTATCATTACTATTACAAAAATCTCCCGTAATCATCTCAAATTTGAAACTTGTAAAGCATGTCAAATCAGATTAAACAATCATTCAGAAATTAAGAAAACAATGATTTTTTTTTTTTAACTAATGGAAGCTAAAAACATTTTGCGATGCTACAGATAAGCCAGAGAATAATTAATTATATAAATTCATTAAATGTATTATTATTATACATTGCAAATTTCTTATTCAGTTATTACCTGCTTATTTAAAATTTTAAACTCTTCCCGTGTTCAACTGTAAATTGCTTAGAGTAAAAAAGTGATTTTCATGAAAATTGAAAATTTTCCAATATCTCTAAAAAGAGATCCTGGCTATACTACTTATTATTATAATTAAAACTAGCAATATTATTATTAACATATCTTATTATTACTGCCAAATACACAAAATTATTAATAATAATTATTAATTATGCTGAAAGCATAAATGCTGAATGAAACCATATGTTTGTGATAATAAATAAATTTGTTTGCTTTCAAACTTAAGACAACATTAGTGTTTGCTTTTTATTAAATTACATATCTATGTCGAATGACTAATCTCATATACTTAAAGAAAAAAAAACACTACTAATAATCTGTTGAAATAATACATCGTTAGACTTTAAGCATATAGCATTATAATTATTTATAATAAATTCGAAAAATTATCCCACATCATATAATTTAAAACATATTACACACGATAAGAACAAAATTAAACATTTAGAATTTCTACGAAAATGATATTACTTAAGCAGGGTTCGTACGCATCACGCGATTCAAGGAATTTTAAATGTTTTAGTACCAGAATTTCGTAAAGTACTGGTCGCTGTAATGAAAATAGAATTTATTTTCATTATATAACCCAAATATTACTTTATAAAAATTCTGGTACAAGGTCCTTGAAAGTCCTTGAAGCGTACGAACCCTGTTAAACGTGTTTATAAATTTGATTTTTAAAATAACGAAATAATTAGCCTACTAAATTATATTCTACAAGCATTATTTATCGTTTTAAAATTAAAATAATATATTACAAAGGCAAGAGCTCTAAAGAATTTTAAGTACGCAGAAAACATACTTTTTGAAATAGACATTCTGGTGCATGCATATATGTAAGCAAACAAATAACAAGAAATGGTAGTTTAAAGACTATATTTTTGTGATTTATCTTTTTTTTTTTAATTTAAAAGTCATATAACATTAATCATTTTATTAGGTTACAAAGCTCAATTATTGACTCCCTCAAATCGAGTAAATAATAATAATAATTGAAAATTCAAATATTCACAATGATAAGAAAATAATAATTGCAGATGTATGAAACAATAGGTGGCTGTAACACATACGATCTACGCTCGCCACTACCACTATTCTCTAAAATAACGTCAGTTTCTAAAAACACGTTAATTTGCTCTATTTTAAAAAGAACGAAATAAATGGCTGCAAATATAGAAATTCAAATGTTTTTTGAAGATAAATTAAACAGCATAAAAAGCGCTTTGAATTTAATAAAATATCATTTGTCTCAGTGGATAACAATTTGTTTTATTTTTTACATTTTATTTTTTTATTTTTTTATTTATCTTCCTTTTAATTAAAATTTATCTTCAGTTATGTATGTTCAATGTATGTAATATATTCAATGCAATCTTGTAACATCCTTAATTACAAATTTTTAATTTATCTTCCTTTTATTCGGCTCTTCTGCCCCTCCTCATTTCCGATTATGAAATAAAAAGGAATAACTATTTTAATTCTCTATTTCGTAAACAGAGGTAGAAATATACTTTTGGATTTTTTATATTTCTCATTTATTACATTTCTGTATTTCTTTTATGTTGATAAACTGAAAAAAAAAAAAAAAAATCTTGCACGGGGTGTTCTGAAAAAAAAATCGTAGTTTGTCTTATTTCCAGTTTATATTCTTAATTTTAAAAACACAGACGAGGCTGTGCCTTTAGGAATATCTGTTTCAAAATTGTTCACATTCATGGACTTTTTTATTTTATTTTTTATTTATTTATCTATTTATTTATTATTTTGCTGGCGCCCATGGCACTGCTGCGAACAAATTCCATCAGCAGAAAAATTTAATGCCATTATCCCTGCAGGCTTTATTCTGAAAACGTCATTGGATTCCACGATCTGCGAGATGGTATTTCATTGTACTCATTCTTTTCTCATCATTTTTCATTTCTAACATTGTTATTTAGAAATTTCAATTACGTGCATCGTTTAGACGTTCATTATTCATCTTAAATAAGAATCTATGGCCCGAAATGTTTAGGCTGTAACTTAATCGTTCTTTTGTTTCTAAGTGTAATCAGTTTAAATTGTATATCGGGAACATATTAACTATTTATGCTCCAACGGTATTTTTAAGAACAATTAAAGGAAATTTAATAAACAATGTATTTAATCCGTCTATTAATAAAAATAGATTTTACTTTTGATAGAAAATACTTTTTTTTTTACTAGATCACGTTGGAGAAAGCGCAATGAAACAGTCGAAACAGTAAATGTTTTTCAAAAGTTTTTTTCGCAACCATTTACATAGTTGTATCTTTTAAATGAATAAAAAATGTTATATTAAAAATTTGCAACTGCAAAAAACTTTCCATTTAAAGAAAGTGTTATAATACATTTATTTACTTTGTTTTTGCAAATATTGCGAAGTTTCCAAAACAGTATTTTTCATCAATATATCAGCTGCAGAAAGAGCTGTAAATCAGTTTTAATGAAAACAGTTATCTAAATTTCATATAACTATTACATATATTTTCTAATGTATCTTCATATATTAGGCGGGGTTATTATTCAGGTGGAGCAATTTCTTTATTTATAATTTTAGACATAAATGGTTTAAAAGTATTTCTTAGTCTACTCTACCCGTTACTGCTTTTATTGTCTGAACTCCACCTATCTCCTGTTTGATTTGCTTTTATTTGTATAGGCGTACATGGTAAATGTTTGCCAAAAATTTTTAATTGTTCTTGGAACCTATATTTTTAAATTTATTAATTATCATCGTTATTTTTTACATTTGTTATTGAAAAAACGCTGGGAAAACTGTTACGCCTTTATTAGTTCTACAACATCTTCTTGTTACAAGGATGCGACCAGTTTCGCCAATGTAGATTGCGTCATATTTTTCACATTACGAAACTGGTCACACCCTAGAAACAAGAATCACAGAACATAAACATGTATCTAAATATAAGAACCCTAACTCGAAATTCATTTCACATGCAATAGAAAGCGACCATGCACATCACCAAGACCTCCTAATCATAGATCAGACTTCACAATCCGGTGAAAGTCTATGGAAGAAAATGTCCGCGGTAATTGCCAACTTATTAATTGACTTTCTCCGGAAAGTATCGCCGCCTGGTGGATACTACCGATACTAGTTCATAAGCAAATGCCTAGAACAAATGGAGCTGTGAAAAAATTTCGTATTATTTCGTGTCGTAAATACTCCTATTACTGACGATTGATGGCGCTAGTAGCAGGACAACCATGTGGTTTCTAACCATGTGTATAGCGGTAAAAAAAAACTTGCTGATTGTGAGGTCTGATACTATGATAAGGAGGTCTTGCACATGACTTAGCAAAAATTACGATTATTGAGCGGAACTCTAATGTTTACAGAGGCCGAACTTTTTCGGTATCCTGGCATACACATTTAGCTCTAAATCCAATAAATAAAGCTGGAAAAATTCCACATGAATTCTCTATTCTTTTATAAAATGTTAACTTTAAAATTTACTGTTATAATTGATTTGATGTAAGTTTCAATATGGGTAAGTTGGTTTTTGACATATATTTAGTCATTATTCGTAAATTGTACTGAAGAGGGCTGAAGTTTTCATCTGAAGCGTTTATAATTGTTTTAAATGTCAATTGCTTTAATATGTCTATTTTAATTAAAAATGTCTGTAATTTAAGTGATTTTACTTCTTAAAGTACCTGAAAATAGTTCTCCGTCTCAAGTTTGACCTATAGCTACAAAAATGTGTCATAACAGTAAAAATCGATAAATACACAATTTTTCGGTATAAAGTAATTCATATCATGTTACTATTGTATCTGTACTATATTTGGTAATTTTTACTATTGGCAATAATATTTTTCACCTTCATTTTAATAATAATAATAATAATGCGTTGATGGATTATGAATTAATTGTCTTTTTTTTTCGTTTTCTTTCTTTTCTTTTCTTTTAATCTTTCTTTTTTTCTTTTCTTTTTTTTTTTCAAAATATTTTTCAGAAGGAAAATTATTGCGTTTATTTTCGTTATTTTCGAAATAGTAAAAATGATTATTATTTTTAAAAATCAGGTTATAAACCTGAATTATCAACGTCCCTCAAATCTAATAAATAATAATAATAATTTAATATATGAAATTTCACATCAATACATATAATAACACTCAATAGCCATTCGAAAATAATTTGAAAAGTATTAAAAGCGCACTATCAACTTCTTAGGAATTGATCACAGTTCAGAAGATAACAAATCGACAGATACTAAATGAATCGTCTCTGCTGGAGAGGCAACTGACTTCAAATATTTTGGAAGTTCTAACTTTACAATACTTTTTAGCCCCGGACAATAAATAGACAAGAAAGATATTCCCATTATGCTAAATGGAAATTCCTTTGAACATGGGATCCGTATAGACACTACCGACGACAGGGGGGAACGTGAGACACATAGCATGGTTGCCAAAGGTCTGCTGAACTTGGAGATGTATCGCTTTTTTGTAACTTTTTGAATAGGAGGAAGAGGATAAAAGGATGTTTGTAAATTATTTATCTACTGTCTGGAAAAGCAATTATTCAAATCTCGGTAATAATTAGAATTAACGAAAATGCGTCAAAATTTAAAAGGTTGAATACTTTAAAATTATAAATGTACAAGACATACTTAAGGCAATCACTATTAACCAGAGCTGCCAAGTCTCTGGCTTTTCGGATACCAATATTTTAGTACAGAAAATGTTGTTTTATGTAATCGGAACTTTCTGCGATTTAAACAAACAACATTTTCTGTAGAATAATACTGGTATGAAAAAAAGCCTTAGACTTGGCAACTCTGCTACACAGAGTAACACAGAGATCCAACTTCGCCTGAAAAGAGCGACTGCGGCGGATGACATAAGAACTAAATCATCGCTTTGGCGATTTTTATCTTCGTGATTTCATTTTAAGTGTAACCCTATTCTGCTTGGCGTCTTTCTGTTGTCATTTGCGCACGTGCGAATTTTCGGCGTTCGCTAATTGATTTTCGAATCTTGTTTAATACTTATAATTAAAACTATTCTTTGAAGATCAAATAGTTGATTATATTTATTATAATTCTTCAAAATGCTACGAAGAGAGGAGTGTATTGTTTGCAAGAACAAGACGTCAAAGTTATTTTTTATTCCTAAGAATCGGTAAGTTGTGGTTTATTTCTATGTTTTATTTTTGTTTTTATTTTTCAAGTTCCATTATGTATGAAATATTTTATATATATTCAGTGTTGGCAGATTTTTAACAAATTTTGACTTTATATTATCGTTAAAATAACTGCCATACCATAAATCTCATTCAGGTTAAAAAAAAATCTCTCTGTATAAAATTTTATTCATATACATTTTCTATCGCAATGTAAACAAGGTACTAAGTTTTTTCCTACACTAGTAAATCTGCAGATCATTTTTTTAAAATATCATTTTAACTTCGTACAATCCGCAATTATTATTTTTTCACTTGCATGCATGTTTATAAGCATATAAATTTGTTCGAATGTTCCAGAAATTAGAACCCTTAAATTAAAGTGGTAAGTTAAAATAATTGATTTTAAAAATTGTAAAAAATATGAAAGTAAGATGTTTATATTTCCCGAACATATGCAAAAATATTTTCAAATATTTTAAGCAATTAATTTCTAAATTCTATTACATTTATAAGCAAAATTTTAAAACTATTGGAAATCCATATCGAAAATTTAGCATTCATAATTTTACATCTAAATCCATTACGCAAATATTCCATTTTCATTTCAGATAAAAATGAAATTTGAAAAATCGTCTGCATCCCCATAAGAAAGTATTATGACCTAAAAAAAATATTCTATATTTTCCGAACGAATGAACCAAATTTAACTAAAAACTATACAGCTAATTCCGGATACCTCGCCAACATACCTACTAAAAATCAACCTAATCGGACCATTTTTACGGCAAACAGACAGACGGAAACCAAAAACATTTCGCGTCTCCACAGTGAGCCTTAACATGACGTTTCGGCACAAATCTGTCAACACTGAATATATATAAAATATTTCAAACATTAGGGAACTTGAAAAAACAAGAACAAAAATAATACATGAAAATAAATCACAACTTACATTTTGAAGAATTAAAAAAATCAAATTTTCCTTTCAAACTTGGAAAAAAAAAATTGTTTTACCACAGCACTTATTTTAAAATAAAGTTGAATTCCGATTGTTTCAGAACATGTTAAAAATAATAAATCTGTTTTCATTCGCGTCCCAGGTAGCACAGAGATATCGGCCAATATCCACGGCAATATTGGCCAATATTTTGAAAGTCGCTGAATGTCGTACGTCAAATTTACAACATCTGCCGATATTCACAGACATAACTTAAAATTAGTTTTAAAAAGAAAGCATTCAAAAGAGCTTTTTGCATTACTTATGACATCATAATACAGAAACAGTATTCTAAAAAATAAAATTTAATAATTTTGCCAATTTTAAAAAACTTGACATTTTAATGCCTTATTTTTAATATTTTGTGATATTGGCCAATGTTGTAAAAATGATATTACTATTACAACATTCAGGAATATCTATCGACATTCGTAAAAAAACATCATATTTTGGACATTTCAAGATATCATCGACATTCAGCATATCTGAGGAAGTTTGTAATCTTGACCCGAAAGTTCTAAAGGACCGCCCATTTGTGTGGTGTAGTTTTCGTCAATGGGCATTTCATGGAGGCGTTGGGCGTGAAATTTGCACAGAAAGAAAAAGCCTATATAAACATTTCTGTAGGGATCTATAGTTATTTTAATATTTTAAAAAAGGATGTGAAAATTTGTGTTTTATACGAAACTAAATATGATTTTATACTATCTTTATACTATGTATTTTATACTAATTAAAAAAATGTTTTTACAAGAAAAGAAAATCAATTTATATAATTTTTAAATGGATGCGTGTTTATCTTTTTAAAATGGTTTCGGATTTCCGACTTTTATAAGAATTTTATTTTTTATTATTGAAACAATACAAGTTTAGTTTCAAAATTAGGTCACTGAACTTTTAATTAGGCACTATTAATAATATATATTTTATGCAGTTCATCTAAGTAATTATTATTATTATATAATAGTAAGCTTTTGGGCGTGTTAACTTTTGTGTAATGCATCAATTTTTGAAAAAATGTACACATATTTCTGACTTAACATTAATAAAAAAATATATATATATTTAATTTCTCACAAAGCAAAATTCAAAGTAATGGGGTTGTTAAAACTTTCTTTATACGTTTGGTGCAAGGGGGGGGGGGGGGACACATGATTTTTAACACAGAAAGCTTTAAAATTTCTTATTTCCTTTAAATTTTTTACCTATTTTAAAATATTGTTTTACAAAATTTCCAATAAACTCAGTAATAAAAAGTGATATTTAAATAAATCTTTGCTAAAAGAACGTGAAAAAAAAAAAAAACATGTCGATTGTAATTGAAAAATACGAGATAATTAAATGATAGTTTTGTTACTTGTCAGACATTTTTTATTCCAGTAACGAAAAAATCTACTCCCACCAGCTTTTGTTAACAGCTCTCTATAGCACGTTTCTCCCCTGCGTTTTTATTGACCATACTTGATAGTACTTGGGTTTGTCTCTGTCTTGTTACATATTTACGAGACTAGACTTTTCTTTAAGCAGAGATCTCTCGTTTTACAATGAGGGATTTCTGACCACCACATCTGGGGTGCGAAAAAGAGATTGTGACAAATGAAAATGTGCACATAAAGTATTTTTTATCGGTTTTTTGCGTTTGAACTCTGCCTATCACCAGTGTATACGCGTACACATTGAATGTTTGCCAAAAAAATGGCAATTGATCTGGGAACATATATTTTTATTTCTATTATTTATCACTGTTATTTCCAAATTCATTAACAGAGTGGACAAATAACCCAAAGATTAGAATTGTAGCTTAAAATTTCATGCACAATAAAAAACCTAAGGAATGTTTAACAGCTGTTAATAATGATCTTCTTCTTAATGATTCATTTCATTAAAAAGTAGTTATTATATTTAAAAAAATGATGTAACAGAGTGGACAATTACTAATTACATTTAGGTAATCCATAGACATAAAAGCCATCGTACCTTTTGTTCTTAAACATCCAATCCAATATGGCATACAACATGAACACATGCCTTTTAGAGAGTTCAGTATTGTTGCCAACTTTAATATAATTTAATTTTTTATATTTAAAATTCCATGTAACGGAGTGGACTTAAAACAACTGAATAAAATTTGGGACACACACATAAAAATCTATATCTCTAAAAATAAAAATAAATTTAGAAATGTGTTTTGTCAGTATTTTTTATAATTAGGGGTTTCATTATATAGTATATAACTTATTCTTATAACTCACAACCAGTTCATTACAAACATGTTCAAATGTTCTAAATTTGTGCCTGGGGCAGCTTGTTTTCTCTGCCAAGTTTATAAACATTATTTTTTGTAAATTATTGTAATTAATTTTTACACTTGGAAAATATGTTCAAATAAGAACAATAAGATGAAGATTAAGAAACAAACATAACTGTTTTTTAAAAGCATATTATTATTTAAATAAAAAATATTAACTTCTTGGACATAGTTTTAACACTTTTTTTGGGAATGACCCATATACGCGATTTTTAGTTTTTAGTAAATTCTTTAGATTTATTTTCATTTATACAGAAGGACAATTGTTTTTCAGTATCATTTGCATCTCTCGTTATATCTTAGATTCTCCATAATTTTATTCTTATTTATATCAAGTAACTAAATTTACACTTTTCTCTTACTACTTTTCTAAATCTTTTTTCTTTTCAAATATAAATATACATTTTCTAAATATCTAATGTATATTATTGTGTGCCTTTAAAATGTCAAATGTTTATTGTTTAATCGAAATTAATTTATTTTAAATTTCACAGAAATAAAATGTTTTAAACAAGTTTAATAATAATAATAATTTATAATTCAAGTAACTTGTACAACAAAAATTTAACAAATTACGATTGCTCATAAGAAATTATCTACTGTTGAATAGTATTATTAAATGAAATTTTATACAGCATCAAAGTACAAAGTATTAGGATACGTAATAATAATAATAATAATAAATATCTTTAAATTATTTTAAAAATAAAGGAATTAGTAGCTTTGGATAAGTTAAAGTCCAAATTCTACATTAAAAAAATATTATCATTAAACAATCGAAAATTTTGACATTTTTTTTAATATGAACTGTAACATGAGTATTTTAAAACTGTGGAGTAATAAATGGATCTGAATGTATACAAATAAAACGAAATGACATTCCGTATATATTAAAATAAAAATACGCTTAAAATTTTTGCACGAATTGAAAAATATATGCTACATATAATAAAAGATTTAATAATAAAAAGATAAATACAGAAATATGTTTTCTAATTTTATTCAACTTTAATATTCTACAACAAAAATTCTTACGGAAATTTAATTCTTAAAAGAGAAAAAAAACGGTTACGAAATAAAATATATTCAAAAATAATGAACTTACTTAATATTGAATCAGATTTAACAAAACAAAATTAACTGGTATGTTATGAAAACAAACTTACAGAAATATCATCACACGTAGCACGCATTAGTGTATGAAAATGCGTTCTTTCTCTTCAAAACTTCTAGCTGTTTAACCTGCATGCGCGCGCAATTTTGCTGGTTGGTGCGATCGCATTTAATGTAATAAGAACTAGAATTCCGGATTTTCAAATGTCAACTAAGTCGCGCAAGTCCATCCATACAAGTGTCTCTTTTTTACTATATACTTATCTTTGGCAGGCACCCACTTGTTAGTTAACTGTGCTGTATAAGTGTAACCATAGCTAAATCAACAAAGCAGAGACACCTTTACGGAAGAACTTGCACACCGTACTTGACATAAAAAATTCCGGAGTTGTAATTGCGAAACGTCGGTTGAGGCTCACTGCGGAGACGCAAAATGTTTTTGGTTTCCGTCTGTTTGTCGTAAAGATTATCCGATTAGGTTGGTTTTTAATGGGTATGTTGGTGAGGTACCTGGAATGAGCTCTATAGTTTTTGGTTACATTTGGTTCATTCGTTCGGAAAATATAGAACATTTCTTTTTAGGTCATAATGCTTTCCTATGGGAATGCAGACGATTTTCAAATTTCATTTTTAACTGAAATGAAAATCGCATATTTTAATAATGGATTTAAACGTAAAATTACTAGTGCAAAATGTTCGATATGGAGGTTTTAAATATATCCAATACCTTCGGAAATTTGCTGATACATTCATTAGAATTTAGAAATTAATTGCTTAAATTTTTGGAAATTTTTTTGCATCTGTTCGGGAAAGATAAAACATTTTATTTTCATATTTTTTACAAATTTTAAAATCCATTTCTTTTTACTTTGCTCTTTAATTTCTATTGAAATAAATGAAGAATTTATTTTAATACAAGTTTATTTTTATCTAAAAGGTTATATGAATAAGAAATTCAGAATATCACTGCATAAAACGTGTTTAATTCAACGCTTCTAATTTCTGAAACCTCCGAAGTATTTTATGTGCCTATAAATGTATATGTAATATAAAAAAAATAAATAAATTGCGGACTGTAAGAGGCCAAATAATATGAAAAGTAAGATAACAATGACTTTTAGAGCTGACGTTGAGGCTCCTGATCTGCAGATTTACTAGTTTACAACACATTACCTATGAGCGCTGCGATCGCCTCGAACATCATTATTTCTCCGTCCACTAATTCTTAATCTATTTTCCTAAAAATATATGTTTTTATTTTCCTAACAACTGCATTGAAGGATCATTCCTGTAACGCTTAGCCTCAGATTTAAGCAGGAAAAAGGGAAGGGAGAATGAGGTATTACTTCATACTTTATTCATTTGTAGTTCTTGTGTGTAAATCATAGGCATCTGATATAAATAGACTGCGGAATAGTAACCTTATCTTGAATCAAACATCTCCCTTCCCACACTCACGTGACTGTGGGAAGATAGAGTGCCAAACCGGATTTTTTTCCCACCAAACTGTCACTGGAATTCCCGTGGTCCCACCAAGAACCTGTTCATTTTACCTGCGTTTACGTTGATAAATTATGAATAAATATCAATAATATTTAAAATTCATAGTAAACTCAAACAAAGACACCATCAAAATGTTGTTGTGAGGCAAAAGGGTTAAAAAAGTTAAGAAAAACGGAGAGATTTGAAAGTTACAGAAGTTTTATCAGTTTTCTACGAAACTTATGGGAAGAGTTATCAAATATACTACCCAGTCAAAGAAATGGAGCATAAATAATTTCAGTATTTACTAAAAAGTTAGATATTGCCTATTGTAGCTTTTTGTTAAAATTATATAAAACATCTAACTGTATTTCAAAGAAAAAAAAACAGGAAAACTTTTTGAGCACAGCTAGATCAATGTTTTTAGATTAGACAAGCTGCATAGCTGATAATTCCTCTTTTAAGGTTGTTTTTAAATTTATAAACGTAAATTTTTTATTATTGTTATAATTGATAAAATTATTATATTGCAAAGTATTATATTATATTGCAAAGAATATACAATTCTCAGCTTTTAAAAACAAGCCTTCTAAAATATTTTTCATTCACAGAATAAAACTTGTTTATTTAAATTAAATTATCTAAAACTGTGATGGGCCATGCGGATGAAAATTATTCAATATTATTGGAAATTTGGGATTAAATAGCTTTTTTCTATAAATGTACTAAAGCTTCATTTCTAATAATTCTATGAGTATTAAATTTCAACATTTTTTTCCATGAAAAAGGGCGGGGGGATGTTGCTCAGAATTCATCACTGATAATGAACTTTCCCTTATTTACAATGTGTAAATAACCATTGCAAATTGGCAACTTTGTTCCGTTTTTTGAAAGATTCTTTCCCTTTATTGAAAAAATGAGAAGTACTCTCCTTTTCCTTATTTAAACAGAATGCCTGCTGAATTTAATATATTAAATAATAACAATTATTTCAGGAATGTATTGGAAAGTATCCATTTTGGAGCTCAGAATAACCTTAAAAGAAAAGAAAGTATTCCATTCTATTTTGCATTTTCTTAAAATATTTTTTTCCATGTTTCTAAAATATTCCGTTATACCATGAAATTTATCACCTTAAAATGTTAGATATGAAATTAATATTCCAAGAATTCATAAAATCAGTGTTGAATTCAGACACCTTTCTCAGGGAGAGATTTCTGCAGCCTGCACTTCTAAACCATAGATAAGTATAAAATGGCATATATTCCGACGTGGGAGATTCACACCCGGGCCAGTTCTGAATTCAACACTGAATGAAATGATTTTGTCAAATGTTTGCTTTTCAAACAGAAATAGTAAGCCATTTTGGACTATCTTACTAATAAAGAGGTTCTTTTTTAAGTAACTTGCATTAGACATGCGGAGAGGGAAGGTTGGTGTATATAATGCATCTGGTCCCGGGCCCTTTTTTATCATTTGAATAAAAAAATTAGAGCATCAAAAATATTGCCACCCAGTAGATAAAACAATCTTTTTATTCCCCTGGTCCTTTTACAAAATAAATTAGGGCCTCAGAACCATTTCTTGAGCAAGGGCCTCTTTTAAGGGAAAAAAAATCGGTCTTGAAAAATTGGAGAGTTTTAAAATTTCAAGTCATACAGTAAAATAAAAAAGGATTTAATATAAATTAAATTATTATAAAAGATAAATTGGTTACTCCAATTTTATCTTTCGATTGTTTGCGGATTTGACTCAAAAAGACACGTAGACTAGTTTAAAATAAAATGCTAAATCTGTATCTTACTTATCAAAGCGACAGCTTGCTTTTCTATTTAAGTTTCATTTTAGTTTCTAGGTCTACGTTTCTTTTATTCCAAGAACGGAAACAAAAAGTTGCCAAGAAAGAGATTACAGCCAAAAAAAAACGACACCCTTTTGGCGATAAAAGATGAATGTATAATTTTTTTTTTCTGCTGGAGGAACAATGGAATCCGCACTCTACTTATAAATCCCTCTTCTGTGGTTTAAACCCAACAGCAATACCAACACATTGGAGGCCCAATATTGTCATAACAAAATAGTTTTAAAACTGCCACATTAGAAACAAAAATCTAGAGCCTCTAAAATCTCTGAAAATTAGTAGCCCTAACCTGAACCATTATTGTTTTCTGCGTCCTGCTCAAAACCCAACTCTGCTCTATTAATTCCTAAACAATCAACAAGGAGGTTATGCACCTCACCTGTAATTTGATTACTGTTCGTTTTTGCATCTGCCGGTGACTACATTCTTACACAAATATTGTTAATTAAAAAATATTCCATACTTTTACCGGTATCAGAATATCATTTTTATACTATTATGATTCAATATTTATTTGAGCAGTACATACCGACCACAGTCCTTGAAATACAATCTCGTGTGGTTTCTTTTCATATATTGAAAGTTCAGTTATCTCTTTTTTCAGTTATCTTTTTCTTTTTTCAGTTATCTATTTTTTTCAGTTATCTTTTTTTTTTTTTTTTTTTCAAATGAGTGAAATGAACAATATCCGTATGTTTAATAATGAAAATGCGTTTGAAATTATTTTCAAAGGAAAAACTAATGAAATTTCAATTGTAAAATCCTTTGTGAATGTTTGAATAAAAGTGTCAAAAAGAGGTTAGAAATTTCTGTACACATCTGAAAATAGTTTCCCATCCCTAGACCTATAGCTTCAAAAAGCAATATAACATTAACACAGGATAAATACATATTTATGAAGTTATGAAGTACATGTCATCTTACTTTTTTATCTGTTATGGCTAATTCCATGGGAGGATGTAGTGGCAGTCACAGAGAAGTAAATGGTTGTGGTGTTTGGCTACCAGTATTATAGTAAAGGAAATTTTGACTTATTCAATCCCATATATCTACAATTAAATACAGTGAAGGATTTTTTTAACATTCCGGTGGCTAAGAACGGTAAACTTTTGTGGCTATGTGACTACACTACATTCACGCATGGAATTAGCCTTATATATTTGTAATTTTTACTATTGCTAATATTATTTATTATCGTCATTTTATTCAATAAATTTATAGGAAAATTGGGCTTTTAAATTAATTTTTATTTTTTTTAAATAATCTTCTGAGGGAAAATTATTGTCATTGTTTTTGTTATTTTGAAATGTTCTGGAAATTACTCCTATTTATCAAAACGGTAAAAGTCGTTAAGTTAAATTTTGTATCTAAACAATTAGGAAAGAAATTTGCATGTGTGTGTGTGTGTGTGAATGTGTCGGTGCGCTGTGTAATGAAGAGACTGCTGAATCCAGGAATACAAGATTTGGCAGGAAGATACATCTATCTTTATAATTATTCACCTCGAAGACCGATTTTGAATTTTGTGATCCGATTTTCCTCATTTCAAATTTTATGCAATTTTAAGCGTTTTCTCATGTTTTGCGACGATTAATTTTAACATGATTTCAACTTCAATATTTAAGCCTATTATGCTGCGTTTACACTATATGGTCTTTCAGGTCTGTTGGGTCTTTCTGCTCCAAGAGTAGAAAAAATTGCGTTTACACTATGGCATAAGAATTTGGCGTAAGGAGAAGAAACTTATTTTTGCGCATGCGTGAGTTTTGCAGCTTGGATGGAGGGGGAGGGGTAGTGTTTGTTTGTTTACATTCGCAATGAAATGAACATGCAAATATTTTGTGTGTTAATGCCTGTGCTAATTTCTTTTTTACTTAAAAATCGGAAGGCAGATAATATAAATGTGATTTTTTTTTAACGTGCTTCTTTCGTTATTATTATTAAAGGTTTGGGAAATACACAGGGGATATAGATACAAGAGATATTGTTGTATTGGGCTAAGAAAGGCTCAGTGAGCAGCCAATTTCATATTAAATATAGCCATATACAGTGCATGCAGAAGCCCTATTCCGTATCTGTACTGGGTCTCACAATTTCTGTGCACATTTTATTTTCCCTGGTAAAAATAAAAATATATGGAGATCAGTTTGTTGCAAAATAATACTGACAAAAGTAATTAAATAAGGTTTAATTTATTATACAAAATAAGAAAATTCCCATCAAGATTTAAATAAAAAATATGAACTAAAAGAAAAAATCATTCTAATCAGTATTAGCACTAACTTAGCATAGACATACATTTACAGAAATGTATGTCTACATGTAAATAAAATGTCTATTACATTACATGTAAATTTATAGAAATAAAGCACTTTATATGCACATGTGCCCACAATGGGAGCAAGGCAATTGCTGTTATCTGAATTTTCAAATTTTGTAAACTAAAGTTTATTTTTCTCTGATAATTTTCAAAAAAAGAAATAATAATAATGTCAAATAATTAATCACTAAGACAAAAAGAAACTTTTTTTTTTTTTTTTTTTTTTTTTTTTGCTGAAGGGCTCTGATCACCCTTTTCCTCAAAACAAAATTTAGTTTTGTTTTTCTTTCTAAATTTAAGTGTTCAAAAAGGATCTTAAATGGTGGGTTCAGCTCCCCCCCCCCCCCCATAAAAAATTAATTAAACATAAAGACAGTTCTTCATTTATAAAATGTCAATAGCAGCTTATTTTTGGTTTCTTAATTATAATATGTTTGAACTGCTTTTTAGTTTTATAAGTGATAATGCAGATTTTCTTTGATGCTAACAGAAAAATATACCATTTTCCTAACAATATTGAAAAAAAGAAAATGAAACCAAATGACATGACATTTAGTGGAATTCCATTTCTCATGGCTTGAAAATAAAGTTTCTACTTTATAGATAATGCACGTTAATTTCAGAAGGGGAAGTTTCCTCTTCTGATGATAAAACATTATTTTTAAATGGAAACTTGCATTTTAATTCAGGAAAATTAAATCCTCAATGATTACATAAAAATGCCATTTTCTAGATGCTTTTAGTCGTGACATCAATTCAGTGCCTGATTTACAGCAGGTCATTCGAGGCACAGGTCCAGGGCCCCCCAAATGCTACTGAAGATTTTTCAATGATTGGTCAAAATCTGGAAGTTTTCCCGATAAAAACACAAAATTAATATGGAAAAACCTGTTTATTTTTTTCATTTAAAAATAACTACTTCACTTGCGCAACAACACTCGCTCGCTAATATTAATTCTATGGGAAATTTTTTATATATATATCTTGCTTGCATTTCATTATTTAAAAAAAAAAAAATCCATTGGATAGTTGAGGTTAATCAATGCAAAGGCCATTTTTTACTTTGTCGGTTTTGTTAACAGGTTTTTTTATTAAGATACTTTCACTTTCAGAACCGATTTTGAAAAATCGTTAGCGAGATAGAACACTAAAGATTGATTATGAAGCTGTTATAAAAACTTTTATTGCTAAAAAATTAAGAAGAAAATGTATAAAAAAGGGTACTTCTCTATTATCCCGTCGACCACTTTTCATAACAAAAAACTATCGCCAACTCTAAGATTAAACGCCAAAAATGCAGTCCCATTTAATTGATGTCAGAAGCATTATACGTGTTTGTTATGGCATCAAGTGGTTTTTAATTTGACATTTGCATGTATTATTCATTATGTTTTACTGACTTACTAGTTATTTCATTAATTAAAATAACAATTGTGTCCGTAAATTCTTATATTTTATTTATTTTGATATTCCAATGACAACGTTCTTCCGTTTCTTTGGCGATAGTTTTTTATTATGAAAAGTGGTCGACGGTATAATAGAGAAGTACCCAAAAAAATGATTAAATATCACTAAATCATTTAAGTCAGTAGTGGTTATCTTAATAATTACCGCTATTAGTTATACATATTTTTTTACTCAAAACCACTGTAAGCACCGGTGCAAGCCCTCCTCCCCCCCCCTTCCCAAAGCATCTGTGCCCAGGTACTCCCAAACTTGTAAATCGGTCCCTGCATCAGTCAGAAAGTTTTGTGTGAAAAGAGGGGGATTTCAGTGTTAAAATCAACTTCCAGAGCATTTGAAAAACTGACAAAATGCATAGAAAACCCCTTGTGTTAAAAAAAATTAATGTGATGTGTAAAAGTCAAAGTAAAGGAAAGCATGAGCAGCATAAAATGTTTACCATTCAGGACTTTATAATAGGATTCTACACAAAATTAATGAAATAAAAAGTTAGAGCAATAGCAGTAAAGTAGTACATATTTCATTGCTATTGCTTTTTTTTCCTCTGAAAATGCTGTGTTTTAAAACACATACATGCTAAATATATTATGATTGATTGTGATTTTCGTTACGGCAGTTTTTACGTGTCATGTATTGTTATCAACAAAATTGTTTATTTTATCAGTAACAATGGTTCAGAACCCCTCCTAGATGAGAATCCTGGTTGCGCCATTGGTATAAGGATCATACAAATAAACACTTTCCAACACTAACAGAATCCCTAATATTAAGGACGGTAAACGTCTGTGTGTGTTTCTTTCTTTCTTTCTTTCTGTCTGTCTGTGCACTCCACCTTTGTACCCGCAAAGGCTCCGGGACCAGGCGACGCACGGACGGCGGACGGCAGTTTTTACGTGTCATGTATTGTTATCAACAAAATTGTTTATTTTATCAGTAACAATGGTTCAGAACCCCTCCCAGATGAGAATCCTGGTTGCGCCATTGGTATAAGGATCATACAAATAAACACTTTCCAACACTAACAGAATCCCTAATATTAAGGACGGTAAACGTCTGTGTGTGTTTCTTTCTTTCTTTCTTTCTGTCTGTCTGTGCACTCCACCTTTGTACCCGCAAAGGCTCCGGGACCAGGCGACGCACGGACGGCGGACGCGGACCGAAAAATTCGCAAAAAAGGCGCGACGCTCAAGTTTCGATCGGATCGGGATTCCGACCCGGACCCGGGGAGTTATTAATGAGCGAAAGTGTTTTAATTACCGACCGAAACCGAACTGGAAAAAGAATCGAAAAAAATTTCCGTTTTGATAATCGCAGACATCCAAATCGTCGCTTTTTAACGCATCATCGAATAAAAAAAAATGTACCGGAGGTATCGATCCGAAAATTGGGGTACACACGCGGCCGATTTTTGTCGTTCCAAAACGTCCAATTTTTTGAAATTCGGACCGTAACTTTTCTTTATTTCGGCCAAAAACTGACCAGACATCCAACATCGACCCCAGACGTAAACAAAGGTTGCCGTAAAGAATGCAGGGTCGACAGATCCGAGATCAAATCGCCCCACTCCTTTTTGAAACAAGTGGAAATAATGACTCTACATTCGCGAAAATTTGCTAACACGTGTATAAAAAAATCGCGAATTCAACAAAAAAAAATTCGTAAAAATCGACCAGTAATTTTTGAAGATATCAATTAAAACTCATTAATGACACGGCAAATGAATTTATTTCTATTCCGAAGAGACAGCTTCTTTTTTATTTCAACATTCAACGCAGACGAATCGTCTGTGGATAAGTCATTTCTGAAAGAGATAAAATAGTCACGTGACTTTCAACTGCGTTCTTTCAGAGGGGAGGGGGGCCATTTCCGAATCTAAGGGGCGCATTAATTCCAAACTTTGACAGAGCGACTCAAAATGGATTCTGCTTTCAGAATATCTAAAAGTTATTCTCATATTTTCATTAGGAGCCGATATATTATTTTATTGTGTAATTAATCATCGTTATTTGTATAATTAAAGCAAAAGAAAGATTTCTATTACAGTGCCGGCTAGATATTACGATTTTAAGAAGTAGGCCGCGTCTAAAAACTGCCATAACGAGTATCTTAAGTTTTTGTTTTAGAGTGGCAACCAGATATTATGATAGGGAAAAGCGGGCTTCGCCCGTTATCGATTTTTTTTTTCAGTTTTAAGTTTTCCTACAGGTCCCTGTCTTTGAACAAGAAGTCCGGTAGTCTAAATAAGTTGTTTGACATCAGATATTTTTTTCCGGCAGTCTAATTCAGTTGTTTAAGGAAAAGCAGTGTCCTTCCCCCCCCCCCTTCAAGTTTTTTTATCTTAACTGTGGGGTTCTAGAGGTTCGTTCAGTTCGAGGTTTATCTTATTCGAGGTTTATTTTTTCTATTTGCGCCACCTGGTGGCGGAAGGTGGAACTAACGTATACTGCAGCGCGTGCGCAGCACGACTGCTATACGGTGCCGCAGGCAGTTGGGACCCGAGCCGGAGGTTCTTTCAGTTAGAGGTTTATACTATTCTATGTGCAATTTAAGGGATTATCCGGTGCGTGCGTAGCACAGCCGGTATACGGTGCCGAAGGCAGCGGGGACCAGGGTCGGAACGACTGCTATACGGTGCCGCAGGCAGCAGGGACCGAAATCACCCACTCGTGGACAGCCACCCGTGAGGTATAGGAACAATAAGTCCACGAGGGGAAAAATAAACGCTACCCGACACCGATAGCACCCATCCGTTCCAACCCCCACCGCAGGAGGCGCCTGTTTATTAGATTTGAAACAATGAATATAATTACATAACAATAATAAAATATAAAAGGTAAAAAATAACAATTTTTTGCAAATTGAAAGTTAAATATAAAATATTTTCGAAGTACTATAAGTTCATGATGTCCTAAATTTATGGTATTTTAGTTCAGAAAGTCAATGGTCAGTTCAGTCAATTTTTTTAAAAATTCTTTCGTAATGAAAGAGAAATTTTTATTGAGAATATTATAATTCTCTTTTAACTTTTGAGAGTTTGAAGGATTGAAAATGATATTACGAAGGTTATATCTGAGAGTTTCGTTCTTATCAAAAGGGAAGTGATGGATCATAAGAGGGCAGCATCCGAATATGTAGTGAACTGCATCTCCTTCTGCTTTATCGCATGGACATCTAGGTGAGGCTCTTTTTCTTATTTTATGTAAGTATTGTGGGAAACTTCCATGGTTACTCAGATAATACGGCAGTGTTGGCTGTTTGCAGAGATAATTTGGATCGATAATATCAATTAATTCAGTTTATTTCCATTTGTTATGAATTCATTATAAAAATCTCCATGCAAATATAAATATATTTGAAAGTCTATGTAAATATAAATAGCACATAAATAATAGTATGCATAAATAGCAGTACATGTAATTTTTTTTTTATACCAAACTTCTAAAAACAAAAACAAAAATGTGATAGATTTTTTAAAATTAGCTTTAGGTACACTAATTTTATCTTATCATTATTATTACAAAAATCTTCCGCAATCATCTCAAATTTGAAACTTCTAAAAGCATGTCAAATCGAATTAAACAAACATTCAGAATCATAGAAAACAATGATTTTTTATTTTTTTTTTTTTTATTGATGGAAGTTAAAAACATTTTGCGATGCTACAAATAAGTCAGAGAATAATTAATTGTATAAATTCTTTAAATGTAGTAGAATCATGCATCGCAAATTTCTTTTTCAGCTATTACCTGCTTATTTAAAACTTTAAACTCTTGCAGTGTTCAACTGTGAATTTCTTAGAGTAAAAAAGAAGTGATTTTCATGAAAATTGAAAATTTTCCAATATTCCCAAAAAGAAATCCTGACTATGTTACTTATTATTATAATTATAAATAGCAATAATATTATTAACATATCTTATTATTACAGCTAAATACACAAAATTATTAATAATTATTATTAATTATGCTAAAAGCATAAATGCTGGATAAAACCATACGTTTGTGATAATAAATAAATTTGTTTGCTTAAACTCATAAACTCATAATCTCAAAAACTTAAAGAAAAAAAAATACAACTAATAATCTGTTGAAAGAAAACATCGTTAGACCTTAAGCGTATAGCATTATAATTATTTATAATACATTCACAAAATTGTTCCACATCATATAATTTAAAACATATTACACATGATAAAAACAAAACTAAACATTTAGAATTTCTACGAAAATGATATTACTTATACGTGTTTATAAATTTGATTTTTAAAATAGCGAAATAATTAGCCAACTACATTATGTTTTACAAGCATTATTTATCATTTTAAAATTAAAAAAATATATCACAAAAGCAAAAGCTCTAAAGAATTTTAAGTACGCAGAAAACATACGTTTTGAAATAGACAATCTGGTGCATGCATATATGTAAGCAAACAAATAACAAGAAATGGTAATTTAAAGACTATATAGTCAGAACGTGAAAATATAACCTATAATAGTTTGTAATACATCTTTTGAAACTTTTCTAGTTCATAAAATTTTAAAATAAGTTAAACACGTTAAAATCGAAACTATATATTTCGAAGTTCTAAGAAAACGATACTTATACGTGTTCGTCTTATAAACAATTTTCATTTTTAAAATATGGAAATAATTAGCCAACTAAAAGATATTTTAGAAGCATTATTTATATATTTATTTTAAAAATCACAAAAGGATTAGTTGGAATGAATTCAAAGCACGTGGGTATTGTAGTGAATGTAAGCAAATAAACAATGAGAAGTAAATATCTACTTACTATTTCAGGAATTAGCTTTAATCCACATTATTCGATGTTAAAACCACAGCGCATATTTTCAGTTAAATCCATCAAAACTAAACCGCTTTTATGAGATTTATACATATTAAATAGTAATTATTTGTACACAACGCCAAGATCGAACGTTGCAGTTCAGTTTCGCGAGGTCACGTGACTCCCTCAAAAGCAGAGGGAGGGCCTGAATAGAGGGAGCTGTGGTAATTGTTAAATCCATCGTGAAGATTTGAACAAACAGGCAGGGACCGATTTACAAATTTGGGGGCCCGGGCACAGATGCTTATAGGGGCCCCCTTGCACCTATGCTTATAGCGGCCTTGAGTTAAAATATTTATTACTGAAAGCGTACTTATTAAGATAACCACTTCAGACTTTAGTAATTTTGTGATATTTAATTATGTTTTTATAAGTTTTCTTCTCAATTTTTTAGCAGTAAAAGTTGTTATAACATCCTCATAATCTTAAGTGTTCTATCTGGCTGACGATTTTTCAATCTTTCGAAATCGGTTCCGAAAGTGAAAGTATCCTAATAAAAAAAACCTGTAAACGAAATCGAAAAAGTAAAAAACGGCCTTTGTAGAGATCGACCAGGAGAGAAATGCAAACGAGATATTTTTTTAATTTTCTCCCATAAGATTGACATTAGCGAGCAGGTGTTTTCGTGTGAGTGATGTAGCCCTTAAAAAGTTATTTTTAAATGAAAAAAATAATAAACAAGTTTTCCATATTAATTTTGTTTTTTAATAGTTAAAACTTCATCAGATTTTGGCCAATAATTTACAAATCTTCAGTAGCATTTGGGGCCGACGGAAAATCGGGGGACCTGGATCCGCGCCCCGAATCCCCTGCCATAAATCAGGCACTGTAAACGCGCGAATAAAATTAGAGAAATATTTACAGGGATTAAAATTTACATCCATCTCCAGATTGACCAATAGCTTCCGTAAATATTCTTACAATAAAAAGCGATAAATACATATATTTTTTTCGATATAACGAAGATTACATCTTGCTATTTTATCTATAGTATTTTATGTAATTTTTCCTATAGGTAATAATATATATTACCATCATTTTATTCAAAAAACTGTATAACATAGTTGGTTTTTAATTTAATTGTATTTTGTCTTATATCGAATTTTGTCGTAATTCCTCATAACGAAAATTATTGCGGCTAATTTTGTTATTTAATTTTTTTTTTTTTTTTTTTTTTTGTATAACCTGCCTCATTTTATCAAATTATTAAACGTCATAACATTAATATTTTTATTAAGTTACAAACCTCAATTATTGTGTCTCTCAAATCGAGTAAATAATAATAATAATTGAAAATTCAAATATTCACAATGATAAGAAAATAATAATTGCAGATGTATGACACAATAGGCGGTTCTAACACATGCGATCTACGCTCACCACTACCACCATTCTCTAAAACCACGCCAGTTTCTAAAAACACGTTAATTTGCCCTATTTTAAAAAGAAGGAAATAAATGTCTGCAAATATAGAAATTCAAATGTTTTTTGAAGATAAATTAAAAAGCATAAAAAGCGCTTTGAATTTAATAAGCCCTTCTGCCCCTTCCTCATTTCCGATTATGAAATAAAAAGGAACAACTATTTTAAAATATTACAGTTTCGTAAACAGAGGTAGAAATATACTTTTGGATTTTTTATATTTCTTATTTATTACATGCCGAACAGTTGCCGAACAGTTGATGTCGGTTAAGGGGCTTCCGAGTTGCAATCAACTTTACGCCAGTCTATTTGTGAGTTAAACTGTCTTGTAAATATTGAGACGTTGGGAAAAGTTAAATGTAGTATTAACTACATAAGAAAGAACAATTAAAAATAGAAGAAAAATTAAACAATGGGAATTAAAAAGTAAAGCAATAGAGATTAGGGATAGAGTCTAATAAATGGAAATAAGTAAAGTGGTATAGCTGTAGTTAAAATTAACTACTGAAAAAGGTTGAAAAAGTGTAAAATAGGGTTCGGAACATGTTCAAAAACAGCACATAAATGCCAGGTGGAAAAGGCAGGCAAAGCTAAGCTTTAACAAAAATAGCACTTAAAAAGGGCAATTTATTATTATTATTATTATTATTTTATTATTATTTTGTATAGCATAGGAATACGTTTAATTAGGAAATTACAAATTTATATAAAAGTAAGAGAGAGAATTTTGCAGAATGGTGAGCACCAATGCTCATATTATTTATTACATTTCTGTATTTATTTTATGTTGATAAACTGAAAAAAAAATCTTGCACGGGGTGTTCTGACACAAAATTCGTAGTTTGTCTTATTTCCAGTTTATATTCTACATTTTAAAAACACAGACGAGGCTGTGCCTATAGGAATATCTGTTTCAAAATTGTTCACATTCATGGAACTTTTTTATTTTATTTATTATTTATTTATCTATTTATTTATTTTTTTGCTGGCGCCCATGGCACTACTGCAGACAAATTCCATCATCAGAAAAATTTAATGTTATTATCTCTGCAGGCTTTACTCTGAAAACGTCATTGGATTCCACGATCTGCGAGATGGTATTTCATTGTACTCATTCATTTCTCAACAGTTTTCATTTCTAACATTGTTATTTAGAAATTTCAATTCCGTGCATTGTTTAGATGTTTATTATCCATCTTAAATAACAATCCATGGAAATTTAATAAACAATTTATTTAATCCGTCTATTAATAAAAATAGATTTTACTTTTCATAGAAAATACTTTTTCTACTGCATCACGTTGGAGAAAGCACAATGAAACTGTTGAAGCTAAATGTTTTTCAAAGGTTATTTTCGCAACAATTTACATAGTTATATCTTTTAAATTATTAAAAAATGTTGTATTAAAATTTACAACAGCAAAAAACTTTCCATTTAAGAAAAGTGTTATAATAAGTTTATTTACTTTGTTTTTGCAAGTATTGCGAGATTTCTAAAACAGTATTTTTCATCAATAAATCAAATTATATTTTATATATGCTACAGAATTTGTTAAAGATTTGTTAAATCAGATTTGTTAAAACAGTTTTAATGAAAACAATTATCTAAATTTCATATTACTATTATCTACATTTTCTAATGTATCTTCGGATATTAGGCAGGGTTATTATTCAGTTGGAGCAATTTTTTTATTTATAATTTTAGACATAAACGGTTAAAAAGTCTTTCTTATTCTACTCCACCCCTTACTGTCTTTTATGGCTGAACTGCGCCTATCACCTGTTTGAGTTGCTTTCATTTGTATAAGTGTACAGGGTAAATGTTTGTCAAAAAATGTTAGTTGCTCTTGGAACCTATATTTTGATTTTAATTAATTATCATCGTTATTTTCTACATTTGTTACTGAAAAAAAGCTCTGAAAAAAAATTAAACATTTATTAGTTCTACAACATATTCTCATTTCTAGGATGCGACCAGTTTCGTCAATGTGGCTTGCGTCATATTTTCGACATTACGAAACTGGTCGCTCCCTAGAAATAAGAATCAGAGAACATAAACATGCATTTAAATCTAGGAACAATTAACTCAAAATTCATTTATCAATGAATAGAAAACGACCATGCATCTGATTTTGTGAAAACTACGATTGTTGAGTGGAACTTTAATATTTACAGAGGCCGAACCTTTTTGGAATCCTGGCATACACATATAGCTGTAAATCCAATAAATGAAGCTAGAAATATTCCAGATGAATACGCTATTCTTTTATAAAGCGTTAAATTCAAAATTAACTGTTATAATTGATTCGATGTAAGTTTTCGTATGGGTAAATTGGTTTTTGACATATATTTAGTCATTGTTCGTAAATTGTACTCAAGAAGGGTGAAGTTTTCCCCTGAAACGTTTACAATTGTTCCTAATGGTAATTGTTTTAATATGCCTATTTTAATTAAATGTAATTTAAGTGATTTTACTTCTTAGTCCTCTGTCTCCAGTTTGGAGTGGCTATGGGTCAATGTGGAAATAGGTCATTTGTGGCTATAGGTCAATATAGCCAAAATATATAAAATTTTTGGCATAAAGTAGTTCATATAATCTTACCTTTGTATCTATATTATATTTGATAATTTTTACTTTCGGTAATAATATTTCTTACCTTACTTTTATTTATTTATTTATTTTTAACTATAACATGACGAATGAATTGTAATGCTTTTGAATTAATTGTCTTTTTCCTCTTCCTTTTTTTTTTCTTAATATTTTTTAGAAAGAAGATTATTGCGTTTATTTTCGTTATTATCAAAATAGTAAAATTGATTACATATATATATATATATATTTATCAGGTTATAAACTGGAATTATCATCCCCCCTCAAATCTAATAAATAATACTAGTAACTTAATATGTGAAATTTCACATCAGTACAAATAATAACACTCAATAGACATTCGAAAATAATTTAAAAAGTACTAAAAGCTCACTATCAACTTCTCAGGAACTGCAGCAGTTCAGAAGATAACAAATCGACAGATTCGAAAAGGGTCGTCTCTGCTGGAGACAAGTGACTTCAAAGTTAATTTAAGGTCCAACTTTACAATACTTCTAGCCACGGACTATAAACAGACGAGAGACTCTCATTATGGTAAATGGGAATGCCCTTGAACATGGGATCCGTATAGACACTAGGAACGACAGGCGGGAACGTGAGCCACATAGCATGGTTGCAATAGGGCTGCTGAACTTGGCGATGTATCGCTACGTTTGTGACTTTTTAATACGGGGAAGAGGAGAAAATGATGTTAGTAAATTATTTATTAACTGTATGGAAAATTTCAAATTTCGGTATTTATTAAAATTAACAAAAATTCGTCAAATTTTAGAAGGTTAAAAACTTTAAAATTATAAATGTAGAAGACATACTTAAGACAATCACTATTAACTATTTGCATTTTACATTATTAATTATATTAAATTGAAATGGGATTTTTTAAATTCATTAAAAGTCATTAATTATAAAATCTTACATAACTGGAAAAATATGTTGTATCTTTGTATATCTGTTTTCAATTAGTCTGGTTTAGCAAATCTTGGTGAGCTTGTAACCAGTATATACCACTTCATAAAAGCTTCTTTAATTACATAAAACAATTTAAATTTTTTCTGCTTAAAGATTAATTATTGAATGCTTTTTCAGTTCAAGAACGAGCTCAATTATGTCATCTTTCTCAGAAATATTTTTTTAATTAAAAAATAATAAGAAGAAGAAAGGGATATCTACAATTAATGCACAATTAATGCGCTTTTAAATAATTCAGACAACGTCTACAAAAACAAAAATTTAATAAATCGAAATTTCAAGTACCAAAACATTTACTGAATGGTATTTTTTACAGAAAAAGAGATGAATTATAATAAACAAACCATCTTTCAGTAATAATAATAATAATAATAATAATAATAACAAATTTTAAATTAGACTTTAAATTCTCTGCCCTCTCACAATACACAAATAAATATTTAAAATGCTGTTATACTTTTAAATTATTGTGGCCTGTTTGTTTGCTTTGATATTGTGATAAAAAAACTCTTCTTATCCCAACATAAATATGTCTTAAGATTTCAAACTTGTAAACAAAGAATGTGGGGGATATGAACATGTCAATATCCGTTTCCTCACATTGCTGCCGAAGCACAGAAGTTAAAATTAATACTTAATTTAATAAATAAAGTTTATTTTTAATAGATATACTTTAGTTTCACACATCACACTTACACAGAGACTAATCGTTGTATGTGAGTATATTTTTTCAGCTGTATAATACTAACCAAAAGTATGCTATTAATTCTCATGAATTGTTCCTAAAATTTTGTGATATATATTTTTTAATTCCTTCCTAAAATTTCTCTCCTTGCCCTCTGTATTCTTAATTTAATTCAAATCGCATTCATTTTATTTTATTTGCAATTTTTTTTTTCAAAAGTGATTTTTATTCCGTATAAGTGCTTTTGTTTATTTCTGCACGATAACTATTTCTGTAAAAGAACATCTGATAATCACACGAAAGGCATGTAACTTCATTCATTCACACTTAGTAATCCCTTGTCACTTTTCCGAAAACTATATGTTACTACTTACTTATCTTCTTGACAACAGCAATGAAGTACTATCGATTCCACTAAGGCTTAGCCTCAGATTTCCGCTGCGCACAGCAAGGGAGAGTGGGGCACTACTTCATTAGTTACTTTGTGTAAAACCTTCATCTTATTGGAAGCCCAATATTGTCACGAAAGAATTATTTCCTCATAACAAACACTTAAAACATTCTGTCGCGCGTATCATACTCGACATCGATACGACCGGTTCGTATTTCACCGCCCCTTGAATAGGCCTGAGCGCTGACACAAAAATGGCGGCGCTCGTAGGCCGATTTTGTAAAAGCTTTGTACGGTACCCTAATTTTGCACGCCAGTATTTTCTAAAAGTTTTCTTTGACTTGTTGAATCTCAGACAAACAAGGCAGAAAAAACTTCTAGAAATTATTGGTATTGAATTTCAAGGGACTGTACACGCGCTGAAAAAATTCCATATACGACTGCTGCAATTTTTGTGTCTGCGCTCATGCCTGATGTTCAGTGGGTGGTGCCTATTTCCTTAATATTCAACAGGGAGAAATTGTATCACACTCACTCTTTAAATCAGGTTAAGAACTTTGATTATATGAAGTTAATGCGTATTTTTTCATAAATAATTGTAAGTTGAATTTTACCGGTGTGGGTTTATTATTTTGATACTATTACACTTTAATCAAGCAATACGTACAGACACTGACTCCAGACTTTTAAATTAAACTCCATGTCGTTTCATTTCAAAGTGCAGTTATCTTTTTTATCAAAGGATTTATATGAACAATATCCTTCAATTTAATGAGTAAAACTGTTTCGGAGTTCATTTCAAGGGAAGAACTAACGAATTTCCAACTATCCAACCCTTTGTGAATGCTTGAATATGCGTGTTAATAAGAGATAAGACATTTCTGTACACATCCAAAAAAATTCTCCCATCTCCAAATTGACCTAAAGTATAAAAAAATTATAATATTAAAATAAGATAAAAGCATATTTTGTTTAACGAAATTCATATCGTCTGATTCTTTCATCTAAAGTATTTTTTACTAATTTTTGCTATCGGCAATAACGTTTAATATCTTCATTTTATTAAGAAATATATAGCATGGTTTGTTTTAAAATCAATTTAAAATTTTTTTAAATAATCTTTAGACAGAAAATTATTGTCGTTGTTTTTGTTATTTTTAAATGTTATGGAAACTACTTCTGTTTATGAAAATAGCAAAAGTCATTACATTAAGTTATTGATTAATAATAATTGAGAATGCAATTTATGACATCGATAAGAAAATGTTAATTACAGGGGTTTCAACAACTAGTGCGTGTGTGTGGAGGAGGGGGGGGGGGGGGGGGTCTGATGCCTATGATCTACGCACGCCAGTCTAACCATCTCTAAAAACACGATGCTCTGTTTTAAAGAATAACAAATTGGTTACAATTGTAGACACTCAATAGCAATTCGAAGATAAATTAAAAAGGAGTAAAAGCGCATTAAATTTAACAAAATGTCTTTGCTCATCATGGATGACAATTCAATGTTTTCCCTTACATTCAAGGCTTTTTGCTTTCTTTTTTTCTTTTTTTTTTAATTTAAATTTTTCGTCAATTATAAATTTTCAATATATGTAATCTAATATATTTTCAATTATAAATCTCCAATCTGTATAATGTAATATCTTCAATACAATCTTATAATATTTTTAAATATAAATTTTCAAGTTATTTCCCTTCTTTCTGCTGTCTTCCTTTCCCAATGAAAAAAAAAAAAAAAAAAAAAAGAAAAGAAAAAAAAAATCGTTTTTAATTTAATAATTTCAAAAAACTTTGAGAAAAGGTCCTTTTGGATTTTTAATATTTATCACATTTCTCTATTTCTTTTATATTGATATATTTGAAAATCGTCTTTCGCGGAAAGTTCTCACATAAAGTTCTCAAGTCAGTCTCATTTGATGTTTATATTCTTGACTTTAAAAAAAGCAGACTAGGCTACGGTTCATAGGGATAAAAAAAAACTAATAGGCGCCGTCGGCGCCCTCACGGCGCCGAGCGAGCCCACTCCTCATCGTGCCCAAATCCTGAAGGATTTTTAACGCTGACCATGACTTTGTCTCGCCAGGTCGCTACGATCGATTCAGAGGGTTCGCGTTCCAGCGACGCCTCCTCATCTTTTTGCCCCAGAGTCGACGACAGAGGTCGTTACGATTCGGCGGAAGTTCCCACCATCAAAGGATACTTCCCCACGTGACACCTGATGAGCCGTAGAGACTGTCGAACGGCTTCATCGCCGAACACCCATAAGGGAGTCGGGTCATCCACCTGATGTTCGGCATCCCTACGGCCCTTGCTTTCCCGCGGAGTCCGATCATGAAATGTATGGAAGAACAAGCCACTTGTCTCATCTTCCGCGGGCGACACTACGTGTGTCGGTAGGTGCCCCTGGCCGACCCGAGACCACGGGGAAAATCGGTCTCTGTCTCATAGACGAGACTCGGCTCGGTTGCCCTCGGTGGACGGCGCGAGTTTGAACCCGACTAGGCAGAACTAGCCAGTAAACCAGCGACTGAATCCCTATCATGGGACTCCCGCCACACCGAGTATGGCGACAAGCATATATCACAGTAACATATATCACAAAAACATGCACAAACAAATAAAAATCTAAAAACACAACAAGAAGGAATCAAGAGGCCGCTATCGGACTCTGGAGGTCGCGGAAAGCTCCTCCAAACGCGCCAAAGAGGCGGGCCCGATCGAGGTTAGTATTGGTTGAAGCTTAGGAGACGAGCCACTCGTCCGCCTGCCAGACGTGGAAGTTCCTGGCTGCACAGAAGACGTGCTGGACTAGGTTTCGGCCCATGATTTGATTTCGAGCCCAGACATCGTCGTTTTACCGACGAGCCTCCGGTCCGCACTCCGTGGCCCTATCTCGAGAAGGACCCCTCCCGCCCAGAAACCTTGCAAGACACTTATCGCAGGCTGAGGCCGTGCTCCAGTGTCGTTGCTCGTTCTGGCCGGGCGATCTCGAACCAGGCTTCGAAGGCGACTCCCAACTGATCCTGCCGCAGAGGACTCGCAAGGCGACCTACAGGGCACCACTCCTGTTTCGGTCGCAAAGTTCTTCACTAGGAACCATGCGTGTCGTGTTCAACAGATCCTGCCTGCGCTCTCGTCTCCTCATAGACAAAGTTTGCAACCGCCCGATCCGATTTAGTGAACCTTTGCCCTCGCGTCACCCCCCGGCAGCTCTATGCTCCGGGCACGAGGGATTGGTCTACGCGATGTCCTTTCGCCACCTCTGTCGTCCCGAGTGTCCCGCGGAACGGGCCTCCTGGGCCTCCCGTGAACCTGAAGCCTCTCGGCAACTGCGACACGGGTTTGTTCTACACATAGGACTCTCAAGGGTCGGCATCGGCCTTCCTCCTGGAACACGAACACCGCACCAATATTGGAGGAGGGAGTCGCACTCCGGCTAGACAGACACCGCCTTTAAGCCGTCCCACCACGGCAAGGAATCGGATTCGTCGGCTGCTGCTTCCCTCGTGTCGACTTCCGCTTCATGTGTCGGGCACCCGGTCTTCTTCCCGAATGAACGGGCCGATTCGGAGAAACCCGACAAAGCTTCCGCGCAATGCTCGGCTTCCGGTCACCTCCCTTACTGAAAAGGTCGGGTCAGAATCACCGAGAGGAAGCTCGGGACGGACGGTTCATAGGGATATCCGCTTCAATAATTTACCACAACGTGAATTTTGTTCTGCTGCCGCGCTCAGCCATGCGAAATAATTTCCCTCTTTAGAAAATGTTAATCGCATTTGTCATTACTATTCCCAAATCTTTTTTCTTTGAAAATGTTTTTTTGGATTCCGCTGTCTCCAAGGTGGATCTATTCCGTGATTCTTTTTACCTAATACTGAAATAAAGTTAACTTACTAATATAAATTAATTAATTAATAAAAAAAAAAATCTGTTTTGATTGAGAGACTGCGATCTAACTTTTATACGGCGAGCTCCGGAAATCAAATTCACTTACTCTTCATAACTCTTATGATTCTAAATTTTTATACTGTAACTTTTCGTATTCTGACTCGGGATCAAGATTAGATTCGTCAAAGGTTGTTTCAACACTATCAGTTCCAACGCTCATACGAGAGGCAAAGAGCGATTAAATAATCAGAAGCGAATATGAAAGAGGATATCCTGAACGTGAAAACAATAGAAAAAAAAAACTGCGTCATCTTCGAATGGAGCTCGGTTATTGGAAGTGAGTTTTCCAGTGTCCTCATGGGCGATCCGATTAACTCCAGATCCGATTGTCCATGCGTACTTCAGCGTATCAATATTGGTGAAGCCACGGAACGTTCTCATATGAATTCTACATTTTCCCCTGAATCACATAATAGAATATACCTAAATTCTCAAATCTTCTGACTTGCTGATTTTTCATTCGCTGATATAAAAGTATCATGCCACGTTAACAGATGACAAATGAAAAATAGTGTATTTTATTAATAAATAGCAGAATAATATTAGAACTACAGGTATTTCTTTCAATAATAATAATAATAATAATAATAATAATAATAATAATAATAATAATAATAGCGTTTTGCAATTTTCAAAAAGTGAATATTTTTTAAGTAAGTCAGTTTATGGGAAGTATATATTTAATTATCACGTAACATAAGAAGATCAATATGACTGTTTTCTTTCAAACATAATTAAATAATGAATTTGTGCGACTAAATTTATTCTTCACGCTTAATAGAATTAGAAGTATTAAACACTTTAATTTTCTCAAAAAATGCTTCGCCATTTGCGTGCTTAAAACTCCCCAAATATAAGGCTCAATGTTTCGCGTACCTGAAATTTAGTAAATATACTTTCTGAAAAATTAAACAACGCATCCGGACTATCATGAATAATATTTACTAATTTTTAGCACTTTCCAACCTAGTTGAAAAGTGCTTATGACTTCGATTTGTCTGGCCGTATGGCCGTCAGCAGTCTGTCCGTCTGGCCGTCTGGCCGTGCTCTAACTCCCGTAAATGTGCTCGGATTGCTCTGCAATTTTTATCTGTTATTGTCATTATCTATGGCACGTTCCCTATTTCAACGGAAGTGTGTAACACTTATAGTTTTTTTACAGGGACACTCAAAAGAATTCCGTTACATTGTGGTCTATGGGGAAAAATCATTTGCTGTTTATTTTAATAATGTTTCATTATTTTAAAAGCATTGAAATTTATATATATCACTAAGGTGCATTAGAAGAAGCTTAATATGGAATAGCGTGTGCATAGCACTTATAGTTACTTTACAGGGACAGTCAAAAGAATTCCGTTACAATACGTCTATGGAGAAAAATCGTCTGCGGTTTATTTAAATAATGTTTCACTATTTTAAACGCATTGAAATTTATATATATTACTAAGGTGCATTACAAGAGGCTTACTACAGAATAGTGTGTGTATAGCAGTCATCGTTCATTTACAGGGACACACAAAATAATTCTCTACTGTCTGTTAACAATAATTCCTGGAAGTGCGTTTTAAGTTACTGAACGCGATTTTAATTATAATTCGCTTTTTGTCCATTACGTGGTGTGTATAAATTCCGTAGATCCTATACAGGGCAGCACAAAAGTTCCCGAACACATTTCCGTTTATTGACAGAAACTGCAGAAGGATAATTTTAAACTGTGCTACGCGTTTCCTAACTAAACTAAAATTTAGCATCCTATGTAGTATATACACAAATCTATAGATCGTATACAGGGCTGAATAAAAGTATTCGGATATTTTTCCGAATATTATATCTGTTGGAAATTCCTGAAATTATGTTTTTAAATATGTTATGCGTTTTCCAAATTGTTTACTTAGATGTTATCTTTTAGCTTATTAAACGCTATGTTTTGTAAAATTATTTTGGAAGCGTAGGAAAGTGCTACATAATCTATGCTTGACGCATGATTTTTCGTTCTTGTTATACATTGATATAAGTTATGATAAACATAATTGAAAATGTCTATGCATTTTCAGTATTTTTTATTGATAACACTGTTATTTCCAAATTCCTGTCCCGTACCTCATTAACTTGTTCATTATCTTTCTTCAATACCTGAACTACAGTGCCTAGAAGTACTTCTAGGCACTGTACCTGAACAGCTGTTCCATGGGCTGAAACTTTTTTACTCTAACTTATCTTTCTTTTGTTTCTAAGTGCAATCTATTTCAATTATGCGTCGGAAAAATATTAAAACATCCACCTCTTACTAATTTTTACGTTTGAACTCCGCCTCTCGCCTATCGTCGGATGTTTGCCAAAAAAAATTTATTGTTATCGGAACATATATCTTTACTTTTCTAAAAAAAATAAAATATCATCGGACCTCAACATTTATTAGCATACATTGTTTTAAATTATTCCAACTATTTTGAGCATTAATTTTCATGGAAAAGTTTGTTTTCATAGTCTGTTTCAAGTTAGTCCAAGGATTATAAAAGCTGGAAAATAATGCAAGCCTTTTTACTTTTTCTTAAATAGTGTCCCTGCACGACTACCAATTTGCAACTAATCAATTTAAATTTTTTTTATATTGAATGAGAACGTTGCTTTCCTTTAAAGAATTAATCTTGCATTTGTGTTTTTTCAAAGCTTCTTTTATTTATTCTGTTTATAAAATATCCTTAGAAACAATACAAACCATTTAAGTTTTGGATTTTAATAGTTTCTTACAGCATTTCAGAAAGTAAGAAAATTTATGAGTTAAAATCAATGATTTTAAAAAATTATATCAATTCATTAAAATCACGATTTAAATTATTTGATTAAAATCGCTGAGATCACAATATTTTTTATATCGGGATTACTTAATCTTTAAGATTCCTTCCCTCCTTCTCCAGGAACTTCTATAAACATGTGGATTTAATAGAACACGCGGATGTGAAATAAATAAATAAATAAGTAAATAAAATAAAAAATTACTTCGCTACAGAGCTTTAAATTATGAAATTCACATTCAAAGTTTTCTGACCTAATGAGATATTTCATTAAAAAGTTAAAATTTCGGGAAAAGTCTTTACCTATTTCTATGTTCATGTGTTCATGACCAGTAGATATTAAAGATCATGCCATTTGTCACTGGTAGATGGCAGCGCAAATTCCAGTTAAATTGAATTCCAATTCTTATATGGAGTAACCTTGAATGCGTTAGGCGGTTTATTATTACGGAGACAGTGCATAGAGCCAACGTCAGTTTCCCTGCCTTTCTACAGATGATTTTCAACAACGTGTTTGCAGGTTCGGATTTCAGTGCAACCGGAATGTGGTACCAGTGAGCTCCACACATAACAGGAGATCGTACCTTGCGGTCCGTCGTCTGCTAGCCGAATTACACACCGAAGATGCAAAATAAGCGGAAAAGAAAAGAAAAAAATAGTCCACGTTTGTCATGTTAGACATAATAGAATTCACTTTCTTATTATTCAATTTTTTTTCTGATTTAGTTAAATGATGCATAAAAGACAATGAGAGAAAGTGTAGGACAGGAAATATCTAATTAGCATTAGTACTTATCAGGGATATTTTTAAATAAACTGTTTGTAAATCCCATCTTACTTGTTTATTCAAAATCGACTCATAGCTTAGTTTATTAATTAAGCAATTTAATCACTTATGTAAATGTGCAAAAAATACAGCTTTATCTAACTTTCGTTTTACAATATCAATTGCTTTTATATTAAAAGGTACATTTCTGTTTTCTGAAATTTTACAAAACCAAAACTAAATCACTTATTTGTATATATTGTTTACTTATTTATTTATTTATTATACATATATGTGTGTGTGTGTGCGTGTGTGTATAATATTTTTAATTACATTATTTATAGAAAATCGTAATTTAACAATAAATTTAATAGTAAAAAATATAAATATAACATAAAAAATATGTAAAATATATAAATATGTGGTGTACATAATAATATTTTATGTTTTCTTAGAAAATATCAATGCAATATTTTTTTTTTTTATATAAATAATTTTTATCAAAGAATTAAAAAAATAATAATAATAAAGCAAGTTTATCCCACCACTTCCAAATTTTCGGAAATTTTACATCTCTATCTGAGAACTACTTAAAAACAGGAAAGAACGAGAGAGAATCCAGTTATTATTATTCGATACGTCACAGAAGTAACTTTCATATGAATTACAGCTTTACAGAACTACGATATTACATCTTAATAAATGGATGGAAACTTATAAGAAAAAATATCCAGTATAATACATAGATATTTATGCATTAATCTCAAATAAACTTCCCAATAACTATTTTAGTATTTTTTATACCAAACGTGGAGAAAATGATGCACGAAAATTAAAAATATCAATACGAAAAGATTATCATTCACAAAGGAATTTGATACAATTATGGCTGTTCATGTGCAGAGAAAAGAAGGTTTTATAACTGTGAAATTGTGTATTTCCCACTTTATTCCAACGGTTTTTAAAACCGTACTGAGAACGACTGCTTGCAATGATGAATTATTTATGTATAAATCCATAAATGTGAAATGAATTTGGAAAATTCTCACTGAGTAGAATACAAGGGAATGAGAGAAACAGCATTATCTGTCTAGTATGCGAACAAACTAAGCTAAAACTTTCGTCACTTCATTACTTCCGGGCTGAATGCTAGAAATGCAGATATCATGTTGGGGAAAAAATAAGACAGGCCTCTGTTATAATATATGGGTATCAATGAAGGATACTTGACCTTAATTTCTACATATTCAAGGAGAAGAATTCACTGCCATACAGGCGTCTTCTCCACTTTTAAATCAATACTTAATAAAGAATTAATCATCAACAGCGTGCATTAATTTTATAATTAATTAATTGTTTAATTTTACTGGTATGAGTTGGATAATTTTATACTATTACAATTCTGTAATTAAAGCAATGAATTCCGAGTGCAAACTTTTAAATTCGATCCGACATAGTTTCTTTTCATGCATTGGAAATGCTGTTATATTTTTCTTTGCAATTATATGATTAATATCTTTCAATTTAATGAGCAGAATCTGTTTAAAAATTATTGTCAAAGACATGAACTATTGAAAATACAGTTGTTAAGTCCATTGTGAAGGTTTGAATGAACATGTCAATAAAAATTGAAAAATTTCAGTAATGATTAAAGAAGACTTGCATCTCCAGATTGTCCTATAGATTCCAAAAATATTATAACCGTAATATGAGATGAGTACTTATTTTTTTTTTCGTTCGATTAAGTTTACATCATCTTGCTACTTTTTAAGCTTTTTATTAATAAAATAGAAAAAACGATTACATTATTATTACTTTTTTTAAATCAGGATATGAACATAAATTTTTGTCTTCCTCAAATAGAGTAAATAATAATAAAATTGAAAATACAAATGTTCACTTCGATAAAACAACTAATAATAATAATAAATACACATGTATGAAAAACTATAAGGATTACTGAAAAACTTCCCTTAACCCCTTAGCGGGCGGTTATATATTATTATTATATAACACCTAATTTTAATTCCAACACTGACAAACGGCACCAAGAATATTTAATTAAAAATTTCCTTTTATAAAGTACGGGAAAATAAGCAAGTTCCTATTTTCTAATGAATTCGTTTTTAAATTCTTGTGTCAGTGCATCATTTCTTCATTTTACAAACAGACTTACTCCTCGCCGGAAAGGGTTAACTATGCTATACAGATGTATGAAAAAGCAGTTACGAGCTGCGCTTGCCCACCTTCATTTTCCACCGGTACACACAATATCTCTAAAAGCATGTTAATTTGCTCTGTTTAAAATGAAGTAAAAATATGTAAATGTAGAAATTCGATAGCTTTTTATGATAAATTAAAAAGCATAAAAAGCGTTTCGAATTTAATAAACTATTTCCCATCCTGGATGATAACTGTTTTATTTTTTACACTGATTTTTTTTTTTTTTTTTTTTTTTTTTATTTATTTATCAGTCTAAATTTAAATTTATCTTTAATTATAAATCTTCAATGTATATAATATATTCAATACAATCTTATAATATATGCATAATTATAAATATAAATTTGACTTCCTTTTTTCACCCCCCCCCCCCCTCCCATTCGTCCCAAGATACACACACGCAATAAAATAAGAAGAAAGATTTGTTTCAATTCTCTATTTCAGAAAACCTTGGTAGAAACACTCATTTGGATTTTTTATATTTCTTATTTATCATATTTCTGTATTTTTTTTTTTTTTTTCACTTGCTGATAAGCCGAAAAATATTTAAATTGCTATTATGTCGATTTTCTGGCGCCTAAAATTAGTAAAGGAAAGCTCGGATATATTAAATAACGCATCCGGACTACCATGAATAATAATTACTATTTTTTATACAGTGATATATAATACGATAAACAGAAATGAAAATCTGCGCAAATATTAAGTATAATTTCCAAATTCCAGTTACGTAAGTCTTTTACATGTTCATTATTTTTCTTAAGTAAGCATTTATTGGTCGAAGTTATTTCGCTGTAACATTATCATTCATTTGTTGCTATGAGCAATATGTTTAAATTGTACGTCGGGAACATATTGAAACGACTTTCATAATCTACTTTCTTATTTTACTTTTACCCCTTTCTACTTTTTACGTTTGAACTCCGCCTTTCGACTTTGTATAGGCGTACACGATGTATGTTTGACAAAAAATGGCAACTGCTTTCGGAACATATATTTTAATTTTTATTATTTTGTTATCGTACTTTCACATTTTTTAGCATACACTATTTTTAATTATTTCATTTATTTAGAACATAAAACAATTTTTTTTCAGAGCCTGTTTTATGTTTACAGGGAGGAAAAGCTAGAAAATAATGCGACTCAAATTTTAGTATTTTTTTAGCAGCACTGAATGACTGCTAAATTTGACCAACTCACCGATTAAAAAAAAAGAAAAAAAAAGAATTTTAAATGGCAACTTTGCCTTTTTCTTTTCTTCTTTCGAATTATCTTGGATTTTTTTTTTTTCTCTTTCAAAGCTGCTTATATTTATTCTGTTGGCAAAATATTTATAGAAACAATACAAATCATGTACGTACATTTTAGACATAAATATTTCTTATAACATTTGAGAAATTAAGAACATTTATCATTTTAATAAATAGTTTTTAAATATATATCAATTATTTAAAATAACGATTTAAATTATTGGATTAAAATTGCTGAGACCAAAATATTTTGTATACAAGGAATATCTAATCTTTAACATTTCCCCCTACACTAAAATTCTGTTAAGATGTGTTACGATATCCTTGTTCACTTATTGCTGTTACATACTGTTACATGTATTAAGACATGAGGATATCAAACAAAGATATAATTTTACTTGAGCAGAAGGAAATTATGAAATTCATATTCAAAGTTTTCTAAAAAAAAATAGATATTTCAAATTTTTTTAATTTAATTTTTTTTTCAATTCTCATTCTATAATTACTAATGTTAAAAATCTCGATAGTATTGCGAAATTCATGTTTTGATAGTTAATTGCATAAAAATTTTCCATGTAGTGTAGTAATTATTATTATTATTATTATTATTATACATGAGTATAAAACATGAGATATTTCATTATCAGGAGAGACAGAAAACACTTGAATTGTCATGGTTTATCCCCATCAAATAAATATTACAGGTTTCATACGGTTATAACACAATTATTTAATGTATTTTTTCTAATTTTTATTTAAATATCAGAAAATGCAGACGCCTGCTTTAATTGCAGGTTATGTGATACTTTTCTGCATTTAAATAAGGCTAGAATTTCTAATAAAAAATTGTGGTACAAGCGTACGAACCGTGATTACGTATTTTTTTTATTTTATTATTATTTTTTAAAACACAACGAATGATGATATTTTACCGAAATTCCAATTTTATTCGAAGTATCAATCAGGACTACGATCTAATTTTTGAGAGGAATGGGGGATTGTAGAATTCTTATAATTGCCAAGTACATTATCGGTGTTTACAAATGATGTTTGTTTAATCAAAAAATGTACTAGTGTAAAAATTATTAAAGCATAACCTGTCTATAACGGAAAATTTCACGGTCCCAAAAAAGAATTATCATACAATTTCATCTTCTATTACGAATTTTTGTTAGATCTCGATATCTTTTCTATTGATTCCGTTTTCATAAGTTTTTAAGTATATTTTTATTCTTTTGAAGGGAGGGGAGCGGGGCGCCTCTTTTATCTCTACCCCAACTCGAAGGCCCTGGTATGAATAATATTTTGTCCGATTTTATCATACGACAGTCCTTTGTACATATTGTCAATAGTTCCGTAATATAAATAGATACTACGATGAATAGTGCTCTTTACTTGTATTTTTAAAATTAAAAACAATATTGTTGTTTTTTAAAAAAAATTCTTAGAGTGATGATTAACAAAAACAAAATTTGTATAATTTTACTGTTACTCAAAAGAATTACTATCTCATTAAAAATTTTTACTTCCATATCAAATAAAAATATATTTATTTTATGCGACGTTTATGATTCAATTTAATAAATATACACACAAATCATAAAAGTCAGCTGTTCCGTTGTAATGACATGGTTGAAATCATGCATATTAATGAATAGGCAAAATATCCCTAAGCTTAACTGATAATCTTGGATGATATCATAAACAGACAATTTCGTTTTCGTAGATTTTAATATATATATATTTTTGCGGCGGAGGCGCATCTTCCTAACTCACCCCCATTTTGGTATGAAAAGTATTTTGTCCAATTTTATCATACGACCAGTGGCGTAGCCAGCGGGAGGGGGGGGGGTCCAGATGCTCTGGATACCACTAATGTTGTAAAGTTTTTTTTGCCTTATCTAATCGGAGCACTTTCTGTGATAATCAAAGCGAAGAAAACTTTATAATATTACTGGTATGCAGAGGCTTTGGATCCCCTCCCTGGCTACGCCACTGTATACGACAGTCTTTTCTATATATTTATAGCAATAGTTCTGTAGTTTAAATAGATACTGAGATGAAGGGTGTTTTTTACTTGTATTTCTGAAATTAAACACAATATTATTTATTTTAAAATAATTCCAAGAATGAGAATTAAAAAAAAAAGTATTTTTTCAGTTTCTCATATGAATTAATTTTTACACATCCAATAAAAAATGTACTCAATTTCAGCGACCCTTACGTTCCTATTATATATATATATATATATATATATATATATATATAAGCATCAAGATTAAGTGTTTGGTTGTAATTACATGGATGAAATTACGTAGATTAATAAATAAGTAATTATTTTTATTAGTGTTTAAAACAATCCTGCTTTATACTTTTTCTTTCACATTTCGCTAACATACTTTATTAATATTACATTCATGGGTATGCAAAAAAAAAAAAAAAAAAAAAAAAAAAAAAAAAAAAAAAAAGATATTCATATTCCATCGGAGCAGTGTGTTCTGTCAGGAATCGGAAACCACTATTGCATGATGATATTTAACGCCAACTCTAAAGAAGAGTACTTTACTCATAACTTTTTTTATTCTCCGAGTAAGCAATAAAGTGCTTAATAAACTAAAGCAGAAAAGTTTCTGCGCATTTGTAGCAAATTGACAGCGTTACCTCTTTCTGAAAATTCAATGAAAGCTTTTTGTAGTGTTAGGAGTTTGTATTTATTCGAGAAGTACATGCAGTGCGCAAATTTTCAAAATCAATCCCACTTAGTTTATTTTGATATATTATTATTTCTTCTTTTTCAAAAGAGCTAAACGAACACAGTTATCCTTTCATCTAAAGAGGAAAATCTGTTTCGAAATTACTTTCAATGAAGAGCAAATGAAATAATGGTAAGTGCAATTAATTTATATATTATGAATAATCACATAAAGAATATATATTTTTAAATTTATGCAAATTTATAAATGCTGTACATTTGACTAAAGGTATAGAAATCCTGTCACTTTCCAAATATCTTATATTGAAAATATTAGTTACTTCAACGATTTAACCCCTTAATCGTCGTGCCCGAGACATTCACGGGCAGCGTAGATTACGCCTATTTTATTGAGATTGTTTGATTCCCACCAGTTTTTTTTTAAATAGTATTATTGGCTTTATTCTTGCATTATTTTATCTGCCTATTAAATAAGACGGACATTTCTACTTAAAAAAACTGGTGGTAATCAAGCAATCTCATTTTTTAAAAAGTAGCCTACACTAAAAGGGCGCGACGATTAAGGGGTTAAATTAGTTTTGAAAATAGATAAGAGAAATATAAATTCCTGAAATTCTTGAAATTAATAACTAGAAATCTTTTAAACTACAGTGGTGGGCAAAAGTGTGGACATTTTTTGAAAGTCTCATGTTTTTCAATTTTGTGTTCTTGTAGAATATATTAATTTTCACTTAAATACAAACGTTTATATATCAAATTGAAGGTAATTTAATGTAGAATTTAATAATGAAAACAGTATTACAATATCTGTATTACAAAAGAGTTATGCAACTAATAGTAAGATCTATCATGGATTTGCATTTTTTTTAAGTGATACTTACACAATCAATGCTTAGTAGGATAACCCTTATTTTTTATGACAGCTTCACAGCGTCTTTTCATCGAGTGAACGAGTGTTTGGCGTTCATCTTTCGTAATCACATGGTGCCAAGAATCAATTATAGCTTCAATAAGTTGTCTTTTATTGGATGGACGCTTTCTTCGTACAAGAATTTTCAAACGTCGCCACAAATTTTCAATTGAATTGAGATCAGGGCTGTTTCCTGGCCATGGTAATATATCTATGCCTTTATTTTGGAACCATGCTTTGCATACTTTTGCTGTGTGGCATAGAGCTGAATCCTGCTGAAAAATAAATGGTGCGTTGTTGGGGAAGAGATCCCTGATGGAAGGTATCAATTTTGGTTCCAGGACAGTTTCGATGTATTTTTTGGCATTCAGGATGCCATCAATCACTTGAATTCGGCGCACACCATCTGCATACATACATGCCCAAATCATGACATTTGTTGGTTTTTTTGTGGTTGCTTCAATGCAATCAGGATGAAGTGCTTCTCCTACTCTACGTCTCACGTATTTTCTACCATCACTACCAAAGAGCGATATTTTACTCTCATCGCTCCAGATTACTTGCTTCCATTGATTTTCTGACCATTTAATGTGTTCTTTTACCCACTTAACTCGTTTTTCGCGTTGCTTTTGATTTAAATATGGTTTTTTCCTTAGAATTCTAGCTTATAGTCCAAATCCTGATAACCTTCTCCTTATTGTTCTTGAACTTACTGCTATACCCGCTGCATTCATTTCACATCTAATGGCATCTGATGAAAATTTTCTATCTTGAAGGCATAGCCGTTTAATTTTTCTGTCGGCAGTAGCACTTGTGCATTTTTTTCGGCCTGATTTGGCCTTATTTTCCACTGATTTCGTTTTTTCATAACGTAAACAGAACTTTCGTACACCAGAGCAAGTCACTGAACCACCAACTTGTCTTGCAATTTCAGCATAAGAGAGGCCATTTTCTCTTAATATGACAATTCGGCTTCTTTTTGTAGATGTCCAATTAGTTTTTCTTGTTGATGACATTGTTTAAAATTAGATTAATTATAAAAAAGGACTTTAAATATTCAAAAACAGCAATACTCTATTTAATTGTACTAGTATGCATCATTCCGCAAAATATTTCCACAACAATAGCTCTTTTACCATCCAAATAACCTAAACTATAGTTACAGACATTTGATTGGTCCTCAGAACAGTGTTTGTGATTGGCTAGTACGCTTTTATTACAAAACACGTCCTTATTCAAAACGATTTGTGTTTGTTTGTTCTACTGAAATGAACATAACTTTTTTGTAATACAGATATTGTAATAATGTTTTGATTATTAAATTCTACATTAAATTACCTTCAATTTGATAGATAAACGTTTGTATTTAAGTGAAAATTAATATATTCTACAAGCACATAAAATTGAGAAACATCAAACTTTCAAAAAATGTCCAAACTTTTGGCAACCACTGTATGTTTTTTTTTTCCCATATAAATTTTCTCAATACGGCCTTTGTTTATGTCATTTACCAGTAGCATGAACATCGAAACAGATATGGACTTCTAACGAAATAGCCTTTCGAAGCAGAAAATCATTCGTCAAAAAATGTTTCAAATAAGTGGCGTCTGTGTAATACAGTTGTATCAGTTCGTCTGTTTCTTAAAATCGTCTGCTTGACAGCCATCGTATTGCAATAAGAAACAATGTCATTCACAGTTTCTGTTTTTTTTTTCAATGTGACGCTACGTTAGCAAGGTTGTACGCCAGCTAGGCTAAAGCAAACTCGTAGCTGCCATTATTTTCAAAATGCGTGACTCGATTTTAGCACTGTTTCGTTAGAAGTCATTATATATTTATATGTTCACGACCGGTAAGTATTAAAGATCATCCCAGCTGTCACCGGTAGATGGCAGTGTACTTTGTCGTTAAGTTCACTTCTAATTCTTATATGGAGAAATAGTGAATGCGTTAGGTATTTATTATTATGGAGGTTGCGCTTAGAGCCAGCGTCGGTTTCTCTGTGTTTATACAGATGATTTGCAAGAACGCGTTTGCAGCTTGGAATTTGAGTGCCACCGGAATGGGGTACCAGTAAGATCCACATATAACAGGAGATTATCTTTTCTCCGTCGTCTGCTTTTCGGATTACACACCAATGAAACAAATGAGGCAGAAGGAAAAAATAGTTCGCGTTTGCTATGTTATACATACTGGAAATCTCTTTATTGTTATACTATTTTTTTCTTCTTAAACTAAATAATGCATAAAAGACAATGAAAGAAAGTGATCTATAAGGACAGGGAATATTTAATTAGCATTAGATTAGTATTTACTTTAAGGGAATATTTTAAAATAAATTGTTTATAAATCCAAACTTTCATGTTCATTCAAAATCGGCTCATAGCGTAGTTTATTAATTAAGCAATTAAATTAAATAAACAAATATGCAAAAATATAGCTTTTTCTAACTTTCATTTTAAATTTTCAAATGTTTTATACTTTAAAGCTACAATAAAACTAGTGTCCATTTTCTGAAATTTTACAAAATCAAATTGCTTATTTGTATGTGTTATAAATATTTTTGCTTATTATATATTTGTATATGTGTGTGTATGATGATTTTCCTTATATTATTAACAGGAAATAACAATTTAACAGTAAATTTAATAGTAAAAAAATGTATAATTTATTTATCTACAGAAAAAAAAAATCTTGTGTATAGAAACTTTAAATGCAATGTAAAAAATATAAATATCCAGAAAATATAATATAAAAATACTTTATATTTTCTTTGAAAATATCAATGCAAGAACTTTTTTTATCATGTAACATAATTCTTTTTTAAAGAATAGAAAATAAATGAATAAAACGACTTTTCCCACCGCTTCTTAATTTCCGGAAAATTCACATCTCTGTCTCAGCACTACTTAAACAAAGGAAAGAAGGAGGCACGATGCAATTATTATTATTCGATGCATAACTTAAATTTGTATTACAGCTTTACAGAACTACGATTTTCAATCTTAATAAATGGATGGAAAAATTTAAGTCAAATTATTCACTATAATACATAGATATTTATGCATTAGTCTGAATTTACTTCCCAATAGCAAATGTAGTATATTTTTTTATACTAAACATGCGGAGAAAAACGATACACGAAAATTAAAAATATCAATACGAAAATATTATCATTCACAAAGTAATTTTACACATGTGTAGAGAAACGAAGATATTTTACCTGTGAAATTGTGTATTTCTCTCGTTATTTCAAAGGTTTTTAAAACCGTATCTTGAACGACTCACTGCATTGATGAATGATTTATCTATAAATCGATATATGTGAAAGGAATTTGGAAAATTCTCCAGGATCAGAATACAAGGGCATTAGAGAAACAGCGTTTCTTGCCTAGTATGCGAACCAAAACCTAGCTAAAACTTTCCTCAAACGCTGAGTGGTGGATATTAGAGATGAGTTCGGGCTCTCCTTTCAGAGCCCGGGCCCGCCCGAGCCCGAAACATTTTGTGTCATCAGAGCCCGAGCCCGCCCGAGCCCGCCCGAGCCCGATATCGAAAAAAAATGCATAATATTAAAAAAAAATGTTTTAAAAGTAATATATCATATTTAAAAACTTCTTATATGAAAATAACTGTTAATCTACAGCACATAATTAAATTTTATGGGAATTTACATTCAATCTTTTCAAAAAGTTTGGTATGAAATAAAAATATACTTACTTAACCCTTTAGCGGGCGGTGTCCACAAAAAAGGACACCTAATTTTAATTCCAAAACTGACAAACGGCACCAAGAATATGTAATTAAATTTTTCATTTTATAAACTAAGTGAAAATAAGCAAGTTTTTATTATATAATAAATTCTTTTGTAAATTCTGGTGTCAGTCGATAATTTCATCATTTTAAAAGCAGATTTACGCCGCGCCGGAAAGGGTTAAAAGATTCTCATAATTTTCTCACCCAACAAGCAAACCTGATGGACACATTAATGAAGAGCGTTTTATGAATAAATGCATGAAATTTGCTGAAATTACTATTCCTACGCCGTTTTTTTATTTCCTATAATAGGCGTATTTCATAAATTATAATTGATTCCTTAATTAAAACAATATTTCGTGTTCCTGAAAATCAGCTTAAATTAAAAATTTGATTATCTGAAAGATCCTATGCTTTTATAGGTAAAGTGGAAACACTTTTCGATTGCTTTCTTATCGGAATAACAATACATGACAATTATTATGACTTACGAATGGGAGTGACTTCGTAAATGTTCAGAGAAGAGCTTTAACATCAGCAGAGTTCATGATGAAAAATAGAATCACTAACGTTATTTTCAAATGAAGTATGAAGAGCCATTTATATGACCTCACACAGCAGAAGACTAAAAATTTCCAAATCTTAAGCTAATGCTGATTAACTGCAAACAAAAGAAAGTATTCACTACGCTCTAGATATATAAAAATAAATAAATAAATAAAAGTTCCAATTGAAAAATATCCTACTTTTACAAACGAGAATCGAAATTATTCGCGCCTTTTTTCCATTGGCGCCATATCATCCAGTCGTCCCGTCAATACCGCAGATAAATCTGCAAATATTGCAAATTTTCTTTTTAAGTAGCATTCTAAAACTGCAAAAGAAAAATAAGATTTCTGCTTCCTCTTTTATTCATTCTGATCAAAATCATGAAATGACTTAAAATGGAATATGTAGCTTTTTAGGGGGAAAAAAGTTATTTTTATTTTTATTATATGAGAATAAATAAAATTGCCAGTTTCAGAAAGAATGAGCCCGAGCCCGACCGGGCCCGAAGACCGATCTGAAAACCGAGCCCGATCCCGTCTCGTGCCCGGGCTGAGCCCGCCTCATCTCTAGTAGATATGCGGAAATTGTAACAACAATTCAACAAGGAGAACTTAGAGCCGTAAGCTCACTTGTTATTTAAGTGAATTCATAAAGTATTTAACGTACGGCCAAACACCAATTTTTACTATTTAAAAGTATTTTGTTTAATTTTACTGGTGAGCAATGAATATTTCTATTCCGTTAAAATTCTATCTTTTCAAAAGTACAAACGAAAAACAAATTTACAAATTCGTTCCCACATGGTTCCTTTTCTTGTATTAGAAGTAATATTATATTTGTATACATTTAAACGAACCAGATCCTTCAATTTAATAAAGGAGAATCTGTTTCAAAGTCCTTTTTAAGGAAACAGTTAATGATATTCCAGTTGTTATATATATTCTAAAGGTTTAAAGGAATGTATCTACAAGAATTGAAGAAATTCTAACAGGACAGGAAAATAGTCAACTCATCATTCTCCTATCTCCAAATTGATCCTTAAAAAATTATAACAATAAAATAAAATAAATGCACATTTTTTGGTATAAACAAGTTTATATCATCTTGCTATTTTATCTAAAGTATTTTCTGTAATTTATACTATCGGGAAGAATAATTTATTATCATTTTATTCAAAAAATGTATGGCATACTTGGTTTTGAATTATTATTATTATTATTATTATTATTATTATTATTAATACTTTTGGGGACAAAAATTGTCATTCGTTTTAGTATTTTAAAATGTTATGAAAACTAATAATTCAATTAATATATATTGTATCTATATATTGTATCAAAATTATTAAAATGATTATATTATATTTTTTTCGGGGTATAAACCTCAATTATCGTCTCCCTCATATACTGTAAATAATAATCATAATTCAATATATAAAAATTTATATCTATGCAAATTATAATCCGCATAAATCGCGTAATATCCGATAATCATAATTCAATATATAAAATTTTATATCTATGCAAATTATAATCCGCATAAATCATGTACGATCCGATAATCATAATTCAATATATAAAATTTTATATTTATGCAAATTATAATCCGCATAAATCGCGTACGATCCGATAATCACTTACGATTTATGCTAGCCAGCCTCGAATTCTCTAAACACACGTTAATTTGGTCTTTTTGAAAATATAAGAATAAAAGTTCTGCTGATGTAGAAACTCAATAGCCATTTGAAGATAAGTGTTAAAGGTGCTTTTAATTTAATAAAATATTAGTGCTATCAGCGGATGAGAATTTGATTTTCATTTCAGATTCATGTTTTTTAAATTTATTTTCTTTAAAAGCGAACATACCTTTAATTATAAGTCATCAATCCATCAATATATATAATATTATACTATCTTCAACACAATAATTTTAATTGTATAATAATTTTAATTGTAAAATTTTAAATTATCTTCCTTTTTTCTATCTTACTTTTTCAATTCTCTATTTCGAAGAAACCCGCTAGAAATATATTTTTGGATTTCTGAATTTTTTTATTTATCAAATTTCTGAATCTCTTTTACGATGACATATTTAAAAATTGTAGGGAGTTCTAGCAAAAGATTTTTAGTTTAACAGCACAGCCCAATTCTGCCCATAGCCAGGCTGATATACATTCATATGTATAGGCAAATATCTTGAATGTTTGCAAAAAAATTGTAATCGCACTATAAACATATGGTTTAATCATACATATTACTTCTGTTGTCAACATACCTTTTTCTATGAATTTATGAAAGGCACAGCAAGGAATGAAGTATTTTTGAAGCGACTTCCGACATAGTAAACTCACATTTCGTTAAAACACATTTTTTGATAAAAATTGCTGTTAATAAATAAAATAAATCGTCATTCTTTTCATGAACGAAATAAAAGGTTTTCGTCAAATTAGTGTTGCCACAGAAATAAAATACCGCTTTATATGTTGCTCAACAATGATTATAAAAACAATAAGAACAGAAAAGATAAAGTTTGATTTCTCCGAACGGGTTTTATATATATATATATATATATATATATATACTTAAAAACCAAAATTATAACTGAAATATTTAGAAGAAAAAATACACTATCGATTGAAGCAGCGGTATTTCAAGTGTAGAATAAAAGGTATGCTTTGTTATAATAGATTAAATTTTGTTTTAAATGCCTTCAATTTTTTTTTCTCTGTTTCATGTTATCAAGAAACAAATGACTTCAACTTTTAATGCAGTTAAAATACGATTGTTATTTTTTTTTCTCACGCGTGCCTTTTGCTATATTCAATCAGTTTTTACTGTAACTTTGATGGAATAAATGAGATGATATTCTGGCTTGTTGTTTGAAGATATTTTTATCCTTAATTTTTCTCTAAAAGTTTAAACTTGCATCTAAAAAATATTAGATATTGCAATACATTATTTGACTGCAGGTGCACTGGTTTTATTTATTATCATCTTTATTTGTCAGTTTGTTACTGAAAGAAAACGACAAAAAATTCTTTTTTTGTCGTTAAGCCTAAAGTCTTAAAGTTCTAAAGTTCTAAAGTAGTCGTAAAGTTCTAAAGTCTTTATTAACTCTAGAACATACTTCATGGAATTCGGAAAAGCGTTCTGAGAAAAATGCCTTTTTTACAAAATATTTTTTAAGTAATATTAATATTTTCAAGCATTTGTTAAATGGATATGTTTTATCTATAAAAAAGAAAGAAACATTGCTTCACAGAATCCATGCCAATGATAAATGAACAGACTGTGCAATGGAACATTCAGCCTTTTTAAATTGTTTCTTCAAGACCAATAAGTGTTCAAACATCAATACATACAATATACAGCATTCCAGATTCGCACCGAAACCTGCGCCGCCTGGAGGGAGGCAGTGAAACGCTTAGCATGGTCGCGCGGGACGGGCGATTTGTCCATTTCTTTAACACACTTTTATCGAGAAAGAAAAATTTAAAGCATTTTGGAAATTGAATTGAGTTCTATTTTAAATGCATTCAATTTATTTTTCTTTGTTTCATGTTTTTCAAGAAGCGGATGACGTCGTCTATTAATGTAGTTAAAATACGATTGTTAATTTTTGCTCGTGCATGCCTTTTGCTAGCTTTAATCAGTTTTTACTGTAACTTTGATAGAATAATTGAGACGACTTCTGGTTTGACTAATGTTGTTTACACATATTTTTATCATTAATTTTTCTTTAAAAGTTTAAACCTGTATCTTAAAAATTTAAGATATTGCAAAAAATTATTAGACTGCAGTGCGATATCATCAAAACGGCCTTTTTGGAAAATATTTTTTTTTGTAAGATTAATATTTTCAAGCATTTATTAAGTGGACATCTACTAAAAAGATCATCTACTAAAAAGATCATCTACAAAAAAGAAAGAAACATTGCTTCCCAGAATCCATGCCGATGATAAATGAACTGACTGTGCAATGGAACATTCAGCAATTTTAAATTGTTTCTTCAAGACCAATAAGTGTTCAAATATAAATACATATAATATATGCATTCGGGATTCGTATCGACACTTGCGCCGTCTGGGGGAGGCATTAAAACGCACAGTCCGCGGTTCGGGCGATTTATCCATTTCTTGGACACATTGATATCGAGAAAAAAAAATATATAGAAAGCCTTTTGAAAATTATTTATTTACTCTATGCAAAATAAATTATTCGTATTTCGGTTATTATTGCCAGAAGGTTATTGCTAGAAGGTTAAATATTTTAAAATAACAAACTTAGAAGACGTAAATAAGATAATCATTATTAAATCTCTGTATTTCAGATTATTAATTATATGAAATAAGATTTTTTTCCTCAAAAACATATTAAAAGTGATGCAGTATAAAATGTACCACCACTGTAAAAATAACTATCTGTAATTCTCTGATATCTATAATTGTCTATCTATTTTTATTTAGCCTGGTATCTATACATACAATTTTTATTAAGTATGTATATGTTTATTCATAAAAGCTTTTTTAAATGCATAAAACAATTTAAATATGTTTGCTTAATGCTTAATAATTCCATACTTTTGTTAAGTAATTTAATGCTTATACAGCTCAAGTTAGAATACAATTATCGCACCCTTCTCATATATATACTATTATTAGGCTTCTAAATAATTCAAAGAACATCTTTAAAAACAAATATTTTATAAACTGGAATTTCATTTAGCATAACCTATACTAAATGGTATATTACACGGAAAAATAGTTTAATTATTAAAAAGATAGTTCTCTTTAAGTAATAATAATAATAATAAGATACTAGATGGTACCCGTCAAAACTTGACGGAAAAAATTACAATAGCAATATTAGTAAAATAAGCTTCTTCATTACATAAGTAGGGGTGCTTATGAAACAATCTTTCAAATATTTTATTTAAAAAAAATTTCCCCCAGTGAATTACGTTATTATTTCCGATGCAAACTCCAAACAAATAATCCGTAAACAAAATGGAAATCAGTTTGACATTACCGCCCTATTCCCCACGGCAAGAAAGAAAATTTCCTGAACCTATGAAGTATCATACAAATAGCATATCCCTACGTTCATCTCATATTCAGTCAATAAAAGAACATATTAAATAAGGCACACATTCCGCCCCCCCTGTGATAATGCAACCGAATGAGCTACTATGCGCATGTGCATTGCTTCTCCCCAAACGCACCGTCGAAATTCGACGTTAAAAAAAGTTTTAAAATGTTTTGATCAACATTTTTAAAATGTCTTCTTTAATCATTGTTCGTTTTAAATCCACATCTTCTGAAACGCATCTATTGTTTTAAGCTAATCAATTTTTATGTAAAGATGAAGAATTTTTTTTACAATAATAAATCAATCTGCAGATAAAGGGGATTTTTAATGTTTTCAAGTGTAATTTATTTGTATGGTTTCTTCATTCCTTTACATAATCAGGATGGTTATTCCTTTTCCATAATTAAGAGAAATGATGTAAATAAATAAATATCCAAGATTATTTTTGATTCTGTTTTCATTAATATATTGTAAATTTTATTGTTAAAAGTTACTGATAAATGATACTTTAGTAAATGGGGCTTTTCTTAATTATTATTATTATTATTATTCTTTTTTTGAGATTTAATGGCAACATTCTTCCGTTTGTTTATTGGGCGCTAGAGTTTGGCGAATTATTTGAGGTACTTTTCGGTTAGCAGGGCGCCAATGAAGTATATATATATATATATATATATATATATATATATATATATATATATATATATATATATATATATATATATATACATATATACAAATATATATAATGTATATGGTTTTGTTTTTCTAGTATTGAATTTATGTGGTTTATAGATTTTGGTTGGCTTTTGTGATAATGATTCTGCAAGTAATTTTCCATTGGAGTTTGTTATTATGTGTATATATATATATATATATATATATATACTTTATTGGTGCCGGCTAACCGAAAAGTACCTAATTTGCATATAGTTTTTTTTTCTTAATCGGACGACGGGATAATGCACGGAATTTCGACGGGATAATGAATATTCTTTATGGTACCAGAATATTATTCTGTATTTTACAGTTATATTAAGAAATACATATTTTTATGATTTGCTGAATCACTTAGTTGTTTACTTTTTCATGCATTATATTATTGAAGGTTGTTAGTTCTCTTATTCGTTTAAATATACCCTACTTATATAAAAATAGCGTGTGTTCTCTGTGGTGTTTCGCATAAACGTTGTAAAATTCAGGTTATTAGATTTTATCCAACTTTGCTGTCATAACAGCTGATGAAGCAGCCATTTTCGGCGATTTTTTTGTTAGCTGTAACATGTTTGTTTTTGGCATAGCCCGAACTAAGAAAAAATTGAGTACCTTTCCATTATACGGACACCATTGTCGCCAAGCATATATTTACATGTATGGCATGGTGTCGGTATAACGGAAAAGAACCAAAATTTGCCATCGATCAACTAATTGAATTTCATTAAACAGTAAATTTTCTGGTACTTTTCTACTATCCGGTCGACCACTTTTCATAACAAAAAATTATCGCCAAACTGTAAAATTAAACGCCAAAAATGCAGTCCCATATACTTGATGTCACAAGCATTATACGTGTTTGTTACGTCATCAAGTGGTTTTTAATTCGAGATTTGCGACTATTTTTCATTATGTTTTACTGATTTATTAGTTATTTCCTTAATTAAAATGACAATTGTGTCCTTAAATTCATGTATTTTATTTATTTATTTATTTTGATATTCCAATGGCAACGTTCTCCCGTTTATTTGGCGTTACAGTTTGGCGATAGTTTTTTGTTATGAAAAGTGGTCGACAGGATAATAGAGAAGTACCAATTTTCTTATTTTTAATCTGAGAAAGAAACAATAATCATGGATTTAATTAATTTTGCAATATGCGGTACAACCAAAATAATTTTGATTAAATCAGTATAGATATCGCAGACGCACCTGGGTTATTTTTTGGCGCCTAAATGACGATTTTTGCTTTGTATGGCAACCTGGTGATTTATAATAAATTGGAATATGTGTGCAAATAAATAAAATAAAATAGGTACTTTTATGTTAGCTGGGCGTCAAGGATAACTCTCCAAATCTTGTTTCAATTGGAATCATTTAAATTGCAACATTTTACGTGAGATTTGTTATTCATATTAATATGTTTACGTTTTGATATTTTATTATGATTATATTCTAGCTAATTAAGTTTTTTTTTTTTTTTTTTTTTTTTTTTTTTTTTTTTTTTTTTTAAAGATTTTATACTACAATGTTAAAATATTACCTAGTTGATATTAGTTAATGTCAAAAGATTGGCGAACCACAGAGTTCAGGGAAAAAAACTCTATGCCCTCAAAAGTGGGAGTTGTCAACTTTATGACGTCATAAGCAGAAGTAAATGTTTAATTGAAAATTACAGCTAATTAATTAAATTTTCAAACAAACGAATGCACGATAACAAATCTGTGTCCTAATATCTTTCATTTAAAAAAGGAATGGTGTAATTTGATGCAGTAGTCTGTTCTAACGGATTGTCGAAAGAAATCGCTTAGCGTTTTAAATATATAGATTTTAAATTATATTACTCAATCGTTCAACATTTGTTTTAATTACATGCGGAAATAAAAAATAAAAAACTTTGGGAGAAAATCAAGGAAAAGGTTAAAACTGAAGCTATTATGCTGAGCTCACGGATCAATATAGTAGGTTGGAAAAGTAGTGTTCGAATTTTGCTACAGAGATATTTTCTACTGCTGAAGATAAAATTCGATTAAAAATATAAACCACTGTTTAGGAACTAAATTTTCGAAGTCGTAAGGAATGACTTTAATATAATCTTAGTCATGAATGGTACAAAAAAAATTTCATTTTTCAAACATATATAATTGCTTCCCCTTCCATACACGCTTCTCTTACAGATAAAATGGGGTAACGAGCTTATCCGACAGTTTGCAATTAAACTTGAAAATTACACAATTATTGAGTTTTATATATACAGTGAAACCTCCGAATAAGGGACAGCACATTTAAGGGACAAAAGTCCCGGTCACAGTCCCTTGGTATAGGACATAAAATGTATTCACCTCTTGAAAATGAGATTTCTTTTTCTATTCTCTCTTTCTCCGTTTGCGCGCAGTCTTTGATGTTTCGCTACGAGCACCTTCGGCATGCTCCGGCATCTGCATATCAATCTTTCGTTCTTTTTTTCCTCCCCTGTTCCACACAGCGCACCCGCGAGTCAATTTCATGGTGCATACTCATACTCATCTCCGATCGTTTTATAGTAGTACGGATACAGTTTTGGCGAACGTTTGACGAATGTACTTATAAACTTTTTTTCAAAATAATAAATTACATATTTAAAAGAGTTATTTTCCCTATTATTTTCATAACTTAAATGTTATCGATTTAAAATCTGTAAAACTTACTAAAAAAAAAAAAAAAAGCTGTCCTATTTAGTTTTTTTTTTTTTTTTTTTGTAAAAATAAATCGTTGAAAATACCCTATAACCTCTCAGCCATTCACCTTCCGGATTGCACATTTTAAAATCTTTAAATTTTATTTTAAAATATATTTGTTTCTATCTTTTATTTGAGATGCTGTAATGACAATAAATAATCTATCATCTATATTGTTCCCACTACTTTCAGAGATTTCTCCTTATCCCCCTCATCTTGCCAGCCTTTACCATCACCAACCATTTGGGCATTACTAAAAGTGTAATTTCAGTGGTGTTCATAGTGCATAAAATCTTCTGATTTAACTGGAAAGTTAAGTAATCAAATTTAATTTCTAAATTGCACTTACCAGATTCCAATGAGAATTTTTTATACATAAATAGCTGCTTTTAAATCACAAATTAAAATAATCTAAAAATAATCTCTTGACTAAATGTATCGTCATTAAATATATATATATTTTATCTTGCAATAACGAAAAATTATTAAGAAAAAATATGGAAAAACACATATCTAAGTTCAGAATTTAGATTAGAGTAATATAAAAAAATATTTCAGAATTTTTTATTTTTAAAAGGAGGGAAAAAGAACGTAAAAATTAAATCAAATAATTATTTCTGTCGAAAAGTTTAATCATTAGAAAATATGGGGTAACCCCCCCCCCCCCCGCCCATGTGAATACAGTAATTAATACAGAAATAATAAGTCTTCCCTATCTTGAAAATGTTTAATAAATTACTAAATTATATAAATAAATACAACTGCATAAGTGAGAGACGTTTAAATGGTGCACTTTGAACTAGTAAATTGATTTAAAAATTATTTTATTAATATAAAAATTGGAATTTATTTTCTTGTCTTAAATTTTCTATATAATTTCATAAATAGATTCAATTTATTTCATTTTCTCGCTTCGTCGAATTTATAGTTTGGTTCTACAGCAGATGCCCCATTCGACGAGTTAAGTTAGCATGTTGATACCATTTGGCCTCATGTTTGGCGTACACGAATATTGACCCTTAAAATAACTTTTTTGCAGTACATTCATTTTGTCGATCAATCCAATTTGCACAATTCTGGCAATAGATGGCGCAATCACGATTTTGCTAGCCTTCTTTTCTTTCCAGTTTAAAAGTTTCTTGGTAGCCCTATTAAATTAAATTCTTAATATTCAACAAGGAGATTACTCATCTCACCTGCTATTTAAAATAACCTAATTTGTATATTTGATGGTGGCTATTAATTTGCATGTACTTTTTTTCTTTGAAATGTATTGTATAACTTTACCGGTATGAGAATATTATTTTTATACTTTTGTGATTAAATGTTTATTGGAGTAGCACATAACGAGTACAGCCTTTGAAATTCAATCATATATGGTTTCTTTTCATAGACTGAAAGTTAGTTATCTTTATTTTTACAAAGAAGTATAATGAGCAATATACTTCAATTTAAAGACGAAAATGTATTTAGAAAATATTTTCAAAGGGAGAACTAATGAAATTTCAACTGTTATCCTTTGTGAATGTTTGAATAAATGTGTCAATAAAAGGTTAAAAGTATCTGTACACATCTGGAAGTAGTTTCCCATCTCCAGATTGACCTATAGCTTCAAAAAGCAAAAAACATTAACATATGATAAATAGAAAACTTTGTCCCCCTTTCCATGAAGTTTATTCGTACAACGATTTCTGAATTTTATGCAAATTTTTAGCGTTTTTCGCATCATGCTGAGATTTTTTGACAATGGTAAAAGAAATCAGGTTTTAACCATCTAGCATAATATAATAAATACTTCCTCCGCGGTATTTAAATTTATGGCAATTTTTAATTCGATTTTTAATGCGATTTTTTGTCATTTTTCGCGTAACACGGTGGTATTTTGATATTCATGAAAGATTCCTTGTTAGAATGTTTTACTCGTAGCCAACTGTAGTAAACTTGTCCTCTACAATTTTTGAATTTTTAGAGATTTTTAATGTAAATTTTTGCGTTTTTTTAATTTTAAGGCAATTTTTTTTAAATTGGTAAAAGGAATTCAATTTAAAAATTTTAGCTGAATATACTAATTTTTGTTTTTCGCCATTTTCCAATTTTTAGCAATTTTTGATTTGATTCTCATCTTCACACGATTTTTAGCACTTTTTCGTGTTCCGCGGCCGTCTTTTTGATATTGACAAAAGGATTTCGGTTCCAAAGTTTTAATTTAATAATATATATTTTATCTACTGCAATTTTTGAATGTTTTGCGAGTTTTAGTGCAATTTTCAATACGTTTTTTCGTATTCTTAAACGACTTTTAGCATTTTTAAATTATTATTATTATTATTATTTGCTGCTTTTTTTAGCATGAGTAAGAGGAATCCGCTTTCAATCCTTCAGCCCAATAGAGAAAATTTTCGAATCGTCGATAAAGTTTCAATGTGATTTTTAGCGTTTTTTCGACAAAAGAATCTAATCTTTTATCCTGCTAAAGAAAATTCTCTCCTCTTCGATTTTTGAAATTTTAGTGATATTTTATGTGATTTTCAGCGTTTTTTCGCGATTCGCTGCGATTTTGCCACATTAGTAAAAGAAATCCAGCTATATCTTCTAGCCGAATACAGTAAAATTTGTTCTTTTTTCAATAAAATTTAATTCGGGAATCGTACTGCGGTTTTTAAACTTTTCGCGATTTTCAGAGTTTTTTCTCGTTTTGTATGAATTTTTGTCGGACTCCGGTAACGCCGTGCTGGTCAATTAGTCGGATTATAAACCTGAGTTTTCGTCTATCCTCGTATCTACTAAATAATAATTGAAAACGTAAATGCCATGCCTGAGCGAGAGAGACACAGGAGTGATTGGCGGGTGGACAAAGGTATAGGATGTGTGTGCGGTGAACACTGAGATATGAGAAATAAATATAGTTGCGTTAGTAGAAATAGTAATATTGATACCTGTTGCTGCTACTGTTCATCTTTATCTATCTATCTATCTATCTATCTATATATATATATATAGATATATATATGCTTAAATGTCCTGATGTTTTGTCCCTTAAAATAAACTTGTTTTGTTTGTGAAACAAGCAGCATTCTTGTGTGATAACAGAAGTATAAAAATAATATGAGATCGGTAAATCAAATAACTCTTTAAAATAAAGAGTACGAGGAAGAGAAACCCGGAAGAGGGTGAAGGACATTACAGTAAATATTCTCATTGAAAAGAAAATCATAAGTACAGTTGTCTGAACAACTTGGGACGTGGTCTGACGCCTAAGATTTTTTCTCGCTTGTCCCCACCACCCAGCTATCTCTAAAAACACGATAATTTGCTCTGTTAAAAAAAAAAATTGTAAACTTAATAGTTATTCGAAGAAAATTCAAAACCATTATAAACGCTTTTAATTTAATAAAATGCCATTGCTCGCAGTGGACGGCAATTTGTTTTTCTTTAATCAGGCGTTTTTACTTAGTTATCTTCCTTTAAATTTAAGTGTATCTTCAATTATAAATCTTCAATGTATATAGTTTAATATCTCAAGTTATAAACCTTCAATATATATAATCAAACATATTGAATACAATCTTATGATATTTTTAATTGTAAATATTAAATTTATTTTCATTTTTTTTTCAACCCACCCTCTTCCCATTCCTTATGAAAAAAAAATTAAAAAAAAAAAAATTAAAAAAGAAGATCTGTTTAAATTCTCTATTTTGAAAAACTTGAAAAGAAAATACTTTTTGAGTTTTAATATTTCTTATTTATCGAATTTCTGTATTCATTTTATGTTGATATATTTAAAAATTGTCTTACGCGCAATGTTCTGACAAAAATGTCTCAGTTTATCCTATTTTATGTTCATATTTTAGACATAATAAACCGCGGACTCGCTTTGCGGTTCACATAATCTGTTTTACATAGCTAACTTTTACGCTTTTTTGCTACCACTAAAAATGAATAGAAATTTTTGTGTTTTTGAATTCCATGATTTCAGCGATTTAATAAGCTAAACTTTACTATAAAATTTTAGTGGTAGGAAAAATGCGTAATAGTTGGCAGCTATGGTCGTAAATTTACCCCCCGGTTTGAATTTTGTTTTGTCGCAGCGCATGGCCTTGAGAAATAAATTCCGTCATCAGGTATTTTTAATGTCATTACCCCCTCCTCAAAAAGTTCTTGATTCCGCGATCCCTCAGATGAAATCTTTTGAGCAGTGATTCTTGTTACATAGGCATGCAATCGTGTTCAATCATTTAATTAAAAAAAAAAAAAAAAAAAAAAAAAAAAAAAAAAAAAAAAAAACTAGCTCTTCTGATTTGGAGATTTGGATCTAAGTCTCATGCGATCAGTTCCTGAAATCTATTTAACTTACCCTTCAGAACATTTCTGATTCTAATTCTTCTGATCGCGAATCTGTTCTGCAGGGATAAGATTTCTCAGTTTATTTGCATTCCCGTATAATCTTAGAGAAAACGTTGTTCTGTTAAATCGCAGAATGTTCCGATTAAATTTAAAAAAAAACTTTTCTGTAAGATTATACTGGTATGCAAGAAAGCGGAGAAATCTCATTCCTGGTTCTGGAACAGGGTGAGTTTCATCAAAGAACGTTTCAATGCGCATACGAGATCAATGTGAGGTTGAATGATCAGAGAGGATTTACTGAACTAGAATAAAATCAGCGTTCTCAGATGGAATTCAGTTTTTTCCCCTAGAATATATATATATATATATATATATATATATATATATATATATATATATATATAACCCTAGATTTTCTTAGATTTTCAAATCACTTGCAAAAAAATACGGTACTTTCATTGGCTGGCAATAAACATGTAAAAAGGAATAGCAGAGGGCAGCAACATAAGTGATTTAGTCCACATAAATGTTTCAGAATTTAGTGGTAAAAATACATAAACAGAGAAAATGCAAGGCTTATTGTTAGAAAATCGAAATAATGTATAACTCCGCCCTAAATCCATTCCCTTTTTTTTCAGTATTTTTTATATATATTTGTAAATATTTACGTGTGAAACCCATCGTAAAATTTGAAGCTAAATAAATATATATGACATGGTCAACCATAAATAATATGTAACACACACAAATATGTGTATTTTTTTTAAAAAATAAATAAATAAATAAATAATTGCTTTCACAGAATGACACAATATGTTTGTAACTTTTTAAGTATATATATCATCCTTTGTTACATAATTTTTCACTGAAAAAAATTGTTAAACAGCTACCAAATTATAATTCTTTAGTATCCTTAAAACGTAGTTTTAATTCATGAAATACGATGCAATGATTTTTATGAAAAGAAGCTTTTTGCAATGTTCAAAAATTATATATTTTTCTTAAATAATATTAATACAATTTAATCTGTATCCAAATCGTACAGCGAAAACGATGCTCCGCCTACTTATATAGCTAGATTTTCTGCACTATGCTTTCATTCTGAACGAATACCTATCAAAATGACGATGGGTGGAGTTTAAATATAAAAAACAGAGAGGATGGACTACAGATCTATAAACATATTAATAGGTTTCTGGCGTATAATCCGTAAATTAATACTGATAGCTTGATACTTTGGGAAAGTTATTGTTCACTAAAGAGTAATATTTGATAAAACAAAATCAGCAAATTATATTAAAGGGCATGAATATGCTTTAACACATTCACCGCCAACCACGAGTATACTCATGATTGTCAACATTCAATATAAAAATGTATAATTAAAAAAAAAAAAAAAAAAAAAAAAAAAAAAAAAACATGCCTGCCCCCACTATTTTAATATGTTAAAAAATACTTTATTTAATGACAAAAACTTTACTACTAAAGTTAACAAATATTATGTTTCAGAATTTTTTTGTGGGAAACGAATTTCAGTAAAAATATCGAAAACACCGCCTACATAGTTTTGGCAGCGAATGCGTTAGACAAATTTTACAGGTTCTTATCCAACATCACCCTTTATTATTTTCAGATAGTTCTTGACTGCTGTAAACCTCTTTTTAAATTATTTGCGATAAAAATCTACAAAAAAAAATAATAATAATAATCCTTGGATAAGAAATAAAACTGGAATACAGTACCAATTTGCGTAATTTTAGAGAATTGCTCGCTATTTTTATGACTAATACTTAAAAGCTATAGAATAAAAAAATTTTATAGGATCCGGATGTTTAATTTTTTAGCAGATCTTTTCATCTAACATTCTTTTGTTTTACATACATTATAAATAGTACTATACTTCAGTACGGGTATAATTATAACGAATTCTCCCTATGCACGTAATACGGGGTTTTCTAACAAAAGGAAATCAAATGAATGATTTATTTGGTTTTACTTGAAAATACTCTAGGAAGAAAGAAAAACCTGATCTAACCACCGTACCTCTTCCTCCACTTTCTGCAAATAAAGGACCATATGAGGGAGGTTTCACTTAAAAAAGTTTCTAACGATTCCAATAAAAATGCTGAAATCTGCATATAGTTTTTTTTATGCTAATTCTAAGAGGCTGGATGACGCACTCAAACCCGTCAAACTGGGTCGAATCCCGGTAGGTAGGGGCCTGGTCAGCGATCTCCAAGAGGCTGGATGACAAAATAAGCAGTGACCTTAGCTGGAGCAATTAACAAACTGTAGGTCCAGATGGTGATCATATATTAGCCATATAGGATTCCGAGAAACGAAATGGAGGTGCGAGATTACTATTTCCGAACACCCCCTCCCCCCCCCACCCCTTCCCTGCTAATCAAAGAGTTGCTTGAAAACAATTTCTCCCATCCTTTTACTTCCTTCATCACACATGTCACATTTATCACTTTCTCATATTCATTCTTAGACAAACACAGAAAAAAATCCCTTTTTCCCTAGATTTTTGAAAAGAATTAACAGTTTTCTGAAAATTCACTAAAAATAAGAAGGCATTCCCTAAATTCCCAAGTAGACTTCAATTTTCCTAGATCTAGAGATTTTCCACTACATCTGAAAACGCTGCCTACAAATGTAAAAGTCATGTTATGTTATACATTCGGTTGGAAACAGCATTTCGTAGACTTAGTAGTTTCTGACAATCCAACGAGGAGGACTTATTGCCGTAAAGGCGCTCACTCGTTATTTCAATTTAGAGAGGAATTTGTGGAACATGTTTAAAGGAATGTTCATTTTTATTTCATTAATATATTCTGAATGAATTTTACTGGTGCGAGATGAATATTTTTATATTACTTCGAATTCTTTGTTTTGACAGTATATAAAAAACAAAACCTTTTAATTCGATTGATTTCATGTGCTTTCATTTTATATATTAGTAGTACTGAATGCTGTTATATATATATATATATATATATATTAATCGAAACCTTACTTCAATTTAATAATTACAAAATATTTCAAAATTACCTTTAATGAAATTTCAATTGTTAAATCTGTCGTGAATAAATAAACGTGTCAATAAAAATTGAGAAATTTTAGTAGGGAATTGAAAATTGGCTTCCATCTCCATATTCATCTATAGCAGCAAAAGCAAAAAAAAATATATATATATAACAATAAAATGAGACAACGTGTAACGAAGTTTATATGTAATCTTGCTATTTCATCTATATCCTTTTCTCTTGTTTTTACAATCGGTAACAATATTTACTATCAAAATGTTATTCAAAAAAATGTATAGCATAGTTCGTTTTTTAATTAATTTATATATTTTTTTAATATCCTTCAGAGCAAAAATTATTGTCGTAATTTTTCTTATTTTGAAATTTTATGTAAAATGCGTTTTTTTTATCAAAATAGTAAAAGTCATTGCATTATATTTTTTTTATCACGTTATAAAACTGAATTTTTGTCTCCATCAAATCGAGTAAATAATAATAATAATTGAATGTGCAAATGTTCACATCGATGAAAAAAAAAAACCTCGCCAGCTCCCACAGTTTCTAAAAACACGTTAATTTGCTCAATTTTAGAAAGAAGGAAATAAATAGCTGCAAATATAGAAATTCAATTGTCTTTTGAAGATACATTAAAAAGAGCTTTGAATTTAATAAATTATCATTACTCTCGGAAGGCGGCAATTTATTTTTCTTTTACCAATCAAGTTTTTCTTTTCTTTTATTACTTTTTTTTTCTTTTTTTTTTAATCTTACTTAAATTTTAATTTATCTTCAATTATAAATCTCCAATGTATATAATTTAATATCTTCAATCAAAAATTTTCATAATTTATAATCTAATTTCTACAACACAATCTTTTAATATTTTTAATTATGAATACTGCATTTATCTCCCTATTTTTCTGCTTCCCCCCTCCTCATTCTTTATGGAAAAAGGGAACAACTTTTTCAATTCTCTACTTTGAAAAACTTGGAATAAAGAAACTTTTGGACAAAAGTTTTGACAAAAATGCCTTAGTTTATGTTGCTTTATGTTCATATTCTTGACTTAATAAAACGAAGTAGCCGTCCGCAGAACATATGTTCCATCGGTAATTTATCCTTGCTTGAATTTTGCTTTGCCGAAGCGCGTGGCCATGAGAAATAATTTCCGTCATCAGACATTTTTAAAGTCATTACCCTTTCCTGAAAATGTTCTTGATTCCGCGATCTCTGAGAGGAATCATTTGTGCTGTGATTCTAATCCTGCAATCACATTCATTCATTCAGCAAAAAAAAAAAAAAAAAAAAAAAAAATACTATCTTTTCTGATTGGAGGATTTCGATCTAAATCTCATACGATCAGTTCCTGAAATCTTTCCGTCCTTCATACCTCCCTAACCTTTCATAACTCTTCTGATCACGAATCTGTTCGGGAGTCCATATTTCATCAAAGAATATTTCAACACTCAACGAGATCAAAGTGCGGTTGAATGATGAGAGAGATACTAGAATAAAATAGGAAAAAATTGCGTCGGTTGCGAAGGGAGGGACAATTACCGCTCTGTTATTGCGGATGAGTTATCGTTTGCTTTTTGAGAAATGGAAAATTTCACTTTGATTAACTCGAGATCGCATCGTGCATACGTACTTCAAATAGGGAAATTGGTGAAAAAGAGTAATGTTCACATACGGATTCTACCTTTTCTCTTGCATGATAGATTAGAATATTTCTAGATTATCAAATCCTTTGACTTACTGATTTTTGATTGGTTCATGACAATGCATCGAGCCACTGTAAAAGATAACAAATGCAAAAAAATGTCTATTATAAAGAAATAGCAAAATAAGGAACAGATGATATGATGTGATATAAATGTGAATATAAATTCGACAGACAAAACAGTATGTGCTTTTAACAATCAGAATATATTTTTAGACATGGGTGTGAGTGATTGAGTTATTATCACTACCAAATAAGGGCATGCATTTGGGCCAAATGGAAGATTCGCATAACTTTTAACTGATATTGTGGCCACAAAAATGCGTTATGCACATATTGTGTTATAAGCTTGGTTTCGGAAAGTGAAATTACGAAAAGGCATCTGTGCTGATTTAATTCTTTTCTTTTTTTATTTTAATCGAAAAGCCGTGAGATATTAGTGATCGAGCACAAGTGAAAATGAAAAAGGGAAAGGGTATAAATTACAGCGGGAGTATTGTTTGTAGTTAAAGCTAACTCAGTTAAATTTTGAAAAAGGAAGGGGAAAATATAATCTAAATAATGGATAGGGAAGGTTAAAACTTAATATATGATTCTCATATCATAATTCATTTGTACAATACAGCTCCTCCCATTCAATTCTTCTTAAACCTTGAAGTTGATGTTGTCTACACTATCATTCTTTGGCACAAGAATCGCACGTTCGCAAAGCCGTTTATGGTCTGTAAAATGTTGTAGAATATTTGGAAATACTTTCGCCTTGAGTTCTTCAACAGCCACAACTATGTTGCAAAATGCGTCTCTGATTTTTAAAAGACAACTTACTGGATGTAGCAGTATTAATCCATTTCCAATATTTTTTCATTCAGATGAACTCTCATACTTTTATTTAGTCGCAAATTGTGCACATGCTTCCAAAAAAGTGACGATTTAAAGCAGGTGTTAATTTCATCCGTCATTGTTCCTTTTGGAATGACCGGTAATGTTTGTCGGAAATCTCCCTACAGTACAACAGTGTCTCCATCCATTAGTAAATCATTGCCTCTTCAAAAATTGTCTGATTGAGTGCCTGCAAAATATTCTTGTGTGACATGCTGCATTCATCCCACAAACTAACACTGATATTTTATTTTTTAAAAAATCTCAAATATTAATTTAAGTTCTTCACTAAGAATGATCTCCGAGGACCTAAAAATTTGTGGAAATTCTAAAACACACGCAGACACAAACAAATAGATGTGGAATAGATTTTAAAACAGTGAAAACGAATTCACACAACCTCAAAATGTTAAAATATGCCAATATTTCCATAATCGGGTTTTTACCATGATTCAATACGTTCCTCACACTGAATATGTACAGAAAGTAAAAGAAAAACAGATTAATACAACAAAATTAAATGTTCCCTAAAATATGCCAATTATCTGTGAACCCTATTACTCATATTGATGCTCCATGTATCACTTACAAATATTTTAAAATGTCCATTTTATTACAAATATGATTTTATAATTATCAGCTGACGTCATATCCACTTGTTTTCTGTACTTACTCATATTGATACTCTCCTTGTATGATAGTTAAATATTTGAAAAATTCCATTAAACTTCCAATATGACGTCATATTCATTTTCGTTTTAATTCTTTTCATGACGTCATATTCACCTGCTTTCAGTACTTGCTCATACTCATGCTCCTTGTATTATTGAGAAATGTTTGAAAATGTTCGTTATATTTCCAATTTGACGTCATATCCATCTTCTTATTACTTCTTGAAACATTTTTTATTTCATTTACTTTTCGCGTGGAAATCTTTCAATATAAAATTAATTGCTGTGGAAATAATTTTATTGGGAGTTTTGAACTTTTGGCAACAAACGATAACGAAAAATGGTTAAATTGTTTAGGAAACGGTATTAGGTTATTATTGTTTTTTATTAATGAAAAATTAACTGTAATTTATTTCGCTTTCGGATTTCTTTAATTGTCTCGGCCATATTTTACTGCACCTGTACGTAAAATTTCAGAGTTCTTGCTTCTAAACTGTGGATTTGTATAGAAAGATAGACAAATTTTCAGTTTTATATATTAGATAAGAAAAAAAGTTTATGAAATTATAAAAGTTAACAACTAAACATTTTTTAAACAGTTTTTTTTAAATTTTCATTATAAATTTTCTCAATACAGCGTTTGTTTAAGTTATCTCCTGGGAGGTATTTAAAGATCATCCATTTGTTACCTATAGATGGCAGCCTATTTTGGGGTTGACTTCCAATTTTTATATGAAGAGTCAGTGGCTGCGTTTGGCACAAGCAGAACTCAATAGGAACCCCTTTTCATAGCTCCATGGTTATGCATTTATTGTTACGGAAATAATACTTAGAGTCAGCGCGTGTTTCATGCTTTTCTACAGAAGATTTGTTAAAACTTCTTTTCAGCTTAGGATTTCAGTGCCACTAGAATGTGGAACTTGTACTTGTTTTTAAATTTCAAGAAAGGTCTAACTTATCAAATTACACAATTTTTTTCTTTATTCAAAAAATAGAATTTAATTTTACTGGTATGAGATGAACAGTTTTATAGTATTTGACTTCTGTGTTTCGAACAGTGTATGTCAAGCGCACACTTTGAAATTTGATCCCGCATACTTTCTTTTCAAGTGTTAGAAGTGCAGTTATGTTTTTCTTTATATTTAAGTTAAGAATCTATATATTTAAAACGCTAAGCGATTTCTTTCAACAATCCGTCAGAACAAACTACTGCATCAAATTACACCATTCTTTTTTTAAATGAAAGATATTTGGACACAGATTTGTTATCGTGCATTCGTTTGTTCGAAAATTTAATTAATTAGCTGTAATTTTCAATTAAACACTTACTTCTGCTTATGACGTCATAAAGACGGCAACTCCCACTTTTGAGGGCATAGAGTTTATTTTCTGAACTCTGTGGTTCGCCAATCTTTTGACATTAGCTAATATCAACTAGGTAATATTTTAACATTGTAGTATAAAATCTTTAAAAAAACTTAATTAGCTAGAATATAATCATAATAAAATATCTAAACGTAAACATATCAATATGAATAACAAATCTCACGTAAAATGATGCAATTTAAATGATTCCAATTGAAACAAGATTTGGAGAGTTATCCTTGACGCCCAGCTAACATAAAAGTACCTATTTTATTTTATTTATTTACACACATATTCAAATTTATTATAAAACCACAGATTGCCATACAAAGCAAAAATCGCCATTTAGGCACCAAAAAATAACCCAGGCGCGTCTGCGATATATGTACTGATTTAATCAAAATTATTTTGGTTGCACCGCATATTGTAAAATTAATTAAATCCATGATTATTGTTTCTTTCTCAGATTAAAAATAAGAAAATTGGTACTTTTCTATTATCCCGTCGACCACTTTTCATAACAAAAAACTATCGCCAAACTGTAACGCCAAATAAACAGGAGAACGTTGAAATATCAAAATAAATAAATAAATAAAATACATGAATTTAAGGACACAATTGTTATTTTAATTAATGAAATAACTAATAATTCAGTAAAACATAAGGAAAATAGACGCAAATCTCGAATTAAAAACCACTTGATGACGTAACAAACACGTATATTGCTTCTGACATCAAGTAAATCGGACTGCATTTTTGGCGTTTAATTTTACAGTGTGGCGATAGTTTTTTGTTATGAAAAGTGGTCGACCGGATAATAGAAAAGTACCAGAAAATTTAATGTTTAACGAAACTTAATTATTTGATCGATCGCAAATTTTGGTTCTTTTCCGTTATACCGACACCATGCCATACATGTAAATATATGCTTGGCGACAATGGTGTCCGTATAATGGAAAAGTACTCATTTTTTTCTTAGTTCGGGCTATACCAAAAACAAACATTTTACAGGTAACAAAAAAATCGCCAAAAAGGACTGCTTCATCAGCTGTTATGACAGCAAAGTTGGATAAAATCTAATAACCTGAATTTTACAACGTTTATGCGAAACACCACAGAAAACACACGCTATTTTTATATAAGTAGGGTATATTTAAACGAATAAGAGAACTAACAACCTTCAATAATATAATGCATAAAAAAGTAAACAAATAAGTGATTCAGCAAATCATAAAAATATGTATTTCTTAATATAACTATAAAATACAGAAAAATTTTCTGGTACCATCAAAAATATCCATTATCCCGTCGAAATTCCGTGCATTATCCCGTCGTCCCATTAAGAAAAAAAACTATATGTAAATAAGGTACTTTTCGGTTAGCCGGCGCCAGTAAAATATATATATATATATATATATACATAATAATAAACTCCAATGGAAAATTACTTGCAGAATCATTATCACAAAAGCCAACTAAAATCTATAAACCACATAAATTCAATACTAGAGAAACAAAATTATATACATTATATATATATATATATACTTCATTGGCGCCCTGCTATCCGAAAAGTACCTCAAATAATTCGCCAAACTGTACAGCCCAATAAACAAACGGAAGAATGTTGCCATTAAATCTCAAAAAAGAAAAATAATAATAATAATAATAAATAATTAAGAAAAGCCCCATTTACTAAAGTATCATTTATTAGTAACTTTTAACAATAAAATTTACAATATATTAATGAAAACAGAATCAAAAATAATCTTGGATATTTATTTATTTACATTATTTCTCTTAATTATGGTAAAGGTATAATCATCCTGATTATGCAAAGGAATGAAGAAACCATACAAATAAATTACACTTGAAAACATTAAAAATCTCCTTTATCTGTAGATTGATTTATTATTGTAAAAAAAAAAAAAAAATTCTTCATCTTTACATAAAAATTGATTAGCTTAAAACAATGTATGCGTTTCAGAAGATATGGATTTGAAGCGAACAATGATTAAAGAAGACATTTTAAAAATTTTGATCAAAGCATTTTAAAACTTTTTTTTAACGGCGAATTTCGACGGTGCGTTTGGGGAGATGCAATGCACATGCGCATAGGAGCTCATTCGGTTGCATTATCACAGAGGGGGGGAGGGGAATGTGTGCCTTATTTAATATGTTCTTTTATTGACTGAATATGAGATGAACGTAGGGATATGCTATTTGTATGATACTTCATAGGTTCAGGAAATTTTCTTTCTTGCCGTGAGGAATAGGGCGGTAATGTCATACTGATTTCCATTTTGTTTACGGATTGTTTGTTTGGAGTTTGCATCGGAAATAATAACGTAATTCACTGGGAGAATTTTTTTTAAAATAAAATAATTGAAAGATTGTTTCATAAGATTGTCCCCTACTTATGTAATAAAAAAGCTTATTTTACTAATATTGTTATTGTAATTTTTTCCGTCAAGTTTTGACGGGTACCATCTACTATCCTTTAATATAATAAGCAAAATCTCTTTCAAGATTATTTTCAAAGGAAGAACTAATAAAATTCCAATTGTTAAATCCATTGTGAAGGTTAGAGTGATGCTGAAAAATAAAAAATTGAGAAATTTCTGCAGGAATTATTATAGCCTTTCATCTCGAGATAAACGTATAACTTCGAAAAACATTATAACAATAAAATGAGATAAATGCATATTTTTTTCGATATAACGAAGTTTATATCATCTTGCTATTTTATCTATACTTTTTTCTGTAATTTTTACTATAGATAATAATATATATTATCATCATGTTATTCAAAAACTGTATAGCATAGTTAGTTTTTGATTTAATTGTATTTTTTCTTAAGTATTATTCAGAAAGAAAATTATTGACGTTAATATAATTATTTTGAAATTTTATGTAAACTGCTTCTTTTTATCAAAATATTAAAAGCCATTAGATTATTTTTTTATCAGGTTATAAAACCGAATAATAATCTCCCTCAAATCGAGTAAATAATAATAATAATTGATAATGCAAATATTCACATCGATAAGAAAATAATATTTACAGATGTATTAAAAACTAGCAAATACGATCTACGATCGCCACTAACCACCGTCTCTCTGAAAACACATTAATATGATCTTTTTTACAAAGAAGGAAACAATGACTGCAAATGCAGAAAATCAATAGTCTTTCGAAGACAATTAAAAAAACATAAAAAGCGCTTTGAATTTTATAAAATATTATTCCTCGCCGCGGATGAGTTTATTTTAAATTTTACATTTAAGTTTCTTTAATGTATCTTCTTTTAAATTTAAATTTATCTGCAGTTTTAAATCTTCAATGTATGTAATATATTCAATAGAATCTTATAAAATCTTTAATTGTAAATTTTAAATTTAACTTCCTTCTTTCTGGCGTTACCCCTTTTCCTCGTCAAAATAAATAAATAAATAAAAAATAAAATGCAAGATTATTTCAATTTTCTATTTTGTAAACTTCTGAGGAAACTAAATTTCGAGATCTTTTATATTTCTTATTCATTACATTTCTATATTTATTTTATGCTGATATATTTGAACCCTTCTCTTTTCTCGGAACGTTCTGACAAAAAGTTCGTAAGGAGCAAAACTGAAACTCCATGGCGTAAATTGCCAACCTTTTTGTTTATTTAAATTATCTCTAAATTTTTAAGTGTCATTATCATTTCAAAAACACAGAGAACACACTACGAATGCTATTGTTATTCCAAACCACAAATGATCATTTGACGTTGAAAAGTAGCAGTTGACATTGCCTATTTCTTTTAAGCTGCTGTAAGTGTATTCAGATAAATAAGAGATAATAATTTATATTATATGTATCATTTGAAAATTAAGACCTAATAATAATAAAAATTAATTATAATTTTACTTAAAAATTAAGAGAGAATTTAGAGAAACATAAAGATTGACAATGTAAGTGATGGAGTTTCAGTTTTGCTCATTTTTCGCTTCTGTGGCGATTATATAAAAACCAATAAATATTTGTTTTAAAAACATTACAAGAATTTGTGGATAAATATTTTATTTACAAAATTTAACAAATTAAAGAAACAATCAAGGCCTGGCTGTCATTGACTGTAGCCAAAGCACAACGAAAGCTGCCAACTCTTCTAATAGGCACTTTCCCAGCCAGATTTAAATCAGTCGGCATAAAATTAGAAACGGAATTTCTCTCTGGTAAATTAATTATCTCTTGTCTAATAGCCAAAGAATAGCATATTTAAATTTCAGCTTTGTTAAAATGACGTGAAGATGATGCATTTTTTAACACATAAATCAGGGTCTGGCACGGCCTTAACAACGTTAGAGCCATTAGGATATAATGGCTTAATATCACGAATAGTTAGCAGAAACAAGTGTAATAAACAAAAGTCGTGCTAAAATGACGTAAATTTGACATTTTTCATCTGCATTGCCCCTATTTTCATAGGCAAACACAACGTCTACCGACAGCCGGACCTTCCGCATGCGTACTACACCATAAAAGCAGGGAGGAAAACATGTAGAAAAATAGTGTATAGCAAAATGCACCTTGTTAAAATCACGTGCTTTCCGACGTTTCTAGCTCTTAGAGTATAATAATTAAAAACGAAAAATATAAAAGTATGCTACATATCACACAAGCTTGAATAATAATAAAAATGAATAAAAACTGCAGAAACGTATTTTTTTCTTATTTCACCCTACTTTTATTTTCTGCAACAAAAATACCTACGGAAATTTAATTGTTAAAAGAGAATACATCCTTACGAAATAAAGTATATATAAAAATAATGAACTTAATTAACTCACTCGAATTAAGACTGAATTAGATCTAACAAAACAAAATTAATGAGCATACTATGAAAATTAACTTACCGAAATTTCAGTACTGGTAGCACACATCAGTGCATGAAAACACGAGCTTTGCATATGAAAATGTATTTCGGACTTTCGAATTTCAACTATGGCGTGCAGTTATTCGGTACAAACATTAGGTCCCAAACTAGTTGCAGTTGTTTCTAACAAACTAACGAGGAGGACTTATTGCCGTATAGGCGCTCACTCGTCATTTAAAAAGATAAAAAAAGTTGTAAAATACATTTAAACATTAACCATTTTCAAATATTAATATATATTCTTAATAAATTTTACTGGTGTACGAAGAATATTTTTTATACTGTTTCGAATTATGTATTTCAACAGTACATATAAAGGACAATTTTCAAATTCGATTACACATGCTTTCCTTTCATCTATTAGAAGTTCTGATTACTGTTGTAAATATATATATATATATATTTCAAAGGAAACTATCTTTCAATTTAATGAGGACAAAATATTTCAAAATTACTTTTAATGAAATTTCAATGAAATTTCAATTTTTAAAGCTATCGTGAATAAATAAACGTGTCAATAAAAATTCAGAAACTTCTGTAGGAAATTGAAAAAATTATAACACTAAAATGAGACAACGTATAACGAAGTATATATGTCTTCTTGCTATTTCATCTATATTATTTTCTGTAATTTTTACTATCGGTAATAATATTTATTATCAAAATGTTATTTTAAAAAATGTATATCATAGTTCGTTTTTAATTTAATTTATCTAGTTTTTTAAATATTCTTCAAAACGAAAATTATTGTCGTTATTTTTCTTATTTTGAAATTTTAGGTAAACTACGTATTTTTATCAAAATAGTAAAAGTCACTGCATTATAAATATTATTTTTATCAGGTTATAGAACTGAATTTTTGTCTCCATCAAATCGAGTAAATAATAATAATAATTGAAAGTTCACATCGATTTCAAAATAATAATAATAATTAGAGATGTATGAAAAAATAACCGGCTCTGCTATGACACCTACGATCTACGCTCACCAGCACCCACAGTTTCTAAAAACATGTTAATTTGCTCAATTTTAAAAAGCAGGAAATAAATGGCTGCAAATATAGAAATTCAAAAGTCTTTCGAATATAAATAAAAAAGCATAAAAAGCTCTTTGAATTTAATAAAATATCATTGCTCTCAGTGAACGGCAATTTAATTTTCTTTTACCAATCAAGGTTTTTTTTTTTTTTTTTTTTTTAATCTTACTTTAAATTTGAATTTATCTTCAATTATAAATTTTTAATTTATATAACTTAATATCTTCAATATCTATATTCTAATATCTTCAGTGCAATTTTATTATATTTTTAATTATAAATACTAAATTTATCTCCCTTTTTCTGCCCCCCCCCCCTTCTCCTCATTCCTTTTGGAAAAAAAAAAAAAGAAATTTTTCAATTCTCTACTTTGAAAAACTTGGAAGAAAGGAACTTTCGGATTCTTAATATTTTTTTATTTATCGAATTTCTGTATTTATTTTATGTTTAATTTTTAAAAATTTTGTTACGCGGTAAGTTTTGACAAAAATGTCTTAGTTTATGTTATTTTATGTTGTAGCTGTGCACACAAAAATACGTTCCATCAATAATTTACCTCTGCTTGAATTTTGTTTTGCCGGAGCGCATGTCCATGAGAAATAATTTCCGTCATCAGACATTTTTAATGCGAATCTGTTCGGGAGTCTGAGTTTCATCTAAGAGTGCTTCAACGCTCATACGAGATCAAAGTGCGGCTGAATGTTCAGAGAGGTTTTCCTAAACTAGAATAAAATAGGAAAATACTGCGTCGGCTGCGAAGTGAGCTACAATTGCCGCTCTTTTACAGCGAGTGAATTATCGTTTGCTCTTTCGAGATCGCATCGTCCATACGTATTTCAAATATAAAAATTGGTGAAGTCGCGACAGTTCAAATACGGATTCTACCTTCTTCCCAGCATCACAAATTAGAATATCACTACATTCTCAAACCCTTTGACTTACTGATTTTTGATTGGCGCATGGCAATAATGTATCAAGCCACAGTTACAGATAACAAATGCAAAAAAGTGTATTTTATAAAGAAATAGCAAAATAATATTGGAATTGCAGATATTTCTTTAAAAAGGAAAAACAAATACATTTTTGTGATTTTGGAAAAATGAATTTTTTTTAATAAGTCTATATATGAAAAGTATACATTTTCACACAATTTTAGAACATATGTAGGTTTTGAATGTTTTCTTTTACAGATAAGTAAATTATGAATTTTTCAGATTAGTTTTATTCTGCACGCTTAACAGAATTAGAAGTGGTAATTTGCCAAATAAATGCTATGCCATCTGTATGTTTAAAACCCCCAAATAGAAGGCGATTATGTTGATCATTCAAGTACCTAAAATTTAGAAAAGAAAATCTGAGAAATATTAAACAAGACATCCGGACTACCATAAATAATAATTGCTAATTTTTTACACATTGATATAAAATATGACAAACAGAAATGAAAATGTACACATATTTTCAGTATTTTTTATTGATAACACTGTATTTTCCCAATACCAGTTTCGTACATCATTTACATGTCCATTATTTTTCTTAAGTAGCTACCCTTTGGTCGAAATTATTTGGCTGTAACATTATTCTTTTTTTGTTTCTGTGTGCAATATGTTTAAATTGTACGTCGGGAACGTATTAAAATGTTTTTCTTATTCTATACCACTCTTACTACTTTTTACCTTTGATATCGGAATATCGCCAGTGTATAGGCGTACAAGTTGAATGTTTGCCTCAAAATGGCCATTGCTCTCGGAACATATATTTTTACTTTTATTATTTATCATCATTCCTACACACCTAAGTTTTTTCTATTTATTCTTTCAGCAAAATAGCTTTAGATACAAATTAAAGACTTTTTAGATATAAATAATTTCTTACAACATTTCAGAAATTAAGAAAATTTATCAATTTCAAATCCTTCTATATATAAAAAAAAAAGGATTGGTTTGGAAATGGACCAATGAAAATCTGCGTAGATACCGCGAAACGTATCTGATTGGTCAGAGCTTCCTGACTTTTCTTAGGGGGAATTAACATGAAAGGAGAAAATTTAGATAGGATGGGCGCTATTAGGGGGGTTACCAAAGAGAAGGGACCCGGGTATGACGCCAAGTTTGGCGCCCACTTGAAGATATATCGCCAAATTTGGCGGCCATTACCTGCTAAAAGTGGCGCAAACTTGGCGCTATTTCCAGTATCTCGCCAAATTTCCGTAGACTCCCATTGGAATCCAATAGCGTTTACTCGCTTGCAAAAAATCAACAAATTGAGATATTGCAATGCAACAAAAATTAATATTAGCTTATGAATAGAGCTTAATTGAACTATTTACATTATTTTTAAGCACAAACACTAACTATTTACAATATTCGTAACACTATATATACAATTGGTACTTGTAGTTATCCTGTCGACCAAATTACTGTCGCCAAATTCATATATATTAAACGAGCAAGGGATTTTCCCGATTATTCATATATATATTAAAGGAGCAAGGGATTTTCCCGATTATGAATGATATCGTAAACGACTGGGAAGATTTTCACGAGACTTGCCACTATACTAAATCGAGCACAAGAAAAAGATCTAGCTAGGTTCCGAATACAAGAAAATTTGTTTTTACTGGGTAAAATAAACTCAGCGCTGAAAATGTTTTTGTGATAAATGGAAAAATACTCAAACGATTTACACGAAACGTGTTGCCTATACTAATTCGAGCACGAGAAATCCATCTAGCTAGGCTTCGAATTCGGGAAAGGTAATTTTGATCTATTAAAACAAACTCAGCACTAAGAATGCTGCTGTATATCGAAAACGGCTCTAAAGATTTTCACAAAAAATGATGACTATACTAATTCGAGCACAATAAATCGATCTAGCTAGGTCACTAATTCGAGAAAACTCGTTTTCTGTGTTTAAAACTCGATGTGTTCATTACTCGAAAAGATTGTATCAATCGAAAAAAATTCCGACTATTTTTATGAAATATGATTTATTTGATTATGAGAAAAATATCTAACCAAGTCTTGATATCAGGAAAAATGAATGAAACAGATGAATACAAATTTTGACTGAACAGATGAATGGAAACATTACAAAGTAGAATCTAAAAATTGAATGCATAGAAAATAAGGAATCGCGAGGCGACCCAGAATGGAAACGCGAAACGATTACGTCTGCGGTTGGCTATGGCGCGATTACGCGGAAGGTTGGTGAGCATAGCGAGCAGGGGGGCCGAGCCCCCCCCCCCCCCTAGAATTGCTTATTTACATGAGATATTTGTGTTTTACTCTGTAGTGTTTGCGACGCCATTAAAAAAAAGAAATGACATTTCTTATCATCTAATGTTGTAAGAAATTATTTATATCTAAAAAGTCTTTGACTTGTATCTAAAGCTATTTTCCTAAAAGAATAAATAGAAAAAACTTAGGTGTGTAGGAACGATGATAAATAATAAAAGTAAAAATATATGTTCCGAGAGCAATGGCCATTTTGGAGCAAACATTCAACTTGTACGAACAAATATGATTTATAAAAATTTATCAATTGTTTAAAACCATGACTTAAATTATTCTTTTAAAATTGCTGAGACCAAAATATTTTGTATAACAAGACTATTTAATCTTTAACACCTCACCCCTCATCCCACACCCCACACAACCTACAGGAGAATTCTATTAACGTGTGGATTCATTTAACAATTTGGACAGTATTTTGCTCTTAACGGAATAAGACGACTCTGAACCAAACGTTATCCTAATTAGTAACGAGATTCAACAAATTGCAATTCTGTCGATCGGTATTTGCGAGCGACGTTAAAACTCTTTGTTTTCGAGTTAACCAGTTTCGACCAATCAATTCCAAGGTCACGCGTGGTTTGTTTATTTACATGAGATATTTGTGTTTTACTCTGTGGTGTTTGCGACGCCATAAAAAAAATGATTTGTCTAGTTTTCGCTGGATTACTTAATTAAAAAAAAAAAAGAAAAATGCCTGGATCAGCACAAAATAAAATAGATCTAAGGAAACCACGCTACGATAATTTGAAATCACAGATGATTTTATTACTTGGCGGAATTATTTTTTTCGAAGTTAGGTTTGCAGGAATTATTTAGAAATCAATGAAAAATATTATTTATAAATATTAAATAAGAAATAATTTTAAAATATTAATTAATGATGTGACTTAACAAATTATAGGAAAGGATTTAAATATTTCGATGAAATAAAGGAGAATACACAAAATTTAATAAACATTTTATGAAGTATTTACCTAAATTCTATAAATATACATTTTTGTTTAAATACTTGCTACATTTTCTTTTGACATGCAGAAAAGAAAGGATTTAAATATTAATAATAAATTATAGGAAATGATTTAAATATTTCGATGAAATAAAGGAGAATACACAAAATTTAATAAACATTTTATGAAGTATTTACCTAAATTCTATAAATATACATTTTTGTTTAAATACTTGCTACATTTTCTTTTGACATGCAGAAAAGAAAGGATTTAAATATTAATAATAAATTATAGGAAAGGAATTAAATATTTCGATGAAATAAAGGAGAATACACAAAATTTAATAAACATTTTATGAAGTATTTACCTAAATTCTATAAATATACATTTTTGTTTAAATAATTGCTACATTTTCTTTTGACATGCAGAAAAGAAAGGATTTAAATATTAATAATAAATTATAGGAAATGATTTAAATATTTCGATGAAATAAAGGAGAATACACAAAATTTAATAAACATTTCATGAAGTATATACCTAAATTCTATAAATATACATTTTTGTTTAAATACTTGCTACATTTTCTTTTGACATGCAGAAAAGAAAGGATTTAAATATTAATAATAAATTATAGGAAAGGATTTAAATATTTCGATGAAATAAAGGAGAATACACAAAATTTAATAAACATTTTATGAAGTATTTACCTAAATTCTATAAATATACATTTTTGTTTAAATACTTGCTACATTTTCTTTTGACATGCAGAAAAGAAAGGATTTAAATATTAATAATAAATTATAGGAAAGGATTTAAATATTTCGATGAAATAAAGGAGAATACACAAAATTTAATAAACATTTTATGAAGTATTTACCTAAATTCTATAAATATACATTTTTGTTTAAATGCTTGCTACATTTTCTTTTGACATGCAGAAAAGAAAGGATTTAAATATTAATAATAAATTATAGGAAAGGATTTAAATATTTCGATGAAATAAAGGAGAATACACAAAATTTAATAAACATTTTATGAAGTATTTACCTAAATTCTATAAATATACATTTTTGTGTAAATACTTGCTACATTTTCTTTTGACATGCAGAAAAGAAAGGATTTAAATATTAATAATAAATTATAGGAAAGGATTTAAATATTTCGATGAAATAAAGGATAATACACAAAATTTAATAAACATTTTATGAAGTATTTACCTAAATTCTATAAATATACATTTTTGTTTAAATACTTGCTACATTTTCTTTTGACATGCAGAAAAGAAAGGATTTAAATATTAATAATAAATTATAGGAAAGGATTTAAATATTTCGATGAAATAAAGGAGAATACACAAAATTTAATAAACATTTTATGAAGTATTTATCTAAATTCTATAAATATACACATTTTTGTTTAAATACTTGCTACATTTTCTTTTGACATGCAGAAAAAACTTTTTTCGTAATTTATAAATTATGTTAATTATGTAATTTTTTTTTCGGTTCAGTTAATTTGAATTGTTCTAACACATTTTTCATTGTGATTTGCACTTGAAGTTAAAAAAAAAAAATTCTATTCAAATTAAATGTGTGTAGTCATGTGAAATCCCCACCTTTTTTTTTTTTTCTTTTTTTTTTTATTCTTTTTCTTTTCTTTTCTTTTTTTTTTTTTACTATTTTAGTGAATATGAATTTTTCAAACGCATTTTTTTTTGTGATTTAGACTTAAAATTGAATAAATAATTTCTGTTGAAATTAAATATTCGGGTAGTCATGTGGCACCTTCCCTCCGCTTCCATCCTCCGTTTTTTTTTTCGTGTAATATAACTTTTAAATTTCATTTTAAAACTAGAATTATGTATACTGCAAATATTGTATTTCGTTTCCACAATTTGAATTAAATTCCGCATAAGTGTGAATGCAGCAAACATCTTTCAAACTTAATAAATTTTTTATGAGGTGTTTATCTAAATTCTATAGATATACAGGGCTCTTTAAACATATATTAGATTTTCTTATGATATACAGAAAAACTTTTGCGGAACAAGGTTTTTTTTTTTTTTTTTTTTTTTTTTTTTTTTTGCCTATTGGGTGATTAATAATGAGAGGTTTTTAATTATGGATTAATACGTTTTAAATCTATTATACATAACCCGGTTGCGTTAAAATATTGCCCACCCCTCCTTTTTTATCATTTTAATTAGTAAATTATCCATTATCTGTTCACGAAGAAATTGGGTCCTTTAAAGGACACTTCACAAAATTCTTTGTCTTAAAATTTTTTTTCACAAAACTACCCCTCTACATCTTCACATACTTAATCATTTTAAAGTAAAATCTGACTGTTACTTTTACATAAAGAAAATATGTATATTTTATTTACACATATCGTCTTAACAATGTATAAACAAGAACCTGAATATCACGATCATTTCAAATTCACAAAATTATGAATATGTTTTTCACAAATGCAGAAAGCTCTTCACAACTTATAAAGACAGAACTCTGGGAGAAAAGTCTGCACAGACACCTCATTATGCTAATTATGTTATGAAATGTAGGAAAATTTTAATGCTGTTAGCGAAATATATTAATTAAACTATATACATTTTTAATGTATGTAAAATGTATGAATTAATCTAAAAAAATTTTTAATGTTGGCGAAATTTTTGATTAAGTTCAATAATTTTTTCAACGTATTATTATTTTTTTTTAATGAAATGTATTAAGCTTATTTAGGAAACTGTTAACGAATTAAGAAGTATAATGTTTTCCCTTATTAGGGGAAATTATTATCCTTTATTTTTTCAATAAAGCTAAGAATACGTTTCGATCATCATATTATAACGCAGACACTACAATTCACACATATACAGGACAGTGCAAAATACTTCAGATAAATTTCATTAGTATATAAATTCTATCGATTGTGTAAATCTGTTTTCTTGCCATATGCAAAAATAACTCCGCGAGCAAGATTTTTTTTTCACCCTAGAGAACTTTTTACCAATTAGAAATTAAATAGTACTACTGGATCAGGGGTTTTATCTTTATTTTTCCTAACGGGTGTATAATACTTTATCAATTACAATTCAAATTATTATTAAAATAAATTTTAACTGAAAAATCAAATTTATGTTTAAAAATTTCGTGTGAAGTATATTCATTAGAAATTGTATGTACTCCTATTCCAAAACTCGCTTTCTTTTGGCTCTCCATCCTCATATACAAGATCTACATATATACGCGTCATCTTAAAAAGATAAAGTGAAGGCTACTGCGCTCAGATGAATTACGACAAAAGCAACACCAGAATATCCTAACGAATTCCGAGACGACAGGGGGATAATACGAAATTATCACTTCGTCCATCCAATAAGGGGATATATACAGAGCTGCCACTGGCGACTGTTTTTTAATTATTTTTCGCACCACTATCTCAAGATACATATCTTTTACATGCACTGAAAAACACATGCAAGAGAAATATACTGTAATTTTTTTAAATAGTGGTGCGAATAAAATATAAAAATAGTCGCCAGTGTCAGACTTGTATAGAAGACAATATATAATAAGTCTTTACTGTCACAAACTCCGCCTGAGCAGTGTATTTTGTGAGGCATCGGAAAGTAGTGTTGCTTGGTGAAATTTTAATAGGAACTATTATATAAACAGCGTATTTTGCTGATAAAATAAAATTCTGTTATTTTTAACCTGGTAGTGAATGTGTTGAAATTTATGTAATAAACTAAATGCTATACGTTTAACTAAAGATCTAGAAATTATTTAACTTTTCAAATAGCTTATATTAAATACATTAGTTACTTCAGCAATTTAAATTGGTATTTACAGTAGATAAAAAAATAGATTCTTGAAATTAATAACTAGAATTTTTTTAAACAAAGGTGATTTTTTAAACTATTTTTTTTAAATTTCCATATAAATACAGAATCTGTTTTAACCTCTCACTTATATGAAGATCTCTCACTTATATGAGTCCCAGTTATACGACTATCTTTGTTATACGCCGAATTCTCTTGGTCCCGACCACGCTTTATGGGAAATAATGCTTAACTTCTCTCAGTTATACGACTGCTTCTTTCACTTATACGACGTTTAAACGTCCAGGCGAGTTTACATCTCCCATTCAAAAATTAATTTTTATAATCATTAAAGTAATCATTAAAGTACAAATCATTAACGTTTCTTACCTTTGTCCTTTTGACTATTGTTAAAGTGTTTATCTATAATGAATAACATTTCTCATCTACCTTGGTGTGTTATTAACAATTAAATCTATGGCGGGAAGGTGGTTGTATGGATTTGTTTTGTACTTGCCATTTAACAAAACTAATTAACAAAAACCAAATGACCACGTGCAGATCACGTCTCTGTATGTGAATGAGAAAAAAGCATTATTTCAAATTGCACTTTCCTGGATCAATATCCATCACATCCAGATATAAAAGATCTACCATTTCTGCAACAAATCGAAGTTCGATTTTTGTCACCAAATTCTACAAACATATTAAAGCTATTAGATTTAGGGATTATAAAGAATTTCAAGTAAATTACAGAAGGAGTTTGATTTGTGGTTTTATATTTGATAGGGAAAACAAAAAGAGAGCTAAAGCAATTTCATTTTAGATGCCATGCATCTTACAGCATCTGCATGGAAAAATGTGGCATCGTAGACTGCTAGGTCAACATACTGCTAGGTAAACAAACTGCTAGCCAAACTGCTAGGTCAACAAATGAATCCAATTTTGAGAGCGTATGGGAATCTTTTAATGGAAAATCTTTGAGGATATCAATAATGAAGACGTGATCGAGGACAGTGACGAATATGAGAACAATGTTTCTGCTGTTGTAATTTTTTCAGAAGCAAGTACCGCTATAAGTACATTACAGAATTATGTCCACCAAAATTATTATTCCCAAAATAGCTTAAAACTTTAATAGACTTATAAAGAGACATTTTCTCGTTTAGTCGACGACAGAGACAAACTAATATCACTTCTTTTTTTGAGAAATCTAATCTGTTAATCTTCAAAATAAACATGGTGGGGACTGAACTATTTTGTGAACTTTTTAAAATATGTTTTATGTTTTAATTTTTAATATTATTTTATAAATATTGTTAAAATACGTTCTTAGCACTCAAAACTTACCGTTTTTAATATAGGTAAAATAATTAATGCATATAAAGTTTGAAACTTGTATAATAAGACGATCTCTCACCTATACCACTCTCACAGTTATACCATTTTTTTTCTAAGGTCCCCTGAAAGTCCTATAAGTGAGAGGTCACTGTATTCTCAATACAGCCTTTGTTTACGTTATTTACCAGTAGCCTGTTGGCATTAAACATCATGTTAAATGACATCGGTAGATGGAAGCGCACTTTATGGTTAAGTTAACTTCCAAATCTTATTAGGACAAACCGTGAATGCGTTAGGCATTTACTATTAAGGAGGTGAGCTTAGAGCCAGCGTCAGTTTCTCTGCCTTTATACAGATGACTTGCAAGAACGCGTTTGCAGCTTGGGATTTCAGTGCCATCGGAATGGTGTACCAGAGATCTCCACATATAATAGGTGATCGTACTCTTCTGTCTGTCGCACAGTGGGACATTTGGCGGATTTAGCCGGCCAAAAGTCAATATTTCAAAACACAGTTCAGGAGGAAAATCTGTAGCTAACTGTAAAGGTAAATAGTTGGGGAATCTCCATACAGTTATATTTTTTTCCATGTGCAAGCAAATTAGTGCCATGCAAGTTAAAACTTGCTTGTCGCAGTAAGTTGGTTATCTGTGCTCTTAACTGTAATTTTAGGACTGCTCATTTCAGTGCAATTTTTTTTGTACAAAACTTTCACTTATATAAAATAGTTATGGATTATGAAAGACCAGGTTGGTATGTTTATATTTCACATGAATATGTTTATATTTGATTAATTAAAATATATGATAAAGCTACATGAAATGTACCATATAATTCGGAAAAAATTATTGTTAATTTAAGCACTCCATAAGCAGTTAGTTAAACTTAAGGGTGAGATCGGGTGATATTTTTTACATAAATTGAGAGTCCAGGATATGTAGTTAATAAATTTGAAAACAATAGCCACTAATAACCGCTAATGTAGGAGAAATTCTATCAAACTCAAATCTGTATGTTTCTTTAAATGATAATTTTTTTTTTCATTTTCCCTTTTTTTAAATGCATTCAACGTCACAAATGTTGCCACAATATGTCGTCTGCGGGCATAAGAGATTTCCAATTTACGTATCGGACCAATAAAATTATTTTCGTATATCGTCTGTTCGTGTCTAAAAAGTTCTTGCGTTTATTTTGTATGTTCTAAATTAAAAATAATACTAGATGGAACCCGTCAAAACTTGACGGAAAAAAAATACTATAACAATATCAGTAAAATAAGCTTCTTAGACGGGGTGTGTATGAAACAGTTTTTCAAACATTATATTTTAAATGTTTTTTCCCCCTAGTAAAATACAGTACTATTTCCGGTGCAAACTCCAAACAAACAATCCGTAAACAACTGTGTAATGCAAATCCGTTTCACATTACCGCCAAATTCCCCACAGCAAGAAAAAAATTTCATGGACGTATGAAGTATCATACAAAAAGTATATTCCTACGTTCATCTCATATTCAGTAAATAAAAGAACATAGTAAATAAATCACACATCTCCCCCCCCCCCCCCACCTTCCACTGTGATAATGCAACCGAATGAGCTCCTATGCGCATGTGCATTGCACCTGTCCAAAAGCACCGTCGGAATTCTATGTTAAGAAAGTTTTAAAATGTTTAAATTAAAAGTTTTAAAATGTCCTCTTTAATCATTTTTCGTTACCAATCCATATCTTCTAAAACGCATCCATTATTTTAAGCTAATCAATTTGGCCAATCAATCAATCAATGAAGATTTTTTTTACAGTAATAAATCAATCTGCAGATGAGGGAGATTTTTAATGTTTTCAAGGGTAAGTTATTTGTACATGCAAAAAAAATGCAATTCCTAGCATATTCTGATATTTGCTGGAACATATACATCAACGAATTCAACATATCAATTTTATGTTCAACATAAACTGAAAATAGTTTTTTTTTTTTTTTTTTTTTGACAGATTTTTGTTTAGCGCCAAAATGTTCTATCTTATGGATAATCTGATTTTATGATTTATGACTGTGTTTATTATTATTATTATTATTATTATTCACTTTTTATGATGATTAGGGAAATCTACTTTCAATTGTGGCAACTTTCCCAGGGGCTATTTTACATTATTGAAGCAAACTGGTGGTCATTGATAAAAAATAATTGAAAAACTTTTCATGCTTGAAAATTATTTAAAAAGTCGTTAAATTAAGCGGCAGTTTTCAAATAAATTTCCTTCGAAAGCTATTTTTTTTCTAATTGATGATGTAAAAATTAAAATTGTAAAATGTAGTAAAATGTAGTAAAAAATAGAAATTTGTAGTATTTAGAAGTGATGTAAGCCCGATGAAAGCTAAAGCGATAGCGTCGTTTGTTGTCACAACCGTTGTACATTTGTAAGAATTGCCACTGTATTTTGGCTGGCGTCCAAAAGTAGAAAACTATTTTTTCACATCGAAAGCGAAATTCACAGTGAAAGGAATAGGACTTTGCGCTAATAAGGAACTGTTAAATGAACTTATAATAAACCAACCAAAATAATTCCAATGAAATATTAGTCTTACATTATTTCAAGTTTTTTTTTTTTTTTTTTTTTTTTTAACCATAACACTATTTTTAATAATTTCAAATTTCCAGAAATCCTTTTCTTTTGGGATTTTTTTTTTTATTAAAATAGGAATTTTTCTAACCTATAATTAAAAAAAAAAGGTAATTGGTAACATGTAATCAACGTATGCAATCAATGACGGCTCCAATTCTATACTTTGGAATGGAAAAAATCAGTTAAAATTACACATGTTGACACAATCACATACATTTTTCTCTTTAGTTTTATCACTGTTAACCATTTAACGGGCGGTGGTCACAAAAAAGGACACCTAATTTCAATTCCAAAACTGACAAACGGCACCAAGAATATTTAATTAAAAATTTTTTTTTGGTAAGTACCGGAAAATAAGCAAGTTTTTATTTTCTAATGAATTCGTTTGTAATTTCTGGTGTCAGTCCATTATTTCATCATTTTACAAACAGACTTACTCCGCGCCGGAAAGGGTTAAAATGCATTTCAAACTAAGCATAACGTCATTTTCACCAGCGCAAACTTTTCACACGTACTTTATATATGCTACTTTAATGCTTAAATACCATGTATACAAATAAAAATATATTTTGTATTTAACTGTAACGAAAAAATGGCATCAACAAAGTTATAATGCATAATGATAAAGTAAAGCCGATAGACAATATTCCCGTGACGTCACAATAAGTATGAATTTTTATTCGCTTATAAAACACGCCGATAAATATTTTTACCGAAATTTAACTTGCAAATTAAAAAAATCGGCCTAAATTAAACGTGCTTTTAATATTTATTATTCCTCTTTTATCTTCGCAACCATAGAGCTTAGAATAAACTTTGTGCTTCGCAACAGTGGACGTTATCCGATTATGACGTCATTAGCAGAAGTCAAAATTTAATTGAAAATTACGGCTAATTAATTAAATTTTCGAACAAACGAATGCACGATAACAAATCTGTGCCCAAATATCTTTCATTTAAAAAAGGAATGATGTAATTTGATGCAGTAGTTTGTTCTCACGGATTGTCGAAAGAAATCGCTTAGCGTTTTAAATATATAGATATGTCTTATTCTTAGAAAATGTTGCATCATTTTATAGCATCTTATAAACATTGTTTCGTAAATACATATACTGTTGAATTATGGATTATGAAAGGCTAGGTAAATACATTTATATTTCTCATGAATATGTTTATATTTGTTTATTTAAAATATATGATAAAGCGACATAAAATGTGTCACACATTCTTGAATTTTTTGTTGCTAATTTGAATATTCTATAACGAATTCGTTATATTTTCCGATTTTCCTGATGATTTTTTTTACTTTAAATGAAAGTTCAAGACATGTAGTTAAAAACTTTGAAAACAGTAGCTTCTAATAGCTGCTAATTTAGAATAATTTCTTTTAAACTCAAATTTATATGTTTCTGTAAATGATAAATATTTCTTTTTCTTTTTTCCTTTTTCCAAAATTTATTCTAAGATAGCTACAAATATAAGCTAAGATATTACAAATGCCACAATGTATCGTCTGCAGACATAAAAGAGTTCAAATTTGCATTTCTGATCAATGAACTGTTCAACTTGAGTCAGCCCAGTTAAAAATTATTTTAAAAGATCTATTTCTACACAACTTACTGTACAGATAGATTGATTTTCCGTATTTAAAACCTCGATTTTGTTACTGCTTCTTTCTTTGAGTTTTTTTGTTGGAATTTCTTACTTATATCAAAATGTTCTGGATTGTGGAAGTCCAAAGACAGATAAGTACGTTTATATTTCATATGACTATGTTTATAAATGTTTATTTATAAGCTATGATTAGGCGCCATGAAATGTATCATATACTATGGAAATTTTATTGTTAATTTCAATTTTGTATAAGGAATGTTTTATACTTTTAGATGATTCCAGGTGCTTTTTTTTACTTTAAATTAGAGTTTCAGATATGTAGTTAATAACTTGAAAAACAAAATATTCTTTTTGCCTCAAATCTATATGCGTTTTTTGTAAATGATAAATTCGTAATGGAATTATAAAAGGTAAATGTATTTTAAGTTAATTACTCTTTTTATTTACAGGATGAAATTCTTTCAGGACCATCTGGCGTTAAAATTGTATCACGACAAGACCTCATCAATCTTATAAATAATCAGAATTTGCCTACTTTGGACAAGAAATTAGAATTACCTTATCAAAAAAATAATTACTCAGCAGATCAAAAGCTACAAATAAAGTTTGAATTTATATATCTCAAGTCAGAATTCAAGAGTAGATGGCATAAAGCATGTAAGAATAAGAATTTTTTCTTAAAAAAATTTCAACTTGGTTACAAGGAACATTTCAATTACCTCGGGTATCTGTGCATCAAGTTCGACCTCAGAAATCATTTAGCGATTGTAGCGAAAGAAGCAAACGAAGGAAAACAGAAGATTTACGTAGCAAAGCAGATCTCAACATCCTTTCTTGCGCTACCCAACCCAACTGTATGCTTCTGGACACCGGAATGCTTTTAAAGTAAGCAAAGAAATTACAAGGGCTCCACATCTAGCAGATAAATGTAAACAAGTGTCATCTGATGATCGTGAAACAACTTAGATGAATCTCTCCACTGTTCAAGCCTTATCAATGTTTGTCGAAACAAATCTTTCTAAAAAGCAGTATGAAATAGTCAGAAAGTCTCATAAGAAGATATATCCATCCTATAAATTGCTACAAATGGAAAAAAATAACTGCTACCCAAGTAAGGAATCCTACAAAGTTACTGAGACAACTGCAGAAATTAAATTGCAACGTTTATTACACCACACAGTTACACGATTGCTGTAATTTGTGAAAGATTTTGTATAGACGTTGAATGATGAAGAACGCTGTACACTTTTATTAATTTGCAAGTGGGGATGTGACGGCTCTTAACAAACAAAAGTTAAAAAATGATGTCGACTCAGACGCAAACATTTTTCAGCGTTCCTTTGTACCTCTTCAACTTATTGTTGAGTTAAACAAAAAAATCATTTGGCAAAATCCAACGCCTTCCTCGCCTAGGTTCTGCCGACCCATAAGAATTAGGTTTGTAAATGAGAGTGCAGATATCGCCAAGGAAGAAATATCGTACATTGAACATGCAAGAAATAGCCTAGAAACTACAAAAAAAGTCTTAAACTGCAATTTTTATACTATAAAGATATGATTTATGATTTGTTATTGACCATGATTGATGGCAAAGATTGCACTGCCGCATCTGAAACAAAATCCACAATGCGTTGCTTCATCTGTGGAGCTACTTCAAAAGACTTTAACAATTTGGATCTAACTAACGACATTAGAGAGAGGTAACTAAAGATTGGATTGTCCATACTCCATGCACGCATCAGAATATTCGAGAGCATTTTACATTTAGCCTATAAACTACCCATTAAAATGGCGCATATAGGTCCAGGAGGAAAAGGATATAGTAAATGCCATGAAGAGAAAAAATCAGGAGGATTTTAGGTTAAAAATGGGATTACTTCTGGACATACCAAAAGCGGGATATGGAAACACCAATGATGGAAGCACGAGCCGAAGGTTTTTCGCTGATCCGCATCTCGCTGCAGAAATCACAGGAATAAATTTTAATTTAATCCTTCGTTTCAAGTTCTTCTTAGAAGCAATGTAGAGTGGACATAAAATTGATAAAGAAAAATATTCTGAGTACGCTATGGACACGGCCAAATTATATGTGAATTTGTATCGATGGCACCCCATGACGCCAACTGTCCACAAAATTCTTAAACATGGTTCTACAGTTTTTGCTAATGCTCTCCTTCCCATAGAACAGCTCTCTGAAGAAGCTGCAGAGGCTCGTAATAAGCACTTTAGGCAATATCGTACGAATTTTGCTAGAAAAATTTCAAGAGAATCGTGTAACATGGACGTTCTAAATCGATTACTGCTCTCTTCAGATCCACTCTTATCCTGTATAATACGTTTACCAAAGAAAGAGACTCATTTTTAAAGGAAACTTTAGCACTACATCTTCTTGCTGAAACATTCAGCATCAATACAGAGCCCATCAGAGTCAACTAGAATCCGATAGTGATGAAAGCTATTCTGAAGAAGAATCATCAGATGAAGAACTTTCATATTTTGACAGCTAATATGTATATATATATATCCATTTATGTATGCTCTGTGTGATTTTTGCTGTATTTTATATCCATTAAATAAAATAAATTATATATGTGATAAGTAAATGTCTGACTTCAACTTTTAATTTATCCTAAAAAAGCATAAACAGAAAAATTAATTTTTCTTTTATATACAGGAATAAGGTGTAAAAATATTTAAAAAAGAAAGCTTGGTAAATTTCAAACAGATCTTTTTATATAAATCAAATTAAAAACTAGTCGGATGTGCCAATCCCAAAACTTTCTTTCATCTTACGCAGGTTTCGCATACACTGAAAACGAATCAACACTAATTTATATCAAGGTCTAACTGAATCTAAAGTTTTATCAAATTCTGTGCATTAGTTCTTGAGATATGACTATTGCTAAAATCGTGTAAATCCTGCAAAATGCAGAATAGCAGCGCCACCTGGAAGGAGATATAGACCAAAACCTAATTAACAACAACTTATGTCAACGTCTAACTGAATCTAAAGTTTGATTAAATTCCGTGTATTAGTTCTTGAGATACAGCTATCGAGAAAATCATGAAAAAATAGTATAACAGCGCCACCTGTTGGGATATCTATACCAAAACGTAATCAGCGTCTATTTATGCCAAGGTATAACCGAATCTGGAGTTTGATGAAAATAATTGCGTTAGTTCTTGAGATAGAGCTATTGCGAAAATCGCGGACAATTTAGCATATCAGCGCCACCTGTAGGGCGATTTTCACCAAAAACTAATCAGCTCCAATTTATATTAGGGACTAACTGAATATAAGGTTTCATTAAATTTCGTGCATTAGTTCTTGGGACATAAAATTTCTGTCACATAGACAGAATCACAGACTCATAGACAGACATTTTTTAAAAACAGTCAAATCTGGTTCTAAAACGTATAAATCCGTCGAAAACCGGAAGTTAAGAATTTTCATGAATCCAATACTTTCTTCTTGTAAAGATAGAAGAAAGTAATAATTTGATATCGATTTCACAACATCCAAAGACTCTTCATAAAAAAAAAAATTAAAACACTATAAATTCAATAATTTTTTAAATAAATTACAATATCACTGTACAAACTTTAATATTTTAGTTACTGTAAATGATAAGATACTTTTTGTGTTTGACGGATAGAATTCCATCGCATTCACATTATTCACTAATATTTTATCGTAATTAAAGTTAGTCTTACGTGTTAAAGTATTTTTCGTATACCCTGTATCTATATAAAAATATTTTTCAAAGAAAAATAACTAAAAAATTATAATAATATGATAAACTAATGAATTACATATTTTGATGAAATATTGATGAATTGGTATTCATCAATTTTTTCAGTAAGAAATATTTTTGGCCGGCTAAAGGCACCCACTGTGCATCGTCTGCTAGTCGAATTACACCCCGAAGAAGCAAAATAGTCAGAAGATTAAAAAATAGTCCATGTTTGCCATGATAGAAGACAAACTAGAAATTTCTTTATTATTATTCTATTTTTTCTTCTCTAATTAAATAATGTATAAAAAACAATGAGGTAAAACGATTTATAAGGACAGGAAATATTTAATTACTATTAGATTATTACTTACTTATCAGGAATATTTTTAAAGAAATTGTTTATAAATCCCATATTTCATGTTTATTCAAAATCGGCTGATAGCGCAGTTTATTTATTTAATTAAATTGCTTAATTAATAAATATGCAAAATACATTAATTTCTAACTTTCATTTTAAAATATAAATTACTCTAATATTAAAAAGCTACATTAAAACTAGTTTCCATTTTCTGAAATTTAATAAAACTAAAATAACTAAAATTAAATTACTTATTTGTATATGTTGTGTATATAAATTTACATATTTATTACAAATATATATATACATAATGTTTTTACTTATATTATTAATATGAAATCCCAATTTAACAGTACGTTTAATAGCAAAAAACATTTATTATAAATATATTTGCAGTAAAAAAAGAAAGAAAGTATCTAGTGTATAGAAACTTTAAATATATAGAAAATATCAATGCCAGACTTTTTTTTATTATTATGAAGCATAATTATTTTCAAAGAACAAAGAAAATAAAATAAGTTTTTCCGACCACTTCGAAATTTCCGGAAATTTTACATCTCTTTCTGAGCACTACTTAAAACAAGAACGAAAAACCATGCGTCAAGCATAGATTATGTAACACTTCCCAACGCTTTCAAAATAATTTTACAAATCATTACCGTTTAAGATAACATCTAAGTAAACAATTTGGAAAACGCATAACATATATAAAAACGTAATTTCAGGAATTTCCAGCATATACAATATTCGGGAAAGTATCCGAATACTTTTATTCAGCCCTGTATATGATCTATAAATTTGTATATATACTACATAGGATGCTAAATTTTAGTTTACTTAGGAAACGCGTAGCACAGTTTAAAATTCTCCTTCTGGAGTTTCTGTCAATAAACGGAAATGTGTTCGCGAACTTTTGTGCTGCCCTGTATATTATCTACAGAATTTATACACACCAAGTAATAGATAAAAAGTGAGTTAAATTTAAAATCGCGTTCAGCAACTTAAAACGCATTTCCAGGAATTATTGTTAACAGACAATAGAGAATTCTTTTGTGTGTCCCTGTAAATGAACGATGACTGCTATGCACACACTATTCTGTAGTAAGCCTCTTGTAATGCACCTTAGTGATATATATAAATTTCAATGCGTTTAAAATAGTGAAACATTATTTAAATAAACCGCAGACAATTTTTCTCCATAGACGTAATGTAACGGAATTATTTTGACTGTCCCTGTAAAGTAACTATAAGTGCACACCCTATTTCATATTAAGTTTCTTGTAATGCATCTTAGAGATATATATCAATTACAATCTGTTTGAAATTGTGTAACATCATTAAAATAAACTGCAATTGATTTTTCCCCATAGACAGCAATGTAACGGAATTCTTTTGAGTGTCCCTGTAAAAAAAAACTATAAGCGCTACACACTTCAGTTGAAATAGGAAACATGCTATAGATGACGACAATAGCATATAGAAATTGCAGGGCAATCCGCGCATATTTACGGGAGTTAGAGCACTGACAGATGGCCAGACGGCAGACGGAAAGACGGAAAGACGGCAGTCGGCCAGACAAACCGAAGTCATAAACACTTTTCAACTAGGTTGGAAAGTATTAAACACGAAAGAAAGGGAGAGAATGCGATTATTATTATTCGACACATCACAGAAGCAACTTAAATTTTAATTACACCTTTACAGAACTACGATATTACATATTAATAATTGGATGGAAATTTTTAAGACAAACTATCCAACATAATACACAGATATTTATGCATTAATCTCAAAGTATTTTCCAATAAGTATTTTAGTAATTTTTTTGCATAACATATGGAGATTTTTAATATTTTATCAGGATATAAACATAAATTTTTGTCTTCCTCAAATAGAGTAAATAATAATAAAAATTGAAAATGCAAATGTTCACAACGATAAAACAAATGATAATAATAATAGCTACACATGTATGAAAAACTATACGAATTAATGAAAAACTTCTTTTAACTATGCAAGACAGATGTATGAAAAAATTGTTACGAGCTATACTCTCCCTCCCCCATTTCCACCCGCACACACAAAATCTCTAAAAGCAGGTTAATTTGCACTTTTTAAAAAGAAGGAAAGATATGTGTAAATGCAGAAATTAAATAGTTTTTTATGATAAATTAAAAACAATAAAAAGCTTTTCGAATTTAATAAACTATTTCTCACCGTAGCTGAAAATTGTTTTACATTTTTTATTGATTTTTTTTTTTATTTATCAGTTTAAATATAAAGTTATCTTTAATTAAAAATCTTCAATGTATATAATATATTCAATACAATCTTACAATATATTTAATTATAAATTTTAAATTACCTTCCTTTCTTCCCCCCCCCCCCCTTCCCCAAGATAAGCACACGCAATAAAATAAGAAGAAAGATTTGTTTCGATTCTCTATTTTGGAAAACATCGGTAGAAACACACTTTTGGCTTTTTTATATTTCTTATTTATCACATTTCTGTGTTTATTATTATTATTATTATTATTATTATTATCTATGTTGATGTACTGAAAAATATTTAAAAGGCGATTATATTGATATTTCCCTTGCCTAAAATTTAGTAAAGAAAACCTCAAAAATATTAAACAAGGCGTCCGGACTACCATGAATAATAATAATGACTATTTTTTATACACTGATATAAAATACGATAAACAGAAATGAAAATGTGCACATATTTTAAATATTATTTCCAAATTCCAGTTCCGTAACGTTCATTATATTTCTGATGTAGGCATCCATTGCTCGAAATTATTTGGCTGTAATACCAAAGAACTCTAGCGTTCTCTATTAAAAGGTCTTTGGTAATACTATCCTTCTTTTGTTTCTATGAGCAATATGTTTAAATTGTATGTCGCGAACATATTGAAACGACTTTCTTAATCTACTCCACCCCTTACTACTTTTTACGTTTGAACTCCGCCTATCGCCAGTATAGAGGCGTACATGATGAATGTTTGCAAAAAAATGACAATTCCTCTTGGGAACATATATTTCTTATTTTTATTATTTATTATCGTTCCTTTACATTTATTAGCATACACTATTTATAATTATTTCAATTATTTAGAACATAAAACATATTTTTTAACAAGTCTATTTTAAACAAATTTCTTTTATGTTAGCAGGGAGGTAAATTTGGAAAGTAATGTGAGTCAATTTGTAGTAATTTTTAGCAACTATGCATGACTGCCAAATACGTCTAACCCACCTTTAAAAAAATAATAATAAAATAAAATAAAAAATAAAATAAATAAATAAATAAAAAATAAATAAAAAATAAAACAAATAAAATAAAAAAATAAAAAATATATATATTAATTGACAACCTTTTTTTTTTTGTAGTATTAAATTTGCATCCCCCCCCCTCCCCAAAGCTCCTTATATTTATTCTGTTGATAAAATACCTTTAGGAACAATACAAAAACATTTTAGATAGAAATAATTTCTTAATACATTTGAGAAATTAAGAACATTTATCAATTTAATAAATGGTTTATATATATATATATATATATATATATATATATATATATATATATATATATATATATATATATCAATTGTTTTAAATAACGACTTAAATTATTCAATTTAAATTGCAGAGACCAAAATATTTTGTATACCAGGAATATCTAATCTCTAACATATCCGCCCCTCCACAAAAATTCTATTAACTTGTGGATTAAGACATGCGAATATCAAACAAAGATATAATAGAGCAGTAGGAAATTCTGAAATTTATTCCTATTCAAAGTTTTTCTAAAAAAAATCAGATATTTCAAAATTATTTATTATTATTTTTTTTTTATTCTCATTCTATAATTACTAACGTTAAAAATCTCGATAATATTGCGAAATTCGTGTTTTGAGAGTTAAAAGTTTTGTTGAAACACAAAACCCTAATTAATTGCATAAAGAATTTTCCATGTACTGTAGTAATTTATTCATTATTTTTATTATTATACATGTATGTCGCTAACGTATATTAATGGGAAAACTTCTTACATTTTAATGAGTATTTGATTTGAATTGTTTACTTATTATTAGAGTGAGATTGTTATGTGTTTAAAATGAACTAGTTGACAACCGAAAGTCATAAGCGAATTGCAAGTGGTATTCAAATTAAACATGATGATTCGGGAACTACATGTACTTCGATCAATTTAATTATTTAAAAATGCAAAAGGACGAAGGTGCATCTGCTAATAGGCCTGTTCCGGTAAGTGATAAATTTAATATTTTATATAAAACTTAAAACATGAGTATCCCATTAAAGAAAAGAAAATATAATAATGAATACTTGAGATATGTATTTCCACCCATGGACGATGAAGACTTCACAAAAACACTGTGTGTTGTTTTTGGAGAGATATTGTCTAATGGTAGCATGAACTTGAAACCATCTTTATCAATATGTCATTTAGAGACAAAATATACAATTTAATAAGAAATGGATGTCGGTCTCTTTTAGCGACTATCAAGTGGTCCTAATATAATATCTTATGTGTTTTGTACAAAAAAAAACAAAAAAAAAACAATGATTATGCTGTTGAAGCATCGTAAATAGAATAAGTTATCATGTTTCTAAATGCGGTAAAAACAGGGCCCTCGCTAGGGGGGGGGGGGGGGAGCGTCCCCCACCAAACGTTCCTGAATGCTGTTACACTTGGCAAATTTAAAAACTTTTAGTTGGCAAATTTGTCTAAAACTTTAATAAAAACTATAATATACTTTCAATTTCTGATCTAATTGGGAATATTTTAAAACTTTTTACAAATAAGAACTATATTACATTTTCTGACTTTATAAAACTAGTTGGCAAACTTTTTGAATTGGCAAAAACTATTTATTTTTGCTTTTCAATGAGTTGGCAAATACTGAAATTTGACTTGGCAATTTAAGGTCCTCTCCCCCCTCAATAAAAAATCTTAGCGGTGGCCCTGGGTAAAAATCATACAGTCGCTGAAAATTTGATGTATTTTTCTTTGAAAATGTTGTTTAATGTACGTTTGGTGAAGACCGTATGAAATTTATATATATATATATTAAACAATACAGTTTCTCGAAGATAAATAACATGTCTGACGATACAATTCGCGAAAAAGGAAAGAAAACATAGTAAAACTAATCATGCTATATGTTTAGGGTTGGGCGGAGCTAGTGACATTCAACTATCATCATGCAAAATTGTTATAAGTTTTTACCATAAGTTTGGTAAAATCCTTTTAATACTGCTTTGATTATTTTTTATGTTAAGCTAATATTATTAAAAGTAAAATGAACTTAAAAAAATAATAAAAGGTTAGAAACAAAAATGTAATTTGAGATGATTTATTATTTAGTTATGTTAACAAGAAGAGTAATAAAATAAAACAAGTATGTTTGCGTTATGTGGATTAGTGGCAAGGGGAGAGGGGGAGGGTGTTTATCTCAAAAGGGGGTACACCTAAATAAAAACCCTAATTAACGGGTACGTGAAGGAAAAAAGGTTGAGAACCACTGGAGTAAGCTAATGCAGAAAACCTTCTGCGCATTTGTAGCAAATTGACAGCGTTACCTCTTTCTGAAAATTCAATAAAAGCTTTTTGCAGTGTTAGAAGTTTGTATTTATTCGAGAAGTACATGCAATGTGGAAATTTTCAAATTCAATCCCACTTGGTTTATTTTGATGCATCATTATTTCTTTTTCAAAAGAGCAAAACGAACAGAGTTACTCTTTCATCTAAAGAGGAAAATCTGTTTTGCAATTACTTTCAATGACGAACAAATGAAATAAAGGTAAGTGCAATTAATTTATATGTTATCAATAATTACATAAAGAACATATATTTTTAAATTAATGTAATAAAATAAATGCTACTTATTTGACTAAAGGTCTAGAAATCCTGTCACTTTTCAAATATCTTATATTGAAAATATTAGTTACTTCAACAATTTAAATTGGTTTTGAAAATAGATAAGAAAAATATAAATTCGTGAAATTCTTGAAATTAATAACCATAAAATTTCTAATTAAAGTTTATTTTTTAAACTATTTGTTGTGTATAAAATGTTTATGTTATTTACTAGTAGCATGAACATAGATATAGATTTGGACTTCTAACGAAATAGCCTTTCGAAGCAGAAAATCATTCGTAAAAAAATGTTTCAAATGAGTGGCTCCTGTGTAGGACAGTTGTATCAGTTCGTCTGTTTCTTCAAATCGTCTCCTTGACAGTCATCGTATTGCAGTTAGAAACAACGTCAGTGACAGTTTCTGTTTGTTTTTTGTATGTGACACTACCTTAGCACAGTTGTACGCCAGCTAGGCTGAAGCGAGCTCCTAGCTGCCATTAATTTCGGAATTCATGACTCGATATTAGCACAATTTGTGTTAGAAGTCATTATCTTTTTCAATGTTCATGACCAGTAGGTATTAAAGTTCATCCCAGTTGTCACCGGTAGATGGCAATGTACTTTGTCGTTAAGTTCACTTCTAATTCTTATATGGAGAAATCATGAATGCGTTAGGTATTTATTATTATGGAGGTTGCGCTTAGAGCCAGCGTCAGTTTTTCTGTTTTAATACAGATGATTTGCAAGAACGTGTTTGCAGCTTCGAATTTCAGTGCCACAGGAATGAGGTACAAGTAAGCTCCCCATATAACAGGAGATCGTACTCTTTTGTCCGTCGTCTGCTGGTCGGATTACACACCAAAGAAGCAAAAGCGTCAGAAGGGAAAATAGTCCGCGTTTTCCATGTTATACACACTTGAAATCTCTTTATTGTTATTCAATATTTTTTTTCTTCTCTAACTAATTAATGCATAAAAAACAATGAAATGAAGTGATCTATAAGGACAGGAAATATTTATTAAATTAGTATTTACTTAAAAGGAATGTTTTTAAATAAATTGATTATAAATCCCAACTTCATTTTATGATGTTTCAAAATCGGCTGATAGCGTAGTTTATTAATTAACCAATATAATTTAATAAACAAATATGTTAAAATACAGCTTTTTTAACTTTCCTTTTAAAATTTCAATTGTTTTATATTAAAAAGCTACATTAAAACTAGTTTCCATTCCCTGAAATTTTACATAACCAACACCAAATTGCTTATTTGTACATGTTATATATATTTTTGCTTATTATATATTTGTACTTGTGTGTGTGTGATGATTTTTCTTATATTAATGATAGGAAATCACAATTTAACAGTAAATTTAATAGTAAAAAAAATTTTTTATAATATATTTATCTGCAGTAAATAATTAAATAATGTATAGAAACTTTAAATACAATGTAAAAAATTTAAATATGTAGAAAATATCAAAACAAGAAATTTTTTTATTATGAAACATATATATTTTTTTTTTTCCAAAGAATAAAGATAAAAAAAATAATAAGAGTTTTCCCAACGCTTCAAAATATCCGAAAATTTTTACATCTCTACCTCAACACTACTCAAAATAAGGAAAGGAAGGGGCATAATGCAATTATTAGAATTAGTATCTGCTCACCATAATTTATTATATATGTATAAATCCATAAATGTAAAAGAAATTTGGAAACTTCTCACCGACTAGCATACAAGGCAATGAGAGAAACAATGTGTTCGGCATAGTATGGGAACAAAAACCAAGATAAAACTGTCGTCGCTATATTCTTCTTAGCTGATTGCTGGAAAACATTTTTAGCCATACGAAGGGAGATTAATCTGTATTACTTACTTCTTTTTAATGCCGAACAGATACGACGAGCTTACCGCAGTACAGGCGGCCGCTGGTTACTTAAATAGACACTAATTAATCTTGGATATTGAACCTGAACTTATATTTTTTTTTATTAAAACATAATAGTTTAATTTTACTGGGTTGAGTTCAATATTTTTATAGTATTAAATATATGTGTTTTGTTTACATGTTTTGAGTAGTGCATGCCAACCGCAAGCTTTCCAATTTTGTCCCACTTGGTAGGTTTTCATGTATTAGAAGTACTGTTATGTTTTACTTTAAATTTAAATGAAGAATATTCTTCAATTTAATGAGCAGAATCTGTTTCAAAAGTACTTTCAAAGGACGAACTAAATGAAATTCTGATTGTTAAATACTTTGTGAAGATTTGAACAAACGTGTCAATAAAATTTTAGAAATTTTTACAGGGTAATTAAAATACACCTCATCTCCAGGTTGACCAATAGCTTCCGTAAATATTATAACAATAAAAAGCTATAAATACATATATATTTTTTCGATATAACGAAGTTTACATTTTCTTGCCATTTTATCTATAGTATTTTATGTAATTTTTCCTATACTTAATAATATATATTACCATAATTTTATTCAAAAACTGTATTACATAGTTGGTTTTTAATTTAATTGTATTTTGTCTTACATCGTATTTTGTCGTACTTCTTCAGAACAAAAATTACTGTCGTTAATTTTGTTATATTAAAATTTTTTGTAACCTGCCTCTTTTTATCAAATTATTAACAGTCATAACATATTTTATTTTATTAGGTTACAAACCTCAATTATTGTCTCCCTCAAATCGAGTAAATAATAATAATAATTGAAAATGCAAATATTCACATCGATAAGAAAATAATAATTGTAGACACGTATGAAATAATAGGCGGATCTAACTTATACAATATACGCTCACCACCACCCATTCTCAAAAACACGTCAGTCTCTAAAAACAATTTTCTGTATAATTAATTTGCTCTATTTTAAAAAGAAGGAAATAAATGGCTGCAAATATAGAAATTCAAACGTCTTTTGAAAGTAAATTAAAAGCCTTAAAAGCGCTTTGAATTTAATAAAACATCATTTGTCTCAGTGGATTACAATTTGTTTTATTTTTTACATTTGAGAATTTTTTTTAATTTATCTTCCTTTTAATTAAAAATTATTTTAGAGTTATGTATTTTCAATGTACAGTATATATTTAATGCAATCTTGTGATATTTTCAATTACAAATTTTAAATTTATCTTCCTTCTTTTTGGCCCTTCTGCCTTCTCCCTCTCCATACCGCGAAAAAAATAAAAATGAATAACTATTTAAATTCTCTATTTCGTAAACATAGGTTGAAATATACTTTTGGAATTTTATATTTTTCATTTATCACATTTCTGATTTTTTTTATGTTTATACAATGAAAAAATATTTTGCGCGGGTTGTTCTGACAAAAAATTCGTAATTTATCTTACTTCATGTTTATATTCTTCATTTAAAAAACAGGGACTAGGCTTTGGTTCATAAGAATACATATTTCAAAATTATGCTGGTTTCATGGATTTTGTTCTGCTGGCATCCATGGCACTACCAACAAATTCCATCATCAAAAAAAAAAAAAAAAAAAAAAAAATAATGTCATTATTTCTTCCTGTGCTCCCTGAATTATTGGGGTAGTTCTTGGGTCCCTCGATCTCCAAGATGATATTCCATTGTCGTCATTTATTTCTCGACATTTTTAATTGCTAACATTGTTATTACGAAATTTCATTTCCGTATCTCGTTTAGATGTCCCTTATCCAAATTAAATAACAATCCATGGCCCGAAATGTTTTGTCAGTATCTTAATCGTACTTTTGTGTTTAAGTGCAATCTTTTTAAATTGTACATCGGGAATATGTTAACCCTTTATGCTTCGAGGATACTTTTAAGTAACATTAAAGAAAATTAAATGTACAATTTATTTAATCCGTCTATTAATAAAAATAGATTTTACTGTTCATACAAAATACCTTTTTTAGTACGTCACGTTCAGAAAGCACAATGAAACAGTAGAAGCTAAATTTAAAGGTTATTTTCTAAACCATTTCAAATGTAGCTTTCTTCTTATTAAAAAAATGTTATATTAAAAATTTGCAAATACCTTTCCATTTAAAGAACGTATTACAAAATATTTTGTTTTTGAAAGAATTGCGAGATTTCTATAATAGTTTGTTTCATCAATTAATCAAATTGTTATTTATATATGATGCAGAAAGAGCTATAAGATTTAGTAAATCAGTTTTAATGAAAAAACATTTAAATATCATTAAACATATTATTATCATTATAACATTTAAATATTTTTATATCTACAGTGGAACTTCCATTTGACGAAGTCTCATCGTTACACTTAAAAGCTTCGTTATGAAGAAAATTCGTTAAATAGAAATCAACTTAAATTCGTGAAATTTTTTCTTCAGATATGACAAACAGGTATTGGATTCTGAAGCATTTGATTCAGTTTTAATTATGAAGCCGTCTCTTACAAAACAGTTGTGTAACGGTCGATGAGATCACGTCACATTTCAAAATTTGCCTCAAGCTTTCATCAGCTTTGATACACAGGTTCTCAAACTAATGTTTTCACTACATTGTCTTTTTTGATAATGTACTTCAAGATTTGTCATTAATCCTTAGACTAATGGCTAAAGTTTAGAAGTTGCATTGGAAGGAACAAAAATAACTTTGATGTTCTTCGATTTGTATTTTGAAGCACATTTTTGTAGATGTATCATTGAATATAAAAAGGGGATTTTGACCTCCTCCAACTGTCAGCGCTATAGACTCGGTGTAGGAGAGTAATGATAACAAGTGTTTTTAGTGTGAAAAACAATTGTTTTATTTAGCACCAAACATAATGGAAATTATTTAAATGGGTTCATTTTCATACAATCCGCTGAAATAAATTCGCATATCCATCGCAACAGCAACCTCTTAGTTTGAGTTCTGTACACGTAGAAAAGTGGAATAAACTTCGTTATATGGAATATATTTTTCGTAATATGGAGATTAATTTACATGCTAATGGTGTTCAAAGTCAAAGTTTTGCAGAAAAATTCGTTAAGTAGAAAAATTCGTTAAATAGGGACTTCGTTAAAGGGAAGTTCCACTGTATTTTCAAATGTATCTTCAAATATTAAGAAGGATTATTACTGAGGTATAGCAATTTCTTGATTTATAATTTCGAACATAAACGGTTAAAAAGCCTTTGTTAGTCTACTCCACCCCTTACTGCGTTTTATTTGTGAACTCCGCCTATTGCCTGTGATATGCTTTCATTTGTAAAGGCACACATGGTGAACGTTTGCCAAAAATTAGTAATTGCTCTCAGAACATATATTTTTATTTATATCAATTATAAGTCTAAACACGTCGACTTCGATGACTGAAAATGTTTAAAAGAAGTGTTAAATTGAATTTATAAAAAAAACTTACAAAAATAGTTACAATAAAAAATCAATCTTACCCTGGACACCTTAAAACAAATATTATTTTAAACTAATTTAACTCTGCTGTTTCCATTAACTTCATCTTTTCAAATTATTGGAAAATTAAACTTTATTGCTATAAGTAATAGTCCAGTAGAAATATCGTAAAAAAAGGCCTTGCCTTGCAAAAATTCGGGTAGTTCTGATTTTTGGATATGTTGTAAAGGTTCACCCTCTAATAAAAAAACCAAGTTTTCGACCTTCTAGACCTTGTGCGTTTTTCACAATATTGAAAAAAAAACAATATTTTTCGGCACTTTTTTCGATTTTTCTTAAATAACTCAATGTCAGTGCATTTTACAGAAAAAGCATTTTCACCATTTTGTAGAGCATAAAATTTTCTTCAACATGTAGTATTCATGTTTGTAAATTCTCCAAATAGGGTGTGAGATACGGAGACGGGAAAAAAGGGTAAAATTTGCAAAAAGTGCAAAAATCCACAAATGACGTTAGTTTTTGCTTAATAACCTACTTTTAGTGCGTTTTATAGACAAAAGTGTCATTATAAAGTTTGTAAAGCATGAAGTAGTCTATAAGTTTCATTTATTAGATAATTAAATATCTATAATAGACTTTAAAAATCAAAATAATACAATTTATGGTTAAAACAAAAAAAAAACACCGCCTGACAAGTAATTAATTTAAAAACGAGCTTTTATTTTTGATATTGATTTATACGATGCAATTAATTAATTATAGTATGTACAATAATAGGTAACTGTTGAATAGTTGAGGGGGTGGAGGGGAGCGATGTTAACCAAAAAACCTAGTCGGTAGACATAGGTGCAGAGCCAAGAATTCAAAGTCGAAAGTAAAATTAATAGCTGGGAATAATGTAAAAAAATACTTGAAAGAATAATAATTTATAATTTAGAAATTTTAAAAAGGAAAAGGAGTATCTAAGGCCGAAACTAAGGGAGGTGGGAGCAAAAGGAGCACGTGGCCCGGGCGCTAGAATGGAAGGAGAAGAGGGCGCACAATGAAGATTTGGTTTGTCGTGTTTGTATTCATTTGTCCCACATATTTTTGTTAATCAAAGTTTACATCGATGATAAATGTATCTCAGTTTGAGAATGTTAGTGCCAACAGAAAGAATAACAACAATTATACCTGATAAGATGGAAACCTGTATAAAGGAGAATTGTTTTCCGGTGTTTTGAATTCAGTTTTAAATTTTAAAATAAAGAAAATATTAGAAGCTTATCCTGAACATAATCAAAAAAATATAAAAAGTGCAGAAAGTGCTCGTCGCTTGAAGATTCATACTTTTGCTGAGGTTAAGTTCAATGAGACTATGTTTCCACAGATACCACAAGAAAAATTGTTCGGGAATGAAAAATAAAGAACTTTTCATTTATAAGCTTCGAAATGAATTTGAAAAAGCACAAATGATCACTACGCAGGCCATTGAAGATGCAGATGTGCTAATAGTGAACACAGCTATTTCCTAAGCCCGTGATTACGATGCTGTCATTGTCAATGTTGAAGACATGGACCTTCTTGTTCTTGTGGCTTCTCTAGCTGCAGACAATGTTTATTTCCGAAGGGCCAGGAGAGGGAAACTGCCGGATGATCTCTACCTCAAAGAGTGTTTCAAATTTAAGGAAGTTGCACAAAATATTCTTTTTCTTCATGCAGTAAGTGGTTGTGACACCACTTCTGTGCTCTACAGCCATGGGAAAATGAAATATTGCAGAATTCTTCAGAACCCATCCTTGAACCAAAAAGTTCAAATCTCTAAAGACTCAAATGGTACAAACTTGTTGAAGCCACAGAAGGTGTACTTCTTGCCCTGTATGAGGTGATCCCAACCAAAACTTGAATGGATTGCGGTATGTCAGCTTCGCTAGAGCAGCTAACAATATTAAATTAAATTTAGCTAGACTATCACCTACTCGTGATGCTGCTGAATATCATGCATTCAGACATGACTGGGAAACGAAAAGGATCCTCTCGAATGCGGCTGGAAGTGGGATGGTCATGGGCTCATTCCAGTCACCATGATGAATGGACCAGGTCCTCAAACTCTACTCGATTTCATATCTTGCCAATGCAAAAAAAAAAAAAAATGTAGTACGAATTGCAGTTCTAGAAAGGCAGGCTTGAAGTGCTCAGTTATCTGTGTGAAGTGCCACAACCAACTATGTGGCAACGCTCCTGATATTATACTGGACCTTGAGGACTTTGATGACCTAGAACAACCAATCGAGTCAAGTACAGAGACGGACGATGAAGTATCTGAGACGATGGTATCATTACCAGGGCCAAGCAGCAGAAAAAGGAAACATATATGACAAAGCGACTATACTTACTATGTATTTGTTGATTAATTTATTGTGCATTCTATAATTAATTAACCACATCGTGTTTTCAATATCAAAAATAAAATCTCGTTTTTTAAATTAATAACTTGTCAGGCTGTATTTTCCTGTTTTCACCCAAAATCTTTTTGCTGTGATTTTTAAGGTCTATTACCAATATTTAATTATCTAATAAATGAAACTATAGACTATCTCAGGCTCTAAAAAGTTGATTATGACAGTTTTGTTTCTAAAATACACTAAAAGTGGGTTATTAACAAAAAATAACGTCATTTGTAGATTTTTGCATTTTTTCCAAATTTAACACTATTTTTCCAGCTCCGTATCTCACCCCCCCCCCTATTTGGACAATTTACAAACATGAATACTGCATGTTGTAGAGAATTTTATCTTCTACAAAATGGTGAAAATGCTTTTTCTGTAAAATGCACTGAAATTCAGTTATTTAAGAAAAATCGATTCCATTCTAAAGCCCGAGCCACATGCTCCTTTTGCTCCCACCTCCCTTAGTTTCGGCCTTAGATACTCCTTTTCCTTTTTAAAATTTCTAAATTATAACTTATTTATCTTTCAAGTATTTTTTTACATTATTCCCAGCTGTTAATTTTGCTTTCGACTTTGAATTCTTGGCCCTGCACCTATGTCTACCGACTAGGTTTTTTGGTTAACATCGCTCCCCTCCACCCCCTCAACTATTCAACAGTTACCTATTATTGTACATACTATAATTAATTAATTGCATCGTTTAATCAATATCAAAAATAAAAGCTCGTTTTTAAAATGACTTGTCAGGCGGTATTTTTTTGTTTTAACCATAAATTGTATTATTCTGATTTTTAGAGTCTATTATAGATATTTAATGATCTAATCAATGAAACTTATAGACTACTTCATGCTTTACAAACTTTATATTGACACTTTTGTCTCTAAAACGCAATAAAAGTAGGTTATAATAAAAAAAACTAACGTCATTTGTGGATTTTTGCACTTTTTGCAAATTTTACCCTATTTTCCCGTCTCCGTATCTTACCCTCTATTTGGACAATTTAGAAACATGAATACAGCATGTTGTAGAGAATTTTATCCTCTACAAAATGGTGAAAATGCTTTTTCTGTAAAATGCACTGAAATTGAGTTATTTAAGAAAAATCGAAAAAAGGGGCGAAAAATATTGGTTTTTTCAATATTGTGAAAAACGCAAAAGGTCTAGAAGGTCGAAAACTTGGTTTTTTTATTAGAGGGTCAACCTTTACAACATATCCAAAAATCAGAACTACCCGAATTTTTGTAAGGTAAAATTCTATTTCTACTGGACTATAATCAGTTACGTGTCATAAAATAATTTTACAAATTAACTGTTCAGGCTTTGCACTTTGATGTGTTCGTGAAGGCATTTTTAACGTCACGAAATTTTCATGCATACTTTTCATATTCATATTTCTTATTTTAAAAGTATTTTAGCAAGGAGTAGATTACTATTAAATAACTTTTCAAATCTTATATCACATTTGCCGTCTAGAACATTGCATGTGAACATTCGGACTCTTTGGTAATGTTTTAGCGGCCCCACTGCCAATTTGCCACCCATCAATTCAAAATAAAATTAGTTTTATTTTCGATGAAAACTTTTCTTTTTTTTAAAGAATTAAATTTGTATTCTTTTTTTAAAACTATTCCTTTACTTATTTTGAAAGCAAACTATTTATAGAAACAAGACAAATCGTGTATTTTTTAGATTTTAATTGTTTCTTACAACATTTTAGAATTTACGGAAATTTTTTATTTTAATCTATAATTTTTAAAAATCAATGATTATTAAAAATGATCAATTGATAATAATTTCACTTGAGCAGTTTTAGTTTTGGAAATTCACATTCAAAGTTTATCTGTCCTAATGACATTTTTGATATTTTAAAAATTATATTTGTTCAAAAATTCTTATCCTATAATTTTTAATATCAAGTTGCATGTTTTGAGAGTCAAAAACTTTTCTGTGACACAGAAAACCCTTGTTAATTGTACAAAGCTGTTTCCATATAGTGTAGTACTTTATTCACATTTTTTTAAGTATTATAAAACATAACAAACTTCATTAAAGCCTTATCATGAGACACGTGATATAGTTGAATTGACATGGTTTATCCACATCAAATAAATATCTTGTTTTAAATATAATGAATGATAAGATTTTCAGGAACTCTAATTTTATTATAAGTATCTATCAAATCCATCACTATGATCGGTTACTATAGAAGGGGCAAGTGCGCGGGAGAGAGTTTTAAAATTGCCTAACAAAATTATCAGTGTTTGCCAATGCAGTCTGTTTAACCGAAAAATGTGCTAGAGTAAAAAATATGAAAAATGAACCTGTTTAAAAAGGAAACTTTTCATGGTGGAAACAGTTGTAATATCATACAAATTTATCCACTAAGAAGAAAAATTAATTACAGCTGGTATACTTTTTCTTTGGCGATGCCATTTTGATAGGTTTTACTGCATTATTTATTTATTTTTATTTATTTATTTTTATTTATTTATTAATATTTTATTATTATTATTATTATTATTATTATTATTATTATTGGTATGGTCGAATTTTACTGTCCTTCTCGCAGGGCCCTGGTATCAAACAAAGCAATCCCTAAAAGTTGCCTAATGATCTTGGTGATATTTTATACTCAGTTAATATTACAGAAGCAACCAAATTTGTTACCAACGTAATATGTACAATAGACATAAATAGTTTACTATGATTATTTATATTTTTAATTATAGTTATTGATAGTTAAATAATGCGGCTTTTTACTTTTTTCTTTCACAATTCGCTAACGTAGTTTATCAACATTACATTTCGAGCGTCAACATATTCCACTGGAGCAATCTATTATGAAAGCCTAAGGAGACAGTTCAATACAGGCAAGGAGATGGGAATGTCTCCGTCGGTATGCTCCCCCACACTCTTCTGTAAGGCATGGAGAGATAGTTTTGCTTGTTGGTATTTTCTTTCAAACTCTAAAGAAGTTTAATTTACTGATAATTTTTTTACACGCAAAGTAAGCAGCAAACTGTCAAATAAACTAACGTAAAACACTTTTTGTGCATGTGCAGGAAACTAGCGTTACTTCTATCTGAAAATACATCAAGGACAACTTAGCGCCATACAGGCGCTGACTTGTTATTTAAGTTTGCTTTCAAGACATACGAAAAAGAACATTGATAAATTTATGCATAGTTTTTTCTTTAATAAATTCTAGCTTAATTTTACTATAGTGTGAATGAATATTTTTACAGAGTTAGGATTCTGTACTTATTCCAGCAGTATATGTCGAGTAAAAACTTTCAAATTCAATCCCATGTGGTTTCTTTTGATATATTATAAATATCTTTCTCAAAACAGCTAAAGGAAAAGAACTAACTACCTTTCCATTAAAAAGGGAAAATCTGTTTCGAAATTATTTTCAAAGAAAAAACTTATGAAATAAAATTAAATGCTATTAATTTATATGTTAATTTAAAAAAAGAACATATATTTTAAAATTGATATAATAAAATAGACGAGGTACACATTTGACTAAGGGTCCAGAAATCTTATCTCTTTTCAAATGTTTTATATTAACATTATTAGTTACTACCGTGATTTAAATTTGTATTTATAGGAGGGTGAAACTCCCAGTAACTGGCACTTTAATGATTCCTTTTTCAAATCACTATTAGAAAACTTTAATTTTATACTTTCCTTTGTGTTTGAAAGGATAGTAGAGACAGATTTGCCAAATCTCCGGGTTTTTGGATACCAGTAATTTAGTTCAGAAAATGTTTGTTTTTTTTAATCGGAGAATTTTGCGATTTAAAAGAGCAACATTTTCTCTAAAAATTAACTGGTGTGGAAAAAGCCGGAGACTTTGCAACTCTGTATATTGCAAAATTATTGTTGCTAAAATTTTGAAAAATTATCCATTTTATAGTTGAAAATTAATTTTTTTCATAAATATGGTCAAAAACACAAGTAACGGACACTATCCCTATTTTAAAACACCAATGACTGACACAAAGTAAACCAATGACTGACACTTTATTTCGAAAGATTAAAATGCTTAAAAAAAACTTTATTCCTTATTATAAAAACAAAATACATTAATATTTATTATAATAAGAGGAATTTAAATTTTAAAAGAGGCAAACAGTTAGAATTTGTAAGTGCTGTACTTTAAATTTAAACGGAAAAGGAAATAAACATTTGACATAATTTAATATAGTATTTATTTTAACAACTGTGCCTTACAAAATTAATCTTTTTCTTTTAAGCAAGCACAATGCATATATTGGAATGTTATTAAAAAATATATCAATCAATGTTTGTTTTTTCATTTGTCGACATGCTGTCTTTATTTTCCTAATTATAGCTATATCAACAAACAAACAAAAAGATCATTACCTTATAACAGTCAAGGCCTATAAAACGTCTAATATATATATATATATATATATATATATATATTTTTTTTTTTTTTTTACCACAGAATTGTCTATTTTCAATGAACAAGTATAGGAATTTTCCATTTTTTCACTTTCTTCTATCTTTACAAGAAGAAAGTATTGGATTCATGAAAATTTTCGACTTCCGGTTTTTGAAGGATTTATACGTTTTAGAAGGTCCTGAACACGATTTGACTGTTTTTAGAAAATGTCTCTGTATGTGACTTGAGATATGAGAGATATGATATATGAGTCATTGACTCTGTCTGTATGTGACAAAAATTTTGTGATCTCTCTATCTCCAGAACTAATGCTCGGAATTTAATAAATCTTTATATTCAGTTAGTCCCTGATATAAATTGGTGCTGATTAGTTTTTGGTAAAAATCGCCCTTGAGGTGGCGCTGCTATGCAGCATTTTTTGCGATTTCCGCAATAGCTCTATCTCAAGAAAGAGTGCTCGGAATTTAATAAAACTTTATATTCAGTGAGTCTCTGATATAAATTGGTGCTGATTAGTTTTTGGTAAAAATCGCCCTTGAGGTGGCGCTGCTATGCAGCATTTTGCAGGATTTACACGATTTTAGCAATAGTCATATCTCAAGAAATAATGCACGGAATTTCATAAAACTTGAGTTTCAGTTAGACCTTGATATAAATTGGTTGCTGATTGTTTTTAGTGTTTGCGAAACCTGTGTGAGATAGAAGAAAATTTTGGGATTGACACATCCGACTAGTTTTTTTTTTTTTTTTTTTTTTTTCCGTAGAAATTTCACAGTACAATATTCTTCATTGATTTCAAGAATACGTCCAACGTTAAACTTCTCATCGTAATACACAGCATACCAACATTCTTTCTTCACCTGAATATTGTATTTTAGTTTAGTCCAAGTTATTAATTCCTGTGTCTTTCTCCAGATCTTGATTTGAATCCACGTCCGAAGAGTCTTCATGTACAATATTTGTCTCAAACTGGCTCTCACAGAATTCTGATAAAGGAGATTTATGTTTTCTCTTTTGTCTTGGTAATAAACCACGTTTTTAACGATTTCCCGCCTAGTTGAAAAGTGTTTATGACTTCAGTTTGTCTGGCCGTCTACCGTCTGTCCGTGCTCTAACTCGCGTAAATATACTCGGATCGCCCTGATTTTTTTTTATGTTATTGTCGTTTACTATAGCATGTCCCCTATTTCAACGGAAGTGTGTAGCACTTATAGTTTTTTTTACAGGGACAGTCAAAAGCTTTCCGTTGCATTACAGTAAATGGGAAATAATCGTTTCAAGTGTATTTTGATGATGCTACGTCATTTAATACATGATGAAATTGATATATAATTTTGAAGCACATTAAAACATGTTTTTTGTAGACTATGGGGTGCAAGGTATTAATTATTCATTTACAGGGTCAAACAAAATAATTCTTTTACACATTGTTTTATGGGAAAAAATCGTCCGTAGTGTAATTTCGTGATATTTCACTATTTCAAACATAATGAAAATTATATGAGGTTCAATATAAATTGCTCTCTTGAAAGTGTGTTGTGCATTGCGTTTATTTACAGGGTCACACAAAAGATATCGGTTACAGTACATGTGCGATATTTACAGTCTATGTGTGATAAGTGCGTTTTGAACTTTGGTTTGCGTTTTGAAGTTTAACTAAATTTTTTCGTAGTAAATGTGTGTTTGTAAACTCGGCTGTTCATATACAGGGCTACACAAAGGAATCCGTAAGTATTACAGTCTATTGGAGTGTATTGCGTAAGGGTGGTTTTTAATTGTGTTGCGCATTTTCTTGCTGAACTATAATATATTTAGTATACTAATAGAAGTTTGTGGAATATAAATAAATTCATATATAGGACTACGCAAAGAAAAAGATACATTGTCGTTTACGTTTGGTATTTGCTGCGAGTGAGTTTTAAATTGCCTTTTAGCTTGATATGTGGTGTGTACAAAAGTCTTCAGATAATATACAGGGGCTGTACAAAGGAATTTGAGTGCATTTCCACCGATCGGAGAAAATTGCTAAATGTGAATATTCTAACTGAACCACATCTATTGATCATATACAGGGCTGCAAAAAATAATTCGACTACTTTTTTGACGCTGGAAAGTAATTTCGAAAACTGTATTTTTCAATGTGTTATATGTTTTCTAAACTGTTTGCTTACATATTTTCTTTCACCGTATTTATCGATGAAGTTTCGTTACAGTTTTCTGGCGGTGTTGGAAAGATTTTCATAATCTATACTTGATGCATGATTGTTCGTTTTGCTCAGGTGTCAGTTGCAGTTTAGGAGGCAATAGCTGAGGGTTTCACCCTAAATTTTAAAAAAAAATGTTTATTTCTAAAAATTGATAACTAGAAATTTTAAAAACAACGTATATTTTTAAACTAATTTTTATTTTAAAATGTAATTTTTGATATAAATATTCTGAAATGCAGCCCCTGTTTGCAGGGTAGATCATGCCAGTTGACACCGATTGATGGCAGAGTACTTTGGATTTAAGTTTATTTCCAATTTTTATATTGAGAAACAGTGATACCGTTGCATTTAGTATTACGGAGGTAGCGCTCAGCGCCAGATCCTCTTCTGTTCCACAGAGGAATCAAAAGAACGTAATTCGCAGCTTCATATTTTAACGCGACCGGAGCGGAGCATTTGTTCTTAAATTCAACGAGAAGGACTTGTTGCCGTACAGGTACCCTCCCGTTATGTAAGGTATATATATATATGTCATTTCATTTCAATGTTTGTGCATATTTATTTTATTACAAAAGTCTAATTTAATTTTAATGGTGTGAGATGAATATTTTCATTCAGTTACAATTTTGTGTTTCCAATAGTACATTCCAAATGCATACTTTCAAGTTCAATCCCTCTTGGTTTATTTTCATGTATTAGAAGTGCTACATTAGGATTTTTTTTTTTTTTTAATTTAAATGAGCAATATCTTTCAATTTCATGACGAGAATCTATTTGATAATTATTTTCAAGGGAAGAACTACTGAAATTCCAATTGTTAAATCCATTGTGTAGGAATGTGCCTATAAAAATTGAAAATTTTCTGTAAGTACCTGAAAATAGTTATCCCATCAATCTTCTATCTCCAGATTCATCTACAGCCTCTAAAAATAGTATAACAATAAAATAAGATAAATACATATTTTTTGGTATAAAGAAGTTTATACCATCTATAGTATTTTCTGAAATATTTAGTATAGGTAAGAATATTTATTATCATTTTATTCATATAATGTATAGCATACTTTATTTTGAATTATTATTATTATTATTAATATTATTTAGCACTCTTCAGAACGAAAATTGTTGTCAGTCTTTTTATTATTTTGAATTCTTATAAAAACTACTTCTTTTTCTCCAATTTTTTAAAAAAAAAGTTATTACATTGAAGTTTTTATTAGATTATAAACTTGAATTAGCTCTCGTCTCTATCAAAACTAGTAAATTATTATAATAATTGAAAATGCAATTGAGCACATCGATAAGAAAATAAAAATTACAGATGTATAAAAAACTAGGTGGGTTTACCGCCTACAAGCTACGCTCACCACCCACAACCAACTCTAAAAACACGTTCAGTTGCTTTGTTTTATGAAGAAAGGAAAAAATGGCTTCAAATGTCGAAATTCAATAACCTTTTGAAAAGGAATTAAAAAGCATAAAAAGCGCTTTGAATTTAATAAGAAATCATTTCTCACCGTCGATAACAATTTGTTTTACATTTTACATTCAAGTTTTTTTTCTTTTTTTTTTACCTTTAAATTTAAATTTATTTTCAATTGTAAACCTTGAATGAATATAATTTATTTAATGTAATCTTATAATATATTTAATTAGAAATTTTATATTTACTTCCCTTGTTTTTGGCCACTCAATGAAATAAAAAGAAAGAATTATTTCAATTTTCTATTTTGTAAATCTCGTTCGAAACATACATTTGGGATTTTTTATGTATCTCATTTATCACATTTCTGCATTTCTTATATGTTCATATATTTAAAAATAGTCTTCTAAGGGGAGTTCTATCAGTAAAATCCTAGTTTTTGTTATTTTATGTTCATATTCTTCATTTTAAAAACGCAAGCTAGGCTGCCTTGCATAGGAATATCTGTTTCAAATTTACGCCCCTCCTGAATTTTGTTCTGGTACCGCCCTTTGTACTGAAAAAAAAAATTACTACCATCAGAAATTTTTAATATTACTAATCATCCCTGCTTTATTATCTGAAAACGTCCTTGGATCCCGCGACCTCGAGACGGTATTTCATTGTATTCATTCATTTCTCGGCATTTTTCATTTCTAACACAGTTATTTCAAAATTTGAGTTCCGAATCTCGTTTAGATGTTCATTGTCTATTTTAAATAGATAATTTCTATGTACAATCTTTTTAAATTGTACATCCGAAACATATTATCCCTGTATGCTCCAACGGTACTTTTTAAGTGAAAAAAGAAAATTTAATATAAAAATTTAACATAATATTTATTTTATCCGTATATTAATAAAAATATATTTTAATTTACAAAACAACATACAAAATACATTCATTGCTCGATCACATTGAGAAAGCACAATGAAACAGTGGAAACTCGATAATTTTTAAGGGTTATTTTTTTCGTAGTTCTAGTTTTTCTCTTATTAAATATATAATGTTGTATTCAAAATTTGCAACAGCAAAAACCTTTCCATTTGAAAATAGTGTCATAATATATTTATGTACATTGCTTTTACAAGAATTGCAAGATTTCTATAACAGCTTTTTTTTATCAATTAATTCATTTGTGTGTGTGTGTGTCTGTGTATGAGCTACAAAAACAACAATAACTACCGATTTATTAAATAAGTTTTAATGAAAAAACGTATCTACATTTCCTATTATTATTACATAAAATTTCTAGTGTATCTCCAGACATTAAGAAACATAATGAATGAAATGAAAGAATTACTTGATTTATAATTTTGGGCATAAAGAGTTACAACATCCATCTTACTCTATTCCACCCCTTACTGCTTTTTATGTCTGAACTCCGTCCTTTCGCAGGTGTGATATGTTTTCGTTTGTATAGGCGCACACGTTGAATGTTTGCAAAATCGGTGATTACTCTCGGAACCTATATTTTATTTTTTATTAATTACCAAAATTACTTTTCAAATTTATTACTTGCAGAAAACTATGTTTAAAAAAAAAAAAAATGCAAGCCTTTTTTTCTTTTTTTTTTTCCCCATGGAACTGGGTGCAGCGTTTTTTTTAAAAAAAGTGTCATTTTGAAAAAACAGATAATATATATATTTTTTAAGTAATATTAATATTTACGTTAATATTTACGTAATATTAATGTTATATATTTTAAGTAATATTAATATTTACGTTAATATTTACGTAATATTAATGTTATATATTTTAAGTAATATTAATATTTACGTTAATATTTACGTAATATTAATGTTATATATTTTAAGTAATATTAATGTTATATATTTTAAGTAATATTAATATTTGTTAAAAGGAAATTATTGTTGGCAAAAGAACAAAGCCTGGGACAAAAGAAAGCAACATTGGTTCACAGAATCCATGCCGATGAGAAATGATCTGACTATGCAATGGAACATTGAGCAAGTTCAATTTGTTCCTCAATACCCAATAAGCGTTTAAATATCAATGCATGCAATAAAATTTACAAAACGTTAATAAGAAGCATTAACACTTATATTTAAACAGTGTGAGGGTCATAAAAATCTGGAAAACATACCCTATAATCAGATGGTATAAGCTTTAACTTTATTTGAAGATCAGAAGATAAATGGAGCACATTTTAAAAATCCAGGGGGTATACAGCGTCTAACTTTCACGGCTACATTTTATAACTGGGAATAAAAGGCGAATGATGCTTTACGGTAACTATTGGCTTTAATGAAAATTTGTGAAATTTTAGAATGTAAAATATTTTTAAATTATAAATTTATAAGACATATAAATGATAATTAGTATGAAATCTCTGAATTTTACATTATTATTTATATTAAAGTGAAATAATGAGGGTGTTTTTCAAATATTATAAATGTACCGCATTATAAAATCTTACACAAATGGAAAAATATGTTGTATCTCTGTTTTTATACTTTTATTTAGTCTGGTTTCTACAAGAAATAATCATATATATGAAATATTGATAAACCTGTAACCATGTTAATGCTTATGCAGTTCAAGAATGGGTTCAATTATCTCATCTTTCTCATGTATATTTATTTAAATTAGCCTCGGTTGCGTGCATAAAGTTTAACGAAAATTTTGCAAATTTAACGCATATTCCTGGACAGGGAACAACATTCTGAATGTATATTACAATACCGTAATTTCGCGCGTATGCGCCGCATCTTAGTTAAGTTATTTTCAAACCGGAAATTTTATTGAAAATAAGAAGTCAAATTAGTGCTAAGCAGAAGTAAGTCACATTTTATTTAAAATACATTCTGGTAGGAAATCGAATTGTCTGAGTTGCGGCGTATACGCGCGAAATTACGGTATATTAAATATCTACTGCCGCAATAATGAATTGTTTTGCGGTATCTTTAACAAAACAACATTAATAATACATACTCCATAGAACGCTATGCTAATATTGAGAATAATGAAATAAAATAAAAATCTAGACCGAAAACCTAAGAAAAAAATAATAAATTCTATGAGAAGACATACTCATAGGTTAATTTACGATTATTTTACTATTTTAATTTTAAATCAAGCACTAGACGCTAGTAAATTTATGCCGACAGAACACACGGATAAGAATTGTGAACACTCTAAGAAAACAACAACGAAAAAGGTAAATACATAAATAAAAAATATTTTCTTAAACTATTCCACATAATATCAAATATTCTCAAAAACATAGATTTTTCTTAAGTAAAAAAAATATAAATATAAAAATAAATATACAGGGTTGTTATATTTAAATTTCGCCTATTCAGAAGGCTCTAGAGCCGGTTCTATGGCTCCAAACGAAACAAAATTTCACTAGTACTTAGTTGAAGAGATGCGCTTTGCGAAAATCGAAAAAAAAAAGTTAAAATTTTTGTCAATAGGTTGCGCTGCGCCAATATTTAAGCCGATATTTGCAGATTCCTTTATTTTGTAAAAAAAAAAAAAATACAAGAAATTTTATTTCACAGTTGGAAAAGTAAACTTTTTCAGATTCGTTATATCAATTTCGGTCAATCTAGATGAAACACACAAAATCACAAAATTTCACCCACGCTTGAAAAAGATCACATTTTATTCAAATTTTCGACGAACGACGTCAAAGTGACGTCGCAACTTCGAAAACATGAAATACCCTTCTAACCACCTGACGATTTAAAACTTGCTGAAGAAGTGTGTCTGTGATTTCTTTGACACTGGAGCAGTTGATTGTTTCTGAAAATCATTTTAATGTACGCTTTGTGGAGAATGGTAACTTTGAAAGAAAAGGCATTTCTTGTAAAGTTATTTTATCAAAATAACAGCAACGCAGCTGCAGTTCTTCGAGAATTCCGTTAACTAAAAGATGTTAGACGTGGACCAATGTCGGATCGTGGAATTCACAAAATGATTAAAAAGTTCGAGGAAACAGGAAAACTCGACATTCTTCCTGGCAAAGGACGAAAAAAGGTAGACATTTCTAGCATTGAAGATATTGCTACTGCTGCCAGCATTTAGCAAGCCAGTCATCATTTGGTAATGCAAGTGTGTCAGCTATTGCGAATGAAGTCGATATGGCGATTTCCACTGTGAGAAAAGTGATGCGTCAAATTTTGCGCTACTATCCATACAAGATTCAGAAGGTGCAACAACTAATACAGGGTGATACCGAAAGTCGGCTATCATTTTCACTACAGTTTCTTGCACGAATGAATGTGGACAATTCTTGGCCCTGGAATATTCTATGGAGTGATGAAGCGCATTTTTATTTAAACGGAAAGTGAACACACACAACTGTTGAATTTGGACGAAAGAAAATCCTAATGTTGTCCAAGAAGTTCCATTGCATGCAGCTGAAGTGACGGTGTGGTGCAGTTTCACAGCTACGTTTATGATAGGGCGATATTTTTTTGAGGAACTAACATCCACAGGACCCATTACATGTTCCGTAAATGGGAGAAGGTATCTCAATATATTGTCAAATTTTCTGATTCCCGAGCTGCAACAGCGAGGCTGCCTTCAAAATCGCGTGTTTATGCAAGACGGTGCACCACCGCACATTACTAGAGCAGTTCGGACTTTCTTAACAAGCCATTTTACAGAAGACCGCATCATAAGTCGTTATTTTCAAACCGTCTGGCCACCACGATCGCCTGATCTAACACCATGCGATTTTTGGTTGTGGGGAATTTTGAAATATTCTGTATCTAAAGACAGATGTCAGTCAATCTCTGATCTGAAAGACAGTATTAGACTTCATATTCGCTCAATCTCACAGGACAGTTTACGCAATGCTGTAGAAAGCACAATTCTGAGAATGGAATGCGTTATTGAAAATGGTGGAAGATTCATTGAGCATGCGTAATGTTATTCTTCGTTATTTCCTCGCTGCCGAGCGACATATTTTATTTTTGTTGATGCAATGCAGATTACATCACATGAAATTATATTCACTTTTCTGTATTGTTTCGAGTCATAGGTCAGGCTCTAGAGCTGTCTGATTAGGGGAACTTTAATTATAACAATTCGCAGTTCGTCGAAGTTTGTTGAAACTTTTAAATTTGTGTGCTTCGTCTGGATTGACTGAAATTGATATAATGAATCTGCAAACATCGCCTTAAATATTGGCGCAGCGCACCCTACTGACAAAAAATGTAACTATTTTTTTTTTTTTTTCGCAGAGAGCATCTCTTCAACTACGTACTAGTGAAATTTTGTTTCGTTTGGAGCCATAGAACCGTCTCTAGAGCCTTCTGAATAGGCGAACTTTAATTATAACAACCATGTATATAATTTTTTGGTATGTTTTAACCATGGTATTAGAATATCTCAGGTAGGGGAACGCAATGTTACAGTTTTGACTCCAAAATAAGTTAGGTAATGCACGATAATACGGGTATTGGCATTAGCGCGTCAGCATTTGAAGTTAAAAACAGACACCTTTTTTTTTTTTTTTTTTGTATTATCTAACTTGTTTTTCTCCTTAGTTTCTATTAAAAAGAAATGCTGCGATTTTTTTAATTAAAAAAACACAAAACATGAACTATTTTATACGAAATTGCAAAATATTTATAATAATTTTTACAAACTGCATATATATATATATATATATATGTATATATATATACATATATATATATACCCTACATATATATATATATATTTATTTAACTGTGTTATTAAAAAAGAACAAAAATTATTAAATTGTATTAAAAATAGTGAAATCTCTAACAAAACAACAACAAAAAGGGTAAATAAATCAATGCAGAATATCATCTTAAACTATTCAACACAATATTAAGGTTTCTACAAACCAAAACAAAGATTGTTCTTAAGTAAAATAAATAAATAAATATAGATCTGCTATGTTTTAACCTTCTAAAATTGTTCTGAAAAGGAGAAATAAAGAAAGAGGGAATAAGAAAGGGAAAATTTTTCGCTCAAGAACAAGAAAAAATTTCTGACAAAAATCATTTTATATTTAAATCATGATTTGTTTACACGTGAAAATTTAAATTCTTCGAAATCAAACAACGTCTTTCATTTTCTGAAAAGTGCATCTTGAATTCAAAAGATCTCCCCCCCCCCCCCCTTTCATGGATAAAGATAGTTTGCATATTAGCGGATTTATTTATTTTTTTATTTTATCTAACTCTCCCCGCCCTCTTTCGAAATTCTTAATCCTCTCTTTTGCCCAACACTTAAAATTATCGAAAGCTTTAATTAAAAGAAGTGTTATGTTTGTTATTTTGTTGCAAAAGAAATAATAATCTAAACTGGCTCCCCCCTCGCCCCTCCTTACGTGAAAGTTTTGATTCCTCTTTCGAGCGCACAAAGTTTAAAATAATTAAACCTATTTATCTTTTCGAAAATCTTTCTGCTTATCTACAGAAATAAATAATAACCCTTGTTTTATATGACTCTTCTATTTCTTACTAAGATTTTCCAAAATTTTGCTTCTTGCGATGTATAACAATTTTACATTCTTTCTAGTCTAATTATTTTTTTCCATAGTCATTTATTTTCACTAAGAGAAGAAATCTTTATTTGTACACACTAATTACTTCTACAAAGGAACTAACGATAATCGCAAAAACAGCATGTAACTGCATTCCTCCACTGCCAACAAATGGCCTCTCCTGTTTCCGAAAATGGTTTATCATCCTTACAACAACAGTAAAGAGTTATTATCCTAATGTCTATCCTCAGATTTAAGCAGCATACAGGGAGAGAGAGGGAGGCTGAGGCACTACTTTGTATTAAAATACGAAAAATATTAATGCAAGTTAAACTAGTTGTTGCGGGCACCGTAATACTTACCCATCATGGATATGCATTATGTAAAATATTAAAATAAAAATGTGTAAACTACTTATAAAATGCATTGCAATTCAAATAAAATCGTGGCTTGATGACGTCATAAACTTTAAGGGCTCGATTACTGAATTGCTTGAAAGAAACCTCCTTATAACTCCAAAAATAATAATCCTATTAACTAGCGGTTTATTGCATCTGATTAAGCATCAAATTTCCAATTAAAATATATCTTTGAAGTGAAATTTGCATGAAATACAGGGTCATGAAAAATCGAAGAGTGTGGAAAAATAGGATTCCAAATATCTCGGCAACTAATTATCCAATCGACTTCATGCTTTATGCAAAATTTGTTTTTTTATTGTCTTTTATATTCATTTCTTAAAATAAACAATTTCAAAAAATTTTATATACCTTTTATCAGAACGAATATTTCAAGAGTCCGAAAAAAATAGTTCCGTTTAATCGAGGTTATTGAAATGAAATAGGCTTCTTTCCATTATTACATACTAAGTATGTACCAATTTGCAAGTCTCTATCTCAATTTTTTCGGGAGATAGAGAGTTTACAGACACACAGACGGACGGCAAAATTTTTTTCTAAAAATATGTTTTTCGGAATCTCCAGTGTCTGAAACGTGTAAATCCGTCCAAAAAATTTTCGATTTTCAAAACGATTACAAGACTTACCCTATACTACATATGATGGGTAAGTAAAATATTTAAAAAATTCTGTGACATCTTTCCTAACATTAAACCCAAAACGTATACATATTAAGTGCTCAAAGATATATCGCAGAGATGTCCACAATGGTCACGTCAATGAAGGTCGAACGCCACGTAGCGGAAGGGGTTGGAACAACTGTATGTTAAACACACAGCTTGTGATCGAAATATGGAAATATTAGGTATAATGTAGTGAAAGTTTATGGTAAATGTTGAAATAAATATGTGTAATAACATTTCAGTATCCATGTATCAAAATACGTGGGTTTCTTCAAGCCATCAAAGTTACCACACTTTATAAAATAATTTTCACCCCGTTTGTGGAAAGTGACGCTGAAATATCGTCTGCAATTAAATTATTTTACGCTATAGATGTTGAATGTAGATTGTAATTTTTTTTCGTGAATGGCAATGGAACTGTTTGTTGTCATGAGAATGAAATGTCGTTGTTGTTTAATTGGAGTCAGATAAATTAAAATAAAATGAATAAATATGTTAAGTACGACTGAATGAAATAATATTTAGTGAGGTAAATCCGACACCGTTTAATTATTTGTTACAAGCTTTTATCATGTAATTTTAGATCTTGTGTGTAATGATGGAATTTTGTAATCGAATTACTACTTAATTTCTGAGGTGCTAAAAGTATAAAATTTAGGTACATAGGTGTTTTTCTGGTAACAATACATTTTAATATGTTTAGAGGGCAAGATATTTTTTTCAATACAGGAGCACTGGCGAGATAGAAAATTATATACGTCTAAATATATCATCTGCGCATTCCCCTGAGTATGTATTGTGATTCTTTACTCACTCACGGAAGATGTATCTTGTTTACCAGATTTATTGCAAAATATTTTTGATACAGTTTGTTTTAATAAACATATTTATATTTAAATAACATTTGCTATATATTTTTAGCTTCGGGAGAAAAGGCAATAGTGCTTACATAATGCTCATATATCATTACTTTTACTACTGAAACTAAAATGATATTGTGAATGTTTTTAAATGTACATATTTTATCGAAACAAACTGTATAAAAATAATGGCAATAAATCTGTTAATCAAGATAAATCTTCCATGAGTGAGTAAAGATTCACGATTTATGCTCAGGAGAATGTGCAGATGGCAGATTTTGTCATACCTAAAGACGTCATCCTAAAAGCGCGCGCATTAGCATTAGGAACCTCATCCACAAGGTAGCGCAGTTGATTCAATTTTGCACCCCTATTCTAGTATTAAGTTCGAACACTTAATATGTATACGTTTTGATTAAACCTATCTAAAAATTCAACAAGGTGAGCTTAGTGCTGTACAGGCGCTCACTTGTTATTTTAACAGTCAACTTGCAGATAATTTAAGACAAGTAAACACGTAGTTATAAAGATTAAAAAAGTACAGAATTAATTTTAATGGTTTAAGTTAGAAATGCAAAGGGTGGAAAAAACCGGGTTTATTCCAGGGAATAAATCGGGTTTTTGGGAAGGAAATATTAAAAATTCCCGGGAGTTTTCAGAAAGTTTTAGACATCGATTTTTTTAATTTGTAAACAAAATATTTTTTTACATATGCATAGGTGCCAACCTCTCATTAATATTCCGTAATATGCGGGTTAATTTGACCCAGTTTAACGACGCTTCAAACCAGAAAAATTATTCGATGAATAATTATTTATTCAATTTCAGTTTTCTACGTGGAATTTATTTAATTACATTTCTTAAAAAATTTTCTGGTGCGAAACGTGTTAAACCAGGGTCAAATTAACCCGCATATTACGGAATATTAATGAGAGGTTGGCATCTATGCATAAGTAAAAAAACCAATAACACAAATACAGAAAAATGGCACAGTTTACATGAAAACTAATGAAATACAGGCTTAAAAGCTGCAGAAATATTAAGTAACAGAAATTAAAATAACATAATTAAGTTGATATTTTAATCGTGTATTGGTAAAAAGTGCGAGAAGTAGATGACAGATTCATCTTACCTGGCATGAATATAAACATCACACCTTTTCTCCGGTTCAGACAAACAAAAAATAAAAGTAAAAGAAATCAATGCATTGCACTGCAACTCACAAGAAAATAAATATAGAGTATGTCTGGATAGTTAATATGCCAGCTAGCAGAAATTAAATTGTTTCAATTATTAAAGAAACATTCAAATACTTACCAATTCACAGTCACCATTGTTAAAGCAAATGATATGTTATAATAATAAATTATAAAAAACTTAGAGAGCAAAATCCTAAGTTTTGTGAATTCATAATGAAAAACCTATTATAAAATTTTCAGAACAGTGCCTGACAGTGTTGCCAGTTTTCTTGATTCACACCAGTTTTTTGAGAAAGTAAAATTTTTCCTATTTAATGACAGATTAATTATCGCGAGAACAAGGCGAATTGTACCATTTCAAAAAAGTAGTGAAAATGAAGCAAACTGAATTTAAAAAAAGTAGCCCACTGGCAACACTGGTGCCTGAAATTTCGAAAAATAAAAAAGTGAAATTGAAAATTGTCTAGTTTTGTTTACTTTCAAAATTTCCAATATTCCCGAAATTCCAGGTTTCTTCCCAAAAATTCCCGGGTTTATTCCCGTCTCTCAAAAACTGTGGGTTTTTTGCAACTCTAGTTTAAGTTGAATATTTTTCTGGTGTTATGATTCTGTTTTTATGCCAACAGCGGATGCGTCATACAAACTTTCAAATTCATTCCCACGTTGTTTGTTGTTGCATGTATATATATTCAAAGTGAAGAAATTTGGTTTTTTTTCTTTTTTAAAACAGTTAAATGAACAATATCATTTCATTTCATGAAGGAATTATTGTTTTTTTTAATTATTTTCAAAGGAAGAATAAATGAAATTTCAACTTTTAAATGCATTGTGAAGGTTTATAAGACAAACGTGTCGCTAAAAATTGAGAAATTTCTCTGCGTACATGATAATAGTCCCCAATCACCAGATTGACCTACAGCAGAAAAAAAAATCAGTAAAATGAAATAAATACAACAATTTTTCGGTATAATTTAGTTCATATCATCTTACCATTATATCTGTATCTTTGGTATTTTTTTTTACATCGGTGATAATGCTCATAAAAAAATATAACATATTTCAATTTTGAATTAATTGTCTTTTTTATTTATTTATTTTTTTAATATATTCTTTAGAAGGAAAATTATTGTGTTGATATTTGTTATTTGAAATTTTATGCAACCTACTCTTTTTATCAAAATAGTACAAATGATTCATTAAATTTTTTGTTGGGTTATGAACCTGGATCATCATCCCCCCTCAAATCTAATAAATAATAATAATTTTTTAAAATAAAATTTTTTGCATCAATACAAATAATAATACTGAATAGCCATTCGAAAATAATTTAAAAAGCAGTAAATGTGCTATTAATTTAATAAGCTATCAGTACTCACCGTGGGTAAGAATTTGTTTTTCTTTTTACATTCAAGTTTTTATAATTCACCTTCCTTAAAAAGTATACTTATCTTTAGCTATAAATCACCAGTCTTTAATGTGTACATCAATGATATCTTGAATAAAATCTTATAATATCTGTATTTATTTAAAAAAAATAATTTAACTTCATCCCCCCCCCCCAATTAAACAAAGGAAAAACAGTTTAAATTTTCTATTTCAAAAATACTTTGTAGAAATATACTTTTGGATTTCATTTTATTATTAAAATTATTATTTATTACAGTTATCTTCATATATTTAAAAATTTTCTTGAGCTGGGAGTTCTGACAAAAAGTTTCAGTTTAACTAGTTAACTACCAAAACTATATGGGCGGAGTCTTCAATGTTTTTACTGAAATTCGTTTGCCACCAAAAATTCTGAAAGATAATATTCGGTATCCTTAATACCAAATATTTGGTCGTTAAATAAACTATATTTTAACTTATTAAAATAGTGGTACTTAGGCACGTTTTTTTTTATACACCTTTATTTTTGATGTTGCGAAAACGCACCAGTAGTAGGGC